>RSEF01000004.1:28055563-28097927 GCA_003993805.1 Himantopus leucocephalus | reverse complement strand
TCTTACAGAAGAGATGGCTTTAAACATGCTTGAAAAACTCCAGAAACAAAACCATACCATTTCATTTGCTGGTACAACTGTTGATCATTTACTTTAGGTGTAAGCTCTGAACTTGAAATTCTGTTACTTCATTAAGCAACTTGAGAGTTTTTGGCTTATTTGTGGTTTTGCCATGAACTGCATGCACTACCCAAGGCTCTACCCTCTCTATGACAATGAATAGACACTTCTATTTGGTTCACAAAAAGGTATATGTTAATCATTAAACCTCAGAACACAGTATTAAGAAAGCATCTTATTCAGTGCTTTGTGACGAATGTAAAAAAACCCACCAACAACACTTTTACCTTTTCTCCAGAGTGAGAGTAACAATACAAGTTTCCATCCACACACCCAACACAAACGTACGTCTCATTGCAGTGAGGAGAGGAGAAGAGTGGCTTTCCCAGGAAGCTTTTCCAAATCTTATTCCCCGTCACCTGTAAATGGCAGCGTGGAATATCTGATGCTTAACACAACTGTAAAAAGCTGCACAAAACAACCCTTTCTTCACAGCTCGACCCATCCCTTGAGAATTGGTGGGGAAAAAACCCCCACACAAAACCCAGAAAACAAAACCACAAGAAAACCCCAAAAGCAAAGCAAAGCAGGCTTCTCCATTCCAGAATGCACACCAGAAGGAAAACTACTCTTTAAATCTTATTCCAACAAAATGTTTAGTGTTTTCCCTGGGATACTCAATACCCCTGTTCCACCCCTCTCTTCCTCCCCCAAGGCAAAATAATAATAGTGTAGTAGTAGTAGTAGTTTTAATAAATGACAGATTCATTTTTTATTCCATTCCCAGCTCCTCAGTATATGATGAAGACCAATGGAGGAGAGGAGAGGATATCTTGAAAGCACTCATATTGATTCTGTCATAAACTATAAATACTGTAGGAAATGCTGCAACCCACAATCTATGATCGTCACAATAAGCTCCTAACGTAGCCTGCATATTTTTATTTTTATAAATAACTACTTGGAGTTACAGCTGGGTTTCTCAACTACCTCTTACTCAGGATTATGGGAAAAAAAAACAATCAGTTTTTGCTTAACCGCAGCCCACTAGAGCTGCAAAACGATACACTGGTCTTCCAACACTAGGTTGGGTATTACTGAGAAAACTTGTGGTGGGTGGCAGGTAAAGATTGTTAGGACTGATGCTCTGGGTTGTGTGAGTAGAAAAACATGAACAGCTGCTCTAAGTGACTGTTCCTTTTATCAGGCAAGACCAGCTGTAAGCCAACAATGCTTCAGAAAACCATGAAATTGCTCCACATCTATCAAGAATGCCATTTCCCCAGTGCAGAGAACAGAACAGCAGTCCAAGATTAAGGGGTACAGCTCTTTCAATGACTACAGGGAGGAAAACAGTAAGAGGAATGAAGGGGCTTCTTTTTCTATTCTGTTCCGATTTCAGTAAGTTCTGTGCAGGATTTTTTTTTTTAATCCTACTGTCAAAGGGAGTGAGGGGGAAAAAAATCTACAGACATGCTCTCACTTACTAGTTTAACTGATAAGGTAGTATATATGGGTATGGGAAGACACTGATTCCAACTTTGGCCTACAGTCAGCATGTAAATTCAAGCAAGTCACTTCAGTTCTCTGTCATCAGATAGCTCTCTGAAATACAGGAATTATTATGGTAACCTTGTGTATAATAAGGGCCTCAAGTGAAAAATATCTTATGGTAACATATGATCATCTAGTTCATTTCCTCAGAAGAGCAATCAACTTCAGAAATGCATTTTTGGTTTCATTTAAATTTGAGATTGGGATCAAAGACAAGTAAGCAAAGGTACATACTGGGTTTACAGCCAATAACAGTCCTCCTAGAGTAGCAACATAAAGATGATGCGGAAAAGAACTTAGACAAGGAGATGAAAACACAGCTCCACCTTCACAATGCAACTTCCATATACATGCCTTTTTCTGTAAGCACAAGAAAAAAGAGGAATAAAAAATTTTACAATTGGAGTTGAAGTACATCATGTTTACAAAGAGCTTCGAATATCAAAGCTTATCAAACAGTGCATTTACTCAGCAAATACTAGTTAAGAAGTGAAGACATAATCTACATGCTATTATATCAACACATATGCCGTTGGCTACTTTCTCTTCCAGTAAATAAAAGAAATTCAGCTAATGATGAGGCAGTATCTGCCCCTCTTATTTTACATCTCCCTTCAACTACTCTTTTAGAATGTAAGATTCTCTCTCCACCATTAAGCCATAGTTTTATTTCTAGGTAGGCACCCTATTCTGAAACACCTACAGAGAATTTAATAACTAAGAAACTTAAGATTTGGTTTCAACCAGGACTAGCAGCACAAGAACCACAACTGAGAACACCACTGAAACTATTTACTACCACATAATCCTAACCCTAATTCAAGCAGGCTTAATTATTTCAAAAGTGTAATTGTGGACTCCTGAGAATACTAACACCAGTGGAGCTTCATCTGGTGTGCTACAAATAGGGTTGAAGTTAGATATTTATTCTTCTATACATAAAAGTTAGTCAGTGTTCTTACATAAATATCCAAAGCGTACACATGTTGGTCATGAGATCCTATGTAGACTAGTCCACTGGAAGGGTCTACAACTGCAGAGCTTTTCACGGTATCTTCTGTGACAAAAGTCCAGTGTACTTCTCCATCACTGCTTTGAAGCACATACACTAAGCCATCATAACAACCTGTGTGAAATAAAACATAACAGGGGAAAAAAGGATAATGAATATTTGTATTTACGGTGTGATTTATGCTGCTACCTACATCACTGATGGAAAGAAATAAGAAAACTCATGAGGTACAGTTTCAAAACATTTTCCAAAGTTCCTCCTCTTCCTTTAGCTCAAAGTCTTTGCTGATGGTTCATACATTCAAAGTTGATTGTTCTAAATGTGACCTGGAAAGATCACACAGAATATACTTATTTCAATGCCTTTCTATCAAATTTTACAGTAAAAGTATCAGAACACATGGAGAGTTGCTGAAAAGGGAGAATAATGGGTTTTTAATTAACTCCTTCCCTAATTTTCCTTTCTGAAAACAGATGCTGAAAGAATAAAGTCTGTATATTTTCTAATGAAAACTGAACTGTAGTTCTAGAAACTCCTTCAGTTTTAATGAAACATTCCATTTTGTTATCAGAGTAAATAGCAATCAAAATACTAGCAAAAAGATGGTAACATTAGCTTTGAATAAAAAAACCTCTCACCACCTGGACATCAGTGCTAACCAGTGATATACCCGTATTAGCTAAAAAAGTAACACTAAGATGAATAATGGCAACTCTGTTGACAACGGATATGACAAAATCAAAAAACTATCCAAACGTGTCCTTTACATTTCCAAAAAGAAGAGTCAAAGGAGATATTTAAACATTGTGAAAAATAATCTGAGGCACCAAGTAATAATTTCTATCAAATTTTAAAGACATCTTAGGGCTGTATCACCTTTCCATACTTTTAAAAAGAAGTAGTTTAAAGGTCACACCTTAATCAACAACTAAAAAGAAACCATACCCATTGACTATTCCTTAATAAGGCCTTATTAATAAATTGGCATATAATAAGTAACAAGTGTATATGTTACATAAACTCCATCACTAGTTATCGTGAAACTTAAATTACTTCTTCCTTCTGTTTCTGTATTACAATAAATTAGTTCTGAAGCACATATGGAAGTTTCCAGGTAAGTGTAGATGGAGGGCATTCAGAGGTAAGAAATAAGATTCTCTGTCATTCACTTTGTATTTAGCAGAAAAAAAGAATTTAAACTGAAGGCTGAAACAAAAGACGTACCAACAACAATGAAATTTCCACACTTAGATACGCAGGCAGAAGATTCAATACGATCTCCAAGGTTCTTCTCCCATTTTATTCCTCCTGAATCTAGATCAATCGCCTGCATTGCATGAGAGTGAGAGCCAACATACACAGATGCAGATACTTCTTCTTCAGATGGTATTATAACCAGTGGTGATGCATCAACACATTTTCTTGTATTTGACTTCCATCTTATGCATAATGCCAACTCTGCCGTTGTTACGTGACTACATTCTGCATGGATTTGCTGTACAGAGCAACAGTCAGTTTTATTTGCCTTGTTCTTAACTGTTAAAATTCTGTTCTCCATTTCATACCCTTGCACATGGCTTTTCATTATGCTTGGAGTCACTAAATGCAGAAAGGATGGTTGCTGTAGCAGTTCCACTCCCACCTGTATGGTATTACTGGGCTGCATAAAAGACTTGGTGAAATTCATAGAAAAAAAATGATTTCCTCTGCTTAGCGCAATAAATGAAATTAACCCTGAAGCAACCTTGAGACCTCTTTCAGATTTCAGTTTAATGTATTTTCCATGGAATTCTTCTCCGCTGTTCTCACTCAATTTTCTTTTCACAACATTATCATAATTCCTTAATTGCTCTTCATCTGGAAACAGAATTTTAAGAATATGTCTATAAACCTCTTCAATTGAGCGGCTGAGAATAACTTCAAGGAGTCCAGGCACAGCTTTGCCTACTAGCATCTCAATTTCATCATAAAATCGTAGAGCCTTTAAGGAGTCTCCACCACTGTACAGAAATACTGCATCTTTAGAAATTCCAGCGGAATCACCTAGGAGACCCAGAACAGACTAGAGAAAACAAGAAGGAAAGAGGTAACAGTCCATGCATGTTACACCATGTCACACACACAAAAACTCAAGTTGGGTAAAATCTACCTGAGTACCCAGAAGTCCCACTAAAAATCAACAACTGAGGAAACCCACTCAAGTTGGGTAAAATCTACCTGAGTACCCAGAAGTCCCACTAAAAATCAACAACTGAGGAAACCCACTAAAAATCACACGAAACATTTTAGTGGCAATAGAGGTAGTGATGGAACAAGAATTGGGGAGGAACAGAGAAACGGAGATAATAGTTCTGTACTACAAAATGTTATGCTCATTTCAAATTCTGCAGTCTAAGGAATTAAGGCATATTGTGCTGTATTTTTGTTGGCCGTTTTCAATCTCGATACCGTTTATCAATGACAACTTCGCAGATAAAACACTGATGCCTTTTGATAAAATTTGTTTTATTAATAAAACTTACATAAACTGGTATCTTTTACTTCTGAATTATGTAAGTAACCTACTTATCTACCTACTTTTGAAGCTATAACCCCTTCAATTCATGACAGATTTTGGATTTGGCATTGTTACTACAACAAACAGCAATTACTATGTCTCCTCTCACTATACTCCCTGCTTTTTAAGTCTGGGTGTGAAGTCCAAAGCTTGTTTTGGAAGCCACCTTCTGCTGTCCATAATGGGTCTAGAGCACATCCCATCCCTTTGGGTTGCCATTTCTAGAGCCACCAATATCAGCACAGGCAAATTATGTTAGTAATTTTACTACATTTCCTTGTTCAAGCCCTAGCCACAGCAAATCCCACTTTCGGGTAAACTTGGAAGTCTATCTTTGGAAAAAAAAAAAAAAAAAAAAAAAANTTTGGCATCACATTTCAGTACCTTGAAAAACAAGTCTTTAGCACAGAAATTTAGAAACAATACAAACAGACAGTCCAAGACACAATTATGCAACCGTGCCATCTATTTAAAAAAAGGCTCTTCAATTCATAATTACGTTGAGAAGCAAGAAACTCTACTAACACAGTAGCTATTTTGTACAAAGTTTCCATGTCCCAGTTCCTTGTTTCCCTTAGGGATACCTTCTTTGGCATGTGAAGCAGTATTCAAAAAGCTACTGTCAAGTTACGTCCTTCTTATGCTAACTGTTTATACCTCATAGTCTGCAGTTTTATCTGACAGAGAAATATAAATGACTCCCTCTTGGCCACTGCAGAGCAACTATATTTAAGTATTAACTGAACAGAAAGAGCTGTACCACTTAAATCTATAGGCAGCTAGAATGTTCTGGTTGCATTAGTCATACTTCTTAAAACTGTTTAATTCCTGACACATGTATAATGATGCACTTGCAAAGATAAAAAGGCAGCTCAAAATACTACCTTCCATAAATACTGCAATCTTTCCCACAATTCCTCTGCGTCACTCAGCTTACTGTCACGCCTTCTGGAGTTTAGATGGTTCTGGTAAATCTTGTTCAGTTCAGATATATCAACTTTGCCTTTGTAGAAAATAAAGTATGATTTTTTTTCATTGCTCTTTTAGCATTTACACTTCCAAAACTTGCTCTGCCCAAACAGTCACTCTATTCTTGTACATGCTTCCTCATTCAAACTCAACTGCACCTGTATTTTTTTTAGCCAGTCAATCAACAACACTTAGCAGAACCCAATAAGGTTTTTGAAAATTTACCCTAGCCTCCCCACGTAATTCCCACCTGGTCTTTCCACAGCTGGAGTCATGGTTCTGTTGCAGACAGCAACAGCAATGACTGAAAAAATAAATGTGCAGTGTTAACACTAAATTGATTTTACTAAATTGATTTGACTCTTGAATGAAACACTATCAAGAAAACATAATACGCGGTCATCATTTCCTACTAGGAGTTCGTTATCTAACCTACATATTTAAAAAGCATGAATCAAGTACTAGGTTTTGGTAAATTAGAAAAAAAAAAAGGACTCGAGACCATTAAAATAAGTGGCAAGGGTAGTTAATAGTTTCACTTACCATGTGATGTTAAAGGCAAAGCTTTAATCAGTACAAGATCATCAGGGACTGCATGAGCTGGTAGACGTTTCTGGAGTTCTTTAAGTGTTTCTCCCTTTTCTAATTCATCTTTGGGTACAACAAACAGGATAAGTTTTTCCTGCTGATACCAGGTCACTGCACAAGCTTCTACCTGACAAAGATCTTCAGCAGCCTGTAATTAAAAAATATTAGTCTTGCTTTGAGATTCAGTTCATCAATACAGTAAAAGGAGTAAAAACCACAATTTAAAAGTACACATTTAAAATTTGTATTCGTCTCAAAACATCCTATGAAATACCTTCTCTTGTAGCTAAAGTTTGTACTTCTTCACATGAAATGAACTCAGAGATATATGTATTGTTTGCCTAAATGCCACGAATGAGATATAATCCATGAGTCTGACATTCAGCCTTGTAGAACAATCACTATACAAGCATTGCAGTGCAACATTCAGTATTTTTCAGGTGTTTATACAGTTCTCAATTCTGCTGGAAGAAAACGTAAAACAAAACAGATTTCCAAGAACTCAGAACCAAACTCCTCCCTAAATTATGTGACTAGGTTTTTGATAATAAATACACCCTCCCAATTTCTTCAGGACTCCTAAAAGTCATCTGAAGATGAGTAAATACCCGTTTCTGATGATAAAGATGTGTTCCTTATCCTGCTCTTTTATACTGACACACTCTATTCTCTAGATATATTACCTGCTGCAAACATTCAATATTAAAACGTTTGCCATGACGTTTAATCTGATTGTCTTTCCGACCCAAGAAGAACAACTTCGCATTCTGCACTCTTACAAAATCCCCTGTTTCTCTCATTGTGCCCAGGGGTACGGTCATTTCATCATCAAGAAAGCAGATTCGTTCTTCACCACCTACATAAGAAAAGATCGTGGTCTCATCTATTAAATGGCTAATTGTAAATTATAATTATAAAGAGTATTTTATCAAATAACAAGCATTACAAGAAGTACTATAAGATTATTATCAATGTCTAAACTTCTGCAATGTACAAACTATGTACTATGCAGTTAATTCAATTAATACACAGAAAGTACTTCAACTGAGAATGTCAAAATGCAAGCAGGAAAAAAGTCAATATAATGAAAGCACAGTCTGCAGATAAAATTATGATAATTTCCTGTTCATCATTCCAACAACCTAAAATACCATCAGAAGGTTCCCAACCCAATGGGAACTTAAAATGCTGTATTAATTTGTATATCAGAGGCAGACGCCAAGTAAAATAATCAATGCATTATTAAAACTCAATGAATTACAAAAAGTATCTTAGAAGAATAAGAAATATAAAATAACCTATAAATATTTGTCCCTCGCCTTCTAGAACTGCAGAACCGTTGGTATCTCTGACCTCAACTTTTGTTCCAAGGAGCGGTGATCCCAAAGGTATAGGGAAATCAGTTCTAAATGTAATAAAGAAAGAAACAGTAAAAATCTTTCCCTTCTGAACACAAAGCAACTGCTCCAGAAATGAGTTAGCATACAGTCTTTTAAAGGATTGGTATTAGACCAAAAGTAGGTGCTTGGGGCTTCTTTCTACTTCTTCCTCTTTAAAAACATCTCAATTTGTTCAAAGTTAAAAACCTCATCAGTGTGCACGGGTTTCATTATCACATAGCAAAAAGCACAGAATTATAGAAAATAAGGCTTGAGTGGGCCCTGAAATACCCTGAGAGTTTCAGCCAGTTTTTAAGTCCCCCACATTGAAACTTCCATCAAGTCAACCAATTTAAACACATATAACTGCTTTCTAATTCATTCTTTCCCTGTCCTACCTAGTTTGAGCTTTTATTCTATTTTACTACTGATGATGTGGCAACAAGCACAGTAAACTCTTTCAGAAAAGCCTGAAATAAAAGAAACTGTAATTTCAATGTCATGTATGTATTACAGATGACTTCTGTTGAGCTGCAGACCAACTCCTTCCTCTCCATTCTCTAGCCTCTNTACAGTAAACTCTTTCAGAAAAGACTGAAATAAAACTGTAATTTCAATGTCATGTATGTATTACAGACGACTTCCGTTGAGCTGCAGACCAACTCCTTCCTCTCCATTCTCTAGCCTCTTGGTGAGAGTAGAGAATAATGTATTTTCTTCAGTAAAGAAAAATTTTAAAAGTAAAGTAACTTTAAATAACTTTGGTAATTTATGAAGTTAGGCATGGGTTCCAGTTCAATTTTTATCAAAAGATACCATATTTTAACCTAACAGTTCCTGTTCAACTCCTGTTTAGACTGTTGAAACTTCTCCTTTTCTCTGACCATCAATGAATTCTTTATCTCAAGTTGACCAACATGCAGACAAATTTCTGCCAAGTAAGAATCTTCTCCTCCTTTTCCTTCCCCTCGTCAGCTTCAAAATATAATTACTTGACAAACAGGTATGAGAAAGCATCCCAGATATTCAACGTGTCTGCCCTATACCATGGGAAAATCCCAACAAAAAGACAAAACCAAAAAAGTAGAATTTAACATCACCAAACAAACGCCAAGATTCTTACATATACCACAGAACAGCAAAAATAAAAGACAAACAACACCTCATTTGGCTGTTATTATTAGGAGACTTGGGATTAGACACTTAATTTTTCCAAACTATTTAAAAAACAGAGGGGTGCAGACCCCTAAGGCACTAACTTTGTGTTCATTTTTTTCATTTTCTAGTGTTCTTGAGAAATTCTGCCAGTTTTCATCATCCAGCTAGCAAAAATAAAAGCTGACTATACTCCAAGTGTCCTACCAATACTAAGAAATGAAAAGGACATAAAATGGTCTGACCTGGTTTTGTTGTATCTGGGGCTGCTTTCTGCAAAGGAACCCTAATTCCCTTTGCAATGAGGCTTACAGGGAACAGGATCTGAGGTAAAGGGTGGGAGACAACAGTCAGAGACTACTAAAAGTTCCATCATCCTAACTGCACAACAGTTAGGACTGAAGAATAACACACTACCTCTGGAGCACAGAAACTTTTGAAGAAAAAACAGTTTTTCTAGGACAAGGTAATGTTTGAACTAAGAGAAACCAGAATGAAAATGAGTTTTGCATGAGAATTTAATAACACTTTATGATGATCCACCATGTTCAGTCTTCAAGGGTTTAAGTACCAGGTTAATATATTGCATCATTTGTGCAAAACATGGTATTTCATAGGACACATCTAACCTAAGTCACATGTATAATTATCATGCCAGGGAATAATCACACATTTCAGAGAGCAAATGAAACACTGAACTAATGGAAGTACCTTTCATGACCTTGACACTCCTGCAACTCTCTTTACAATGAACAAAAAAAGCAGTCAGTAACTGAGTGAAAGTGGCAGAGTGCTGAATGATGAAAAGAAAGGACATCTGGAACTCCAAGAAAAATTACTGTGACACCTTGGGTGAGCCACTTTGGACAAATTTCTGTCATCCATACCAGTCAAGTAGTATCAGTGGGATCACTTACTGAATAGTATATTATGCAATAGCAGAAAAAAAACACTACCTAGACTCCACTCAATTGATTATTTGTGGAATTTTAAAAACTGTAGGGAAAAGCATGGTAGCAGTAAGAAACACACATATATCTACTTTACATTTGAAAGTAATCTTTAAGCTTTTTTGCTTAAAATAAGTAAATCTCAGAATTAACATTCTAAACCTGACAGAACTAAGCTATGAGTATATCTCTGTTCCGAGGCGATAATTAAGAGTTACAGAGCTCCATTTCTTTACACTTACTGACCGCTGTGTTAGCTTTCTTCCCTGTGAACGTGCAAGATCTCACTGGAAAAGCCTCACAATGAGCAAGACTATGGCTAACTGAATTTACTAGCAAATTGGGTAGGAGCCATTTGCCTGCAAAAGTGAAACACTGACTCAATAGTGCCACGTAGTCAGACAGCACACCCTGGACTAGGCTAGCCCAGGTTCAGCATGTGGAATCACAGGCTGGAATGAGGAAGAGGTCTAGATACAGACATGACTAAAACAGCGACCATCACAAGACATAAGTGAAACAACAGGTCTACAAGTACACAGAATTTCAGGCTGCAGTTCTGTCGTTCAAGAATCACTCATCAACAGCTTTTACTTGAGGGGGGCTGTATTAGAGCAAGAGAGAATGGATTACTCTCTTTCTATGTAAACATCAAATGTAACCTGTACCAGCATAAACACTCATGAAGACTCCGTAGCCCTGGAAACAACAGACCGATGTTCTATTTCTAGTGATTTTCATCATTCACATGCCATGCCATGAAAACAGTGAATTTTCCTACCTAAAATCAGCACTAAAAACCTCTTCAGGAATCTTGTAGCAAGTGGCCCAGCTTGACACTTCAGTAATACCATACAGATTAAAAATACTTGTTTTGTTCTCTTTGTGCTTCCAACTTTTCAAGAGATTCAGCACGGGAAATGCTTCACCACCAAGGGCTAAGACGCGAAGTGAAGTATTCGCAGACAACACTGTTGATTTAATAATGTGAGCTCCAAACCTTCTGAGAAGTGTTGGTGTTGCCTGTATGATAGATATTAAAAAAAAAACCCCAAAAAGATAAGAGAAAGACCTGTTATATTTTTTCAGTATACGCATAAACCTCTTCCTGCTTTATCATATCCACTGCATAGCTATATTGTGGATGTACTTAACAATCTATGTATAGCAGATCACATCAACCGTCAGATACAAGTACAGATCATGCTGGTGTTTTATGAGATTTCGTTTCTTACGTGAAGCCTTAATGAGTATTATCAGCACCTATCTATATTCTTCTGCTGAGTTTCTTCTTTACTTAGATGTGTTATGGGTTCCCTGTTGTGTCTCAGCTATTACCTAAAGTGTGTGCACATTAGTTCTTATGTTAATTACTTGGAAACAGAAAGCAGCAAGGACAGTATTCTTTTGATGTTACTGTTTGAGCTTTTTTCCCCTTCATTCCAGCGTGTTACAGCTAAAATACAACCTATACATCTGATTAACCTGCATATAGAACATTTAAAGACCTTTATGTAACACTAAAAACTCCTAGCATGCCAGATTCTGGGTTGTTCCTGATTTGTGTAAATATAACAGTTTAGAAAGATTAGTTTTCTCAAAGTTTTCACATCACACTCTAAAATGAAATGGGGAAAAAGAAAATATAAAAACAAAACAAAAAAAACCCAAAAAACAAAACAAGAACAGCTTCCTTAAATACAATTACTTCTATAAAGTTATTGATGATGTAGAGTCCTTTCACTGAAGGGAAAAACCGCAAATCATATTAACAGACACACTTAACTCTCATTCTTGACTACTTTTTCTAGTAAGACTAATGGAAAATTTATGGAATTATTTCTTACCAGGTTACTTTCTTCTAGTAATAGACTAAGACCATTACTTTTCAACTGATCCTTTTAACTTTCATGAATTATCACAGAGAAATTGGGGGGGGGGGGGGGAANGGGGAATACTCTTTCCCTCCCTCATAATCACTTTTCAGATTTCTCAAGTCTGCTCAGGCAAGTCAAGAGGGGAAGGTAATGTCTTGCTATAATTTAAGAAACACCATAAAATCATTCATCATCAGTTAAGCTATAAGAACATTTTTGTCATTATTCAGCAGAGAAGCCCTTCCTTCACTGATTAAGACAATGATCAAAAAAAAAAATCACAAAATCAAACTTTTCTTAGAAAGACATCTCAATACCTCCACCAAATTTTGCCTTTCTCTATTAACATGCTTTAAAATGTATCTTAAAAAGTCTTAAAAAACATACTTTAAAAATCTTGCTAATAGAGATCAATATCAGATTTTTATTCTAAAAGCAAGTGAGCTAAACTGATCAAGAAACTTAAATATGATAGGAAAAGCTACACCATTGAGATTTACAGCAATCATAATAAATAAAAGTAAGAGCAGAGAATAAAGTTACAAAGTATTTTAACTAGTGGATTTTTTCTGCTGTGGAACCTTCAGCTAACTACTCACTAATCTTAAATTCACACCCTACAATCTCAGCCACCACTATTCCTCCAAAAGAAAAGGAAATCTCAGCATTTCTATGAGTGCAAATACTTCAGAATTACAACACTAATGACAAAGCAAGGCTCAGGGGATGATTTATCACAATTAATAGACGTAATCAAAGACATACTTATTTTGTTCAAAGTCAGTTACAAGTGAAATCCACTTCTAGCGACTCTTCCCCCTACACCCTGATTTAAGTTTCCATACTCAATTAATAGTTTTATGAAATAACTTGTTACAGTACAAGGCAAGGGCTAGGCTTATTAAGCTATGCTGGATGCTCGTAACTTCAAGTAAATTTTCCAAAAATGAACTTTAAAACTATTAAAATTGAGATCATATAAGAGATGATATATTCCAAGACATAAGGGGGCACACGAAGCCTCGTATAAGCAGGTGGCCTGAAAACCTAAGTGTTGCTGTGGAATCAATTATTCTCTTGTTCTCGTTATTGTAAAAACAACATTTCAACACCCTATAAATGGCACTGGTTTAGTTGTTGTATTTTTAGCATAAAGACTAACATTAAAACTTCAAAGTTGTTTATGAGGAAAGGCTCTAAGATCAAGCCCATCAAAAAGTGCTAAAAAGGTCTAGAACAGGTTACTCCATTACCAGATTCTTCAGAACCAACTGCCTAATTAACAGAGTAATTTAATTAACTCTTAAGAATTAATGGTTTCTTAAGGTGAACATCAGTTTTATCTTCAGTTCATTGTTTTCTGCCACAAAATGTTTGAGGCTTCGATCAAATGGTAATTTTCTACAGCAAAAAGGATAGCCTGAGCTACGCTTTCAAGGAAGAGCGCTCCTGCTCCATTACCATTAGCATTTAGACTGATGAAAAAGCAGTGCGCATTAGCAAAGGTGAGAAGCAAGACAGTGAAGACGCTTATCTTAGGTGTTGCCTACCTGCAACACTGTCACATGGTGACGGTGAAACAGAGCAGCAGACAGCTCCACAGGCATCATTTTAATAGCGTTTGGTACTACAAGGATAGAGGCTCCACTTGTCAGAGCAACGAACAATTCAACCACAGATGGGTCAAATGTTAGAGGAGAAGCCAGGAACAGCACATCATCCTGTGTGATCTCAAATATGGATCTAAAATAAGAAAGCTAGGAATTACAAATCTTACAAAAAATCCAAACTGGAAGAGCAGCACAAAAGAAATGTGTTTTAGCAAAGCTAAGGACTTAAGGGCTGCTCTGAATATACAGGCATATACAGGCCAGACAAGTTGAGCAAGAGCTTCTCCATCAAGACTGTAACTATTGATTAAACTAATGAGGTCCTTTACAAAAATATCCACCACGTTACATTGCAGTACAGTACACTGAAGGGCATATTTCAACTAATAGGGGAAAAGAAAGAGGAAAAAAGAAAAAAAAGAAAAAAGAGTGAAGAGAGAAGAACAAAAAAAGAGAAGAAGAAGAAAAAAAGAGAAGAAGAAAAAGAAAAAAAAAAGGAGAAGAGAGAAGAAGTGGTATTTTCCATAATAAGTTTTTTTAGAAAGCATTAAATGAAACAGAAAGAAGCCCAGTTAGCCAAAAACGAATTAGGACTTAAAAACTACAGAACACACTACATATAACTGTGAATGAATAATTAACTTTGTTTTCTAGCCGCAAGCCAGAATACTTACAGCAACAGCATATTATTTGAAGTACACCCCTCAAAAATTCAGATAAAGCACCATTTAAACATTAAAAATAACATTTAGAGAAACAAAATTTTCTATGATACTATTTAGAAACAATAGAAACAAACACAACAAAATCTGAAAAGGCAGGGAAGGAGGAGGAAGTGAACCAGTGTTAGCAAAAGCCCAATTTACACTCCTCTTAAGTATTAAAAAAGAGTCTCCCCAAATGACAAATTTGTAAAGGTATTTAAAAGGAAAACTGGAAACCACACTTACTTAAGATGCTGAATATTTGGCACTATACATTTATGAGGCACTCTGACTATTTTGGGGATCCCCGTAGTTCCTGATGTATGCAAGACGTATGCTAAAGAGTATTTCTGGCCAACATCCATGTATCCTCCTTCTGATGTTTTTACTTCAGTTTGATCTGGGCAAACGGTATATCCTGGCTGCGAGTTACCCATAGCTTTGAAAGGTCCATATTTACTTTTCACATCATCTACTTGTGAATTTAAATCAGCATTGCTCAAGCTTATTTGGAAGAGAGTTAAACCAATATGTTCTATTGTGGAAGAATTGTGGTAAAACCAACCAACATGGGACATCTGGAATTTCTGTAAGAGAAAATAAACAATTTAAACAGCAGAACTGAAGACGCACCGTTATTGTTCTATGGCATGCAACGAAATATGAAACAGCCTTTCATACAAATAAGCTGTGATTCCTCATCCCTCTACTTTTGGAGGACAGTTTTAAGCTCATGTATTTTTATATATTAAATATGAGTGAACAGAGACTTTATAAATGAGATATAAACAATTCTCTGAGCAAATAATGAAAAGGAAGGGAAAATATACAAAAGAATTCTGCAGAAGACAACTCTGAATTATAACTGGACGGTTCAATCTTGTCTATTCCCTTTGCAATGAGTGAGGGCACAAGATTTGGAAGGAGTTGGCCAAAGGGAAACCAAAGAATTAAATGCAGGAGTTATTTTCAACAATTGCAAAGATTTCCAACTCTCAGCCTTGACATATGGAGAAACAAGTCTGGAGAAGTCTTCCAATGCCAGTGCCCTACGAGTTTGCCTTGACAGCACTGTCATAGGAAGGTCAGCATATATTTTTTTTAAACAAGGGGAGAAGCACTTTGCACCTCTAATTTTGACGATGTTCTTTTCTGAATGAGAAAGACAACTTTTTGACATGAAGAAACTGAACAAACCCACCCAAGCTTATTAAAACAGAATACAACCTGAACAGTTACACATTTCTAAATTGTATTTTAATGCTTCCTGTAGCAGCCTGAACACTTACATTTATTTTATCATTCTCAACAAGAATATATTGAAGATTGCTTTTCTTCATGAAGTAAGCAGATAACATCGGTGGTACATCTGGATCAATAGGAGAATAGGCAGCTGGAACTTGAAGGATTCTAGCAAGACAAAAATGTTTTAAATGTATTGAAAAAAAATTAAGAAAATCCTCTTGAATTTTGCTAACATTTCTTTTTTAGTGCAATTAGTTCCCAGAGCCAGAAAATGCAGTCATAACATGACTTTTAAAGATTTTGTTAGAAATAAAGTAGGAAGCAAATTATATTCAGTGTTGCCTTTTGGTATTTTACAGCAAGGAGAAAGATTAAAGCTAGATGAAAACATGCAAAATTCTTCCTGGCCACGCAGGTTGGTGATGACAAAGGTACCGCTGACATCAACAGCACCACGTTTTGAAAGCTTCTGCTACTGACTAGGAACAGAAATATAAGCTTTTCATTTATACATATACAACATGTATAAACATATTTTAACAAAACACTTTCTGTTCTTGTTGGTCTAAAGAACCCAGTATAAGAAAATCTGAGCACGTACTGGAATTTCTTCCCTAATAAACAAACTGAGGAACACGAACTATCATTCTGCTCTCGTTCACTGTGCTTTCTCAACTGTTGTTCACTACAATCCCCCCCTCTAGTGGCTCCATTTAATAAAGACAAGCACTTGAATTTAACACCACAAAAAGCCAAGATGAGTAAGTGGCAACTAAAATATGAACAGTTCCCATAGATCTTCACATTTCTTCTAAGGCTGGGTTCTCACATACCATTAGTTATGTTTCCTCTTTGTGCAAATGATTTATCACTGCAGTAATGATGAGATCCAGAACAAAGACCTGGAAACCGCAGCACTTTGTGTACTTCAACAGCCACCGGAATCCGTAAGCACATAAGCCTGTGCTGCATCATATATAGTAGTTAATTACTCAGCAACGATAGCTGTAAGAATCAAAATGCCCCAGTAGTTTCCAGTAACACAGCAAAAGAAAACTGTGTTGCTGCTCAGTTCATGGGGATATATGCTAAATCAGGTTGGAAGGGACCTCAGGATGCCTAGGCCAACCTCCTGCTTGAGCAGGGCCAGCTGCGAGACCAGACCAGGTTGTTTGGGACTTTATCCAGTCAGGTCTTGGAAACCTCCAGGGATGGTGCCTGAACAACATCTCTGGGCAACCTGCTCCACTGCTGGACTGTGGAAAAAGTGTTTCCTCATCAGTGAGAAAGTTCCTCAGCGCTTCTGGGAGGTTTAAGATTACAGTGCTCGCTCACTTCACAGAAATCTTTACAGTCCACTGTGATACATCTTACACTGTTGTGTATTTTAGGTGTAGGGTGACAACAGGAAACACCAAGACAGATGATCCCCCGAAGAAGCACCACTACAGTAGCACTGCTACTGTATACATCAGCTGGAAAAAATATGCTTGCATTGCTGCGATTCTATACTACATCATAAATGCAATGGATATAAAAGATACATATATAAAGGATACAAAATTAGAATTCATAAGCAGATGTAGGACTTTTAAAAATGCTGAATTAACATGAGTGTTAAGACCAGAGATATTTCAATTCCCTAGCCATTAAATAATCAATGTCACTTTAGTGCTGCATCGCTCATTACTTTTTTCTACAGTATTTGTAATGGAACTGTAACTGTATACTCAATTAGCTTAAAGCATGATAGTTGTTTTCAGTGCATCTTTTTTTTTTGCTAGTGAGACAAGAATACATTAAAAACCCTGCATACACCTTTTTTTTGTATATATACATTTATTCTGTTACATCACGTCCGTTTTTAAACAAGCACAACAAAGATACTAGTCATTAATTTTTTACATTTCTATCAATATGCATAATTATACACTTTTAAGAAAATTGAGAGTTCCATACAGTTTAGATCAATGAACTTAAGATTCGAAAGAACTTTAGCAGTGGCTTTTCAAAACATTATAATACTGCCATCTTTTTTCTTAAAGAACGCAAGACTCCCATGCCTCTTGACCATATTACTATGGTATTACTACATTTTTGTTGTTATTAAAACTGAAAATTTGCTTTTATAGAGATGACCCCTGAAAAAACAACACAGATTGCAAGTATTCAAACCATTACCCCAAGATCCAAGATGGTAAGTTTATTCCTGGATAGCAGTAAAGGCCTATTTCACATTTTCCTTGCTGATCACAGTGCTTTTGAAGGAAAGCTGTTAGTTCCGTGGCAAGCTTAACTACCACTGCATATGTGTAGAAAGTTGGAGGTTTGTCATTGCACTCATCAAACCAAACTGCTTTTCTATCAGAGTACAGGCTAGCTGCCTGATTCACCAGCTCCTGAAGGGTCATCTCAGCTGCATATCTTCAGTCCCCCTGAAAGATTAACAAACCAGACTGCATTGTCATCTCCTAACTTTTAATACTTTAGTCAAATTACCTAAGTATACAAAACACTACCAAGTAGGAACAAAGACACTTGGCAGAAAAGGCATACTACTTCTATCATTTACCATGGGTCTCATCCTAGGGCCCAGAATACAGTAATTCACTAAGATTTCATTGCACAGTAGTTTGATCCTCACTATTACACCTTTATTTTTAAAGCTGGGCACAACTGAATTAGTATCTTCATTACCACAACTTAAATAACAGTGAAATGCGAATCCTTCCTTTGCAAGCAGAAAGCCCAACGCGTCAATTGCCAAGGCTTGTAGGGTACTGCCCGTGCTGCTGCACGTCTCTGCCCTGCGGTGCCCTCCTGTCACAGAACCACAGAATGGTCAGGGTTGGAAGGGACCTCTGGAGATCATCCAGTCCAACCCCCCTGCCAGAGCAGGGTCACCTACAGCAGGTGGCACAGGACGGCTTCCAGGTGGGTCTTGAATGTCTCCAGAGGAGACTCCACAACCTCTCTGGGCAGCCTGTGCCAGTGCTCTGTCACCCTCAAAGGAAAGAAGTTTTTTCTCATGTTGAGATGGAATTTCCCGTGTTCCAGTTTGTGCCCGAACTGGCTAACCAAGTTCCAGTCACGCCCGTACCGGCTGACCGAGCCGCGGACCGGAGGCCTCTGGGCTAAGGCCAGGGCCAGGCCTCCGCCGCGGTGGCGGTCCCGAGCGAGGACAGGCGGCTCCTCCGCACCCCCGCCGCGCTCAATGCCTCCCGCTCCCACACACGGCCTGGCCGCTCCCGGACGCCACGGCGGGGGCTCGGGGCAACGACGGCACCGCGCAGATCCCCACCTGAAGCAGCACCTCCCGGCACCCTCCTTCGCTCCGCCGCCACCTAGCAACGGAAGGTCAGCGCTCCTGATTGGCGGGATGGTGTTCGCCCTGCCCAACCCGGCAGTAACGCGGCACTCTCATTGGCCGGCGGCCGGTCGCGCCCTTTAGACATCACACAAGCTGCGCCCGGGTAGGCCGGTGGCCTGCGTGGGGCGGCGCCATTTTCTCCTGAGCGTGAGGGGAACAGCGAGCGTGCCTGATCCTTCCCAGCCCCCCTCAGCTCCCCCGCAGCACTTCTTCAGGCAGAAGGCCCCTAAGAAAACCGCAGGGGGCCGGGGTGAAGGGAAAGGTGCCCCCCGCCGCACTCAGAGGTCCCTCGTCTCTGTCGCCATCCCCTCTCCCCCCGGGAGGTGGTACCGTCCTGCCAGCGCTGTCGCCGAGGGTGAGGGGAACGGGCGGGGGAGGATGGTTTAACGTCAGACAGGGAATGATTTGCCTCAGCTTCGAGGCGCTTTCAAGGTGACTTTATTAAAGAAAGGTTGGCTGGGTAGTGCCGGCGAGTGCAGCGAAGGGAGAGAGAACGAGAAGACCGGTTCATATCCATTTTTAATACTGCGCATTGGGAGAAGTTAAGACATCAGCTTTCTACTGTTCCGTCACATTTCGTAAATAACTTGGCACAGTTGCAAATCAGTAATACAGCAGAAACAGCTTCACAGTAAAACGTTAAAATAATACAAGTAGCGACATGTAAAACCAGAGTTCTTCCCCTCAATGTACGCATTGCATGTGTGCGTCTGCCGTATGTGATAAAAAAAGGCCTGGTAACCTGAAGCAGAAATCCAGCTGTGAGAGAATAAAGTGACACTTGAAAGGTATCTTCCCTTTATCCTTTTTTTTTTTTTAAATGTTTTGAAAAATATGTACTAAAGATTAGGCATGTAGTGTATCTGAAAATTACAGGGTTTACAGTAGCAGACCTTGTAATTTCACATGCGTAACATGGAGGGGGAAAAAAGCGTCATTTTATTGAAATCAGAATTATGCCACCTAATGCTCAAATCACATTTAGGCAATTATTACCAGACTTCAAAAATAGCAGTTTTGTTGAAAACAGGTTAAAAGAGTATTTGCACAGGTTTAATTTATAGTATGTTTTATAGAGAATTTTAGATAAATCGATAGACTTCTCTTTGCAACCTTGTTAAACTATGCACCTAAGTTATTATCTCAAGTAGAAAGGGCTCCTCACACGTAACTATAACCTAAGAGCTCGATTTATCCCTTCTTTTAAAAATGATTGCTTTTTTGAGGTCAGGAAAGAAGAAGGGTGAAAAATGTTAATGGCAGTTTTTCTTTTTTCTCACACTCCTCCCTGGTTAATCTGTTCTTTATTTTGCTCAGTTTACTGTCCGGATGAACTGTTGTGGTTCTGTTAAAAACCAAACTAACTTGCTAATTAGACAAAAGAGATCCACATCCATCTCCCAATATGCAGAGCTGGGCCTTGGTGAAGAACACACAGTAAGAGCCCCATGCTTATAAAAATCTAGATTCTCCCATAGGCTTGACTGTAAGTAGGTTCTGATTCCACTGCACGAGGTGCCGTCTTGACTTCATTAAATATATTTACGTGCTTTCTTGAATTGGGACTTCTGTTTCGTGATTGTCTATATCAGGCACAATTGCTACAAATCCCATGTAAGAAAGCTCCCTTTTGAATTTAACCACCAGTGCTGTAATTCTCAACTGTGTGGAAGATGATGGGGAAGGAAGAAGTTCTTAAACTTTGCTATTCTTTTTTTTTTAACAGTATGACAAACAATTGTAAGGCCAAAATACACAATATTAAATAGAAAATCTAAAATTAAGTTGCGGTATTCAGTGAAAAAACTGAGGTATACAAAATATTTTTACAATTGTGCGTAAATTTGCAATAGTTTTGAAAAGGTGCTTTTCCGTTTTCAGCTAGTGGTTCATTGTCCAAGTGATCTTCATGTATAAAAGTAACTGTGTAATTGTGACCGATTAAAAAATGCAATGCATTCAATAGCTAATGGTTCCTCAGAACTCTTTTTTTTTAAAAACATTAAATTTATTGTAACAGCAGTAATGTAGCAAGGCTATACCCAAAACAACTCATAAATTTAAGCTTATATATTGTTTTTACCGTTAAAAATGAAAAGTTATTTTTCAGTTTACTTTGGATGTTGGCATATGAAAAGCACACTGAGCATTAGCTCAGACTTCAGAAATTGTCAGGACTTATCCTGGAGAAAACAAGACACAAACCAGAAAAAAAATGGCAGCGCCAAGTATTTTTTTCTCCTTCCACATCCTATTGGCAACTGATAAAAGCACACGAAGATAATGTAACTACACTGGATTTCAAAAAAAGAATTTTAAAGTTATAAAACTAGAGAGCTTTTGGCAGAGCATTTCCCTGAGTCTTCATTTTTTAAAATCATATGCTAGACATTATGTTCATAGAATCTGTTACAAAGGGATTGATTAATAAAGGCTGTGTGTAGCTATATAGGCAAAAGTTAGGTACTTCTATTCTTAAAAAGCCTAAGCAAGAACTGCTGAGGAAGCAATCTGTTCCTTCAGAATCTGGTATTTTTCCTAAGGAGGAAAGCAAACTGCACGTACTTTTGCATTAAGACTTAGATAATTTGAAATTATACCACACAATTCATGATTTGTGAACAAATCTAACAGGGATATCTTCTGGGGCAAGACCGAAACAAAAAACTCTGGGACTGCTACATAATTAAAAAAGCTTTGGTTTTTATAGTATTTTGTGAGAAAATAGAAGGCACAATTGTGCATTAAAACTATATAATTTTGTATTTCAATCTGCTTACATTATTTTCTTCAGCACATCGGACTTTCTGACTTTAGTGTGAAGATGTATTTTAGTAACAGTAATTAGTTGGGTGTAATAAGCTTTCCATATTACCTAAAGGTAAGAAGGCTATTGGCAAGGAGGCATCTTTGAAAAAGGTACATTCAACAACAGATGAACTGATGTCCATCCACTGAAAATTCACCACTCTAGCTCTACAGGATACTCTCCAGTGAGACACGCTGTGCAATGACCAATCTTTCCAACACGCGATTTCTGGGTTTTAAGGCTGTTCTCATTCTCTTGTCTTGCTTTGATGCTTTCTTGCACAGACGATACCAGCCCTTCCACGGAAAGATAGACAACACTGTCTGCTCCTAGAGGAAATAAAGAATTCATCAGTTAAAGCTGCAATATAGTACTGAATGCAATGCTCTTTGGAAATGCAGTTGCATTATTCTATGGATTATGATGCCAGGTGGATCACCTTACCTAAAGAGAACGGATATGAACGTTATCGGACCATAATAAGCCTTGCCTTTCTCAAGTTCTTTGTGCAGGGAGCAGACTGTGAAATCTAGACAGAAGGTTCTGAGTTGGGAACTAACATGTCACCCGTACTGCAAAAATAGAAAATCCAGAATGTGCTTTAAGGCTCCCTAAACTCCCTACAGTTTCCCAGAGTGACCCTGGAGTTCAGGTCTGGAAGCAGATGTGTGCGTGGCTGGTGCTTCTCAAACCGCACAACTGGGACTACAAACCTTTACTGGGATTTGGAGAGGGGGATGACCATCAGGTTAAAAAAATTCAGTATGCAGTTCGTGCAAATGTTCTAGCAGTAGGAAAGTTTGAAAGCCTTTTCACATCGTTAGTTTTCTATTGATTGCACTCATTACTTTGTGAATAATACTTAAAAATGAGATCCTACAAACTTGAAATATTTCAACATGTCTTCATAATAATTTTTGGGAAAAGAATTCATTGCAATATGAGTGAGAATAAGTATTTAAGAGAGGAAATCCTGAGTTTACAGTTTTCTAACTGTAACCACAGCTGTGTTCTTAAACTATTTTTTAAAATATTTTGCAGCACGATAAGCCATATATAGTAGACCTCCTCACTCTCAAGCCTTCACATGACTTCTGCTGCTGATATCCTGATGAAGAGCATGTTACCACATCGCCAGCAACATAAGCCGTTGGGTTTTGTTTTGTTCTGCTGCAAATATGACTCATTCTAGAGATTTGAGAATGTATTTAACATTCTTTGATTAGTTTCAAATGTCATTTCTTTTAAAGTGAAATATATACTGCAGTTAAAATTATTTACATAAATTTAAATTTGTAGAAAAATCAGTGGGTGTTTACAAATTCCGAACATATTTTTATGAATATCTCATGAAAGTGAAACTACATTAGCTTTTCATTCTAGGACAGATTTTTCACCACATATTTTCTTCCTGGTGTTTTGCCTCCAGTAGCTCTTTGTTGTAAAGTGTTTCCCAGAAGGAGCTGTAAGCATTGGAAAGCTGTGTTGTCACACCTTATTAGTAACTTACGATTACGCAATTATTCTAATGCCTTATATTGTTTGGACAAATATAATTCACTAACTGTGTTAAAAAAAAGTGTGTAACTAAATTGGTTTGATCCGTAGGGTACTCACAATGTAGAAATTTAGTGTATCAACCTTAGGATTTTTTAGTCAGTTTTGCCACTGTTGCCTTGATGTGTTGTCCTTAATTTTGATGTAGGCAGTAAAATACCTACAGGTAAAATCTCTCTCTCAAGAAAAAAGAGAAAAGAAGAAGTAGCATTTACCTATATAGTTTGCAAGATCATGAAATTCAGGTCTGTTGGCAATGAGTTCTTCTTTAGTTGGAATGTTTATTCCCATGTAACAAGGAAATCTTATGGGAGGTGAAGCCACACGGATGTGCACCTGAATAAAAATACAGTTTCAAAACAGACCGCTATAAGGTGAAGGTCAGGAGATCACAACACAATAGCAAAGTCACAGTTCTACAAAATAACCATGAAGAACAGAACAGAGCACTACACAGAAGTCATTACGGTTATAATTAAGATAAAGTTTTTTTCATATTTTTAGAATTTGTTTTTACAATATTTCCTAATGTTAGTCACATAATCATAGCACAGTTTGGGCTGGAAGGGACCTTTAAAGGTCATCTGGTCCAACCCCCCTGCAGTGAGCAGGGACATCTTCAACTGGATCAGGTTGCTCAGAGCCTCATCCAACCTGACCTGGAATGTTTCCAAGGATGGGGCATCGACCACCTCTCTGGGCAACCTGGGCCAGTGTTTCACCACCTGCAGTGTAAAAAACATCTTCCTTCCATCTAGTCTAAATCTACACTCTTAGTTTAAAGCCATTACCCCTTGTCCTATCACAGCAGGCCCTGCCAAAAAGTTTGTCCCCATCTTTCTTACAAGCCCCCTTTAGGTACTGGAAGGCCGCAATAAAGTCTGCCTGGAGCCTTCTCTTCTCCAGGCTGAACAACCCCAACTCTCTCAGCCTGTCCTCACAGGAGAGGTGCTCCAGCCCTCTGATCATCTTTGTGGCCCTCCTCTGGACTTGCTCCAACAGGTCCATGTCCTTCTAATGCTGGGGGCTCCAGAGCTGGACACAGTACTGCAGGTGGGGTCTCACCAGAGCGGAGTAGAGGGGCAGAATCCCCTCCCTCGCCCTGCTGGCCACGCTGCTTTTCATGCAGCCCCGGATGCAGTTGGCTTTCTGGGCTGCGAGTGCACGTTGTCGGCTCACGTCCAGCTTTTCATCCACCAACACCCCCAAGTCCCTCTTGGCAGGGCTGCGCTCAACCCCTTCATCCCCCAGCCTGTTCTGACACCAGGGGTTACGCTGACCCAGGTGCAGGACCCCGCACTTGGCCTTGTTGAACCTCCCGAGGTTCACTCAGGCTCGCTTCTTCAGCCTGTCCATCCTGATTTTGCTTTTCTTCTATGGTTAATCCTTGACGCACACGTTTCAGTTTACAAAGTCAAACACTATAGAGAACATTTTTTCTCCAGTGGCAGACTTGCGCACTGTGTTTCAATTAAAAATCTGTGCTCTGATGACTGAAGGCACGTGCCTGTTTACCGCACTATGTGTTTGTACTTAATGCAGTACTACAAGTCACACATATATCAGGAATACCACACCAATACTCGATTTTCTGATCTTAATTAATCTGTTTTCCATTCTCTCTTTATTTGCCAGATGTGTTATAAATGGAAACCTGTTCCTCTCCCCTTCATCACCCCAAAATCACAGTCATACAAAAGAAACGTCTCAACCTGTCTTCACAATAAACATGCACTAGCCATTGGGTTTTTTGCACACTTGCCCTTTTAAGTGAGGAAACAACGTATAGTAAAAATGAAGACAAACCCCTGTGCTTTACCCTGCTATTAAGACTTCTATTTACATCTGTATTGTTCTGATGGAAAATTAACTTACCTCTTTGGCGCCCGATTCTCTCAGTAGTTTTATTATGGGTGAAATGGTATTGCCCCTCACAATCGAATCATCAATGATAACAACTCGCTTGCCTTTAAAATTATCGGACAGAACGCCAAACTTTTTTGCAACACCAAGTTGCCGTAACCTCATATTTGGCTGGATAAACGTTCTTCCTACGTATCGATTTTTACAGAGTACTTCAACATATGGTAGTCCGCACTGCAAACGGGAGATGGTTAAACAGAATTAATATCTAAAGAACTGATTATTTGCAGTTACTGTTTTTTTAAAGCAACCTTAGGGCTTGGCATGACTTCACAGTAACCGAAAAACTTTGAAATACCATAATATAGTGGAATAATGACGGAAAAAACAAGTGCAGATGACTCAATAGGAGCACCCGGCATACTCAAGCTATAAAGCTGTATCAATACGAAACTGTAATGGCCCACACCATTATACTCCATTACAAAAAGAGATATGTGTAAATATGCTTGGGGGAAAAAAAAACCAAAACAGGCAAGTTAACATGTACCTTTTGAGCATAACCAAGAGCTGCTGGGGTTGCAGACTCTGGAACGGTGCTGACCAGGTCTGCTTCCACGGGTGCTTCAATAGCAAGCTGCTGCCCGCATCTTCTCCTGACTGAATACACCATCTGACCTAAGAACAGCAAGAAGTGTTTTTTCCTGCTATGCATAATTCAGCCTTCACTCCCAAGTTTGCTGTACAGATTTCTGTGGCAAGTTGCAGGCGTACAAGTCAGTGAGAAAAACTCCAGAACTAATAAGCAGTCATTCACATAAGGTCATTTTTTATTTCCTTCCATAATGTCATAGTCTAACAATCGCATTCGTATCACTACACAGAGAATTAAAATCCAGTTTGCCCTAATCTGGTAACTAAAGTTCGGGTGGATGTTAAAAAAAATCTATTTACAGGAGGAAAGAAGAAGTAGAAACTATGCCTGCGTGTTCATAACGTGCATATTCTATTTTTAGGCTGGTTTCTCCAGCAAAGTTTGTGCAATCCTGCTGTCTGCCTCTGCCCACTTATGAACTTTGAATCAGTTGGCAAAATTCACCCCAAATTTAGTAAGGGGATAAGAGGCCTCAGAAGCTTTTAAGGTCCTAAAAAATTTGCAGCATGGGAGGGGACTGGAGGTACTGTGGTGGGATGAGGCATGGCAAAGGGTACAGCGGCAGTACTAAGGAATGTAGGAAGTGAGGGCATTGAAGGGTAAGAGGATCGTGAAAAAAAGGGATGTGGGATGAAACTGGCTTTGTAAGAGCAGGGAACTCTATTGGATCAACAGGTGGCATGTGCGTAGAAAGCAAAGAAGAGCTTGCCTGTTAGGTATGAGAGTCCTGGCTAATATCTTGTCACTAAGACAATTTTTGAGGGCTTCTACTGAATAATAATAAAAGCATTAGACTGACACCCCCGAGTACTTAGATAATGAGTTGCATGTTACATTAAAAGCGTCTTCCTGAAATAACCTTTTCTTGCAAAGGAAACGCCAAGATAAAGTTGCTTTGCAGATCCTATTCTATAACTCTAATTTTTAAGAATTTTTCCAAGAACCAATAATAAAAGTTCCTTTCTTAAGTCTCTGACTTCTAAGGGATATTTCCTCTACCTTAATCACACTTGCGGCTCTTTTCATCCCTTCCAGAGGACTACGCAGGCAGGCCTGACGGAGGCCATGTGCACAGCCAGGGACAGGAAGGTGATGCTCCTCCTGATGAGTTTTATCTCCTCAAGAACTTTGCCAACCTGTTCTGTCCCTGGCCCTGCTCTGCAAGCTCACATTCCATGGTACCCTACTGTGATCCCAGATCCCTTCCAGAGTCATTGTTCTCCAGGATAACATCTCCTGGGATGGGGAGGGGCTTTGTACGTTGTATCTTCCTACCTTCAAAAATACTGTCTGGTCTTGCAAAATAAACATATTCAAAGATGCAGAACGCTGAGGGATCTCCTTCAGGTCTTGGTACAACATCCAGGGTCTGAACATCATATCTGGATATTTTCACAATCTCTCCAGGAAGGACTTCACGATAGTACCTTGAAAGAGGAATACATGGCATTTAGAAATGTCCTGAACCTGGATGAGAGTTTCAAAATATAAACAAGATTCAACTTCCAGAAAAAAATGCACACCCTAACGCAACAGTTTGCTTCTAGCTTAGGATTTGATCTGGAGTGTTTTAAGACCAACACGCTAAGACATGTGATCCGTACTAAAACATTCTGAATTAATAACTGAAAGCAGCAAATTAATACTTGGTACCAGAGAATTATGGTATTCTTCCTATATGTGAGACGTACAGTACTCGGTCTAGTACAGGCTTAATTGAGATTAAATACATTTTAATCATTTAGTCCTAGATCAATACTAGAGAACTAGTAAAGCTAATAACCATAATAACGCAATATAAAAAACATAATCAACAATAAAGATGGTAGCCCAAAAAAATCCTACCCCACAAGCCAATATCTAGAGAAATATGTCTAGTGGTGACAAGCAGCTACCTCTGAATAAAGTAAAACTGACTGGAAATGTACATTCCCATTCTCGTATCTGAAGAAATACGGACTACTGTTTGGTTTATTACGTTACAATGACCTTATTAAACATTTTTCTAGATCCTTTAGTGAGTCCTCAGGTGGCTATTCTAACACTTTCAATCTGAGTCTATCAGGTGATATTGAAATGTTCTGGAGATACAAATCAGAGGTGAGTCCATTTGTGCGCGTTTGCTGGTGATACACTGGTACTAGCAGGCAGCAGCACTGGCTACAGCAGAACTTTAGACAAAATTGCTTTTTAAATAATCCCACACGCTTCAGCTGATGGTTCTACATAGTAAGCTTCTCCTAACAGAGACTTTGAAGAAGTTTCAGAAAAGTTATTCTTATCCATACGGAGAAGAAATTGTCTCAAGAAAGCCCCCAACAGCCAACACAGGTCCTATACAGACAGGGTAGAAGTTACGGCAAAAGAAAACAGAACCCCACAACTACAATAAACCACTGCAGAATGCAATAAAAGACTACTAAAGTACAGTCACGTTGCTTCCTGGCTTTGCTTTACTTATCTTTTTATACAGTGGTTGGGTTCTTAATGCAGTTTTGCACTGTTTTTTATTTGAAGAGGATCCAACTTTACATAGTACTGTAGTCCCCAAATGCACATTTTTATCATGTCTGATTAGGAAATTAAATATACGTCCTCATACTCTTTCTTACTTTAATTATGTTCTAGTTCACAGTTGCCTTCCTCTCCAAACTTCTAAAGATCAATATGGGGTCTCCTGAAGAGCCTCTTCACTTCTCTTTTTGTCCAGAGAAAGTAACACACCTTTATTTTCGGAGTATCTTAGCTAGAGAGGTAATGTGGAAATCATCTCCTGTTTTGGCTCTGATGGGTGTTTGCACGCATGGAAATGGTTTCACGTGCCCATCATTTTTTTCAGACAAGGAGACGGGCTCGTCAGACAGCATATGCTACACCTTGTGTTAGTCCAGCCTGCGAGCTACCAATGTGACCTTTCTGTAGTTGAATAATTATTTTGTGACACAATGATTCTGCTGCAAACGAGGCTAAAATTAAAAAGTTATATGGATAACCAGGTTTAATGCAACAAGTAAGAGGCATTTACTTTACAACAGTAAAGTCATCTTTACTGTTACTTTCTGAACACATAATTCTCCTTTTACATTAATCTGTTCAAGACAATAAACTGGCAAAACCCAGGACTGGCAACTCCCCCTGCCCCCTCCAAACACCCCAACGAACTAATCCTTGATGTCTTTCTCTGCCTGAGGGGAGCTTTCAGATAAAGTGGGAATCGGGGCACTTACTCCGCACCGATAGACAAAAAGCTACAGGATTCAGAGGAGACCACCCATCCTTCCGTTTCACTGTTATCTTTTCCTGAAACGAAAGATTTCAGTTAGAGCCCACAAGTCTTGTTACCATTACCCGCCCCCCACAATCGCATCCCTACTGCAGTGTCTGGCTTGCTATGGTTTAGCTTGCCAAGTGCACAATTAAAGACTGTTGTAATTTCTAACTAAAAGGTAGAGCATTCCAAAGTTTCTGTAATATTATTAAAAAAAAAAAAAAAACAAACAAACAAACAACGTAGACATCATAAACTTGTTCTAGGTAGAAGTGGAAGTAACAGCATCATATTTACAGTTAACGAAGAGACAATTCAGACAACTACCTTTGTTATCTCTGCACTATTTCAAACTTTTCCAATTCTAGTTCAGTGACTTTAGATAAAATTACTTTTGTTCACACAAGAAACTCCTTACTTTTCCTGTGCTAAATGTGTTGATAGATAGATCCTTGTGATTACAATGGATTGAACTCCAATAAGGCGAGTTTTCAGAGACAGGCACAGGAAAGATCGGGTTGCGTAACATACGGTAGGAATGTTCATATGCTTTAAAAAAATGGTGATACTTTTTCGTGTGGTTAAAATTACCAAGTTTTGTGAAGATACGGAAGCATTTACTACTTTGCCTTTGAATTATTTTATCTTTATACAACTGAACAGATTTTAATCTTACTTCACGGAAAATGTCAATTTGCAGGCTAAACAGGAACACAAAGAATTTTTCCCATAAATTTATTGTATAGTGTTCCATTACCATACTACATGTGACTGGGACTGCTTAGAATTTAGCAATACATTGCCAGTAATCCAGCACTTTTCTGCCACCTTACTACAGGAGAAAGGAAGAAACCAGACTTGTTTCTGGACTGGACACAGTCCTGGGCAACTGGCTGTATGTGGACCTGCTTGAGCAGGGGGTTTGGAGCAGATGACCTCCAGAGCTCCCTTCCAACCTCAACCCTTCTGTTCATCCCTGCTTTCCTGTTTAGGTGATGAAATGTTAAATTTTCACGAATATTCTGTTACAGCTGGGATGCCTAATTCTGACACTGTCATCATGTTACTAGGATTCCCTTCTGCGGGGAACAGAAAAGATGCTTGCAGACTTCCTACAAATTATTTTTTCCTTATCAACATTTTTTTTTTGTTTTGAATTTTCAAAACTGACTTTTGCATCACATATTCCCACTTACACCTCAGTAAGTGTAGCTTTAATTACTTATACCAGTTATTTCAGGCACAAACTATATATACATATATATGTGTGTGTATGTGAATATATATGTATGGTTTACCTTTTCCATTCATGTCCCCTACTGGAATAAGGCGACCAATGCAGAGTGGGCGATTCCCATACGGATCACGTACTGCATAGATTATGTCTTTGTGCATAATTAGCAATGAATATGAAGTTGGAGTTTCATTCATTAAATTTTTTATTCTGAAATGAGACATAGGTGAACATAATCGTGTGCCACACAAACAGCTGTGTGCATTTACAGCTGCGTATCATGCTGAGATAAGATTGCTGGTTTTGATTCTGAAACCCGTCCTCCTCACCTTGCTACCCAGTCGGCTGTATCGTCATTTTCTAGAGGAGGTGTGAAAGCCAGCAGCTGGGTGATCAGTTCACTGTCAGAACTGGTCGACAGTCCCACACCATGCCGCATAAGCTTTTAAGGCACAAAGCAAAAGCGTTACCAACGTTAAAAAAAAATCCCACATAACACTGCTCAGATTTTGATCTAACAACACCTTTGTGCAATGAACAAATGTTTTAAAACATGTCGGCGCTTCAGGTGATCACATCATAATAACGTCAAATTTCTTCCAACAAACCGAGTATGTAAGAAGAGCTGGTACAATCAGCTATGCCTGGTACTACATTTCTCCCTTTGCGTCTCACTCCTTTGCTCCACACTCAACCAAAATTAATGCCACCAATATTCAGGGCATGAATTCATGTTTGGGCCCTTTAATCAGCTCTGTGCTTCTGTTTGCTCTGGGAAGAGAGGTAAAATATGCAAGGGAAAATATGAAATTACCTATAGCAGATACAGAAAAAGATTATCAAGGCAGAATGGTGGCCTGGGCACAAAGCAACAACAACAAAAAAAAAGAGGTGTGAAGGGAAGAAGAGTGGGATTAAAAATCTGAAATCCCACAATTTAAGGTTTGTTAGACCTGGTCAGTCAAATTGTTCTGTCTTGGCGTACTTATGCTTCTAAGGGAGAAGAGAATCTGCAGTGTATCTAGCCAACTATTACAACTCATTCAATGCTATATGCATTACAGTTCCTAACTTTTATCTATAGAAATCATTTTACATCTCACGTAACTCTGATTCTCCACTCTGCATGTACACTTCCTCACCAGTGTTTTTTTTCTCCCATCCATTCACACAGTTGTGTCTCCGATTAAAGACGGGGTAGGTTCCTTCGGGCGGGCCGTACATTTGCCTCGCTTCAATGCAAGAGTATGTCCTCTCGCTTTTGGATGGAACATATCATAGAAGAGGTTTCACAATGAAACCTCTGCTAAATTTTAATTTGGTTCTTTAACACCTACCCTTCTAGCCAAACACACTATAAAATTTGGCATTTGTTAAGTTTCTGTCCTGACAGTGCTCATGATTAATTTTGCAAGCCAGAACTACAAATAAAGACAATATTCCAAACCAGATATTTCATATTACTATTGTCTCACCTTATTATGCCTCCCCTAACCCTAAGCATATGATTTGCTTCTTCTATCAGGAGCAAAGGTGGCACAAAGGAGCAGAGCTTCAAACCAACATACCTTTCGTTATAGCTGAGTTAGTTTTCTCACTTGATCAATAGGAATGTGACCATCAGGACTGGTGAGTTATCCCCTGTGACGGTTACAAATGTCTCCCCTCCCCAGGATTTTTTCCCCCCCAAAACCATCTACTTTGATTATGGTGCTCTTTCACTTCCCCGAGTAGTTTGGTATTAAGGAAAAGTCATAGCAAACTTATTGCTCGTTGCTGCCTCACGCCCAGAAAGAAATGATGCCAGAGCCCCCCAGAGGAGGTACTAACCTTCCTCCTGAGTCGTACAGCGTTTGTTAGCTCCCCGTTGTGCGCCACAGCGATCTTCCCATGAAGAGTCTCTACGACAAAAGGCTGGCAGTTCTGCAGCTCAGAAATTCCCGAGGTGGAGTACCTCGTGTGCCCAATACCGAGGTTCGAAACATACAGCTTCTTCAGGCTGTCTGCGTTGAAGACGTGATTTATCAGACCCATTCCCTTCAGGAGAAAAAGAAAAAAAAACGTTCTGTTTGGTTTTGTTTTCCTGGCAACTTCCTCACTTCTCCTTGTGTTCGTTTTTGGTACAGCATTAATACAAGCAACTTTAAGAGAAAGGCAAATAACCTGAAAGACATGGGAAAGAAAGAAGCTGAGTAGGTATCACAGGGATATATCAGATCCCATTATTCCTGGTTTTAAATAAAGCAACATACATTTTTGCGCTTAGGATGTTCACGGAATAATCTATTCCCTGACTAAAAATACATCCTCTGAAAAACACTACCGAACTGTTGTGATGTTTAAAAACACCAGAAAAAAGACTGCCAGAAGACAGGCAAAGAAGTAAAAAGTTGCAAGAAGGAAATTCTATGTAGAGAATACCTTTTACAAGTTAGCAGTATATTGGATTTACTTTTATACTGGGTTAATGATAATGTTTATTAAATTCCACTGTCATTCCTGCCAGTGTCAGAAGCAAAGCTTTTTTCAAGAGGTTTTGTTGTTGACTTAAAACAAACTTTTCATACAGCCAGGTTGCCTTCTAGCTAAAGCAGAAATGCATCAAAACTTTTTAGTCAGCCATCAGGAGCTTCTTTTGGCAACAAGCGCTACGTGGAGACAATTTAGCAGCAAGAATAGTCTGAAAAAACTGCACACAGAGTAGAAATTAAGACCGGATTCCAGGCCCTCCTACAAACTCCTGCTTCTGCTGTTGCCTGTGGAAAATATTTACATCCTTCTACTCTCGGTGTCCCTATCATGCGTGGTAATTGTGATATACACGATAGCGCACATGGTAACACTCCTCTACGACCTTTGAGGATACATGGAATAATCTGGAATAAGTTACTGCCTCAAACTGTCAGACTGATATATATTTGCTTTAATTTCTCACAGATGACATAAAGGTGGTCTAGAGTCTATGTCACGTGCTCATGTACGTACAGAAATGCCACCATGCACTCTTATTTTACTTCGGCCAACTTTATCCTAACAGGAGATCTGGCAGTTCGCAGGTCCGGTATTAACGGATGTGGCCGCGTTAAGCATTGCAATAGCTTAAACAAGCAATGGTGTTTTAAACCAGATTTGGTTACACAAGTCCATAATCTTTTAATTGCAGTTTGAAATATTCCTGTGGTTGAGACTGCACTGGTGCGGGATGGCGAATGTGAATTACACCAGTATAAAAAGTTCCCAATGAAGACAATCTTATCTCTGTATTATACAGGGCCTGGTACATGCCCGAATACGACACTGGTCTGATGAATAGCTACTTTAATATATTTTTCTGCACGTCCAAGTGTGAAACAATCAGACAAAGTCTTTCTCCTACTGGCATCTCTATGTCAATACAAGAGATTTAAGTTTTCCACATCCTGAGCTAATAGAGACAGGAGCGTTTTGCTGTCCAGATCTAGCTGAAAGGCTCTGACAGACAAATCGGGGTGAGTCTTTCTGGGAGAGTTTAAAGCCTTTGTCAAGGGCTATTAATCCATGGCCACAGGCTGGCAACAACCCGAAGGGAACACATACCCATGCCTTAGGTGTTCCAGTTCATACTCTAATACGTGTATTGCCTTAAACTGTTGACAAAGGTGAGTTTGCACGGAAGCATTGGGTAGTAAATCAATGCAGTGAAGAGCAGGCACCTTTTCCATCCTGTTGTCGCTACTGTGAAGAAGAGTCAACTGGAGTTTGTAGGACAAATGAATGCAGTGGCATCTTAGCTGCTGACATTTTTACGGGCTAGTTTACAAGTCAGAGTCCTAAATATATTTTCACCAGTGTAACAGACCCAGATGTTTGTTACATTAGCACCAATTCCAGGATTAAACAAGTCATATAAATTGTACTCCGCAGGTTCTTTATTACACTGTGGTTATTACAGATTTTAAAAGTGCTGTAGCCGAGTAACATACTTCAAGGATAAAAGAAACCATCGCATGCCCTGCAACTCTTAAAATATCAACGCTGATATGATGAGATAGTCAATTAAATTCTTAGCATGACAGCTGAGTATTGCAGCTCAGCAACATGGAAACACTACAAATTATGATATCACCTGTTGGAAGTTCATTCTGAGAAGCTCTTTTTACTATGGGATATATACAGCAGCCCACTTTAAAGGAGGCTAGAATTCCTGTAAACCTTAAGGAAGGCTGAAACCCAAGCAGGAGCAGGAATGAAGAAGAGAGAACATGGTGCTGAAGTTGAGAAAAGCTGCATTTAAGAGTGAGTGTGTGTGCGTATCAGGTTGTAAGTAACAGATAGGAGGGGGGAAATGCCTGAAGAGGTGACAAATACGATGCTTGATGAGACAAGATTTTGCATGAGGCATTGAGCAGTCATGCATAGATATACATGCTGCTGCAGCAAAGCAGTTCTTACTCTTGGACTCATTTGAACAGCTTAATTAATCTTCCTCAGAGATCTCTGAACATGAAGACAAACTGCTTTCTGATTGCGGTCAGAGAACGCACATCAAGAATTGCTCCACGGTTATTTTGCTGATGTAGTTTTATTTCCTGCTCTTCCTGATTTCCTTCCTTCCTGCTCTTCTTTATTTCTCTGCTCTTCCAGGATGGAATAGGCTGATGATTTTTTTTTTCCCCCCTTGATCACTATTCAATACAGAATGTGCAGAAATATCCCCAGAACATGCAGGTATTCTCCTGGCACAATACTTTTGAGGCTATGGCCATTTTATGTCTTTTAACATGCCCTGGGATTCTCTCAGCTCCGGAAAGACTTTGTGTCCTTCTCAGGCCTCTATTAAGTCTTTTATTCTGTTTATTTTTACCTATGGGTAAAGTAGCTGCCACTTCCTTGAGTCTCACAAAGGCAAGAATTAGTCATCCATTTGCTTGTGCATAGCCTGTAGTATTTCTTTTCTCTTGATCTCAAGTTGCATCGGTGCTCCGAGTTAACACCTTAGGTGCGGGGTGACTTCGGTAAGTAGTTTTTGTGACATCAGTAGCCTGAGTTGGATACTTCAGTGTGTCTGCCACTGTGTGCATGGACCCAGCAGGATAACGCTGACATATTTGTTTTAAACATGCGCTTAAGACAGAAACTGCACAAGTAACAGAATTAGATACTATCAGTGACAAAACCAAAACAGGCCAACAAACACACTGCTTTTCCTCTAATTATTCCATTTCCTAGCTGAAACAAACTTTCATGCATCTCAGTTAGGCATCTACAAAACATTCATTTACACTTTACCTTGTGCACTTTGAATGCCTGGGACGACTCTCCATCACTTGTCACAATTCCAGCACTCTCCTGGCCCCTGCGGACAAAATATAATCAACATCAAGCACTGAAATGCTTAGAATGAAATGTTTTAACATACAAAAGAATGGTGTTTTTTCACCTGTTTTTTGCAACGTTAAGTTTTTATGTAAGCTTATTTGTTGTTTTATTTTACAGGCTTGTAATCAGAACTGGTTTCTTGCCCGTGTTATGGTTTATTTCAAAACAGTCACATAAGGTTTGTGCCTATGCCCACTGAATTCAGCGGGAATCTTTCCACTAATAAGAACTGGCTCAGGCTCTTACTGCAGTCCTATTTCAGTGTGGGCATAAAATAACAGCAGATGCTTAATCTGAAAAGCCACTTTGCAGTGATAGTCTAGGCGCCAGTAGTAGGCTGTATAGCACTACTCTATTTCTGCTTTGGTTTAGGGAGGGGTGTTAAAAAACGGATGGTTTTGCCTAAGTGAATGCATTGTCTCTTCCAGGGATCACCTATGCTTTTTTTTTTGATCACCTTTTGCATTCTTGTACTTGAGCAGTCAAGCCAGCACTTACACCTCTAAATAGTATATGGACCCTCTGATAAAAGCATTTGAGCACATAAAACTAATATCGGGCATCGCAGCCTCTGAACTCGAGCGAAACAAGCCTGGTGTACAGCATCACCGCAAATGGCAATACTTCTCTTACAGCAGATCAGCCTCAGGCTGGCGCCTGTGCTTTGTTGAGCAGAAGAGCTGGATCAGCTGAAACCAGAGGTTTCCCTCCCCTGCCCCCTGTTCTCCCCAGCACAAGGGCAGGGTCCGCAGGGTCCGCGGCGCTGCCCGGCCAGAGGCAGGCAGAACGCTGCCCAGCGTCTATAACTGAGTCCCTATCCATTGCAAAGGTCTGTTTTGCAGACTGGGTTTGTTTGTGAGTAACAGCGCGGGCTGCTCGATCTTCCCTTAAAAGGCTTCCTGGAATAAGGCGGAGTGTCACCTCTAACAAAACTGGTGCCATATACCCACCGCGCCGGGAACACTCACGGGGACCTTGGAGAGCTGGTAAGCTCCGGTCCACTCATAGATAATAATGATTGAAAAGCAAAGATGCTTTTCTTTAAAAAGGAAACACTTCAGAATATTTTTAGAATATTAGATGAAGATGCTAAGGTGATTAGACTGGTTTATCTCAGCTGAAGACACTGGAATTATTTTGTATAAGCAACAATAAAACTGGGCACAAAAATTCTGCGTAATGGATTCTAATCTACAGCCAACCGTGCTCATTACAAATTTTCTCCAGTTCCTAAAATCCCTTTATTGGTCACTAGCCCCAGTTGCAGGTAAAGCAAAATTTTAAAGAACATTTGGTTACCAAACAAAAACAAACTTCACACATATCTGAACAAATTTACCCAGTTATTGACATAGAACTTCAAGAGAAAAAGCAGAGATGAGGACATTCTTAAAAGCATTTATTTTAACTCAGGAAGATGTTCCATCTATAAACACAAAGACTGGTAGCAGAATTTAAGGGTTGATATATTACATTCAGCAACTTGAAGTTCAAATGTGAATATTACCGACAATTTCAATTTAAACACTGACATTGTCCCTTTAAACATCAACAAAATCAATAAAGAGAAAGAGGGAAGCAAACAACCTGAAGGAAAGGCCTTTGCAAGCCGTTAGATTACATCTGTCATCTAGCACTAACGAAAGGAAAGGAAGCTCAATTTCATTGCCACAAAGCTTATACAATTTTACCAATTTAGTGAGGATTTTCAAGTATGCAAGCTTTATTAAAACATCACTAATAACCAGTGGCTGTTAGAGCTAAAAATGTGTACACATGACCATCAATTCAAAACCAAAGGCGACACAGAGAAGCAGACGTAAAGCAGGACGATCCCATCCACGTTCCCATCGTTTTCAACTACTGCAACTTGTCCGGGGGGGGCTCAGCCCCAGCCGTGCCCCCGCGGGAGCCAGGAGCCGCCGCGATGCCCACCCAGCAACGGGCAGGCAAAAGGGGGTTTATGGTGGTGGTGGTGGGGGGTGTTTCATGCTTTATATTTAAAAAAAAAAAAAAANCCCCCTCCCCAGTCCAGCTCCCAGTGTGTTCCCAGGCTGCTTATTTGGCAGTTTCTCAAGTTACTCCCCTCAGGCAGCTTGAGCCAGTAAAACTAGATCCTTTCATCTCGGCGGAGCTTACTGACAACCAGCCGTCTGGTTTCCTAGGAAACAAAATCTTGGCTAGAAATAGTGAATCATTTCCAGGTCACTTTCAACATGGAGAGTGGAGCAGGGAAGCATTGGACTGAGGAGGAGGTTAAAGCCTTGTTAAGCGTCTGGTCAGAAAAAAATATCAGAAAGCAACTCCACGGCACGCTGCGGAATAAAGGGATCTTTATCTACATTGCTAAAAGGTTGCAGGAGTTGGGAGTTTGCAGGGATTGGAAACAGTGCCGTGCAAAGTATAAAAATCTGAAGTATGAATACAGAACGGTTAAATATGCCCACAACTCTGGGGATGTCACTAAAACCATGAAGTTTTTCCGTGATCTGGATGCCATATTGCGATACGAACCTGTCACACAATTAGCAGCAGAAGAAAACGGCAGGTGTTCTGCGACTGAGACGCAGCCGAACACAAGCCCCACAGCAGAGAGCGCGCAAGGTAAAAAAAAAAAACAACCTGTTTTTCCTTCTATTTTTCTCTCTTTGCTTAAAACCCAGAGGGCACAAAACCCGAAGCCTGAGTTTGCTGGAGCCGGAGCGGAGGTTGCGCAGCCCCAGCAGCGCCGTTAGAACTGACTTGATGCGCTTCCTCGCGCAGGGGAATAAAATGTTAGCACCCACCAGTGTCGAAGTCTGTAAATACAGCGTAATTCTAGCAAAATTATGCTAACTGCTTGTATCGCAGCCTCGGGGAGCGCTCGCTGGTGCCAAGGCTCCTGCACTGGCTTGAAACGTTAAAGGAAGAAAAGCTGTTTTCTTTGACGTTTGTTTGCAGTACTTTGGAAGCAGGTTTTGTAGAGCTCCAGTTCAGATATAAACTTAAAGAAAGGTAAAAGTAAAGGTTGAAACTGTCTTTGTTTAAAAAAAATAAATCATTATTCTGATACCAGTGAAATTTAGGATTTCTAGTCTTACTTCTCTGTAACTGAAAATTTAGGTGTGATGACTAAAGGTAAATTAAANATTTAAAAAAAATAAATCGTTATTGTGATACCAGTGAAATTTAGGATTTCTATTCTTACTTCTGTAACTGAAAATTTAGGTGTGATGACTAAAGGTAAATTAAATTATTTTGTAAGCAATTTAACTTAAATATTTGAGAAACAGAGGTATGTTTAATAACTTCTCGTCAAAAATTGTAATGTAGTGAGGAAAGCAAAAATCATCATGTTTATCAGATTATTCTGAGGCAAACCAAATTAATAGAACTGCTTTTATTCTGAAGGGGTTTTTACCAAATTATTTGCATCTCTTGTTTTATTCAGCCCTCTCTACATATGCATTTAAGCTGTGCTTAACATTTCATTAGGGTCAATCTGCTATTTGACATCACTCAAATCTCCTTGTCACATCCTAAATGTCACTGAAGCATAAGCCCCAATAATAGGTATAAGTACCAAAATAAGATGGCTAAAAAGAGAAATGGAAAGCTTAGCCGTTTGTTCCCACAGTATGGGGCAATTTACATTAATTAAGACTGTGATTTTTTTTTAAAAAAAACAGAAAATTCAACATTAGGATCAGGAGAGATTGCCAACGGCACAGAAAGGAGCTGGACATCCAGCTTGCCCTTGTACCCTTCCACGTCTCCCTCTACAATGCTATTTTACAGCTCTGAGGAAAAGAAATCACCATTTTTCTTGTCACTGTTTACCTTAACGAAAAGCTTGACCTTAATTTGTCATCACTAGTGGAAAGCCTCTAATCTCTCAAAGTCACTTTAAATTAAAAAGGCAATTTTGTAATATTGTAACATGTGCTCTCTGCACTGTGTATTGCAATCCATTTTTATTTTTAAACTTGCAGAACTGAGGCTAATTCAAGCTGTTACACTTCTGAGGACTACATGAAACTAAGACAGTGTCCTTCACCTGAGAATCTGCCCTTAGATTACCCTCTGTGCTTTGATGTAGTTTGCACCAATTGTTAATCCTAATTCTCATCTGCCTTAGATGAGAAACTCTAGCAAGTTTAAATCGGAAAAGGTTAATTTCAGTTGTGAATCCCAAACTGGAATATTAAAAAAAAAATTACCCCTGGGTGAGACACACCTCATTTTGAAGCATTAGGACAGTCTGGTTTTTAAGGTGATATAATTAAATATATCTCTCAAATGCACAAGCATTTCTGTTCTTCCCTTAGAGAAAAAAACCACACAAGTTTTATGGATAAACGAAAATTAAATGCAACTCATTGTAATAATGCAACACTAATGGTAAGAATTTAAGTGCAAATATTCCTACAGTAACCATAATTCAGCCACAAAGAAGACCCACTAAGACAGAAATGTGTCCTGCAGCTATGCAGGATGCAGACGTCCATAACAAGGGGCAGAGAGAACAGCACTGAGAACATCAACTTTCTATACCAGTTGAGCAAGTCACGCCGTACTAGAAGCCCAGTCCTTTTGCGACTGCAGTCAGAGTTGCAGTGTCTGCCCAGCTCGGTACTTCCAAGGGCACTTGTAAGGCTAAAATGGCATCTGTGGCTCTGCGGCTGATGCTCACACGTCCTGTTGTGGGGGCAGATCTGGCGGTGTGGCTCCCACCGAAGGACACCAAGAGCTGGAGGAACCAAGGATGTCCAGCCTTGTCACTGGCGTAGCAAGTCAAAACGCTATCAACAAACTTAACCCTGTGCCAAATAATACTGTCCACCATGCACGTCTTACTTTATTTTAAGAACCTAGTAGCTATACTAATTTGTTTTGTTTAAAAAACATGACAGGGCACACTCCCAAAGAAATTACTGTATTTTTACCATTCTGCTTAGCATCAGTCTAAATATTCATATCCATCCTTAATGTAAAGCTACAAAGCATGTGTCTGATTTGGTTGATTATCTCAACTACTGGGAGATTGCTGGGGAAGGGGGGGAAGGGGAAGGAAGGAAAAAAAGAGACTACTTTTATGGTACTGAATGGTATTTCTATAGTGTTTCCCTGAGTTTTTTTCTTTATATCTTATAAAACCAGTTTTCTTTTGAAAGTGTAATTGAAGAAATCAATGCTGAAAATCACAATCGTATCTGAGAGAGAGGTGTCTCAGGACAAACTTGGTAGCAACACACACACCAATTCCCAGCTTGTTCATGGAAAGACGCTTTTTGCACAAGCACATAGAGCAGTGCAAGCCAGATGTTCGTGTGATCCTCTGAAAATACATCTTTTAAGAGGCAAACACAGAGTTGTAGCTTAAATAATCATTAAAAAAGATACAACTCAACATGTTCACTCCTTATAAAATTTAGTTTGTGTGTTATCCCAGTAATCAACAACCAAGAAAATCCATGTGGAGCGATGGTGCACTATGAAAAATGCTATCGTTCGTAAGAGTTCAAATGAATGACCTTTCCATTTTGTTAACCAGTTTTGATTGTTTCACGTTAAATCAAGTATTAATAAACTGAGAATGTGATTTACAAAAGTAAAGCGCACCTAGTAATTCATGTAAGTTACGCTCTTTTATATTTCTCTGTTTAGGTTTAAATATTAATGCACTAGCCACTTTCCTTGCCTTTCACTTTACCAGAGCAAATGCAGAAAAAATATCAAGTCTGAGCAGAAGTACATCAGCAATGACAATATTATCATAGGTACAAAACTGAGACAGCTACTAGAAATGCAGAAAGATCCTTCAGGAATGCCGACTTGAAAATGCCGCTCATACATAGTTTTTCACGTCTGGACTTTAACATTAAGCATGTTAAAGTATTTTATATACTTTTTTTTTTAATAAGTGTGCAAGTCTTATTGAGCAACTTTTTTGCTCATTAGATGTTCCCCCCCCCATCAAATATTCAAACATCTTTTTGTGTTAACTGCTCTTATTTACTTAAAATAATATTTTTTTCTTTCTAATATTACAATGTAACGCAACTTGCTCATCCTAGTACCCATGGCACACTCAGCAGCCTTCCAAGAGAGATGTTCTTTCCCCCCTCCGTAGTTTGTTTTGCAGCTGGTACACCTGTCCTGGGGCGGAGGTGGAGGCAGGAGCACTCCGTCCATCCTTCCCTCCCTCCCACAGCCCGGCCGCAGCGGGCAGCAGCAGCTCTGGGCAGGGAAGCGAGGAGGACAGCTGGGAGCAGTCGGAGATCAGGCCACCGCATCTATGAGTCATTCTGAGCCGTGCTGAAAGTCAGGAGGATTTAGGATAATGTTTTCAAACACAGTTTTCAGTTTCACCTACGTCAGGGATACCAGGTTACATCCTAACCGCACCTCGTTACTGTTCCTCGTGACGAACTCCCGCAGTACCTGTGAACAGGTAGCTTTGATCTGTGTGACCTGCCTGGCTGGAGCTGGCAGTAGCTCAAGTCCCTGCACAGTGAATCAACATTTCAAACCTCCTGTCAACATGGTACGTTGAATGCAGCATATTAGAATCATAGCACAGTTTGGGCTGGAAGGGACCTTTAAAGGTC
>RSEF01000004.1:28041941-28055463 GCA_003993805.1 Himantopus leucocephalus | reverse complement strand
GATCCCACTGTCTATGTCATTGATGAAGCTATTAGACAGTACTGGTCCCAGTACGGACCCCTGTTCTATTTCCATAGAACAACTTAAAAGTCTGTCCGTTGTGAAAATTAAGCTGATTCAGAACCTGACTTATATATGTTGCTTTCTAAACTTACATAGCAATTGCTATAATGCTGCTTTTTAAACAAATGTAGGAACACGATACTGTGGAAAGATAGATTGAATCCTGTGAGTTACAAATACGTCTGTTCTCCAGTCACAATACTTTCGTGCTTTCCCTATGTCAGTAATGAATGCCATAGATTTCGAGAACCCTTTGCACAACATTCTTGTTTTCTTCATACTCGTCTCTAAACTTTCTTCTTGGATCTTTTTTTTTTGTTACATAAATGGATTTGTGGTTATCTGATTCCATGTGCAAAGTCCACTTTTATTTGTATGTCTCTCACTTTTCATTATCTACTTTCAAACCATCCACTCCAGATACTGAGTCAGAAACGCATACAAGTCACCGGAAACAAGTCGGCTTCTGCAAGAATTTTAAAACACATTTCAAACAGACTTCATATGCAAGATATAAAATAATTTAATTTACCTCTTATAGGGACAGGCCAAATTAATTTTAAATTTAATTTAAATACAAATTAACTGTGGAGATTACAAAGTTAATAATCTTCTCATTGTGTATGGACATTTTCACTGTAACTAATTTAAGCTAATTTAGTCCATACCTATTTTTCATCTAAAAACTCTTTCCTTCCCAGGTAAAATAGCAGTTTCTTTAGAAGATGATGAGGATGCTCCAGGAGATCCACTACTTTTTATGTCCCATGTCAGACCAGTTCAACTAGGTATAGTATGATGGCGCAGAGAGATCAAAGACTAAAAAGCAGCATGGCTGTCAGAGTACTTTCTGATAGCTTGAATATGCTGTCATTCTGTTGCTGATCTACGTATCTTTAAAACAGCCAAACTTTTTTTTGCACCATCTCCTTCCCAGTTTTGGCACTCGGCAGGCTCATGCATCACTAGATACTGACCACTGACCAGGATGTAACATCTGCATGACCGCCGTTCACATTCAAAACACATCCCATGCTGTAGCTTAATCATATTAACCACATTAATTTTGTGAAATGCTAGTGGGAAGTATGCCAAATGGTAGTGTGGATTTTCTCTAACTCATGTAATTTCTGCTTAAAGCAGCATGAGTGATGGCCTGAGCCAGGAGAGATATGCAGAGGTGAGACCTGTCCCACTGAGCAATCCAGATTTGCAGTGGTCATCAAAGCAACCATATCCTCTCTCCAAGCAAGGGGTGGTCAGCAATGCTTTAGTCCAACCAACCGTACAACAACTCATTTGGAAATTGCCCTACTGTAGTGGTTTTGCTCAGAAAAGTCATTACGGAGCAAAGGCACAAATCTGGCAAGCCAGAAAGAGGAAGAAGATCCTGGGTGGGAGCCCCTTCAAGGGGTTGCTAAAGGGAATGGAGAAACCTTAACACATTTTAGGCAGAATTAGGCAACCAATGAGCTGAATCCTTGCCTGGATGAACAGCACCACTATCCTGAATTTCCTGCGTGCTCTTTGCATGTTTTTACATACCCTCTATGCCCTAGCACACATCCCAGTCCAGTTACAACAACTTTCACCTCCAAGGTGCCGTATTCAGGGAGAAAACAAGGCCCCAGCTAAACCTACAGCTTTTACGTTATGCACTACACCCCTCTTGCCCGGCATAACAAGAAATTAAAGAAAAGAACTCTGTTACTCAATGCTCTTGCAACACACTGCCATGCCGATTCATTTGGGCTGCTAAAAAAATCTTCAGTTCTGAGAAAGCTGCTTTCTATAAAGCCAGCAAAATAACTCCAATTGCACGGGCTCTCAAGTATGCACTGATAGTAAAATGTCTTCCCCTAGTGCCTCTCTGTAGTTTTTAGATTTCAGGCACTATTTCATACCCACTGAAAGAACAATGTTGATCCCTTTGTATCTATATTGCTTAATATTTTCGTTTCATTTCAGCAGATTTGTCATTTTGAGGAAGCTTAGAAAAAAATCAAGTATGGCATAAACACATCTTTCATATCAAAAAAAATGTATATCCTGTCTTAATATTTTTTTAAAAACAAATTAGACCTAAAATACATTTGAGACATAAGGAAAATTTTCACAGTGACCATAACAACTTTGTTTCAAAGCGGTGCTTGCGAGTAAGAGATTTTGAATCGCAATGTTTTTTAAAGGGAATGAGGAACAAACAGAGCTACTGTTTTCCACTGTGCACGCAGCAGAACAAATGAGCAGCGCACTGAGTCACTAGAACTCATTTGAACCAATATCCACAACTGAAAGTGAGCTCGGTTGCAAATGAACTTATTAGTGAGAAATACTGGTCTGCACAAGAACTAAAGAAACCTTATTCCCCCCAGACTGCTGCTCACGCTATGGTCTTGGCTGGGAAGTGCAGGGAGCACCTTCCGCATCCTTCTTCCTCTTTTCTTCCCCTGCGCCTTTTCTTTCTGGTCTCTCCGTGGCACCCTCTGGTAGTGAAGAACAAACCGCTCTGGAAATACAGATAGTTGAAGTACTGCCGGTCACACTGAGCAGAGACTACATCACGCCTGTCTGATGTTGGCAGTTGTCAACCGTGGCAATTCCTATGGTTGCGTTCACCTGTAAACCACCATTTTCTTTCACTCCCTCAGGAAGAAATGAAGAAAGCATAATAGATATGTCACCTGAAAATTACCTTCCTCAACAGAGTATCAGTGAGCTGGCTGCTGCAGAGTCCCAATTAACACGGGACTAGCAGGGCAAAAACTGGTCTCTGTTAGTACATCTTTTCCACAACTAGAATGAATTACGGCGACCAGCAAAAATGCCTCTATCTAGGACAAGTTTGTCCCCAGACAGGTTATTACACACAAGTATGCTCGACTGAAGCTGTATGTACAAGCAAAAGCCAGACATTTTTGCCACCACACAAAGCTCAGTGACTATAAAGTATGCAATCCCGGCAACCTGGCTTGCCCTTTTAGAATAAGACACTGGCAAAAGCATTTATCACTTCAGTACGATTGCAAAAAACTGTGTCAGTTACTGTGCGCTTTCATGTTTGCTCTCTTTGATGAAGCACTGGAATTGTGTTGTGTTTTTTTTTTAAATAGCTACTTTTGCAAAGATTTAGAAAATGCACGAGAAACCACTTTCCAAACTAATTTGATCATCAAAACGAAATCTTAAAGCGAATTCATAATTAGAAACAAGGAAACATTAAAAAACTGCAAGAGATCATATATCAGTGTTTTAAGTAAATGCATAGCATCCTCTACCTCCTAATATTAAAAAATAAAGTTGAAGACTGGACAAAATAAAAAATACATTAATTCTGCAGAGTAAGACAAATTAAAACTTTAATTTTCACTAAAAAACCCCAAATATTTTTGATTGACCTGCAGTGAGAAAGGGCGAGGTTCTGTACTATGACAACTAGGTTCGTTATCACACAAATATTCTTGTGTGACTTAAGGCAAAAGTCTCCATTCCTCAACTCCCCACAAATAGGAGCTTTGTTAAGAATTAAGGATCAGATTTTTCAGATCCCTACCCAGCTTAAAGCTCTCCGTGTGTGTAAAAGCAAAAGTATAGCATGAATGCAGAAAGTTAAGTCTTCACGCTAGTGCCAGTGACTAAGGGACCAATTTTTTATTGCGCTGACACAGCACTTGGTATCTTCCAAACAGCACTCTATTGTCTGAATGACAAAACAGCTCATCGGTTATTCTCAAAGGTGTTACAAGTAAAAGTTCAGTGTATTAGGGCACAGAAGAAAGAAATGTTCCTCTTAGGTCAATTAAATGTACATGCGCTATCTTAATATCAGTTTTCAAGAGAAGGCAAAAATTATGTTAGAATTAACAAAAATGCTGACAAATTAATAACCGACAGCTTGATTTTAATGCCACCTCTGCTCCATCTTTCTCTGGAGAGACAAGTCACTAGGAAATTGCATATTTCATTCTCATGCTCTCTGTCCTTTCTCCACCCCGACCGTGCAATGCAGGTAACGCGTGTCTGTGTCTCTCCCGTACCCCACACGATGCAGGTAATCCAACGGCACCAATAGAGGCTTCCAAAACACCGGCTTTTATTCCAACAGTAGCAAATGAAGGAGGAAAACACTGGACTGTTAATGAAGTCAGAGCTTTGATACGCATATGGTCAGACAAAAATATCCAGCAACAACTGGAAGGGACAGTGAGAAATAAAAGAATATTTGAACAGGTTGCTGCTAGACTTCAAAAGTTTGGAATTGACAGGGACTGGAAGCAGTGCAGGACAAAATATAAAAACCTGAAACATGAATACAAGAGCGTAAAAAGTGCCCAAGACTCAGGGAGTACAAGTAAAAGTATGAAATTTTTTAATGAACTGGATGCTATTCTGGGGCACAGCACCATGGAACAAGCAAGTAAATCAGATAATGATGAAAGTGAGAGGCCTCCAGAATGGACAGAAGCAAAATCAGAAAAGGACTCCATAGGTAAGTACTTCATACACATATATAATTCAAAATTTTTAGTCTTCCAGCGCTAGAGAGACCTTAAGAGAACCAAAAAAAAAAAAAAAAAAAAAAAAANTTTGCTGGGGAGAGAAAACAGAGTAGAAATGTACTGTTTTGTCCAGTTGTTGACTTTACATTATAAAGCAATCTTTGATTGATTCTTTTTTTAATAGAATTGAAAACAAAAAGAGGAAAAAAAAAAATGAAGGATAAGATGAAGTGATACAGAGAGATCATTCCAGTCAAAATCATGGCAGAAGAGACTTTTTCCAGCGTAGCTAAAAAAAAAAATAGATGAGAGAGATGGTCAGACTGTGTTACTGAAAAAATAAGAGACGTTGAGCAAAAGAAGTCTGCAGTTATAGGCATTAGTTAAAAAATTAACATTTAAACTGCTTTTCTCTTACGGTCCCGAGTAGGCCCGTTTTACCGGCCTTTGGAGCAAGACTCCCAGACTAGTGAGACAACTGTTGTGAAAATAGAAAAAGGAATAGCACCAAGAATGCTGGCAGAGCTTGCTTTGATTTTTGTGTGGTTATTGATGAATAACTTGGTGATGGATGGATTAATGCAGAATTAGAGTAGACTGATGAACCTACGCTACCCAGGAGTGAAAGCATTTTTTATTGCTGTGTACAACCAGAAACAGGCCTATTGTTTAAGAACAGAATTAAACATAAAACTCTTTATTACACTGTAAGAGTCCTACACAGGGGATGATATTAGAGTGGCCAAATGTAAGACTGTAAGTTAGTAAAGTAATGGAAGAAGTCAGGAAAAATATCATACAGAGACTGTCTCTGGCTGAAAACTTTGGGGGATTATTCCCTCTTCAGTTACCCTTTCTAGGCTCTTTGCTAATGCAAATGCGACTACTGCCTGCTGGCATAAGGAGCATCCTAGGTTGGACAGATCTTTTGGTTTGACACAGCACAGCTGTTCTGATGTAGTACACAAATGCGGTGCCCTAATTAACATAGCATTATTTACGCAGAAATGCCTGGGGACACAGGTGAAGAGGACTCTGTTAGTAATATGTCAGAAGACCTACGGGTTGCAGATATAAAGAAAGTTTCTGACTCAGGTAACTGAAAAGTCTTCTATTTTATATAAAAACCTAAATTTAGTAAGATGGATTTCTAAAATAAGCCCACATTGTAATGGCGGTTAGAAACTGCAGAGGCCTAAAAAACTTTTAAGCAGGAGATAATGGCATAGTGATAACCACACTTTCAATAAATACAGGCATACACGCACCTTTACAATGCTCTGCTAAATTTGATAAAAACAGTCTAGTAAGTAATCTTTTCAAAGATTCATGACCCAGGGTGTAAAGAAGAAACTATTGGCCTAAGCAAGTTGAGTGCAATGTATTACTCATTAATTTAACTGTATCTTCCCAAGGTATGGAATTGTTCAGTCTCCTGTGCAAAAACTAATACGGCGTTCTCTTTTTCACAATATAATGTGATCAGTATTCAATATAATTGTGTAAACTCTTATGTCATGTCAGGGGATGAAAACTTCATTTAAGAGTATCACTACTAGTGCTGAATATGAAGGTCATACCTTCTTTACAAACAAAAATGGTTTACACCTGAAAGCGTAACTTTCAGGGAAAGTGTCTCAGCTGGAGACACATGGAAGTCTGGAAAGCCAATGGGCTTGACTGTCCACAGCAGAGGACCTCATGATCTCTCTCAGTAGCATGAGGCAGAATATGGTCAAAATTAGGTGTTATGGAGTAGTCTTACAGAATTTAAAATGGTCTAACATGATCTTGAAAGATTTTAATGTCAAATTAAAAGTCTTCTGACAGATGATGTTAATGTAAATACTTCCCCAGAGAATCTGGCAGCTCTGCATCTAGTGAAAGAAACAGTTATGACAAGTAAGTAAAGCCATGGTTGTCCTGAAGGTAATTTATGGTATACTGGACAGTAGTAGTCTTGTTTTACCATTCAAGAGCAATTACATTTATTAATTTAAATTTATGAACACAGAAATATATAACTGGCCTTTTACCAGATTACCATAGGCACCTGAGGCATTCATTGGGGAAAAGCAAATTGTCACAAAAAGTGCATTCCCTATAGGGACCTATTTTTGAGAGAGACAAAATATGTAACAAATCACAAATCGTACTTTGTGGGATCCAATTAAAAGCATTTGTAAAAAGCATCAAATTCCATTTGTCCCCATCAACAAGTAAAAATTACTACATATACACGAGCAGTCATAAGACACCAATAATACATAGATTCAGCAGTGCCACTAAACTGTCATGTGACATAGTTTGCAACTGCCTGCAGCTATGTAATATTGTAACTTTTTGGACTGCAATCTTCTGAATGAGTTATTTCAGATAAAGTTAACTGAATACTTCTAGTAAAGTTCTGAGTACTCATTTTTGACACTGTAACATTCCTTTAGGATAAGTGTTAGGTGTTAGACACCTATAGCTTACCTTGGTTACCATTTCCCTTGTCAAATATATGTATTTTAACTGCCTATTGTGTTTGTTTCTGGGTAATTGTAATTGCAGTCTGATTTCGTGGGGAAAGATTAAAATAGCAGATGTTTCAGAAGTGTCTCTAGCTCAGCCTATCCACTCTAGAGACAACTGTTCAAACTTCCGTGGGGGAAAGAAGGCAAAACCACAGCACTCCATCATGAAGAGATGCAGTTTCAGTTTCCAAAATTCTTTCCCTCATTCCCAAATGAACAATACAGACTCAAATAATTTTATCACAGGTGGTAAAAAACACCTAGACTTTGATGTTATTAATGGTAATATAATTAGGTATTATATAAAGCAGAGAAAAGACACATACTTTTTACATTACAATATCATTGAGACCCTTTATTCTCTAATTATGGTACATGCCTCTCCTAGACAGTTCAAATAAATTCAAAGTGCGAGACTGGGAAGTAAAAGTATTGTATGTACCTCTGTATTCATAAATTTACTTGTTGATAAATAGCGAAAAAGGCAGTCAGGCAGGGATACGGCATTACATTAGTTCTTTGATATCAGTAGATGTCTGACAACAGATAGCCTTTAGGATGTGACTTCTTAAGGACTACTCCATATTCAGCAGAACTTTTGTGGAAAACTTCCTCAACAAGCATGTCTGATGTGCCTTTAAAAAAAAATTGTAAAAAAAAAAATTCCATAAATAAGAATTTGGAAGTTCTGTTCACCTTGTATCAGGATAGCTTCCTAATTAGTACATGAAGTTAACGTACTCTGCAGTCAGAGTTATGCATACGCTTGCCTAGATATATCCTAGCTAGCCCGGGCAGACATCTGCTTTCTGGCAGTCGCAGCTGTGTGAATGCGCAGCGGTGCAGAAGCTCCCTCAGAAGTGCATGTGCTTCTCATGATCTTACATGTGGATCTGAGTTATTAACCACAGTAACATTGTCACCACTGCCAGTCTTTATAAACAGTCCAATCAGGTTTGCCATACTCTAGTAAGGAAAAAAATAAGACGGTATTAGTCAAAAGGCAAATGCACCAGTTTCAGGAAAATACTTAGTTATTCGATGTTTCATGGTATTGTTTTTCTCCTCTGCCCACATGTATTTTCTCCTCAAAGAGCAGCAAATGCCCACCCGAAAAGGAAAAGACAGAGGTAAATAAATCCTCACACGTCCTTCTACAGACTGTAACAGTTTACTGCAATTTCTCTGGCAGCACTGCACTGGAGTAGCTTTCTCAGCAGACTGCCTGCAGAGGGTGCAAGAGCATCACAGCAATCACAAACCCATTTAGTTTTTAGCAAAAGCAGCCTAGGAAAGGGTAGGCTCACTGTAAAATTTTCTCTTTTCTGGTAAAAGATACCCATATTAAATCAATCTGGAAATAAAACCTTGATTTAGCCATTTTGACTGATGTTTTCTATTTGATGGGATCACTTTTAAGGACAGTTAAATTCCAGAAATCTGTTCAGAAGATTGCTTCAGTTAGCACAGGCAGTAGTCAGTCAATTCAAACTCCATGTACATGTACATTCCACATGGGTCAGACTGCAGAACGACCACAGACTGTGTATAGGTGTTTGATTAAATCTGAAGTGCCAGGGAACAACAGTGGAGATGAAAACAAGATTCTAAGGAATGCCAGTAGCCTGATGTTCTTAAAAAATATCTATAGCAAGTATTTTGCTTTAAACAGATGAATTTTCTTGTCATTATTTTTTAGGATTTTGAGTGCCCCGCATACTTTACTGTATGTCCCTCTCAGAACAAATTTGGAGTAAGTCATGACACTGCCAAGATACATGCCTAAGCAAGGGCTTTTCAAAAGTCTGGTGTTTGAAGTGAAGATCTTAAGTTGGTACATACTCAGGCACTTAGGTTGGCTTGAACACTTACTGCTGTGTGCTTGGAATTTTAAAATGTAAAGATATAAAGTCAAAAGGCTGGTGTGAAGCAGTGTTTCAGAGTAGTGTTTCAGAGACGTGCAAAAGCAAAAGTTCTTGATTTTTCACTGGCTTAGCCCAAGGCATACTCGAGCTGCGGACACAAACTCCTGACTGCATCCAGAGCTGTCTGCATCCAGTCTCATAGGTCTGCATGAGAGATGGCAGCAACTCCGCAAGCTGTTGGGAGAGTAAACACAGGCCACACACTGAAAAATTTTCCCTAGCTTTGACATTCCCCACTCCTCTTTCATACTGTACAAGACACACATGAGAGTAGGGATTAGGAGACAAATTACTAATCTTGCCTCATGAGCCAGAAAACAGGATAAATAGTGATAGTGACAGAGTGCCAAAAGAGAACAGAGCGTGTATCAGTCTGAGCGGGTGAAAGGAAAGACTGTGACAGCATTGCTCTGGTGGCCTTGTGAGCAATGCTTCAAACACAAAGTAGAGATTAAACATATTTGCTGGCAACCGTCTATAGCTTCACTAAACAATGTGGACGGAGCCACTGTGTTTCATCCGTGCCAGAAACTGTCGATGGTTTGTTCTGTTTGGCTCAGTCTTGTTCTCCTTGTGCCCTCCCTCCAAAAACTGTGAGCAGTGGCGTAGAAAAAAAGCCAGGCTCCCTACCCACATTCTTGGCTTGCCAAGGAAAAAAAAAATAAAAAGGCACATGATGCTGGTCACATCGTAAAGAATGTCTCATGCAAACAAGGCCGTATTGATTTGGGGGGTAATTTTTAATAAAATGGCTCTAGATTATGCTTTATTGCTCAATGTTTAGGGGCAATATTCCTGAATGGACTGAGAACAGACTGGGAGCCAGAAACTGCTGTCATCGATCCGCAGTGTGGCCTTCACCATTTAATCTCTGTACAGCAGTGTCCTCACCTGGAAATGAGGACTGGAAAGACCACTTGCATCATCCACCTGTCCATCTGTCCGTCCGTCCCAGCACGGAGGGGTGGATTTCTCCCTTAAACACCAGCGGGCCAATGGCAGAGGAGCGGAGCTCTCCTCCCCGTGGAGGGGAGCCCAGGGACACCTCTGTCACCCTGCTCTCTGCTGTCCACCCCGCCAAGCCACAGCAGGGGGGATGCTCTGAGGACAGGCATTTAGTACTTTGTCTTTGTCACGCAGGCAGGCAGCCTTGCAGATCAATGGTCCAGGCACAGCACCCTGACGCAATGTCAGGACCGTTGCCCCTTTGGGGGCTAATTCAGTGACTCTTGGCATCAGTCTCTTGGTTGTCTGTCAATAATTTCAGTATGTATTGAAGCACCCCTTATGAAAGTCACCATCTTGCCTGTTCTGGTGCGCAGAGGTTCACCAGTTACTACATATCTTACAATCATGATCAGCAAACCATTCTACAAATTCTGACCCAGGTTTAAATAACTTAAGCATTTGCACATTTAATCCATAAACTTATATTATGCAGCTGTTACATGGTGTTCTGGATTTACTTTAATATATAAGTGCACACACTCTGCTCTTAAGCTCACTGCTGCAGAGAAAACATAGAATCATAGCATAGTTTGGGTTGGAAAGGACCTTTAAAGGTCATCTGGTCCAAACCCCCTGCAGCGAGCAGGGACATCTTCAACTAGATCAGGTTGCTCGGAGCCCCGTCCAACCTGACCTTGAATGTTTCCAGGGATGGGGCATCTACCACCTCTCTGGGCAGCCTCTTCTGGTGTTTCACCACCCCACTGTAAGAAATTTCTCCCTTATATCTTGTCTAAATCTACCCTCTTTTAGTTTAAAACAATTACCTCTTGTCCTGTTGCTTTGGACAACTTTGATGGCAGCTCTAATGTATTAAGAGATGAAATCTTTCACAACAGTTATTAATGGCATTCTGAAGTTAGTGATCCTCAAGACATAACTCAAGACCTGTTTAGTTAATAAGATCTTTGTAAATTTTTTTTTTTTTTTCAGAAATCCTTGAAGATGAGGGGGACCTTGCCAACTCCACCCCGGCAGCTCTGGAAGCTACACAAATAAAGAAGGAGACAATTGACATAGGTAGGTCAATACTGTCTTCATGGTTAAAGAGCACATTCTACTTTACTGGGAACTGCAGATTTCTAAGGTTCATATGTTATTCCCACACATTATACTTGTTCCACTTCTAGGTTATGATAAAATCTGTTTTTTGTTTGATTTCATAGTGCAAAAATGCATAAACACTTAATTCTCCTTCCCCCTATTAATAACAAGATCTTATTTTCCCAGACAACATACTCCTTATTATGCTAGATGTGATAAGCCTGCATTTGATTGTGACACAAGCAACTGTTCTTTTTCATACACAGTGGCTAGAGAGGATAAACTGGAGAGCTCAATAGCTGTCTCAGAAACACTGAACATTTTATGCCTTGTCTGTTTTTTTCAAACTACTTCATGACAGTGCATTTAATTTCAGACTATTCACTATCAAACAATTGCCATAAATATTCTGAATTATTTTACAAGTTTAAGGGAAATCAGAGCCTCAGCAATACGTAGAAGTCATACATTCAATGACAAGTATTCAGGAGATTTGCTTTATTAAAAACATTAAAATTTAACATTAGAATACAGTAGGGATATTAATCTTCTGGAATAAATGAGCATATAAACCATGGAATGTCATGAAAAAAAGGCATCAGAGGAAATAACAATGACATTGAAATCTATTGACCTGACATCCTAGATCAAAATATACTTTATAGTAGTGCTGTTTATACCCAGATGTTAATGGAAAGAATAAAAAATTCTATTATAACGATTCTGTGAACAACAATTCTTTGCCCTTTTACACTGAAAGTTTCTACCATAAGAATAATTCTATTGTATGCATCAGTATTTCTGTGATCCAGGCAAGAGCTTCCTTCTCGGAAATTATGCTATGTGGAGTTTAGGTGTTGAGACACCCTATCCAACACAGCTTTTACAACTGTTTGCATAGGCTGCTCTTGATGATGAAAGACAACTGTAAGGAAGATGGCACTGAGGACAACATGAAAGCAATGCCATCGCAGCAATGACACACAGAAACAGAAGTTACATTGAGGATAAAGTAAAGCCGTGTCCCTGAAAGTTCAGAGAGATAGCGAGGTCACACTAATGCAAAGAGAAGAGTTCATACACAATGACACAGGATAAAATGTCATGCAAATCAACTGACTGCCTTATACACACAAATTCCCTGTTCCTGTCATGTAATACCCAATTGAGGACAGCAATCACGCAAGTCAGCAGTACACAAGTGCTGCTGCCCAAGGCAGAAAGAGATTAGAGAGCCAGCATGGTTGAGACAGTGAGCACATAAATGAAAGCCATGGGGGTTTTTGGTGATAGTATTAAAAAAAAAAAAAATCACTCAAGAGCCCAGGAGTAGACCTACTGCTCCATTTTGGCCCAAAGTTGTATGTCCAATAGCTCCAAATGTTAAAGGAAGATGCAAGAATTTTCTTAAGAGTTATGGGGTAGCCTATTTATGAAAAAACACTTCTTTTCTAGTATCCCAAGTAAATCACACACACGTGCTTGAGACTATAATTTCTGATTCTAAGTTTTCCATAGGTATAAGATTTATTCCTGCATATGGCTTACAAAAGCAAGTATTTGCCAAATCACTTAAGAGAAAGCAAGTTATAAAGTACTACTCTGTGCATATGTTAGCAAGTACCATTATAGAAAGCACATCAAATGAACCACTGCTTATTTACCAACAATCTCTTATTTCTAACAGTCTAAACCATACACTCAGTTTTTCAAAATATATCAGGAATAATTACTTCTACCCTTTACCAAAGACACTATTATTTATTTAATTATTTAATTATTTCTAATTGGCCTATGACATCCCCTACCAAAATGATGAGAACTAGTCTTTCTCTCCTTCCCAACTCAAAAAGTAATTCCACACAAGAAGCGAACTTTCAGCCTCAGAGAAGTCCAAGCATGAGGAAATGAGCCCAGAGTCAGCAGAGCTGGGGTTTGATGTCCATAGATGATTTCAAGAATTCTGAGGGCTCCTGAATTTTACTTCTGAAGGGAATAGTTTTTATGCTGTGAAAGCGTGCAAAGCTATTATAGTCTCAGCTCTGCAGAAGGAAAAAAAAACTGGCATGTAGACATGCAGAAAAATAATATAATGATGTTTCTATCCTGTTAGGGATGGAATTTTGAAGAGAATATAGTTCTTCTGTCTTCCCTGTTTTGTCATTTAAGCCACAGAGAATAGTTTCAGATACAGCCATCCCTAGATACAGAAAGTGCAATTTAAGCTGAGGCTAAAGATCTCTGTATCAGAGATTAGCCTTTCACCCAAAAGTAAATAAACACGACTGTCTGCTACAGGAAGGCAAAAGGATGCAACCTTCCCCCCAAAGCCTAGCACCCCTTCCTGCCCTCCCTCCTGGGAGCAGGGAGAGGCACGCCTCAGAGCCCAGCTTTGAAACCCGCCATGGTAGCTTACGAAAATGGACTTGAAACCACTTCTTTTTTTTTCTTTTTTTTTTTTTTT
>RSEF01000004.1:28003872-28041841 GCA_003993805.1 Himantopus leucocephalus | reverse complement strand
CTCTTTGCAGTTTCTTTCAAAGTCACACTGCATGCAGGTCTGCCTCTCACTCCTCATCGCATCCAAAACGCCTGCACAGCTTCCAAACCTGAGAGGGGGACAGTGGTCTTCTAGGGCCCAAGTCCCTGCTCATTTCATGATAGCTCGCGTGGCCCCACGAAGGGGNTCATTTCATGATAGCTCGCGTGGCCCCACGAAGGGGAGGGCTGCAGCCCAAGCCCTGTTCGGCAGGAGTGAATCCACAGACGCATCCCCTTACAAATGGCACGGAAGCCTCCCCAGGCCTGCCCTACCCACATCTGGAAGGCACACCTGTGCTAATCAAGGTGTACTGACATGTTATGCAAATCGACTTACGTGAGATACAAACCACCCATGTACGCCTAGGTGTTTAATCAAGTATTTTATATTTGTGTTGCGTCCACAGCTACCTTTTGGGGAATGCAGGGGCAGAAAGAGAGGGCTTACGAGAAATGCCAATAAATAATTTGATTTAGGTAGGCATGTGGCAGAAGGCTTGTTATAACTAATGGGTCAGACTAATGGGTTACGACATTTTTAATTGAAGATCGGTGTTACCTGCAGACGATGACAATAATATTAGCAATTTATTGGCCTAAGTCCAAGTCTATTTTTTTTTAAAACTGTGTTTTTATAGATGATGATTCTATAAGCACTACCTCAGAAGACAGATCTTGTACGCCAGTAGCAAAACGGATAGTTGGGACAGGTGAGTATTAATTTCCCATGCATTTATTCTGAAACAAAATCGCATTGTAATTTCAGTACCAAAGCTGGAGCAACCAGATCTCTCTACTTTTCTACTTCTGACTCCAGTGTAGCTTTATCACTAAACTCAAAAATTAGTTTCATAGCTCTGTTCCCTGACAGAAGCAAAACTTGCAGTGATACTGTAGTTCAACTTTGCATTCTGTACTTGTCTGCTGAGCAGCATCTGCCTACTTCTGAATATGTAGGGAAGATTTTTTTTCTTCTATTGAATCCCCAGTAGCATTTTCATTTGTAAGATGTTTTGCTTTGACATCTGATTTGAAACCATACTGGAAAGCCATTTTCTTATCACTGCTGATATATTGTTGCTTTTAAAGCTTAAGGCCTGTTGCTTTTCCTGCATATAGCACTCAGATACGTCTGTATTTAATTTGACAACAACAGCAACAAAATTACACTGACAAAATGTGGAATTTTAGATGCCTTGGGGAAACAAGAGATTTAACTTGCTACATATTTTGCATACTTAATCAAAATATTATCACATATGGGTATTAACATTGCAAAGTTAAAAGATTTTCATAGCAAGAGATTATAAACATTAATTAATCCTTCAGCTTGTTACCAAATTGTTAGCTACAATTACACTTTAATGTATGTATATTCAGCAATACTCAAGTTGTTTTTTCGTTTATATTTTCAGACAATCATATTCCCTTAGAAGAAACACAAAATCACTTTAAAGTTATTACAGTTAATGATACTGGAGCAGGAAAACACTGGAGTGATAATGAAGTCAGAGCTCTGATAAACATATGGTCAGACGAAAAGATACAACAAATGCTTGAAGGGGCCACAAGAAATAAAGAAATATTTGAGGAAATTGCCAGAAGGTTAATGAAACGTGGTATAGACAGAGACTGGAAACAATGTCGCACAAAGTACAAGAACCTAAAATATGAATACCGCGCACTGCAGAAGGAAAATGAACATCTTGGTAATCCCAGAAGAAAAATGAGATTTTACGATGAAGTTGACTGTATCTTAAGAAGACAGCCTCTGGGTCCCTCGAGCTGGGGATGTGAAAGTTCAAGTCTCCTATCAGGTACTAAAAACTTCAGTGATGAGATAAAGCGCTTAAAATGAAACTTAAAGTTGCCTGTTGACCCATGCTGTAGGGGTGAAATATGCGGCCAGAATGGGGAGGGAAAATAATTGAAGAACCTGTATCTGCATGGTCCGGTAGGCAATGCTCAGTGAACAGAAATGGTTTTCAGAGGAGTTTGGAAGTGAGAACATTAACAAAATGTGAAAACACCTGAAGTGTTCAATGTTATTAGAGAATCTTTGTGCTTTTGAAAGCTTAAGTGAGATACAGTGAAATGGTGCTAGAAAGCATCACCGGTTTTAGAGGTGATCAGTCAGGCATGTAAAGTATTATGGACAGACAGCTGCAAGCCCATACCAGTTAGAACTGCAGAAATCTGTAACAATCAAGCCAAGTGCAAGGACTCCAAAAAAGCAAACTTCATTAATTCAATTCACACCACAGTCAAGAGAGAGAAAAATCCAGGGCAGTGATGCTTATTTGATCACTTGTAATTATTAAATTAATTTTGCTAAAGCAGAATCAGTTTCCTAAATACAGTTTGCTTCTATTTTAGTATCAAAAGACCTCTGATCTGGGAACACAGCTAACCTTGTGTCTGCTGTAAGGGTTCTCCTGACTGGCCGACTGCTACAGCTCTCAGAGGCACCTGCCCCTGCTCCAGGCAGATCAGATGCTCTTGTAGAAGCAACTTAACCACTGCAGCTTAGAGCTCAGTGAGTTGTGGTAAACCAGAAATAATTCTGATTTTTCTCAATATGTTAGATAATAATTTGCAACGTCACAAATGTTAGTTGTGGACTTGAACCATTTCTGCGGCAGAGGCCAGGTGGACAGCTTGAGCAGAAACTGCTGGAGCCATCCTTAAAGCAGCTGTCCTCACTCATGAATCAGAGCCCTAATGCGGTGTCCACAGTAGTGCCATTAGTTGGGGCTGGAATGACATCCACACGGGATGACACCACTGTTTCTCACCTGCCTCATTCTTGTGCTCAATCACATTCTTAGGACAGACATTTCAAATCCAGAAACTGAAGATATTACTGCTCATTTCTGCTCTCCATGAATGGAATTTGTCAACACCAAGAATATTTGAGCCAACCTGGCTGTTCTATATTTTAGCGTGCTGGAAAAGGACTGTGTAAGCTGTGCTGTGAATGCTGATGCAGGAGATGACAGTAAAACAATAACCTTTCAGAAAAGAAGCTTTAGTTAATAAGCTGCTCGAGGCATCTGCCAAATGTGTCTCCACCTTGATTTTGTGTGCCAACCCTGCACGTAACTTTTCTAGAAGATTCTCATTGCTCCTGGTCACTTGTCCCAATGCATTTGCTTTGTAGGATAAAGCTTTTTGGTGTGTGACTGACTGTGCTTTGAGAATCTCTGCAAAATAGTCACTTTGCTTTTCTCTTCTAAGTTTCAGTGGGAGATGTTACAGCAAACACAGGATCCCTGGGTATCAAGAGAAAACCATGGAATGATGGTAAGAACCCCTGACTTTTTAAAGCATCTATACACTGCTGTTGAATGGGATGCCAGATTCTAGTTTCCAGTACTCAAACAGTTTGGGTTTTTTTAAAATAAATCCTAGAACTTAACGCCAAGCTGCAAACCAACATTTTTCTCTCACCCTCAACAATCTGCAAAACCAGAGTCCTGATAAAAATGTGGGCCTAAGAAAAACTGCTATTTCTTTATTTCAATCCTCATCCCTGGTATAAATGAGGTAAACATCAGGAAATACTTTAATTTATAAGAATCAAGTGCAAGAAAAAGATAAAGAGATTTTAAAAATAAGATTTTTTAATTACCTGCGTTGCTCAGAGGGAAATAGGGACAATATCACAGTAATGGTTGTGGTTTCCTCACAATATACTGTGTCAGTAAATGAGAGGAGAAACTACATGTTTAGAAATATAATGTCTAACATGTAATGTCTAACATATTGTACAAGAGAAAACAGGTTAAGAAAGCTATTCCAAAAAGAAGACATGGTATAGAAACACTGAGAGAGAAAGATTTAGCAATGGATAGAAATATGCGGCATGCAATCTGATACAGGAAAGGGCAGGAGCTTATTTTTCTTCCTGGCAGAATTGTCAGGCCCTAAATAATCAAAAAGTCCAACAATAAGGGATGACAACAACAATAAGGAAAACTTAGTTTTTAGGAGTCTCCCCCCTATTTTTAATACTAAAATGATGTCTTGTCTACAGACAGATGAACAGAAAGAGATCCGAACACCACATTTCTGAATTCAACCTACACAGTACACCAGCACAAACTGTACTAACAGGACCGACTCTATGTGATTAAATATACTTTCAATTATTGCTTATTAGATAAGTACGTCTTGCAGAAGGTGGTAGTTAGGCAAAGCTAAAAGTTTCAAATATGAGTGATTTTTACAAGGACTCCTTCATTCCTACCTGCCGTTATACAATGACCCCTTACACAACACCAGGCAACGCCTGCCAAAAGAGTGTAACAGAAGGACAGCATTAGGAAAATCTGGCATGTGCTGAACTTCAGTGGCAGCAGTTCATTGACTTGTGCACTCTAACTACATACGTGGCTTTTTTTGTCCACAGAGGTGTCACCTGTTCCACTTAAGAAAAGTGCTTCTGAAAACACCATACTTCACTTCCAAAAACTATTAACAGAGAGAGTGCACACAGTAACAGAAGGCAAAAAGTTACTGTTAGAAAGGCTTTGTAAGCAGGAAGAAATGCAAGACCTCAACAGAACACAGCTGTATGCTGATCCATCAGCCATACAACAGGTTGGTTTAATGAACTTTCTACGAAATTAGCATGCAGAGATTCTCTCAGATAGTAAGACATTAAATAGACTTATTTATGAGCGTAGGTCGCACACATGAGTACAATGGTTGCTCCCCTTTAATATGCTCACCTTCAGTCATTTAAACTAGGTATGAGTTCCCATCATAATCCTTAACTATGAGCTTTTAGCAGTGACATCAGTTAGTCTAATGAAAGATATAACCTGCAGAGGCTATATGCTTTGGCTCACCTACATGCCACAATTAACAGGCTTAATTGAAAGAAAATAACACTTTGACTGATCAAAGAAAACATGCGAAGTTAAAATTTCATCCCACCATTTCCAATTACCTTCTCTATGACCTTCCTAGCAAGTTAGTCCTCTGCAATTACCCAAACAGTTGAAGCCATTCTTTTTGGTTAGGCAAGGCTGGTGGGGAAAACACAACACTTAATTCCTTTATCAGCATTTACCCTCCTCCTGGCCTCACCACCTGCCCGTGCTGGGGTGGTGGACCATCCCCACCTGCCCGCTGAAGCACATGGCGCTGTGCAGCAATGAATTGGAGAATTCAGTGAGCCGGAAAGAAAGTACACAAAGTTGATGCCCACCTAGAAGGGGCAGGCATGGGTTCTGGTCCCTGTTCTGTACCGAGCAAGGGGTCTGCCTTGTCCAGTAATGAAATGAAGTACAGAAAACATAGGAACAGTGCAGGGAACAATGACCTGGTAAGTGACAAATGCCATGCCATAACTAACCGTTACTCTGCAAAATCCTCGTAGTCACTATTTCATTTTGTGATTGTGAGGCATGCGTTTCCAGGGTTTTCCTTTCAGCGTATTCAAGCAGAACAACTCATTTCTGGATCTCAGTCATGTCTGGGCATAGACCTGCACATCCCTGCCAAAGCTAGGTCAGTTCTGGGCACACACAAGGGCACAACTGAAGTCAAGTAGTCAAGTCCTTACTGCAGCAGCAAGAGCCACCAGGTTTTTTTATACATAGAGGCCTAAATTCCACCCAAGTCCCTCTTCGCAAAATCTTACACAAAATAATTACTGGATATAGTGCTTTGTTTCCTGCTCTATGTTAATTATTTTCTGAGAGACATTATGAAGGTAAATAATTTCCACCAAATTAGATTTTATCTGCCATTTGACTAGCATTTTTAAAATAATTCTGAGATGTCAGAGAAAGATCCCTAGAAAATCATAGTTTTTTTGATCATATTCATTTATACAGTGACACGGACATATGGTTGTTCCAGTGTATGCTTATCTACCACTTTTCACATTTTGCGCTGGTTTCTCAGTATAAACCTTCTTTGGCTTGTAATACTATTATCATTGTTGGTTTAAAAGTTGTTCTTCTCTCTTTGCAATGAGTGGGTTCAAAGATACACCCTTGAACTCGCATGTGTTGTATTACTTGCATACAGAACTGCTGGCTTTGGTAGGAGAACAAGGGATCTGTCCCTGCCATCACAGCACAGTCAGGTATCCTTCTAGAACACGCTAAGCCAGCTGAAGACCGCGCCATTCCTCACAGCACTAAAATCACAGGTTACTCTTTCTGCATGTGAACCAGAAAAATCTGTGATCCAACCCTAATCCACTCCAGTACATTTAAACAGTTTAGTTTCATTTAGATTTAAATTAAGTTTTAAAAATAACTGTACTGAAAATAATATGGATCACTTGCATGTTCTGCTCTACCTGCTCTGTTCCATGAGTGCAAGGCTGAAGTTGCACAAAGCAGCTGAAGCTGATCTGATGACTCACTGCAACAAGAAGATCCCTTTTTCTCCATGCTGCTCTGAGCAATCTGATGCTTGCTGGTTCCCCTATAAACCAGTTCAGCTCACTAACCTGACACAAGACTAGCCCAGTTGGGAAAAAAAAAATCAAATGTTTTTTCTGTGTGAGTTGAAGCAGCCCAGCAAGTTCTCAGCTGTGCTAGCCCTAACTTGGAGCAGCTTAAAGGTTGTTTTGTTGCAGTGTGACAGAAGAAAGGCCAACCTGAGGGAGGCAGTTAGCGCTGCAAAGAAGACAAACTGCGCTTAAAATTCTGAATGATGCACAAGGATCCCAATCTTTCCAAAACTTTCCTGTCATTCAGTACAATGTCCAAAAAAACCCTTTTTCTTCTTCCAGAAAATAAAAAATAAAGACTTATTCATTATAATAAGCAGATATTTCAAGAAATATGTATCTGGTTTTAAATGCTGTTGTTCAGGAGAGAACTGCACAAAAGCAGAGGAAAAGGACTGCCTAAATTCATAGCAGGTCAGAGCAGAGAGTTGCAGAGCTCACTTGCAATCTTTACTTGGAAACTGTTCATATCAGCACTAGAGGGTAGACATGAAGCAAGAACTGACATTAAAAAAAAAGAACACAAGCAGCTTTCCAAGTAAAAGGTGCTTTTTTTTTCTTAGAAAACTTTCCACAGAGTGGGATTTGCCCGACAAACAAATGTCCAAAGCAGGTGGACTTCCCTTTGTGTGGGATTCCACTTCTATTGTGCTTTGTGGCTGCAAAGCATAGCTTGCTTTTTGTAATAATTTTGTGAGAAAGCTATGTCCTCCTTTCCTGCTGTTCACGTTTCTTTTTGGTCAAAGATGGTAAGAGACGTCAAATGCATGAGGCATTTGACATCATCTAATATTTATGTGCTACTCCCACGACAACAGGTAACAATTAATTTACTTGAATATGTGGGATGCTGAGATAGATAAATAAAAGTGGCACCAAGACAACCTTTCTTCACTGCAGTTGCAGTTATGATTCCACATCACTTTTTGCTTAGAGGCAAAATAACATGAATGTTGCACATTGAGAATTCACGTTGTCTAGAGGTATGGTCTGTCTCCTTTTGACAGCATCTTCTGGGCTAGTGACAATGGGCTAAATGGAATGTTGGTAGAGTGAAGGACTTCTCAAAAAAAAGTCCCTTCAAAAATAGCATTAGTTAATCAAACTCATCCTTCCAGTGTATTTTTCTATCCACTTGAGCTTGTGCTGTGGCTCTGCTCTGAGCACAGCTCTACATTTATTACAGTCACGCAATATTTAGTCTACACACACTTATGGGCAAGTTAAATGGAACTTGGGACACCATCTGACACATGATAAATGGTTATGTGTGAGAGCACTACCGTAAGATGGAAAGGGTTTGGGAGGAGCGGCCCTTTTGACAGAGATCCACAACGTGATTCCTTTTTAGCAGAAAGGCCAGACCCAAGCTGTTTCCATGCAACTGGTCCTGGGAATCTCAATATAAATTACATCATGAAAATGATCCAGCTTAGAAATCAAAACCAACACCAAGCGATGATGGCAAGAGCAGCAATCCCATAATAAATGGAGATCTTTAGTCTTCTCCGTTCTCAAATCTGTACTAGGGGGCCATTCAGATTACTGCGAGGGCAAATCTGTCTCCTCCCCACTTTGCAAATGCTGATACTGAATTTTTTGAGATGTGGCAGATAAATGGAGCAATCACTACTCTGACCTGTATTAAAAAGTTCCATTCTTCTCTAAAGCACACTCATTCACCGAGATGAATGGGTCACTTTACACGTCTTTGATAGGGCTGTTACCCTGGAAAGTCCTCTGAATGCCCCATTTAGATTATTTCCTAACTATATTTGGGCCAAACATGTGGAGAATGAGCTTCAGGGAGCAGATGCTTGCATTGTTGGTGGATCCACAAGCACTATCAGCATCAGTGTCAGCTTAAAAGATGCTCCCTCCAGACTCTCACCCTTTGTTCTTTCTCCTGCAGCAAGGTCTCCTTTGTATTGGCACAATCACTCATGTGGCCAAGTGGTTAACCAACTGGCAGAACTGATTTAAATTAAAACTAACCTAGTAAAAAGCCCCTCCAAACAACTCTGCTTTTTTTTAAGTTCAAGGAAAGTAGTGAAAGAAACGGCAGAAATAGCAGCCAGGAGAGCTTATTTGAACTCAACCAGCCAGCATGAACCTCCCGTGCTGTGTACAACCCTCCCTCCGTGCATTAGGCTCANAGCTGCCAGGAGAGCTTATTTGAACTCAACCAGCCAGCATGAACCTCCCGTGCTGTGTACAACCCTCCCTCCCTGCATTAGGCTCAAATGTACGGTATGGGCAGACAGGCCAACAGAGCAATCCTGTGAAAATTACTGGAGAGCTGGATCACGCCTGCCTGGATGACTTAACTACAGTCAATGGGAAGAAAAACCAACAGTCTCACCCCAACTTTATGGCTAGGTTAATGTAACGGAAAGTCTGTTGGCCACAATAAAAAGACTGGCCGTCTCTGAACTGTCCTATTGTATATACATTTTGGCACCACTTCCCTCCTGTTTTTTCCACTCCTTCATATGTTATCTCATTCCAGTTGCTTACTCCACATCCAGACATAAGTGCTGAGACCAAACTGCATTTGGTGACTTGTATACCTAAGAGATTTGAACTTTGCTAGAAAGGAAATCTGGCTTATCTTCACTTTCCCAGCATGCAGGAACCTGCATCCTGCAGCAAGTTATGTGAAACAACCGAGCGATGTAACAGCTCACCCCAGCAAAAAAGGTCTCGCTCCTCCTCTCTTCCTGCAGGAGTAAGCTTTGTGGCATGTAATTAAACTGGGCTGTCAGCAGCTAGCAGCACAGAACAGCCTACAAACATAATCCGAGATAGATCTAAAAGATCAAGTGTTACCACATCCACGTTCATAAGTGTCTCTGAAAGTACTCAGGAAGGTTACCAGCACATACATTCCATAGACACAATCACTATCTAGACAAACATCTTAGCATTAAAACGTTTATAGACTGCAGTTCTTGCATCTGGGGATGGGGGATCTGCTGAACCCATAATTGGTTCTTGAGGTGAAATGAACGAGGTAAATCTGTTATGTACCAAATTATCAGGATCATTACCTGTAGCATATTCATGTTCCTCAGAAAATTCCCATCCAAATACTATAGCAATTTCAAGCTTTTTGCTTGAAAAATTTTCAGTGTACAGGATACCGATAGCTTGCTAAACAGCCTTTAGAATAAATCTATCTTGTAGCCAAGAGGCTGTATATAAAACTTTCATTATGCTATATTGAGTGTAGATATTTGGAAGGATGGCTAATGGGAAGCAACCAGTAATTTTACAACATTGAAAGAGAAGTAAAAACTCTTAACTTACATTGGTGATTATTTGGGTTCTGTTGTGTGGGGTTTAATAGGGGACAGTAACAGGGAAGGTATCAAAAAAGCATGCTGGCCAAGCCTCCACTCTCCATTTACTTTCATTCTCATAACAAATTCCATATGTAGACCCAGCCAAGTTGGGACAAGGAGGATTCCCTGACTTAACAGGACTTCCACCTGCACAGAAGAGGCCTTTTAAAGACCTCTTCTAAAAATCAGTACAAAGCTGGATACACTCAGGTTTCAGTACACAGTATTACTGCCAGAAATATTTTCCAGGGAATTTTGCAAAAAGTTAACACAAATCACACTTGTTCCAACATTCACTTTGCAAATTTGTCCTGGTCAAGGACTCAAATGACGTTTAATAGATTTGTAACTCAAAGTACTCCTCCTCCCTCCCTCACCACCCCCAAGAAAGTCCTCTCCTTACCAATATCCTCTGACTTTATTTTGGCATGCTGTCAGTGGATTTTAGAGTGACTTTGTTCCCTGGATTACAAATTGTAAAGATGATTTAGAACATCCACTTTTAAGCCTTGTTAATGTTGAAGCCAGAGTAACAGCGTTAGCTTTAGCAGCTTCAAAGTTCCAAGCATAATGAGAATCCACTGCTAACATAGCTGTAAAATGTGTTACCAACAGATGAAAATCATTTTAGAATGGTCTCAGGTGAAATTGGTACAATGTTCTTAGTGCGTGGAAGGCCTTGATTAGCCTGTGAGTAGGAATATACTGGTTTTCATTTAAATTCACAGTTCACCATTAAAAAGTAAAAGCCAACAAAAAGCCATGTTCTAACTTCTATTGCAAAAGAGCGCAAATTTAAGCCTCAACAATCTAGCAGCTGCTTTTTAATTTAAACAAACAAACAAACAAAACAAAAAAAAAACAAGAAGGAAGCTTTTAAAGTTCTTGCTTATGTCAAGATAGTGAAATTGCAAGTCTATCTTTTATCTTTCATGATGTGCCTACTTGTGGGTCTGCTGCAGAACCTTGCTTACAAATACACACCGATTTTTCTTGCAGAATAGTTTCAGTATAACAACGAGCACCACTCAAACACCTGCCGNGATGTGCCTACTTGTGGGTCTGCTGCAGAACCTTGCTTACAAATTTACACCGATTTTTCATGCAGAATAGTTTCAGTATAAGGAGCACCACTCAAACACCTGCCATTCAATACATGCCTAAATGTTTTGGTGGCTCGACTCAGCCTACAGAGTTTCAAGTTTTCAGTTACAAACATCCAAAGTAAATCTGTCCAGTGCCTTAGTATCTTTTTAACACTATAATACAAGCTATCAACTCGTTTTAGGCCGTTTATCAGAAACAACGAAGTCCTTCACATTGCTGCAACAAGCTGTATCAGAACATAAAGCACACAGAATTCATGCGCCATGGTTTTTGTGGCATGTAACAAATACTCTGGATCTTTATGTATACAGATAAGAGTTCAAAGATTAGAAATTATAACATGTTCCCAACAGCTGCCTCTGTGAATCAGTCATCTCAAAAAAGGCATTTGATACAATGCCATGCTTGAATATTCTGATTTTTAAAACCTAAAATTAATTAAGGGCCAAATTCTGTAATTTGATCTATTGCACAGGACTAATTTGCATGTAAAAGAACATAGCAATGAGTATCTAAAGCCAGTAGTCATTACCTAAACATTCTTACTAAGTTGAAGGTGAGGTCTAAGGACTGCATTTTCTAGTGGCCCATAAAATTTCTGTCAGTCACTTAGGCCTGATTAGGACTGTCCATTAATATTTGCCATACCTCTCTTTCATATTTACTTATTTTTAAAGGAATACAGTTACGAGACACTTCTTAGTTTTTAAGTTCAGAAGAACGGACTTAATGAAATTTACTGATACCGTTAATGCTAAATCTTAATTCTGGTTTTCAAGAGACATTGCAAAAAGAAGGAAGAAAAATAGCTGTTATCCCATTACTTCCTGATAGGCATGGCACCTCTTCTACACTTTACAGTAGGAAAAATGCAAAAAGGTTAGAGAGAAACATTAAAGAAGGAAATGGGAACACTAACATCTCAGCTATTTAATTGAATTTTATTGAGTGCTTGCAAAGGTATACGTAACTGAACAGACTATGTCACTTTACAGATGCAATAATGTTTATGCCTCTAAGAAAGCATCCCTTAAAAATTTTGACAATTATTGAGTTAGAAGATCAGAATCAGAGGTAGTGCATGTGTGCCTTTAGGTGTATATCTTCCTGTAGAACTTGTCAATTGCTTAGTTTCAATCACAATATTAGTATTACTGTCTACAGTTGTGCCCTCCACAGGGTATATTTGATATTAAAAAGCTCATGGAAATCAAATATACTTGTCAAGTGACCATCAGAAAAAAGTGTATTGAGAAATCATGAACTAAGTTTGCAATTAAAATTGACATAGTAAGCTGCAAAGTGATGAAAATCTATCAATCATTTTATTTCCAACTAAGAAACTCCAGGTCCGCCAGGTTAACTGTGTAAGCACTAATGAGCTAAGATTTCTTTTCTGGCCTCTTCACAGAAAAATGGCGCAACCTAAAATGAGACTATTGATTACATGGCTTTGTTCCTTGGATTCTGCGGCTCTGTTGCTCTCAATAAAAACGTTTTTGATGGACACTGGCAAATATATGTAGTTTATGAACGATACACCTGCAGCCCAAAGAAAGTTATTAGTATATGAGAGTCATGTAGGGATGCAGCATTTTACCAGTAAAAGTATAAGAAATTCAGCTGTAATAGACAGAAAATGTCAACGTCAACAATTTTCTATTGTTGGTCCAAAGCAATTTCAGAGCAACCTTTACATGTGCGTGCCCTCAAAAATACAAAGAACATATAATTTTACCTAATCAGAGCATGTGTTCTTAGAGAAGCCCGTCTTTCCAGGCTCTCGGGAACGTGATTATTTAGCCCACTTTTTGCCAATAGAAAGTTAAGCGTACGTAGTATGTAGGTGTTAGCACTCCCGGAGCCTACCATGTGCTACAAAAGGAGCATGTGCGTGTTTGGCTGTGCATGTGTTCCCACGAGGAGGATGCACCTTTCCGGCAGCGCTGAAAAAACTGATTCGTGCATGTCAGTGCATAACATTGTAACTTCGAAATACCAAACGGAAGCAGAACCCAAACTTCATTTTGCAGCTCTGCATCCGCACAGCGAATCTAGTCAGTTTTACATCGCCATAGACACGTCAGGTAGACAAGAAGTTTCATTCCATCGCGGTGATGGCGGCCGGCGGCAGGGGGGGATGCGGCTCAAGCGAGATGCAGCCGAGGTCCAAAGCGGGTCCGGGAGCTGCTCCTGCGGCCGGGCCGGCCCGGGGCGGGGGGCGGCAGGCGGCGGGGCGTTCCTTGCGTTTGGCCGCCGGCTTCGCTCCCCTCCCAGCCCGCTCCTTCCCCCCGACCGCCCCCGGGGCCGCCGCCGCGGCCCGGCCCGCCAGCGAGACGCCGGTTTCGCACGGTCCATCCCCATCCCCATCCCTATCCCCATCCCCATCCCTTACCTGTGCTGCAGCCCCACCAACCCCAGGGTGATGACATGGGGCACGTCCAGCTCGGTGGGCCACACGCCGGAGGCGATGCAGCCGAACACGCCGCACTCCTCCCGGATGCCCAACTCCTCCAGCTCCATGGCGCCGGCGGCACGTGGCGGCGGCGGCGGCGGGCGGCCCCGTTCCCGCTCCCGGCCCCGCTCTGGCGGCTCCCGCGCGCTCCTGCCGCCGCCGCGCGCAGCCGCCGGTAGCCTGCCGGTGGGGAGGGGAGGGGGGGGGCGGCCTCCCTCATTTACATACCGGGGGGGGCGCCCCCCCTCCTCTGTTCCCCACACCGTCCCCTCCCCGCCGGGGGGGGGTGGTGTGTGTGTTTACCCGTGGGACCGTGTTTGCGCGGGGATGGTTGAAGCGGGGGGGAGTGGGGGGGTGTTGGCCCCGGAGGGGGGCTCGGCGGGGCGGAGAGGGGGGCGTTGGGCGGCGATTGGCGGGGCGGTGCCGGTACTCCGCCTTGCCCGCCCCTTCCGCCGGCCCCTTCTTACCCCGGCGGCGGGGCCCGGCGGCGTGTGGTGAGGCTCTCTTCTCTGCCCTAGGTGCCTGCTCCCGCTCCCGCCGCAGCCATGGCCCCCGCAGCGTCAGGTAACCGCCACCACCCCCTCACCGGCGGGGCAGGGCGGGCGGCCCGCGCGCCGCGGCCGTTGGGGGCTGAGGGGGGCCGGTAACGNGGGGGGGGGGGGGGGGGGGGGGGGAAGTTTCCCGGTGGGTCTCGCTTTGCGCGGAGCTGGGCGCAAAGGGTGCGAACTGAGGCGCAGAAGCGGGAAAACCTCGTTCTGAAACCGATTCGTATTAATTTACTTCCCCAGACCTGAAACTTGGTAAAAAAGTTAACGAAGGTAAAACGAAGGAGGTGTACGAGCTGCCGGACATGCCGGGGTGCGTGCTCATGCAGTCGAAAGACCAAATAACGGCGGGGAACGCGGCCAGGAAGGACCGCATGGAGGGGAAGGCTGCCATTTCCAACACCACCACCAGCTGCGTCTTCCAGCTCCTCCAGGAAGCCGGTGGGTGTTTCGGAGGTGTATTACAAGGTCTCGCCCCTGTATTGCTGATCCCGTCACGAAGCAGTGTTGCTTCTGTGTATTGGTCTATCCTGCCTCGAGGCTCCGATGTGCCTCTTGCGTTAGATATTAGGAAGAAATTTTTCACTGTGAGGGTGGTGAGGCACTGGCACAGGTCGCCCAGAGAGGTTGTGGAAGCTCCATCCCTGGAGGTGTTCAAGGCCAGGCTGGATGGGGCTGTGAGCAACCTGGTCTGGTGGGAGGTGTCCCTGCCCATGGCAGGGGGGTTGGAATGAGATGATCTTTAAGGTCCTTTCCAACCTGAACCATTCTGATTCTAATAGCAGATAACACTGCAATTGTTTCTTCTGGCTGTTTAGACAGACCCCTGATCCTCCCTTCTGCTCTTGTCCGGTCTCCCCTACCCCATACCCCCTTCCTTGTAACACCAGACTGGGTGCATCTCGCCTTTCTTGTTACATCTGCCTCCACAGAAGTCACTGCTAGCTAGTGGCACTACCAGACTATGGCTAAGCTGCATGAAATTTGTGTTTGAATGTTGAAAGATAAAATTAGAGTAGCCTTTTTTGCTTTTCTTTTCATCCTGTCTCAGTTTTGTGTGCCAAATCAATGTAAAGTTTCTGCACTCTTTGCACTTAAACACTTAGGAGGACTGTATCGCAAATGCATATTTTGGTCTGTATTGAATCTGTTGGGAACCTAATGTTTACTTTAAAAGACTCAAAACATTTCTGATGAAGAAACCAGCTTTCACCAAGTGCATAGCTTCAAGTAAGTTTCACACCACACTTCCAAGAATGGAGCCAGTATCTTTTGCTTTGAGAAAGCATTTTGAAGTGTCTTTGAGAAGTTTGCAAGTTGCAAAGAGGAATTTGCGCTGATGGGTTTCTAACTTGAGTCTGCAAACAGTACTATAATACAGGTGCCCGTAAACTTGGTTAAGACTGCTTATAGCCAAGTGCTCAGTGCACTTTGAAGCATTCACACAAAGATTGCTTGAAGTACCAGCTGAGTTACTCTAACAGTCACGTTATCTATTACAAGGTGTAGTACAGACAGTCAAACAGTAAAGTCCTAGCATGTTTCGTATGTGGGGAAGAGAAAGGTGGTTTCTGTAGAGTTGTATCTACCCATATTTCTTTGCAAGTAGTTCTTCAAATACAGGCTGAGACAAAGATATATCAAGTCATTCAGTATAACAGTCAGTCACTGGCTTTCTTGGGAAGTAGTATTCTGCATACAGTACAAAGAAGCCTCCGAGGTCTTTCTGATTATATTTGCAGTTTATTAAAACTACCCGTTGTCATTTAGGAACAATTAAATGCCAGTAGTTAAGATAACAATCAAAAAGTTAATATCCAACAGATATGAACTTCAAACCTGAAGAAGCCATGCTTTAGACCTCTCAAAGATCCTTAAATGGCTTGTACTCAGTAATTTCAGTGCTGTGGAAAAATATGCAGAGTACACTGCTTTAAAACGGAGCTGCAACAAAAGACCTTTCAGGGTTCTTCTCCAGTTTGCTTATTTGACTGGCATAAATTGCAGATAATGGAAATGCCTTATCGTAGAAGTAGTTTGTTTGCTTTGCGCAACTCTTCTTAACCTCCTCTTTCAAAGGTGATGATTTACAAAGTCCTGTTAAAGTTTCTCTCTCTTTTATAATAGAGCTCATGTCAGCCCTTCCAAAACATGCATCTACACTGATTGAAAAATGTAGTAGTAAACCATGTGGGGGGCCTTAATGGCTGGATTTAGAAGTGACTTAATGGGCAGTGATTATTTAATCATTCTGCCATGGAGGGCAATACATCAAAGTCTGAAGAGTCAATGTTAACACTGTGTTTTAAGACTTCTTCCTTAAATTCTTCCTTTATGGCTCTGAAAGTGGAACGGAGTAGAGCTACTTCTTGACTTGACTGGATACAGCTCCTTTGTCTTCTGTTTCTGGCAGATGCCAATTAGGCTTGGCAGTTGTCTTGCCCTGGGGGGAGGAAGATGGGACTTTCCTCGAGTGAAATTGAAAAAAGAGCCATTTTGCACTTACAGTGCCTATCTGAATGTGTTGGCTGTCCCTGTTTAATATGGGGCCACAGAATTATGTCAGAAGGTTGACTTGCTGCAGCACATTTGTGTGTGCATGTGCTTCTGAGTCTTAAGGGCTTTTGCCTACATTGTTAAGACATAGTGCCCTAAATAAAAGTTAGTTTGTAATGAAAGGGAGGACGAAGTTATAATCTTCCCTGCCCCATCCTCCTTTATTAAACAAATTAGTAAAGACTACCGCACTCCTTAACTTGTTTGAAAGCCTCCAATTACTGTTCCGTGTATAATGGATCTTCTGCCAGAGAGCATGGTTGGGTACTTGGTTGCTCCTAACTTTTGTTTAAAACAAACCACTGTGAGGGATAGATTTTTTTTCCTTAAGGTGTATGAACAAAATTATTTGCAAGAACAGGATTTCTGACCAGAGTATAAGGTTCTGAGCCAGAAGTGAGTGTTGTGTGATAAAATTGGCACAATTAATGACTTGGGGAAGATAACTGCATTGATTGCCTTCTGCAAGGCCAGAGTAGGCTTAAAACACCCTGAAGAGATTCAGTGTGTCCCTTAAGTCCAGAGAAGAACAAGATGCAGTTGTACTGAAAATTAAAGATGTTTGACTCTTGTTTCAACTGTGGAGTGTGTCTAGTGATGGAACTAAGCTGCCGTCTTTATATTTAGGAATCAAAACAGCTTTTGTCAGGAAACAGAGTGACACAGCGTTCATAGCAGCTCACTGTGAAATGATCCCAATTGAATGGGTGTGCAGAAGAATTGCTACTGGCTCCTTCCTCAAAAGGAACCCTGGTGTCAAAGAAGGATATAAGTTTTACCCACCCAAAATTGAGATGTTTTACAAGGTAAGTTTCCTTTCCTGTGATGTTAATGAAACTTACAGAGGCTAAACTCTGTATTATATCCTTTAAAATGCTGACAAATGGAAGAAAAAAAAGGCAAGTAGTGGTAGTGGCTGTCCAATCCTTCTAGTATTGGTAGTTTTGCCATCCTAATGTTTTCTTGCATTCTTGTCTAACAGGTGTTTTGTCTAAAGTGCGTATAATGTAGTACTGGCTTATAGGGCTGTCAAAGAATAACAAGCAAATGGTACATAAAATAGAAAAATGTTTTATTTATAAGGTATAGGGACTCTTTAGGCATAAACCTCACACATCACTTGAAATAGATGTGTTGATATATTTAAGAAATTAAAATAAATGGTACTTGCATGGTGAGGGTAAGTAGCTAGCTGGTCACTTAGGATTCTGACCTTCTTTGGGAATGCATACTGAAAGAAGTGTCTTGTGAACATCTAAAGTGGTGTTTGTGGTGTACCCTGTCACTCTTGGGGCACTTTCCAAACTTGAAGTGCTTTTAAAGATGTTCAGGTGTTACAGCAAGTGTTTTCAATGTTGCTGCCACTCTTTTTTTTTTTTTTTAGTGCTAATCATAAAATACTAGTTTGAAGCATGTATTTGTTTTTTGAAAACCAACCAAAACCTAGGATGATCTTCTAATGGTTATTTTCCTCTTATAGCAAGCTTCAGTTACATGATGTGTATGTTTTGGATTTCTTAACAGGATGATGCTAATAACGATCCACAGTGGTCTGAGGAGCAGCTAATTGAAGCAAAATTCTGTTTTGGTGGACTTACTATTGGCCAGACTGAAGTGGATATTATGGCTCGTTCTACTCAAGCTATTTTTGAGATCCTGGAAAAATCATGGCAGCCCCAAAACTGCACTCTGGTAGACCTGAAGGTATGAGAATCTGATTTCTCACTATCCTGGTTCTGACAGGAAACTTGTCACTGTATGGTTCCTAAAATAGGATTCTGATTGTCTTTTTAGATTGAATTTGGTGTTAATATTCTGACAAAAGAAATTGTTCTTGCTGATGTTATTGATAATGATTCATGGAGGCTGTGGCCATCAGGAGACAGAAGCCAGCAAAAGGACAAACAGGTACTGTTTTAATCTACGTTCTAAGTCAGTTGGGAAGGAGAACGAAAAAAGTAAAACCCTGTAGTCAGACCTCTGCTTTCAGAGTGGCTTTTTCTAGGTAGCCTTACCTTGGTACAGAGTAGCTCATAGGGTACCTAATATCCAATCCTGTTCTCATTAAGTAGTTGATTATCTAGTTTATGGTAGAAAAAATCCTCTGCTAGTATATATTCAATAGGAATGCCCAGCAGCACTGTTGACTGGAGCTATTGTAATAAAATGGGTAGCTTCCAGGGGTAAAAATAATTTCTGACTTGTGCAGATAATAAAATAGTTGGACAACAAGTTGGTAGGAAGAATAGAAGCTTTGGTTCCAGGTCTGCCACCAAGTTTCTCTGTTTATTCAGAGTGGTATCCTCTACTAGTAGAGATCTGGTGACACGTAAGAGGCATCTGCAGGGAGAATGCTTTTGTTCATTATTTATTTTGGTTAAGCGTGAATTCTCAATATTCAGTTGTCTCCAAGTGTTACTAACAGATTGTGTCCACATATGAGGGCCGCAAACATAAGTTTGAAATAAAACTTGTCCTGTATTTAAACTTGTAGCAATTACACTTTTCAAATAGCTCTGAATTGCCAGATAAGTAGTTATGAAAGAACTGGTTTGGGAATGCTGCTGCCATGGAGCTTCTCTGACAGTCATTGAGACTAGTAACAGAGACCCTGTGAGAGAAAGTGGCTGTAAGCCACAGGGGAAGATTTCAAAGTGTGATCTCTGTTCTCCTTACTGTGGAATTGCAAGAAACTGCATGAATATTTCAGTTGGGGTATTCCTATCAATTATGGTAGCAAAGTGAGTGCTTTGTGTACTCAAAACACATTAACTTCTGTTTTGGTGGGGTGTTTTTTTTCTTCTTTTTAGTCCTACCGGGACCTGAAAGAAGTGACTCCTGAAGCACTGCAAATGGTTAAGAGAAACTTCGAATGGGTTGCAGAAAGAGTGGAGGTATCTGTTCTTATGAATGACATATCTAAACTTTGATAACTGCATGTCTTCAATCAATCCTGTTGACTGCTTTTCTTTCCCTTTTTCCCCCTTCACTTTTTTCCCTAGTTGCTTCTGAAAACAAAGAGCCAAGGTAGAGTTGTGGTGTTGATGGGATCCCCTTCTGACCTCAGTCACTGTGAAAAAATAAAAAAGGCATGTGCAACCTTTGGAATTCCTTGTGAGTTAAGAGTGACCTCTGCCCACAAAGGGCCAGATGAAACCCTGAGGATCAAAGCAGAATATGAAGGTAAATGCCAAAGAAGTACTGATTTGGACTGAAACAGTGTCATGTTCAAGAATGACTTGGCAACTTAAGGATTTGTGTAGGGTTTTCCTTTTTTTTTTTTTGTTAAACAGAACAGCAAGCTGTTACAATGCTGTTCTACACTTGCTAATTGCATAATGACAGGTTATAGACTGCACTAAGCAATTAGAGTAATGTATTGTCCTACTGCCCAGCTACAACTTCATTGCTCAGAGTCTAACCTCTGCTTTTATCCCTGTACCAGAACTACTTTTCCCAAGCCTTGACCATGTTAATACACTTATTGTAGCATCTTGCTGGTGACGCCGGCCCTTCTGAACTGAGGAGGAGCAATAGTTTCTCTAGCTGACTCTGAATATTCTTATGTGTTATTTACAAGGCAGATGTTGCTCCCATCATGTTTTCCTGCCTGTTTCATGAAAGTATTCTTCCTCCTTATTTTAGATGCCATGAGAAAAAAAATACTTGATTTAAATTCTCATCTTTACCAAAAAACTTGACATCTCTTCAGAAGTGTTTATAGCCTAGCAGAGGAGATAAGAACTGCTTATTTTTGTGGAAGTATACTTTCTACTTGATGAAACTATAGATGTGGTAACCATAGCTCAGAAACACTTACTTTGAGGTGAACTGCGTCAGATTTAAGGAGATGCCAGAAGTTTAATGGTTATGTTCTCTACAAAGCTAAGCAGCACCGATTCCTCTGGTACTGAGACTTCCTCTCAGAGGCAGAGTAAGACACGGTAACTTCAGTTGTGGTAAACAGTAGCTGGGATTTAGGGCTGCAAGATGTAGAAAACATTTCTGTAAAGGGGGGAAGTTAGACATAAAGTTCTAGTGTAATGTAATGGAATTGACAAAATAACTGCAAACAGAATTGTGGACTCGGATAAAGTTTCCCACAAAAGCAAGTGGTAGAGAACAAGGTGGATAGCTTATTTCTGAATGTCTTCCTTCCTCCCCCAGGAGATGGAATCCCAACAGTGTTTGTTGCCGTAGCTGGCAGAAGCAACGGTTTGGGGCCAGTAATGTCTGGTAACACTGCTTACCCAGTTGTCAACTGTCCTCCACTCTCAGCTGAGTGGGGTACTCAGGATGTGTGGTCCTCTCTCAGACTACCCAGCGGTAAGATGATCTTCAGCTTATGCTCCTGTTCTGACTTAACTCTATTTTTGTTGTTCTAGTGTACACAACGTATACAAACACACACATAGCAAAACACTGGAAAAGTAGCTGGATCAGTACTGAGCAAAGTCTTTAGAAATATCTTGCATACCATCTTTGACTTCTTGATGGCAAGAAAGCCCAATAAACAGAGCAAAGATTACATAGGGATAATCTTTAGGAAAGATATAAACCTTGGCTTATCCTTGCTAAAAATTCCAGCTGGAAATTGGAATTAGTACTAATGGGGATTTAAATAATTGAATTCTGTTCAGTTATAGAGCTGCATTTTCCTTGTGACCAAAAATGAAAAAATCTTTCTCCACAATCAGTGTAGGTAAGAGCTTAACTCTAACTACTGCTTCAGTGCATTGCTACCTGTATGATTTTTAACTTCCGTTACTGACTTGAACGGGTGCTTGGCAACTAGGAGGCCCAGCAGTCTGTCACCTCTGCATAAGGAGAGTCATTTGCTATGCTGGCTTTAGGTTTAAGATTCCATGAAGCTGCTGTGTTAGAAGTAGTGGGATGTGTGACACTTCAGTAGCTTTAAACCTAGATCATGTGGTTCCTGGAGGCTGAAACAAACATTGTCTTAAACTGATCTTCAGAGGCAGTGTTTTGTTTTACTATAAAATATGCTTTGGTAAGTGGTGTTCTCTTCTCTGCAGGTCTTGGCTGTCCTACTACTCTGTCGCCTGAAGGAGCTGCCCAGTTTGCTGCCCAGATATTTGGATTAAACAACCATTTGGTGTGGGCCAAACTGCGATCAAACATGTTAAACACCTGGATCTCCTTGAAGCAGGCTGACAAAAAACTTCGGGAGTGCACCTTGTAAGTCATACTAACAAGTAACTTCTATTAGTTACGCAAAGATAATGGCGTGCATATTCTTCATATTAGGATTTACATTTGGGTGAGCTCAAAAGTCCTGCATCCTTTCTTACAGAAGAAAGCATTGTTAGAGCAGCAGATAAAGTCTGTTGTGTCCTCATCCTTCCCTTGTGTATTTTTTTTAATATAACAACTTAATAAAAGATGGGGAAGTAGTATTTTAGGTATCTCTTTCTGTTGCTCCAAAATGGTGCTGTTCTGCTTTTTAGTGTATACTGTTAACTACAGACTATGTCAAGAGAATGATTTGGTGCCATCTAAATACAATTCAACTAGTCTTCTGTATTTCTGTAACAGTAATATTCTTCCATAGTAATAATGTATGTCTTGAACCTTATTAACTCAACTGGACTGCTAACTAAAGCCAGTGCTGAGGCTGTTCTGCTTGCAATGATGGTGTGCTTTCTTCAGCAATAAAATGGCAAGATATGCTATATTAATAGGAAAAGGGGCTGGAAAATGTTTTAAGAGCCTGAAATAAATACCTGCCTTATTTAAAAAACGTATATACATACATGTGTGGTTTTTTAAATATATGTGTGTGTATACATAACCCATTGCTATCTTCTGGAATGATGTGATAAAGTTGACACCAATTCTCTTGTTCATAACAAGCTATAGATATGAACGGTTTCAGTGAACTGTAACTGGGCTTGTTGCCTTTTCTGCTGTAACTCTTGCCTAGTCCAGTCTTTGCCCTTTTAAATACTAAGTGGATCTCCACCTTTGGTAGTTCTACAGGGCCTATGTGATGTCGTCAAACTGTCTTCATACACTTCAATAACTCTAGCTGTTACATATTTCCTCACTTTCTTTCTATGGAAATGTTACTGAACTGAAGGGGGGAATAAAGACTAAAAAAACTACTGGGGGGAAATCTAAGCATGACTGTCTTGTCTTTGCACACACCAATCTTCTGAGTAGGTACGATTCTAACAAATATGCAATTACTCAATGTATGTATCATTCATGCTTTTACAATTATAAATAAAACTATTGAATTCAAAGCTTTGTTATGGAGACTTATTGAATAAGTACACTCAAACTAGCCAACAGTGTGGTATGTAACTTCAGGATGTTAAGTTAGGTAACAATCTTGTAAAAAAGCATACACACTAAAACCTGCACGGAGCAGTGTGAGGTGACAGTCTTCTGGCAGGTACTCTACTACTTCATTGGTAAGTGTCTCGCTGTTACGGGACGCTGTGGTGTTGCTTTGTTCCTAATGTACAGCTTTATGGTGGTGTGGTAGGTCAGGCTCGCCCTGTAGTGTGAGTAACTGGATTACATGCTGCTGGTCGCCTTTGCAGGAAAGGCCCACCTCTTATGTGTAGCTATAGCGAAGAGCTCTAAACAGCGCTCTCAGCAGTGCTCTCTTCTAGAGTTAAGTGCAGGGGCTTTTAAATTGGTCAAAGCTTATACTAAAGCAAAATAACTGTAACTTTCTTCTTAGTCTTGAGGACAGTTGGCTCTCTGATTTTATAAATGAAATACCAATAATACTGAGGGCTAGTGATGACAAAGAGGTTGAAACTCCTTGGTGGCATACCATCTCTGTGACTTAAGTGAAGATCCTCAAGACTTTAGCAAGCAAGCTATTTACCAAGGTGGTTCTTTCCTGCATACTTAAACTAGGACATCTGAAAGCATGCTGTCAGCTCGCTCTCCTAACAAGATAGTGGTGTGCTCTTTGTTTGCTTGGGTGAGTGAGTTAGATCATCTTATCTTGTAATCAGGCAAGAACCAGAGCCAGCAACTGTAGAGGCGAGTGTGGGGCTCCTTTCTCCTGGTGGCAGCAGTCTGCTACCTCGGCTGTATAACAATACATAACCTGAGGGGGAGGTTGCACAAGATGTGAAAGGTGTTGCTTCCTATTCTTCCCCTCCCCACCCCATGCTACACTGGGTGTTAGCCCTGATGGGTAATCAACCTGACGAGCTTATTAGTCACCTGACTACCCCAGCACTATGGGCAGACAGACTGCTGCAGCCATTTGTGTCTCTTTGCGCCCGTATTGCTGTCTCTGTAGCAATACATCTTTCCCTCCCCACAGTAAAAATTAGTAGCAGACAATGGGTTTAAGTGTTACACCTGGAATATCCTGTACTGTCTCTAGTTACTTTACTCAAACTATTTGTACCCTGATTGTACTAACTTCATTTGCAAAACTGTGCCAATTCGTGTTGGGCGTAAGCCCGCTAAGTGCTTTAGTTGCCATAGAGATGGTCATTCTTCAGCTTTTGGATGGGGTGCGTTGTTTGGGGTTTGGTTTTTTTTGTGCAGTCTGTACTGAACTTTCAGAAGCAAACCCTTACTTGAGCAGTTGCCTTGCAAAGAAGGACTGAGACACAGCAGCTAGCGTTAACAGTGTGTTGCTGTGATCAGCAGAAGAAACCTGTGAAGTCTATTGTATCTGCGAGGACTTTCTGTAGTTGCCCTAAGGGCTGAAGTGCTGCCTATCAGCTCTTTGGTTGTTTACCTGGAAGGCCTTTTGCAGTTTTTGCTCCATAATGAAAATACTTGCCCTTGGTTCAGCATTCCAGCTATTACACTGATGCAGGAACCTGAGCATTTCTTCAGCCAGAAATTGCTCTTGCAGCACTTAATTTTTTAAATTGGAAAAAAAAAAAAAAGCATTCCAACAAATTCTTAAATAAAAAGTGCTTTTATCTTCACAAAAACTACTACATATAGTGGTTACTGAAACTTACTTGCATTTTTTTAAATTAAGGTGGAATACCTGTAACGAAAACCTAATTTTTAAGCACCTGATGTGGAACAAGGACCCTGATTAGATTATGTCCTCATCAGCAGTTACCTGCTTAACAGTGTAAGTTCTTTAAAGATATCAGCAAGGAGCTGTTTAGACTTAGCCGAGTGCAGGACTTGTTTTACATCCTGCACTGCTTCAGGTACAGGTGAGCGGCACCTGGTGTTCAGCCTTTATAACGTTATTTCCAAAAAAAAGCCGACCCCAAACCCAAAAAACGCATTCTGTGAAAGTGAGGGGAAACCCAGTAGTGCATGGGTCCTACTGATGTGTCCTCCGGCCACAGTTCAAAGGTTAATGCACCAATGCAGGACTCTGGGGGTGTGGTTTTAATGTCCTCTGCCTCTGGAAAGTTGTAAGAAGTGACCTGAGGGCCTAGGAGAGGCTGTGACCTAAACTTCTTGGGGGTGGCATTAAGGCGGTCCCTGTTTGTGAAGCCTTTCTTTTTGAAAGCTATTAAAGTAATTCATACCCAAAGAAAAATCATGGCTCTTCCCGCACTAGAGTGGGCATTTGAACCTTTTCTCACAGTGCCAGTGGTTTCTTTAGCAATGCAACTGAATTGTGAAATAGCATCAGAAGGAAATCGTGAGCCATTTTTAAAATAAAATCACTGTAGTTGTCATTCGCATTTTCAGAGCACACTTCCCTGTTCAAAACTTCCAAACTTACACATGAGAATGCTCAGTTTCTGGGCTCAGATAAAAATAAGGTCTAAAGTGTGTTTGAATAATTGAGACTTGTTTCAAGCTATGTACAAGAGGAGAACTTTAAAGTTTCATAGAGGGTTGATTTAAAAAAAAAACACCAACAAACCACAAACCCTGAATTTCCTGCAGAGCTTAAGTACCTCTAGAACTGGGTTGCAGTCCCAGTTCCCGAATCCCTATTCCATTTCAGACCTAAGTGTGTGCATTCAAAACTCCCCAGAGTTGCTGTGCAATGGCTACTTGAGCGAGCGGGACCTAAAGCCACCATTTTTGGTCGGTAAGTTCCCCCTTTCCACTTAGGCATCTGCCGTCAGGCGTTTGCAGAAGGAGCTGAGATCCTGACAGGGCAGAACAGCCTCTTACTCCTCCAAGCCTCACTGGGATACACAAAGTTCCAGCCGGGATCCCAAAGCGTACCTATTCACTCAAAACAGGGTACGCACCCTACCGGTTACCCAAGTTATAAACAATTTAATCCCCTCTCTACTGGGGGAAAGGGATAAAAACTTTTCCCTTACTTCTTAGAAGAATTCTTTAACCACCACAGGAATAGAGATTTGTAGGAAGAGAAGATCTTTATTTCCCCTTTCCCCCCGCCGCCACTGTTTCATTTTGTTTCCTAAAATAACTGCAACGGGGGTTGGACCACGGCAACGCTGCAGCTGCCTCTAGAGCTTTGGGTTCCTGCCTGAGGAGTCCTGCAGCCGGCCGTGGCCACGTCCCCCTGTCTTTCTGCGGCATGGAAATGATGATGACTGTGAAACATCAGTTCTGTTAGACTGGGAGCTTTCTGAAGGACTGACTGCCGGAAGAGTATGCCCTGCCTGTAAGGATCCTAGACTTGGAGAAGACAGATCTGTTTTTCCCCATGGAAGGTAAAATTCAAAACTTGAAGGAGGAATTAAGATGTATTTGCATGGAACTTGGTAAAAGAATTAACAGCTTTTCTCTCTCCCCTCCTGATGACACGTCATCACCAGTAGGAGGATATCTTGATAGAAAAATATTACAGCAAACAAGTTGCCAGAAGCTCAACAAATGTGTGATAACATCAAGTGTCAAGTCCCAAGCCTTTTCAAGGACAGAGCTTTTCACGGGAAAGAACCGGTTATCTTTCACAGGAACGCGGAGCTTCCACGCTACCGGGATTTCATCCTTCAGGGACAGTGGGCTGAAACTGCTGCTGAACAGATCTGATAAACCAGCACAGGAGAGAGGATGGGCTGTGGCAGCCCCAGCAAGTAGCCCGCGGTCACAGCTCACTAAGGTCTGACGCAATAGGAAATGGGGAAAAAAAAAAAGAAAAAAAAAAAAGGGAAAAAGGAAAAAAAGAACCCCCTCAAGCAACGCCCCCCACCTTACAGCAGCGTGAGGGAGAAGCCCACTCTGCCAAGCACCTCCTACGGCTCTTTATGCTGATAAAAACATTCTTAGCTGACAGACCAGAAAGCTCTTAAACAAGGAACCAACACGCACACAAAGATACGATATAATTAAGTCATCTAAGATGCCGAGCTCCAGAGACAGTGACAGTATTTGTCTTAATTTAGCACACTCCCTGTCCCCAGTTTCCCATTGCATCATTTCCCTTTGCTACCACACAAGCACGCAGTAAACGCCCAGCTTCCTACCTACAGCAGGTTCGTGTTCAGTCTGCCTTAAAAGTTGTCTCTGATACAGGACATTCTTCCGTCTCACCAAACAAAATAAAAACCCTCAACCAGAACCATAAAACTTCTTTACCAATTTTTTTCTTTGTAACATTCAAAACTTTTTGTCCTAGAGAGCCTGCCACATCCTCATGGGCACTCCTGACGGCATTGAAGCTACAACACTTGGGCTATCACTGGTACAATTACGGTTTGAAATCCATGGTGAAATCTTGCTATCGCCCTAGTAAAACAGTTGTAGTCATTAGTGTCCAGGAAAACATAACTTCACCAAAATCAAGGCCCAAATCTCACGGAACTCTTTATTTTGCTTTGTTTTGGTAAAGGCTTTAGAATAACTTACACACTAGCATTAAACATTCTGCAGCTTTATTTATTTTTATTTTGTTTAGCTGTAAAAAAGGCACATAAATGAGAAGGTGACGGACAGATTTCAGCAAGTTATGAAGTGGCATAGATACAATAATCCTTAAACAGTTATCTTCATGTCTACTCACTAACTGGAACCACCTTCTTCCCATTAGAAAAATGCAGCAGTAGGTAGCCAGGTCTCTACAGTCAAAGATGGTACTGGAAGAGCAACATCTCAGCCTCGGTGCGGCGCAGGCACGGCACCTGTGGTTTGTCTGCTGCTCCTGAAGACCTGCTCCAAAGCCAAAGCTTCAACCGCTCTCTCTGGGAACCGTCCCTGCCCCAGCTGATAACGTCAAGTGAGTGGCGCCTTGGACTGGAAGTCTCCCTCGTGCTGCTCAGAAGACTCAGTCTCATGCTAATTAACTCTACCTTGCCTCGATTGTAATCAATACAAATAAGACCGTAGAAAAATTCCAGTATCTAGGAGATCTTTACCCCCCTACACACCAGGACAGAGCTCAAAGGCATGTGTTAGGTGACTTATAAAACCCAAAGGATGGGCACACCGTCTTTGCAAGTCTGGTAAAGCCCCTAGCAATGTCTGAACCTGGCCGGGTCCTTCGCAGGGTGCAGAGCAAACATTTCTCCCTACTAACGTTGAAGCATGACTTCAAGTTCCATAGCCACCCTCACCAACGCAGCTTACAGCCATCTTTGCATACTGTCCTTAAAGAAACGTGGCACCAGTAGAAGTCCCACAGATAGAAAATTTACTAGAAAGAGGGTGATGAAGTTTGTGTATTTCCCCACCAAAGCCTTTCCAAAAGAATGGAGAAACACAAAGTCACGACTTCACACCGAGAAAGTGGCGGTTTCTGAACCTGAAGTTCATAGGTTCTCACCCAGGGCATCAAGTTGTTATAAGAAATGCTGGTTAGTAAGAGTAATTAAGGTAAAGAGACTAAAGGTGAATACTAATCATGAATTAAGAATTTCAGCAAGATTTCTAGCCACAATTTGGCAAAACTGGGAATAAGTCCTTGCCAGAAAGATTTGAAAAATACCCATCACTTCTGGGCAGATACTTCTCAGTACGGTGACTCCAATCCCTGGGGTTGAAGTTCATGACACTTCTCGCATTAACATACGTGTACATCGCATGTACTGTATAGCTGTTTACAGATCACCAGTCTCTCAAGACACATCTAATTTTGTTCTCATGCTGACATAAAGCGTCTACATCAACCTGTCAGTTGTACGACGGAGCAGGGAAGGCACAATCCCATAAATAAGGCACCCTGACGCTCACTTGGGGTGGCTCTCCTTGGCTGGTCCAGGGGTGCTGCCCGGCAAAGGAGACATCCTTATGTCGTGACAGAGAACGTGAGAGGGTGATAATTTCCCTGCCTGTTGCTCAGCAGCAGGTAAGACTAATCATTAACGGTGTTGTACCTTGCCCACACAGCAAGTGAGCTTGCCCCTTTCCCCTTTTGCTCATGCCTAGATGACTCGCATTCTGCTCAGGCTTAATTGCATCGATTGTTAACTTACATTATTATAATAAAATTGATCAAACTTTGTCTTTAGGCCATTGCTGTTTTCTCGTCCGAAATGTAAAGAACCCTTGTTGTGTGACGTGGGGGAAAAAAAAATAATACTAAAAAAGTAAAAGAATAAGGAAGTACTCCCCAAATTCAAAACACGACNAGAATAAGAAAGTACTCCCCAAATTCAAAACACTATGTACGAAGTATAGCACGGTACCTCTCCTCACAGTATTTTACTGTAAGGTCTGTGCCAACATTCAGGCGAGCTTGTTGTCCTGCCCCATTCTGCACAAAGTGACGAAGTCTGGCCCACAAAACAACCACTTGAAAAAAATATCAACTTAAAAAAATCTTCTTAAAAAAAAAACCAAAAACTTTCCTCCCCATTCTCAGTTTCCCATTGTTCCCAACAGCACCTACAACCATCGCGTGTGGAATGGTTACTGGAGAGTAGTACTTATGATCAGTCTTAATGCAGCACGTGTTCATCAGCGGAACTTTGCCTTTTTTGTTGTTGTTGTTTCTATTTCTTTTAAATAGTTTTCTCTTACATAGGTTACAATTCCAGAAGTAGAACTTACATACGCACAGCAGGACAGTGTAAGCCAACTGACACTTTCTCAGCTAAGTTTTTATTAAAAACTCATGGGAATGTATAAACACACCTAGAAGCCACATATTGCTCTTGAGGGACTACTCAGTTTTAAAATCAAAGCTCTTGGCAAGAAAAAAAAAAAGCCCAAATTACCACTAGATTGTTTGGGTATTTCAAGCCGGTTTAGAGGGACTTTCTGCTGTCAAGAAAAAAATAAAATAAAATCCTGTCACCTGTATTCTTAAGAAGATCTTGGTGATACAAAGATTAAGTTTCTAAGGTTACAGCATACTGGAGAAATAGAGGATCCCCTTTCTTCTTTTATTATGCAGATAAAGCTTTCCCAATACTAATCCAGGACTTTATTTATACAATAAAGGGGAGATTTACCCTAGGTAGAAGCCCACATTAAAAACAATCCAGCAGATTTTGGGTTGCCCATAATATCTCAAGCTGTAAACTCCAGAAGAGAACAAGGCCAGAGCATCCGATGATGAAATCTGTGAAATACTTAAGTGTTCTGCAAGAACAGTTTCCCAGGACTTGTAAGTTTTGCGAAATGCAAACTTCATACCTGAAACCACCCTAATTTAAACAAAGTAGATGCAAAAGCAGGACACCAGCAAAAACTCGTCTGACCAATAATCAGTCTGAGTCGGGTACTGTATCAGAAGCAGATTACATACGTAACATCATTTATGCCACAAAGTGCCCAAACCCTTGATGTAGGTTAAACGGCTGCTTCTGGATTTACTTAAGATCCCCGAATAAAAGCATATGGAAAATGAAAGCGATTTTTAGATTCTGATAAAGTTAAAAATATTACAAACTTTTAGCTTTTATTGAAAATTAAATATATTAGCAAAAGCAAGATTTAAGAAATATTTTACAAATGATTTACATACAAGAAAGCCAGTATCAGACATATTCACAAATATGCAAACCTTTAATTACAAAAAGTACCTATTGGCAGCATGATGCTAACCTTGCCACTGCAGTGTGCTCTACTATCGATATGAGTAAGGCATAGAACTCACATTTGCACCAACTCAAAAAGTTCAAATAAAACTTTTAAGCTTTTAAATCCTGGATGCACAATCCCCAATACGCACACGCACTCACACTCTACGATTTCTTCTCCTAAGCTCTACAAACTAAGTGTGTGCTCTGGAAGAACAGCCAGCCTGAAAAGCCCAGTAGAAATGTAACTGGTACGAGCATTTAGTTTTCAGTTTCCTCTTTAACATGTACAGGCCTAGGTATGTAAACCATATTCACAGTTTAAGNTACATGACTGAAAGTACCTTTTTTTTTTTTTTTTTTTTTTTGCATTTGTTCCTTAAAATTGGCTCTCGGTTCAGCATACAGTTCATAATGTCACCTGTTTTGTGATGCATACATTTACAAGATAACTTAAAAATCTGTGCCATATTCATGGTCAAGGTAATTCAACAAGAGTAGTAATATCCAACAGTGACATTCAATACTATATTTCAAATATTTGTGCAAACAGCAAAAGAACAGTTGTATGAGGCAAACATTTGCAAAACCTTTAACACCTCCTCAATGTTGTAAACTTGGACTGTCAGCCTTAAGTCCTGCACTTCCCACAGCTTTAAAAAGTCAGTGGCTAAAATTATCAAGTCTTAAAAATGTTCTCTTCTACATAGTGCAAATTGTAATGTAGATAACGTGAAAAACATATCTAGCCGGATTGACTCTGTGCAATCGTCAGTGGTCTTCTCTCATAGTTGAAGAAAGTGTGCATTCAAAGAACCCCGTGGTTCAGGAGGTCGGGAGGGTGGGGAGAAGAGAGAAAAAGCAGTTCCATTACACTTCTCAAACCAGCGCTAGATGTGCAAAGGCAGCAAAAATTCCAGCTGCTACTACAACCAGAACAGAGTAACTTTTCAGGAAGACCCAGGCGGTTAGTCACTTGGACTGGTCTCTAGAAAAATATGTAAGTATATGTTGGATTTTTATCAGACGGTCTTTTAAAGACATCATGGAGAGAACCGACAGCTGGTATCTGGGGTCTACTGGGAGAACAGCTAGAAGCCACCAACACCAAGCAGGACCGTTGGGCATTGCCTAAAAAGAAAAGGTAAGTTGGTTACTCATACCTAGTTCACTACAGTTGACTAACACGAAGACACTGGAAGACAAAGTCATTAGCGACAAAGGCTACTCTGAAGTTTGGTACTAACTAGAGAATTACAGATCCATGAGATCAGAAGGGTTCTGAAGCGACCCCTTCTGATCCCTCCCCAACTGAGAAGCCAAGTACACTGAAACTAAGCTTGATGAAGCAATTATTTTTAAGGCAACAAAGCAAGCTCATAGCTTCTTCAGGAAAAGATGGCCAAGTATAGGATAGTCATCTAACACCACACCTCCCTGACAAAAACTAAATCCATTACCTGTCATGCTATTCTTGAGGCTTGAATATTCTTGAAGCCTAATGTTTTCATTACAACAGTCTTTGTTATATTTGAAGGACTCCTCCCTCACCTTCTAATTTCACTCCCTTCTCATTACCTCCTGGACAGAGCAGGACTACTTAATCAGTTTCTTCTAAGTTGATAAAACATACTATGTAACTTTCCTGTACTTTATTCAATTCTCTGCACCAAGCCTCAGATGTCATGCCCAGAACTGGACATAATACTTGTCAGTAGAGGTCATACCACTGCAGAGAAGATTAACCACCTCAAATGACTTGCAAAAATATTAGTGGTAGTGGTACACTCCAGGATGACTTTTCCTCCCTTGCAGCTGTATCACACAGTTGACACCTTTGTGTTCCACTATAAATCTCAGGTACATACAGTACTGCTGCCCTCCTAGTTATCCTGGTTTTACATACTTATTCCTCTTGCCTAGTATGTCGGTTTAAATTAACTTTTTTATTAAGTTGTTCTAAAAATCACGTCTGAATTCATGCACTGGCCTCCACAGCACCTACAGTCCTCCCAGATCAGTTAATACAGCCTCATAAAAGTACATAGCAGAACGGTGAGGGACAAGCTCTCATAAGATCCCACTTTGTATAGAATTCCACTTTGAAGCCAAATTTTACATACTTTTAAATGTTACTTTTCTCCAGCCTCCCACCAACCTTCATTAATTGTTTAATAATAACCATTAAAATAGATCGGTGCAGCTAGTTTCTTAAGAAACATTTGTCAAATCCTAGCAGCTCCAGCAGTTTAAAGCACTAGCTCAGAAAAGAAGAGAGTGTTATTTGTGATTACCTCTTGCAAAAGATTACTGCCTATATGTGTCACAGGGAAGAAAATACAGGTTTTTTTTCCATTTGAATTCTAACAGCCTTACACAAACCAACAATTTAAAGTGGAACTTAGCATTCTCAGTTTACTAGTTTTATCTCCACAGCAGCATGTCATCCTGCAAAAACTGCTGAACAGTGACAGAATTGCCTTTTGTGGCTCATCGTAAGAGAAACAAGATGCAAGCCTTATTGCCTTCAAAGTTGGGAAAAAAAAGTCTTTTTTTTCCTCTTAACATTTAGCAGTTGTTAACAGGGTTTTTATTTTTAGAAATAAGCACCTAATAATTGGTATTAAATGATCTCTCACCTGTATATTTTCCTCCCTGTCAGGCATTGGCCCAAAGTGCTGAAGAATTTGAGTGCGAAATTTGTTTCTTAAGTTTTGGAACCAACTGCAGGCCTGATTGTAAACAAAGTTGTGAAGCTCTCTCAGTTTCTTTAGTTCTTCTTCATCAGCAACCTATAGGAGGAATGTTATGAAAGTATCATTAGAGATAAAGAAACAGTTAAGGTGTTTAAGCTAAAATAAAACCCCATTCAATTTCAACTATATTTAGATACATTTCTTGCATTCTCCTAAACCTTGATTGCTAGTGACTGAATAGTAAAGAAGTCCTGTGATATTTTAGAAAGTTACAGCTTCAAACTAGTGTTCAAACAAAAACCACAGTATTTCTTTGTTGCTTTAGAATAATAAAAAAATAAGCTAGCTTCCATTTCTTCCACGTGCTGGCACTGAACCTTCCAGTGGTCTAAGGACCTAAAAATTTGGAACAGCTCTGAAGAACAAATCAAGTAAAAATCTTGAGATATCAACACTAGTAAGTATTTAGACAGCATTCTGGATACCTTAACATCTTCCAAATATTCAATGTCTGCAGTGCAATAACCATCTTTCATCCCTCTCCGTAAAACTCTGAATCTCTTTCCACCAACTGTATCAACAACAGACCTTCCATCAGGTAGAAAATGAACGTTCCTAATTTGCAGCATGCATCCATAATCTGCAAAACTAGAAAAGAGACCTTGTCAGTAATGCAATCGCACACTTCTAAAAGAACACTAAAAAAAAGACGTAACAGATGAGAAGCTCAGAATTAGGATGCAAACCTACCCATTTTGAGAATCACTTATACACATCCCAAACTGTTTAGTCCCAGTTTCCATACTTCTGCGAATCATTAGTCGGTATCTTGGCTCAAACACATGTAGAGGGCAAGGCACAGTAGGATATGCCATAGTGCAAACAAACATTGGAACATTCTTGGTCAAGCTTCAAGAGAACATCAAAAGAAATATGTGGCTTAAAAATCTAATCACTGAACTATGCCAAGACGATACATTTTTTCAGTATGTTTGCTATATTTGAGGTCATAAAGCAAAGTTTTTCGAAGTTTAATAATAAGCACATTGTAATAACTTGCCTAAATAATAAAAGCACATACTAACAACAGTGACTGAATACCTATGTACTGATTTGAATACATACTGGACAGTAAGCCTCGCACTTCTCTAGTTACTGAGTATCTAGTCAGTGCATGAAGGGCTTTGTTCTGGGGACAGGAGCATTAGCTGTTTTTTTTCTTTTTGTTTTAGTTTGAGCCATACAAGCCATTATGCCCTCAAAGTCACAGTCTCCTAAAAAGATGTAGCAGTAACTACATAGTCGCTAGGTCACCATTTAGATTATTTTCAATGATGGACTCCAGATCACAAGATGCAACCCAGGGTATAATTTTTACCTTGCGATATGCCTCAGCAGGCCTAATTGAAAAACAAAGTATTTTTTTCATGCTATTTTATCAAGTATGTACACAGTTGATACAAACAAGTTAGCATTAAAACATTAACCAGGTATTTAATTTTAATACCTTTCAGACTATAAAGCATAATTCTAATGTATGGATTCTGTTACATAAGTTGTATGAGCTACAGTTTTAAATCGTTTTCCAACATTCATATCTACAATACATGATGCTTTATATAACTGAAGAACTCTAGTAAACATCAAGATTACAAAAAAAATTCCAACAATTTCTTTTCATCAAATCTTTATACAATTAATGTCTACCATAAACTGCTTTGAAAGAAATTCAAGTATCTGACACTCTGTAGCCAACTCAAGAGGACAATTCCATTAACAGCAGCAAAGCTAAAACTGAAGCTCCATGATGGTGCACACAGAAGGGAAACTGAAGGCCAAACGTATTTTGTAGAAGATCTAACAGCCTCACATTGCTACTATCAAAGTGTGCTTTTTTTATTTCCACAGTAGTTAAACTGTTAGTTTTCTGAAATACCCATTTAAGACACCAAATAAACATGTCTTTATACTCCTCCTTGCATCCATAATATGCCATTATTAACAATCACAAAAATGATAAAACATTTCTAAAAAGGATTTCCACGCTAATCTCTCAAGTTTTCTAGATAAAAGACAGCAAGCTTACTTTGAGTGTTCAGCTGTTTCTTCAGCATGAATTCTTTTTCTCTCATATAATTCATCAGACAAATATTTCATTATTAATTCCTCCAGCAGTTCTGTGATGCTGTATTTTCTACTTGCAAGGTACTGTAAGCAATTTTTAAAAAATATATTAATATTTCTTTTCATATATATGAACAAAAGCCTTGAGAAAATACAGCTTTTATTTAAAACCATGACACGTGAAATGTGTCATAAATTAGATTTAAACCCACGAACTTACAGCTGTAAAGTTCTTATGTTTCATTACTTAACACCTAATGTTACTCTAATATTTGAAAATGGGATTCTCTATTTTTAGTTCTTAGTGTCTGACAACTCAAGTGTTTTACTTGGTTTGTATTGCTATGCTTACCAGAGATGAGTTGATTTCCCAGGTTATACAGCCATACAAATAAGGAAAGTGTACAGAAACCACACAGAGGTTTTACTGAATAGTTACCAAAGTTTAAACACATGCAGGATTTAATTACACCAATAAAGTAGAGGGTCACAGAAACAGAAAACCTGTAAGAGCCTGAGGCAAACCTAAGCCACTTACATTGACAAAGTTTGTCTCAACTTTTTCCTTTCTAGCAGCAACCCATAACCCAAGTGAATCCAAGTTGTTGCGTTTAACTCAAACAGCCTTTAAAATGATACACTATTTGTATTTGTGAGCTCTACTGAGAAACAGTACCTCTTTCAAACTCTCCTTACAGAGTGGACACTGAGGAGCATGGTCTAAACACCGTTCCAAGCAACCTTTACAAAAAGTATGTCCACAAGGGGTTGTCACTGGCTCAAAGAATAGCCTGAAACAAAGTTATCAGAAGTTAGATACCACGGCAAGCATGTGTTTTGCTAAAAAGAAGTCAGTGATCGAAGTCTTTAATTTTTAAGACTAGTTATACCATAACAAAGCAGAGACATTTAATCCCACATCTCCTTATTCAACTTTTTCCCCTATATTGCAGTTTGTTTCCATTTACCACCGCAACATTCATTTTTTGTTTTCTGATGAATCTGTATGCATTTCAACACTCTAAATATCTAAACGTTTATCCCAATGTACAAAGCTTTTGCTCTCACTACACAGAGATTCAGAATATGCAAAATTGAGGAGCTACGTTGTTTTAATAGCAGTATTATATACTAATAAGATAACTGTGGGCACTTTAGAATACACTGTATGTTTTAAGGCATTTATTCTGAAAACCAAGACAACTCGGTAAGAGCTTTCAAATACATCAGCTATGTTTAGGTAGACTAACATTCTGAAGTATCTACATCTCCTAGATAAATATGAGGTTGACAGGCAGCACTTACTGTTTTAGGAAGGCTAATGCTTATAAGTTAAATAGTTTTATTGACTGAAAAAAACCCTAACATTTAACCACAAAAGTTCCTGTCCTTTTTAGGTTACCAGTTAACAATGCCAAGTTTAATTTAAATAGCAGCTTGGTTAAAATAACGCTGTATTCTATAGCAATATAGCAAGTAACACACTTAAATAAGCCTTTGAAGGCTGAAAATTATCGACTAATAACAGAACTCATCACAACCTGTAAGTACCTCAGTTTGTGTGCGTAAGATATGTGGCCAAACATCTGTAACAGAAACATTGAATCAAGAAGGACATCTTACCTCATACATAGAGAGCACTCGAAATCTGATACATCAATCAAATCCCCTGGAATTGTTCCAAAAGGCAGTGTCTTGTCCCTTTTTGTACTTTCTAAGGAAAAGCAAGACAAAATACTCCTTCAAAAAAAGGCACAAGACAGTAAATACTTAGAATTTCAAAGTAAGTGACCATTTACCTCCTTGCTTTTTGTGTTTGTTTCTTCCATCTTCACATACAACTGTATCCTGTTCTGAAAATGAAAGCTTTCTTTTCAACAAAGCACCTTTTTCTTGGCCAGAGAGAAGGGGTTCGGAAGACACTCTCTTTAAGCCATCTTCCTTGGCAAGGTCTTTTGTGGAGTTAAGAGCATGGGCCGACCGTGTACGATTTAAGCTTCCACTGACAGGCTCCAGTACCGCTGATCCTCCTAAACTCTGTAATAGTAAGATAAACTGAGCTGTACTAAGAGTAACGCAAATCTAAGTATGCAAGATGTAAACATGCGAAGATATATAAGCCAAAACAGACACTGACAGTTGCTCAATTAGTTAACTAGAGGAATTTTATAAGTCAAGATAATACTCAAATTTGCTTAGCAGTAACAATTTAAAAATTTTCACCTGCTTCAAAGAGAAGGAAAAAACGTATTTCTCTATTTTGAAGTCACTCATATCAAATCTCAGTACCTTCTAATAAGTAGTTCACTGGAATGAGGAGTTTAACACTCCAAATGAAAATACATTACTCCCAAATCACAATTCTTTTCTTCCAATTTAGCCAATTACAGAAAGTCAGCATTTAGGCTGGAAAGTAAGTATGACAACTAAAGATAACAGGATGTCTGATGTTTGCGTATCGGCCAAAAAGAAAAGCTATCCTGTAGTTTTTGTTACCTGCTCAGGACAAAGCTGTAAGTTGCAGTAAGACTCAGTCACCTCAGAGCCAAGTATAAAAGGTTTATTTCGAATATGTGGTGAATTCCAAGCAGATTCCTTCAGACTTTCTCCTAACTTCTCTGGAGACAGCACATCACACAACGTCTAGAAAACAAACAGTTAAATGTTCATAATAACGAAAAAGGAGCTAGACACAGCTTTATTATAAAACTACACACCAAAAGTAAGAACTTAAACGATATGAAGTTATCCTCATAAACAGAACTTTATTTAGGCAGTAACT
>RSEF01000004.1:27975311-28003772 GCA_003993805.1 Himantopus leucocephalus | reverse complement strand
GACAAGGTGACATCACTGCAAAGAAGTGACAGGACAAGAAGCGGTGGGCACAAACTGAAATACTTCAAATAAGAAAAATATTTTTTACTGTAAGGGTGGTCCCACTCTGGAACAGGTTGCCCAGAGAGCTTGTGGAGTCTCCATCCTTGAAAATATTAAAAATCTGAGTGGACGTGGCCTGAACAACCTGTTGTTCTTCACCCTTCTTTGAGCAGAGGGTGGACCAAAGACCTCCAGCAATCCCTTCCAATCTGAACCAGTCTGTTACTCTGTTGTTGTAAGAAAAACATGCAATAATCCTTTTCAAAGTGAAGTGGTAATTCCCTATTGTTTTGGCTTCCAATAATTTGTGGTTCAGAGACTTCTTAATACATTCTGTTGTCACTGTAGCGACCTTTAATTATTACAAAGGATGTAAGTGAAAATTACACATGCAAAAAGCCAGACACCAAAATCATTGTTAATGAATAGCTCCAGTTGTGTAGTCATTAATTGGAAACATTTTGAGTAATAATGAGACAGATTTGGGGTTCTTTGAAGTCTGTAGTTAAAACTTTCATTGCCTTCATGGGGCTAGGGTCAAACCATTAGATTTTATATCCGTCATAAAATATGAACTAAAGCAAAGTGAATAGGTGAGTTATATATTTAAACATTCTATAAACCCCAAACCTATGATAATAGAAGTTCAAGTTACTTCTGCCTCCCAACCATCAAGCAGCTATTTCTGGTCTGCTCTTTGCACAGTCCCGCAATTGCTGTGCACCAGCTCTGTGCGTTACTTGCTGGCAGGATGATTTGTTTGGCAGGAAGGAAGAGCTGGGAGGCTTCGTTATTCTGTAGAAGGGCTTTTAAATGTGTAGAAGCAGGCTGGGAGGGCAAAGTTGAGGAATGGGCCCTTTTGTGTGACCAGCCACACTCTGTACATTGCTGTACAAAGAAATCTCTTGATTTCTGATGTTTGAGAGTGGAAAATACTATTCTTCTGTTTGATTATTGAAATTATTTGTCTCCAAAGCAAGCATATAAGTAATAGAATAAACATATTTGCTCACTAAAGGGATAGTTTCAGGAAAAGAGGATTAAAATTCTTGGAAAATCAGTGAGGCAGCTACAAGTGTCAGGTGATTATATGGCCTTATGTAAGTGCAGTGTTTGGTGTCTAGCCAAGTATTTCGAAAATCTATAGGGCAACTTCTGTTCACATTTAGGCCAGCATAAATCTGCAACTGCTTCAAAAAAATCAGAGAGCAGTGTTTGCTCTTACGTTAGAGTATGTATCAAAAGAAATTTCTTTACCACAGGGAATTCCTAAAGGGCATGATGTGGTTAAAACAGGGGCTTGCCAGAACTGAATTTTATTCCTGCCTTGCTTGTAGATCTCCCGTACTGTACGGGGCAAGCTATCTTTGCGGCTCAATTTCTGTCTTTACCATAGCAAATGTGTTGTGTTTGTGTATATCTGATATTCAGACAATAGTGTGTGTGTGGGCGGCTGGTAGATACCTTATCTGTTTGTTGTATGGCAGTGTATTAAAATAATTTTGTTTGTTACTGGTTTTGTTTCATGGAGAAAAACTCTGGAACTAACTGGGAAAAAATATTTTTAATTTCTTTTTTTATTTTTAAATTTTACTCCCATTTAGGCAGGTGGTACAGGTACAGGTAGTAATAAACTGCTTCTGAAGTGAACCCATCTTAAGTAATTTATTTGTATTGTTTGGTAGATTTTTTGAATGCGTAATACTCTTTCAATGGCTGTTTTTCCCAAGATAGCATCCAGAATGCAAATTGTGTTCCCTAATGATATTTTTCTTGCACGTCTACTGTTTTTTATCTCATGCTTAGTATTTTTACAGTTTGAATCACATTACTTTTTCACTTCAGGTTTGAAATATCTTTAAAATTAGTGAGAGACATAATACCGTTGAATAAATCTCTTTACATTGGTAGAACATTGCTTGAAGTGCTGAAGATGACTGGCTAAGTCTGGTGAGAACTAATTAGGTAGAATTTGCCAGTCTGTCAATCAGTCAGTCTTACAGATTTTTCTGATCACATACTGAACATACATAAAGCAAGAGAGCAGATATAGTGAGTTCAAGAGTTGTCTTCGGAATGATCCTTCTTTCAAAAGAGATTTATGAACTGATGCTGAAGCAGAAGCATAAAATATTTCCAGATGACAACAGCATGAAGGATGTCACAGAGATCTCAGGAAAGGAAGTCACAATAGGCAAGAATGTGTTTGGAAATGTGTTAGCTTTTACTGAAAGTGCAAATTTGGACATCAGAGGAGTAAGTATGGGAATGCCTGCCAGGCTGTATTCTCTGTCCCCACTAGGCTTTTAGCACTGTAGTTGCCCACCAGGCAGCATCAGCTGAATCATCATGAAAACCAAACAAAACAACTTTACTTGAGAGAGAGAATACAGAATATGGACCCTTGCTGAGAGAATCCAACTGCCATCTGTATGTTTTTCTGATGAATGGCATTATCATACCTTTTTGTGCCAAATGAGTAAGCTATTTTCACCACACAAATACTGCCTACTCCAGCACATACTACATGCAGACTACCAACCACAAATTTCAGGGTGATCTTTGCAATGTGAATTCACTCTGCCGGTTGGAAACCTATCCGACGAGTTCTGGTTAGAAAACTAATGCCAAAAGAAGTATAGGCCTGTGATAAATGATTGGGTCATCAAAACCCCACAGCTTTCCAGGAGCTTATAAAATGCAACTGTGTACATCACTGCCAAATTAGTAAGTACATATTAGCAACCAGTTTACTCAGTTGCAGAGAGACGTACAAGCTGAAAATATATAACAAAGAAAAGAATGATGGCAAATAGGAAGATGGTATGCAAGAGCATTTCAGTGAAGAATTGCAAGAGAATAAAAAGAATTAAGATGTTGAGGTATTCTCTAGTGCTTTACAGGAACCTTCCAGTACATTTAACCTGGTTTCAGTAAGGAAAATACCTATCGGTTTACAATTGGTTTAAGTAATATGAGTCCCCATCCCTGGAGGTATTTAAGGGTCGTGTAGATATAGTGCTCAGGGAGATGGTATAGTGGTGGGCTTGTCAGTGTTAGGTTAATGATTGGACTAGATGATCTTACAGGTCTTTTCCAATCTAGGAGATTCTGTGATTCTGTGAATATGTATTCTGTACTTGTAGTAAGAACTCATTTTAATCAATACCTAATCTTTATAAAACAAACATATTTTTTCATAATAAAATAGTTATCATAGCTAAACTATCCCTCAAAGAAGGTTTTCGTATTTTTTCATAATAGTTATCATAGCTAAACTATTCCTCAAAGAAGGTTTTCATATTAGCAAAGCCTAGAGATCTGTATTCTCAAAAAGCATTCACCAGCTTGGATGTAGCAACTTTTAAGATCTTAAATTTTGGCTCATTGAGTGGTGTTTCTTTGTGCAGTCTGTCTTCCCATATACTAAAGCCTACTCACAGATTTCCCAAAGCCTCTGTGCAAATCCACAATTTCTGGCAGCTCACGTTTATGCCATGATAATGTGGTTTCAGTGAAATAATGTTAGTAATGGACCCATGGCTGCCTGAGTGAAGCTTTGTGGAAAGAGAAGTGTCACAGAAAAACTTCAACTTCTCATATCAATTAGAGGAAACTAATTTACAGCAACAAGATATAAATACAGTCAGAGTTCACATTATATGATGAGTATATAAGGGAAACAATGTGACATGTTTGACGGGTGTCCTTCCTGGTCTTGGTGGTGTTTAGTGTTTCTTGTTGTTCTGTCTTACACAGCACTGTTTAGTACTAAACGCTTTCAAAAACGGAGGATATTAAATGGCATTGGCACATTCCCTCTTCATAACACTGGTAAGTGCAGCATTGAAAAATGCTGCTGTTACAGAGCAATAAAAGTAAGATTTACCATGAAGAATACCTCCATTATACAGCTCTCGGCAGTAGCGCAAAAAGAACTTTCCAGAATTGTGTTGGTATGTTCTCAGTCTTTGAAGACACAGCTAGGATTTTGGTTATGCTTGTGCAAACTGTTGACAAAAAGTTACGCTTTTTATTATTCCTTTGTTTAAGGTGTGTATTTATCTTGCATTCTGTATGTAGCATTCATCTCAAGGTAGATTTAATAAATCATTTATGAAGCATTGGAGGTTTTTTGCCCCCACTTTTGAGTGGAACTAGCTGCTGTATGTCAGCAATATGACTTGTTGGGACAAGAAGTAAAGCACAATGTCTAGTTGATATTGCAGTGCAAAGATTTGAGAGACCAAAAATACACATTTACATGAGATGCACCTCTTCACATTGGAATGGGCATCTCTATTCTCCAAAAAACTCATTAAAACTTACAAAAGTTGTTAGGACAAGAATCTTGGTCTCATCTGAAGAACAGTGGTTTCTGAAATGCTGTTTGAGTAGAAATATCATGCTCTGACACTCATTGAGTAGAGGATTGGAGATTACCTAATGAATTACTTATGTCACTTCTTGCCACACCTTAGATCTACATGCCAGCTCCTTAAGTTGGGTATGTGATCGACTGTTTAACTCTGAGAAAAATAAATAAGAAAACAACAAGATTACAAGATGTAAATTTAAAATGTACAAAAAGTTTGAACAACTTGAAATTTAATCAAATTTGGAACATTTCACCTTTATAAAAAAGCTAACAAAAAGAATTTTTTAGTGTCTCAGACTCACAATGCTGTGATTTGTGTTTTGGGGGGGAGAGATACTTTTTAAGTATTTCCTGATATTATCTGCCAAACTCTGTTAAATGATTTACTGAGTGGTTTCAGGGCTCAGTTATTGTACAGTTCTTCAGTGTTAATTTATCACTCTTTCAACTGTAATGGAATTACCAAGAAAATTATTTCTCTTGATACTTTCTTGGAAGCAGTAATCGTTTTTTGTGTCTCATGATATTGGAATTCATGATGGTTATTTAAATGTGTTTAATTTTTTGAAGATCTTTAATCATTTCCACATCATTTCTTTGTCTTTCACAAGAACCTCTAGTATTACCAGTAGCAGTACTGTTTCTCTGTGTTATTCTTTGCCCTATTAATTACTTGGCTCTCCCTTGCCATAGGGGAATCTAATTTTTCTTTCAAATTGCCCAATTTTTAAAAATAAGTAAAATAAAGTGGAATCAATTTGTTCAAACATTTATTTATCCTTTCAAACCCGAACACATCATTGCATGCCCTAAACTTGTCTTTTATTCTAACTATATCAGGTAGTCTTGTAGAAGATAATACTTGTCCCACAAACCTTACCTTACTTTCCTGTCAAGCGATCTGTGTTCGCCAAGGCCACGGTACGGCTAAAATATGGCTGAAGGAGGAATGTGTCTAAAAGAACTAGTGATTCTGTAACAGTGGATTCTGATTCTTCATCAAACCTGGGAGGTGAGTGGGAGCTCACATCCAGTAACTCTCTGCTATACAGTCACGAAAGACAGAATGGGTCGTCTTTGGGCCCCGCAGTCCCTCTCTTTGCCACGCAGAGACTACATTGAGTTGGAGTGCAGCTTTTGAGCTTTAAATGTCCCAGAATGAGAGTTGCAATCAGCTTCCTTGAGAAACCGTCCCTTAGCAGAAGTCCAAACACGTAAGAAACTTTTTCCTGTTTTTCAGACTGACCTTATTTTTATTTAATTCTTCTAGTTATTTTCCTCTGCAAGCATGTATGACCCGGCTAGTCGTTGCTTAGCCTGCTGCCTTCTGACAACATATTTGATGTCCAAAAGAGTAAAAGGAAAAAGCATATTGCATTAGTTACTCTGGTTTTGCAAGTCTTTTTCTAAAATAATTCTTGGTGAAAAATTTTTCAAAACAGAAACTTTTTGTCAGGCATAAAAGACAGCAAGAAGAATTCATATTTTTAGTTTGTTGTAACTTCTCCAAAATGTCTACCGCGTTGTTGACTCAGAGTAGCTTTCAGAGTAGGAGAGCTGGATCTCAGCCATCATGCTTACATAAGAAAATTTTTAAAAAAATAAGCGATTCGTTGATCTTCAGTCTTCTGACTGCCTAGATTATCCTCATGATAACCTTTGTAACCTTTGATTAAAAAGTGCTACACAGAAGAAAGCCTACCTGTTAACGAAGCTTAGTTTACTTGTGCTGGAAATTAAAAATGTGGCTGACTGCTTTTCAAACCAGCATAGTGAATTGTGTTACAGCACTGAGAAGGTTGCTGCACAAAAGTAAACCAAAGCAGAACAAATACGGAATAAATAAGAAATCTTGAAACTCAGATTAATTAAGTTATGATACATGGTAGCTTTGTTAATTCATCAGAAAAGAATGTTATTCTTTTTTAACTTAATGAGCGCATGAGTCTGTTTATCACATGCCTCTATAAATAAGTGTCTTTGCAGATGTTTTGTCTTTGTTGAAAACACTTTTTCTCCCCTCAGGGCATGCTACACTATTAAATTATACTATGAATTTCCTTGCGCATTACAGAAGACACTTAGAACACTGTGGCAGGCATAGCACTGGCATAACTTTTTAATATCAATTGTAAGAACTATTTACAGATTATTTCAGTAGTATAGCATGGATATATTTGATCTGGCAAAACTTTTTAATATAAATTTTAAGAATCATTTACACATTATTTCAGTACATTGATGCTGTGTCTGGTTAAACAAAAATGGTGGGCTAATTTCATTGATAGTGATGTCTCTTTTAATACAATAAGTACCATGAATTTCACTGACAGTTAAATGGTCTGGGTCACTTAGGATAATTTTCTTATCCTAATTAATTAATAATTATTTGCCCACCAAATCCATACTTCCTATATCTGCAACCCCCATTCCTTTCATGGTGTGGTTCTGATTTGCATTTATTGTCCAATTTCAAATGTCATATTGTCAGCGTTACCTCAACAAACCCATCTGTTAATGACTGGACAGTTTCTTCAACAGACAGAACAAATGCATTTGCGAAGCTATTTCTGAAGAGGCTTTATAAAACTCCAAAGAGGGCAAGACAAATGAAAAATCAGGAGTTACTGTGTAGTTTAGAAAAAAAAAAAGAATTCTAAATTACAATATACTTGGATATACTCCTATTTATTTTATATTTCAGCCTGAGAGAATTCATTATTCCTGTCTTTTACAGTGAAATACTGAGATGACCTGGAAACTTAACAGTTAGTAAATAGTAAGAATAGCTTTCATTTGCATGCCCTGTTTAAATGTGGTACCTGATGACTTCCCAGCAGTGAAAATTTACTTTATTTTTTCAAGTTAAAATGTTCAAATCTGGGCCTGCTGACTAAGCTCATACCAGGAGAGTTAAATACTACAAACCTAAAATGTCTTTGCTTTCCAGTCAAGGTTGGCCTGTACTGATGCTTGCAAAGTTAAGCGCTTGTCACATTCTTTAAATACAGCTATCTTGGCTGGGCATAAGGTACAAAATTACAGTTTGCATACACTGTAAATTACTTTGGGCTCTTTCTGAAGAAAAGTTCCTTGGCATAGTTTCTAAGACACACGTTTCCCTCATTAGAAGAACAGTGTAGGAAAATTAGGTACAAAACCACAAGGGGTGATAAAGAACTGTAAAATTAGCTTTGCATTTTGTGATAATGTCTGTGAAATCCTTCTTCAGGTGATAGAGTGGACATGATGTAAAAACACGTTTTAAAGGAAGCCGAGGCTGTACAGAACCGTAAGAGGAGTCCTGACAGGGCAGCGTTCTACCAGTCCAGTGTATGGTGGCCAAGGATATAGATGCCTTTTGCAAAGAAATAACCCAAGGTAGTCCTATGTCATCATGTAACATTCGGTTCCAGTCGAGGGCCTTAGCTTGAATCAGTCACCAACAGAAGAAAAGGAAGGAATGTTGGGTATGTGTTTAGTTGTGATAAGTTATTAGTGTTCATGCAACACTAGCATCCATCAGATGCTTTGAAGGAATGGAATGCAGTGGTTCTGCTGTGCGGATATGTTTATGTTGGATTAGCCTGTGCTTACGCTGAGTGTGATTTTCACCACTTTAATTGTGCCACTATAGTACCTCCTGTAGGTGAGCCACTTTACAACCTTACTGCTGTGGGCTGTGACTTGAGCACTTTTCACATGTGGAAATGGTTTGCTTTCTGTATCTATAGTAACTAACTGCTGACATTTTCACTAAGTGCTGTGCATAGGCTGATGTATGACTGTTATTATTATCTGCTTTATAACTTATGCCAGAAGGCAGTGTAGTATGTAGTACCTAAATTAGCTTGAAATAAAACAGTTCATGATCTGAAGTCCTGCAGCTGTGGCAGCGAAGATGCTTGTGAAGTTTAATTGACCCTGCCAGAAATAACCTCAAGTATGTATAGAGAGATCCTTGGGCGCTATAATTTAACTTTCTTGATGTGAGTACAGATAAACTACAGTGGCTGAGTGGGCTGGAATGCCCCCAGCTACCATCACTTCCCTGCATGGTAGACGTGCCTTTTAGTTGGTGATACAGTAATGGGCAGGTGAATTTGTGTTTTCTTCAAAACATTGCTTCCAATTAAATGTCTCATCTTCTCACTGGTGTCTAGCTCTGCTGAACTGTTTCTATTCCATCCATAAACATTCCTTTGTACTAAGTGTAGTGGCAGTTATATATGGTGAAGGATAACTCAAGACGGCATCTTACCTTACCTTTGTGTGGAAGGCCAGAGGTTTTATGATTGTGAAATTCCATGTTGAACAGAGTTCCTTAATGATGAACCTAAAGAAATTAGTTTGAAAGCAAAGCTAAGGGTAAAGAAATCATCAGAAAGCAAAATCGTGACATCATATTTCCAAATAAGCTATTTTAAAACTTGCTGAGCTACCGTTGTCTGGCTTGTGCTGTTATGCCCCTTCCCTGGCACCCAGCCACGTGGGTTTAGGGGCTGTTGATTTCCTCCTCGTGTCTTTTTTTACTACCGTCTCCTTTGGGTTGGGAGGTTAAAACATAAATGGACTTGGGAGTAAAAACCGTGGGGGAATTAGTGATACTGAAATCAATATTACTTTGTTGATATCTTTGCACCTTTTCAAGTGAAAGTAATTATGAAGAAAACCTGTCTCTCACTCCGTGTTTCTTGTCACCTTCTCTCTGTCACCGTTTTACAACATGTATTTTTCCATTATAGTCTGTTTCTTAGTAGGTAACATGAGCATGGAGTAGCATGTTGCAGAGTACTTGGTGCATATATTAAGTTCCATACTGTTTCTTCTAGTATGTGTTGTGTATGTAGAGAACTGTCATGACCTAAAATATTTTGTTTCCTTAAAAGCAGACAACATAAGAAGACTCCTTGTATCTTGTGAATCTGAAGTCAAAGTGGAATTCATGTTACATCACTTTGTAAATGCTGTGGTTTTAAAACTGTGGTTGACAGCTTGTTCTGATATTGGCATTCCGTAATAAAGTTAAATGAGTGTTTGAGAAGAGGGCAGTATGTTCCCTGCCATGCTGCGAGTGAAAAATGCAGCTCGGGATACTGGAAGTTCCTGCCAGACTACACAGTTTCTATTAAATTATCCAACCCTTATGTTGATAATCTACTGCAATGGTCCTGTGCTCTGTTCTGCCCTTTGTAGAGATGGTTAACAAAGATTTGTCCTTGCAAGAGAAGGTAATTAAGCTAAACGCAGTCATCCTGATTTATTGCTGTAACATCAAGGCACTGTAAAATCTGCAAACAAAGCAGATGGGAGAGGAATCTACAGCTTTCCCAATTCACTTATATAATCTTCAGCTTTTCAGCTCCATTTCTATGTAGGAAGAGAGCACCTCGTCACTTGAACGTACAATCCCTTACCTTTCCCATGCACATCATTTTGGAACTTTTGAAGTGTCAGGATTCCTTCACATCTCTAAATACATTAATTATGAAATCCCTTTTGACTGGTTGAAATTAACCTCCTCCTAAAGTAATGATGGTTGTTGGCTAATTTTTTCATCATTGTTGATAAAACAGCAGATGATGAATGATCAGACAAGTATTGCAATATTCTGGCAGTAATTATTTGATACTTAAATTATGAGTGATAATCTAGGGTATGGTCTTATCATACATTAGCTGCTATGCTGTAAAGCCTGCTTGTATGAGTAAGACTCAATTTATATCTCCTTACTGGGGGCAAAATTCCTTAAATTCTTTTAAATATGGGGTAAGAGTTGCATAACATATAACAGCTGGCCTTTTATAAATTCCTACTCTAGATGACACAGAGATAATGTTTTGGAGTTAAATAACATGCATTTGTCTGTTTTTTCAGTCTTGCCAAAACCCACAGTATCAAGTTCTTAAAGGCTTAGAGAAGAAGTTGGGTACGATTTTAAACCCTGCTGCCTTGCTGACAAGGCATAAGCATAAAGCAAAGAGACAAGGTAATACCAATCAGCAAATTAGCAGCTTCTGGCTCCTCCCAAGTTTCAGCTGTGTTCCTACCAGACCTGTGAAGCAAGATGTAAGAATTATCTTCCTCTAGGCACTAGGCAGCAGTTTCCAAGTCAGCTTGCTCCACAATGCCTGCAGAAACTTGGTGGAAAGAGCAGATTTTATCTTGCCTGGGGATTGTAGCCTGCTGCCTAAAAAGATGGTGGTGACAGTCTGTTGCCTATTAAAAATGCAGTAGTGCAGTATACAACTTACATAATCATCCACTATGAGGACTGTAATAGAACTCTCCAAAGCATGTCCTTACCAATCTCCTTTTCATATAGGCAGGGACAATAGCCCTGGGGTTTATCTGAATACATCTGAAGAACAAATTCTGTTTTTAGGATATCTTTGGCTCATCAATTTTGCTTATTCACTTACATCCGTATGTCAAATATCAAATACGAAGGTTGAAAAGTCTCTTGTGGCAGCTGGTCCCCTTGTACTAGAGACTGCGTTTCCTTGCACTTGCAAAAAAACTGTTTCTAGTCTTATTGGATATCAAGAGAAGTCTTATTGGTTATCAAGAGAATCACAGAACCATTTAGTTAGGAAGGGAACTCTTGAGATCATCTAGACCAACCTCCGTGCTCAAGCAGGGTCAGCTAGAACTGGTTGCCCAGGACCATGGCCATCAGATTTTGAGTATCTCCACAGACAGAGACTCCACATACTCTCTGAGCAACCTGTGCCAGTGTTTTACCACCCTCACAGTAAAAAAGTGTCATCTTGTGTGTAGGTGAACTCTCCTGTGTTTTAATTTGTGCCCATTGCCTCTTGACCTGTCACTGGGCACTCAGGCTCCCTCATCCTTGTTCCCTCCCATCAGGTATTTCTAACCATTGATGAGATCCCCTCTGAGCCTTCTCTTCTCCAGGCTGCAGAGTCCCAGCTCTCTCAGCCTCTCTGGATATGAAAGATGCGCCAGTCCCTTAATCATCTTTGTGCTGGACTCACTCCATTAAGTCCATGTCTCTCTTGTACTGGGGAGTCCAGACCTGGTCATGCAGTGCTCCGGGTGTGGCCTCACCAGTGCTGAGTACAGGGGAAGGATCACCTCCTTTGCTGTGTGGGCAATGCTCTTCATAATACAGCCCAGGATGGTGTTGACTTTGCTGTGAAGGTGCATTGCTGGTTCATGGTCAGCTTATTGTCCACCAGGACCCCAAGGCCCTTCTCTGCAGAGCTGCTTTCCAGCAGGTGGGCCCCCAGTGTATATGGTGCCTGAGTTTATTCCTCTCCAAAGCCCTCTTCAGGACTTTGCATTTCCCCTTATTAAACTTTATGATGTTACTCTTGACCCAGTTCTCCAGCTTCTCAAGGTCCCACTGAATGGTAGCACAACCATGTGGGGTTTCAGCCATTCATCCCAGTTTTGTAACATCTGTGAACTTGCCAAGGTGCACTCTGTCACGTCATCCAGGTCATTAATGAAGCTGTTAAACTGTATTAGCGCCAGTAATGACCCCTGGGTTACACCACTAGGGACTTGCCTCCAATTGGACTTTGTGCTGGTGATCACCACCCTCCAAGCCATTCAGTCAATTTTCAATCTATCTCACTGTGTAATTATCTAGCTTTTAATTTGTCAGCTTGTTTATAGGCATATTATGGGGTCAGCCTTACTAAAGTTGAGGTAAACAGCATCAGCTGCTTTCCCCTCATCCAACAGGCTAATCATCTCTTTGTAGAAGGTTATCAGATTGCTAAAGCAGATTTCCCCTTTACAAACACACCCTGACTGCTCCAAATCACCTGCTTTCCCTTCATGTGTTTGGAAATGGTTTGCAGGATGATTTTCTCCATCAGCTTCCCATGGGTGTAAATTGTTGCTACATTGTTTGGCTGTGGTTGCAGAGCCCAGATAATAGATTTGATAGGAAAGCTCTTCCATTCATTTGATTTCAGAGATGCCTGAGGTCTGAAATGTTTAGGTCTCGGTTTTTCCAAAACGTCTGTGAATTATCTTACGGAGATTAAATTGAACTTTACCTTGCAGTCAGTGACTGGGAGGAGGCACAGAAGAGGAACAGAAATCCTGTAGAGCATTGTGGACAGTGGGGCTTGGAGGGACTGAGGGGAGAGTTTATTTGGGATGTGTGGACAAAACATTGTGTTTGCAATGAATGCAAGACTGCCTGTCTTTCCTGTTTTTGTAGTCCTCTCCTATTAGAGTAATGCTACATTGCGATTGACTTGATCTAAAAAAAAAAAAAAGACACATCAAACATTCATAGTTAAGGCCTGTATGAGTTTTTTTTTATGAAAGCATAATGAAACCCTGAAGAGCGACACAAAACAGGTGGCCTTACAAGGGTTTGGGTAGATTGCATAAAACTTTGTCCTTCAAAATTATTTACTTCTATTTCGGGTTTTCAAGATTGTGGATAGACCAACAGGAATGCGTGAGACCAATTCCCTTCAGTTAGATATCGCCTCACCAGGAGTGAATCTGGAGGACATACTGGTGGTTTTATGTGGGCAGGTGAGATGTTGCCTACCAAGCTAATCATGACAGAGATAAATTGGAAATCTGTCTGGAGATGCCTCAAAGCAATGCATATTCTGATGGCTAATTTTCATTTGCTTGCTAACCAAGGAGAACAAAGTCATTCCTGCTATTCACACACTTGTTTTTTTCTTCAGTCTTTCCCTCAAATGTCAATCTTCCTTCTCTTTTTAGATGTGGGGAAATCAGACAAAAATCTAGGTGGAAAGGCAGCTGGGCAGTATGAAAATATGAGGCTTTATAAAGAATCCTGTTTTGTTTTATTGTTTTCATCTACTGAATACACTCAGAGAAGTTGTGTGATTGGATGTGGCATATGTAAAATCACAGCTCAGAGAAAAATTGAAGACTGTCAAAAGCTTTTTGCTCTTGGGATTGAAGACTAGAAAAAAATGAGTTTCGTTATCAGCACCTCATTATCAACCGTGTTGAACAGCTTGATTACTGCAGCAATTAAAAAAATTAATTATTATGAAAATTACCTGTGCTAGCCAGATAGATAGAAAATTTTTACTTCTTACCGTGGCCTGTCTGAGAGAATGCTAGTAAGAATTTATTACATTGACACGTGAGAACAAAAGCATCAAACTTCCTAATTATTTTACTTTTTTTTAGTATTTAGGTCCCTCCTTGCAGTTTAGAATTTGGTCAGTGAACTGGCCCATGTATTTTCAGAACTGGTTCTGAAATTGCTGGGCTTTCTTTATTCTAATCATTATCTTTGTCCTGCCTTTTTTGCACTAGTTTATGACTTGGCTCAGTATTCCATCTGCTTTTGCTCTTTACTAGTTTTTTTTTGGTAAACATTTGTCTGTGCTGTGAAAATAATGTAAGTAATAAATTTATCATGTCTTCCGTGAACAACTCTTTTCTATTCCACCTCTTCCAAAGTGTCTGCAGTCACAGAGGTGCAGAGTTTATCAGCCATGATGAGGTTCCTCTGAGACAAATAAACAACTGAGAGCTGAAAGCTCATCTGTTATGAAAATGGTTTATCTCATGTTATGAGTCACCAAGGATTTTGAATATGGAAGAGTGACTGGTAGTTCAAGGTCAATGCCTATATGAAATTCAGTGCCTACCAGAAAATGCCTGAAATGTGCAAGTCTGGTTTAACTGCTTTTTCTATTTGTGCTCAGTGTTGCTCTGTTTTGAAGAGTGTTGTCAAGGCATATGCTACTAGATACTCTCCAACTAGAAAATATACAAAATTTGTAGTGTGAGGAATCAGCTGAAATTGCGCTGGAGGATTTTTACTTTTTTTAATAAGTTCCAAACTGGCATAATGTGCAGTCATTGCTTGATGTTTGCGAAAGCCTGGCTATCTTTGATGCAGTACAGTCCTGAGTCTTACAATTTGCTGCTGTGACTACTACAGCGCTTGCATATCCTTAATTCAATTTACCTCTTAAGAAATTTAGTATGTCTGTTTCATATGGATAGTTTCTGTTTCCATTCTAGCAGAAGAAGAAAGAAAAAATAGAGTCATTGTTTTGTGATGACAGGACAAAAGGTGTTGCTTAACTCTTTCTCTATTGTCCGCAGACCTAAGAGTAGTGTTGGAAATCTCCTCCTGGTTTAAGAGATACATTACTGATTCTCTTCTTGTAATAGTGCTTAGCATTTTGATTGTTTAACATACAGGTAAAGGACAGTATATATGGGACTCTTGGGATATAATGTTCTCTCCTAACTGTAGAACATCAGATTTGTAACTTTGAACTTAATGGATACAGTCGGCAGTTTCATTATCTGCTTTGGCTTGGAAGAATTGGTGGTTTTATTTTCCTGTGGAAAGATTCTGATCTCACAGTTCTACAGTCAGTTTTGTTTTGGCATCTAGTTCGTATTTGCCTAAGAGACATAGTTAGTTCTTGCTGATCACACCTCATGGCTGAAGGAAAATGCAATGTACGTTTTGAGACTTGCTCCTGAAAACCAACTTTTGTGGAGTGCTTACGTAAGCACACTGCAGTGGACCCTTTTTTTTTAAATGTATTTGTGGTATGGCATGTCACTTGCTGGACAAAACCATTAACTGTCACTGTTTGTAATACTCTTGGGATTGTTTCGTTCTTTTATTTCTTTTCTTCATTACATGTTACAGTCTCCTTTCTGGATCCCTTTGTGTTTGCATTGGTTTAGGGAGTGTCATGGTTTCAGCTGGGATGGGGTTGACTTTCTTGCTAGCAGCTGGTGTAGTGCTATGCTTTGGATTTGGGATGAGAATAGTGTCAGTAGCGCACTGATGTTTTTGGTTGTTGCTAAGCTCTCAAGGCCTTTTCTGCTCCTCACACGGCCCCACCAGCGAGCAGGCTGGGAGCGAACAAGAAGTTGGGAGGAGACACAGACCCCAACTGACCAAAGGAATATTCCATACCATATGACATCATGCTCAGTATATAAAGCTGGGAGAAGAAGGAGGAAGGGGGGAAGATGTTCAGAGTTATGGAGTTTGTCTTCCCCGGTATCCGTGTGTGCACAGCTTTTGCTTTGCTTATTAAACTGTCTTTATCTCAACCCATGAGTTTTCTCACTTGTGCTCTTCTGATTCTCTTCCCCATACCGACATGGGGGGAGTGAGTGAGCAGCGGCGTGGTCCAAGTTTCTGGCTGGGGTTAAACCACGACAGTCCTTTGTGAAGATAAAAACAGTTTAATAGAATAACAATGGAAAAGGAAAATAACAACAATAATAATAATAATGGTAAAAGAATATACAAGACACAAGTCACTCTCACCACCTGGTGAATGGGTTGCCCAGCCAGACCTAAGCCAAGATCGCCGATCCCCACCCTGGCCAGGCCCCATTTATATACTGAGCATGACATCTATGGTATGGAATATTCCATTGACTATTCCATTGTTCTGTCTATGCTCCTTCTCAGCTTCTATGGGAAGCTGAAAAAAGTCCTTGACTAGTATAAACATCACTTAGCAACAACTAAAACAATATGCATTATTGACATTTATTATCCTGTCATACCAAATCTGAAAACACAGCAACCACCAGAAAGAAAATTAACTCTGTCTCAGCTGAAACCAGCTCTTGTATCTGGGCATCCTCAGAAGATGGTATTTCTTTATATAGTGACTTTGGAGAACCGCGTTCCTCACTATCTCTAGAATACTGGATCATTTGGAAAATTTTCTAATAATTGGTTATCTCTCAGCCCCATATGCTGTCTTGTTTCTCTTAATACTTTTTCTCATCTTCCCATAATTACAGTGCAGGATTAGCCTGTACAGGGCTGTTCTGAAAGTATTTGCTGATTCACCTTTGTTTTGCTTTGTGAGGGAGATTGTGCCTTCTCAAAAATCACACTGTGGTGTGGCATGAAACTTCTTTATTGAATAGTTTTATGTAAGCAGCTGTAAGCCTTCTGGAATGGATTATGTCCTCTCATGCACACCCCATTAGATACATCAGGGTATTCCTTTGTCTCTTGTTGTTGATCTAAACCAGATGTAATCCGTAGGATCTGCTTATCCAGCATGATCATCACTCAAGAGAAAGGTTAGCTAATATGTGGCCATTTCTGTTATTGCTGCCTTTGGCCAAATTGTTGTCACTCTTTAAGGAATCGGACTGATGCTTACTGCTGAGTCTGGCCTTAATAACATGCCTATGCTCGCTGCTTGTTGCATCCTTGACTCACTACAGTGTTTTTTCTTTGAGCTTTCTGTGTTTTCAGGCTTGTTGTGCTTCTTATTACGGTGTAGTTCTAGGGCTATTGCAGCTAAATTGGAGCTCTGGCTTGCCTGTCTTGTGGATCTTAGATCCTTATCTGATCTGAAGAAGATTAGAGACTCAGTTTACTGGAGTTAGAATGACTACAAGAGCATTTTTCCCTCATTAATACTCTCTAATGTTCACCCTGGACATTGCACTCTTCACAATTAATGTATTTAATTTTTCTTTGGAAGCCTGATGGGTAAACAACTTGGATTAAAAACACATGTGACAGAAAGGAAGAACGGCAAACGTAGAGCCCAATTACCATTCCTGCTCCCATCCTGGATTTTTTGTCTCTCTTAAAGCATAAGTACACAACTCTGAAGGAACCTAAGACTTTGCAAAGCCAACGTGCAGATGGTGGAAAATGTGTCTATCTCATCGATATCACACCTGTGTTCAGAGGCTGCTTCCTCATCTCTCTCTTTTTAATCTGCCTTTGAATCTGCCGTGGCCACTGCTATTGTTTTTTATTAAGGGAGCCCTGCCTTTGACATTGATAGAGTTACGATTTTATCCCATAGATTTCAGAAAAACCTGTTCAGCAAGTGAGGTTTGCCTTACTGTCTGATTATTTCTTTGAAAATGTTTCCATTTAAATGGCAAAACAGATGCGTAATTTGTCCAGCTGCTCAACCTTGTCGTCAGGGACATGCTCCATGGATAAGCAGGATTTAGCAGAGGTTAAGGGGGAACATTTGTACAAGAGCTACTTGTTAATATATTAGTGACGTATCACAGGGAGATTCACTTCGGGCAGCAGTGAAGTGTGGGCTTGGTACATCAGCTGATCTCTGACAATAAGCTCCAATCTAAACTAGACCTCTCAATCTTTCAAGGTTCATCACTTTCTAGAACAGTATTTACAGCTTTTGAAATGTTTGAGTAAATACTTACTCTGATAAAGATTTAATGGAAGAAGTCCAGTATTCATAGTCTTTCTTTGACCTCAGACAAAATGTAGTTGAACTCTGTCAGCTTTTAGTACCTTGACAGCTTCTTCAGAAATATGCTTTCTTTGGCATAAGCACTTAACACATAACCTGTGTCAGTTATGTCTTGCGTATTAACTGCTAGCACAGGATGTGATATAATGAAACCCAGAGCATATCTGAATTAAATTTGGCATTGCTGCAGGAAAGAGCCAGTTAATGTCCTTGCGTAATGCTTATGTAATAGATTAGATTCTCTGCCTGACTATTCTAGTTGTCTCTGGTGGTATATAAAAAGCTTGCCACCTTGCTAGTACTCAATTAGCTCATTCACCACGAGTAAACTAGTTTTCTAGCTTAAAGGAAGAAAGCACTTCCAATCCTCTAATTGGTTTATGCATATAATCTTTTCCACACACCAACAAGTGCAAAAGTTGACTAGCTGATAGAATCAGAGAATATGGTGAGAAGGGGAAAAGAGATAAAGATCTAAACTCAGGCTATACAGACAACTTGTACAGTAATAGCACCATTTTTTATCCCTTCAGTTCTTTTTGGTTACTTGAGGCAACAGGTAAATTTTAATATAGATGAAAATAGATCATAGTCACCTAATAGATAAAAATGTTTGCTTTTTTTTTCAGATATACTTTCAAACCAGCTTTGTGGTGTATATATTATATTACTGTTCTACATATTTTCTTTATACTGTGTTTAAAGGATGCAAATAGGCTTTAGTTATTAATTGTTATCATTTTTTATAGGAAGTTGTACATTTTATAAAACTTATAAATCTGGTAAAAGAGAAAATTCTATCTTCAGAAAGCACATTTGGAGATACCATAACAATGTTCAGTTCAGGGTCATTGAGAAGTTTTGCTGTGTAGCAACTTTTATGGCATAGAAGATGACCTTTTAGGGTCTTGATCTGAAAATGATAATAATCTCAAGATGATATTTTTAGTGGACCTACTGAGCAGGGGCTCTTGAAACAGACTTTCTTCAAGCCTTTAACTGCGGTCATTGTCAGGACAGAACCAGGACAGTGCTGGGCCTTTGTTAGTTGTCTGGTTCCTCACAGGGCAGGAGCTGTGAATGTCAGAGGCAGAAGCACTGTGTCTGACAAGAAATGTTATCCTGAGATTGGACATTGGATTTCAGGCCTCAGCTGCTTCTCCTGCCTTTCTTACTAGTCTTTCTGACAGCAAAAAAATGCAGCAATGCTTCTTCTAGAGTTAACCAGGACTATGATGATGCTCCACTTTAAATTTTGCTATGCAGCCCCTTCCCTGACTTCCCACCCATTAAGAGTCCTACCATGTCTAAAACTTTGGGAATTCATGCTTTGAAGTATTAACCCTTCAATACTAAGGAAAACTTGGATGTATTGGAAAGCTGTCGGTAATATCTACTTCATGTTCTGCTTTATTTACTGTAAATGGTTCTTAAAACAACATAATCTTATTTTGAGATGCTGAGATGTTTTATAGCTATTTTGTATCTAAACATACATCTTCTAGCCTGCTAATCTCATGACTGTTACATGTTCAGAAATCTCTTTTACATATGAGCACAGAAAATAATACAGTTTTTAGCTTAAGAACCCATTTGAGAGTAAGTATTAACTGAAAGCTTAACTCTCCTACCAGAGTTTAAGCAGATTCTTGCCACATGCAGAAGAGCAAATAATTTCCCTGAAGGCTTTCGATGGTCTTTCTTCTTTGATAAGGTGCAACTGAAAATTGAAATTTTACCAAGGTGCAGTTGAAAAGCTTTATGTAGGAGATCAGGGGCATGGTCTCACTTGACCTATGATTTTAAGTCCTATTAAACTTCAAGAGAATCACTCAGAAAATAGGTTGAATAATTAAAAAAATGCCCTTATCAAAGAAAAGATGTAGTTTCCTGTTGCGATATGACTGAGTACACTTGCATTCTGCCAAAAGCTTTGCCCTGTGCCAGTGAAACTCTTCTGTTCATTGGACAATGTCTTTTCCACACGGGCAATTTATATAACTGCTTCCCAAGGCAGCCGGTGTAACTCTGTCAAAGAACAGCACCTTCTGGGTATTCTCAGGCTGGAAACCTGGTTCTGACTGTTACTTGGTAAGAATGAAATATCTTATTGTTTACCTGTTCCCCTGAATCTCTTTGGTCCCTTATAACCCCAGAAACATTTATCAAAGAATCTGGATGTGTTGCTTCTCCCCATGCACACTGAGCCTCTGAGACAGAAAAGAATGGCACCTTGTAGGGTCTCCTTCTGGTATGGACTCAGTCAGAACAAATAAATCTCTGAGAGCTTCCATTCTCTCTCAAAATGCAGCTGTAGATACTTTATTTTCCACAAATGGTGACTGAACATGGTCATGACCTTAATATCAGTCCTCTGACTATGCTCTATTGCTGAGGCTCTTCCCCTGTCCCATGGCTCAGGGTGGATGTATTCCTCAGACGGGAGCAACAAGACTGGTGTGGGTAAGCATAGGGAAGGAGAGTGGGGCTGACCTGCAATATGCCAAAGAGTTGAGAAGTCTGCAGTCTTCAAAAAACCCAAACAACCCTGAAATGGCTGGCCAAAGTGGGTTTTCTAAGTATGGAAAGGATTTGAAGGTTGATTGGAAAAAGCATTTTGGATTCATGGTCGACTGCTATTGTGATTTTTCTTCAGCACAGTGTTACAGCCTCGGAAGAGCACTCATCGGTGGAGTTGGAAATGTATTCCAAGTTACAAAATGCTGTATCACTGGTTTTGTACAAACATCTTACTTCACCAGTACTTATTTGCAGTTCAAATCTCAGAAAAGTTGCCCGTTGGGTTTCACTTCAGTCAAGAAACCACACATTGAATTTTCATATTTTGTTTTGCTGTTTGAGAGTAACTTGGCCATTTTACGTAGCATCCACCCAACTATAAACCCAGGTCACATAGCTGGACTTAGATTTTCCTAGAAGGTTGGCATCCTGCGTGACTTTGTGATTAGTTTGTCGTAGGGTCTCAATTAACGGAAGTGTCAGAGAGCAGCGAGGGCCAGCTGTTCTGCAGTGGAAGGCGAGCCAGAAGCCGAGCGTGGTTCCATGACCAGCAGAGGGAAGTGCCTCGTCCTACCCAGGGTGCAGGGCTGCGGTGCCCGGACAAGGCGAGCAGGGCAGGTCCAGTCAGGGCACCCAGGGTAAGGCACAGCCCAGCAATCACGGGGCAAGTCCACATGGACGAGGCAGGGCTGAGGCCAGGCCGGAAAGTCAGCCTGTACGTCAGGGTCTGGGCATGAGTCAACAGGGCTGATGGCCAGGCGCAGGCACGGCTGCAATGCAGCGGGATTCATAGCTCGTGTGGGAGACAAGCGGTAGCGGCTCAGCTTAAAAGCAGTTTGCGTGGGAAAGCAGGGCCAGCCTTGGCGGAGGCCTCCCCAAAACGCTGTCTGGAGGGCTCTGTCATCCAAGGTCGGCAGCAGAAGAGGGACCTCCCTCAACTGCACTGTCTCTAAAGTGGCCCCAAGCCCAGGCAGCCAAACCTCTGGGAAGGGGTACGCTCTCAGGACCCATACAGAGGGATATAGATGTGTCTCTAGTAGAACATTTCCAGTGATGGATGTGCCTTTCTGTGCAGTGTCCAAAACCTCGTCTGTGTTTAGCAGTTTCCAGCAGTGATTCCATGCTCAGTTCGTAAGTCTGCCAACAGTTCAGGTAGCTTTCTGGATGTGACAGAGTATGTCTGTCACTGTGGCAGAACACTTAGGAGAGAAATAAACTCTTGAGTGATTTGGAGTTCGTTTCTGCTAATAGATACGGAAGAAGCTATTTGATAGACAGGTTCAGTTTTCTGCAAACTGTTAGTCCAAAGCTGTCTGCAGAATCTGAAGCTTTATGTATTAGCAACTGAAGAGCTGACTAGAAATGATCCACCATTACGCAGTCATTTATATCCAGTAGTATGGAAAGGTTAAATATTCTCCTACTGTGCAAAAGTGAATCATGAGGCTTGCTTTAAGGTCATGCATTGGTTTATCTGATACTACTGCACAATATATTGGAAACAGGATCGATCCTAAAACACATTCATCTTTCGTAATGCTTGTCATAAGGAAGAGGTCAGATGGATTTTATGAGCCTGTATTCTGCCAAGCATTGTGAAGATCCCTCAAAACTGACAGACACTTTACTGGACTGCCAAATCTTTTTGGAAGGTTCCATATCCTCTCATATTGTTATAGTTAATCTCTATTTATCATAGTTTAGCAGATATACTTTCAAGAATGCATGGTGTAGTATTTGACAAGAAAAATTCTTAAAATACATTAAATTATATTTAAATATTCCATTTAAATCATTACTCGCAAAAAATCAAAATAAGCTTGCAAATTTATGATGCAGAGACTTCTGTGGTGCTCTCATATGGTACGGAAAAGGATGACAAGAGCTTTCTGGTTTTTTGATCCTACATTATTGTACCACTGTCATTTACAGACATTTGTTTGGGTGGAAGTCAAAAATAAAAAGACTGGGCTCTCCTTTGTTTAGCGTCTGTGTCCTGAGGAAAGGGATTGGCATCCATGAAATTCTTCAGAGACTCCTGAGAAGGAAAGCCTTTTATGAAGAGAAGGCACAAATACTAACTGTGGGAATAAGAGTATTGTTTGTGACAGAGATTTCCTAGAGATTCTTTAATCCTGATTAAGAACTTCAAGTAAAATCCTACATACCACAAAGACAAATCGTCAGAAATTTGAAGTACGTTAGTAATTATGAAAAGGTGGTCTTCCTCTTAAAAAGTACATATTTTAAAATTAAAATACTTACTTACTGTTAACCAGTTAAAAATATTTTCTTTAAAGGAAGGTTTCCCAGCAGCTATAACAAGGTGCCATCAATCTTGGCAAAGAAAGCCATGAAATATTTTCTTGAGGGGTCCTTAAAATTTCCCCGTGATAAAAAGGAGGCTTTCCAGTTAAGTATTTCCCTCTGCTCTTGCACTGCCTCCATATCCTCGCATCCCTCTCTTACCATGTGCAAATACTAGAAAATGTGACTCAAACCCACTGGATGTGTATTTGAATTGAGCAGTGGCCCAGGCCCATGGAGGTTGCAAAATCTAGTCCCAAATTGCTCTAGGGCTAGCCATCATTAGGGACGTGGCAAATGAGATAGGAAAGGCCAAGGTGAGGATTTTCTATGTATCCTTAAATATCAGATAATTATACAGCTGTGTCATTTTTTCCCACATTATTGCTAATTCCCTCTTGAGAAAATAATGCACCTGCCAGCACAAGCATAGAATCATAGAATGGTTTAAGTTGGAAGGGACCTTAAAGATCACCCAGTTCCAGCCCCCCTGCCATGGGCAGGGACACCTCCCACCAGCCCAGGTTGCTCACAGCCCCATCCAGCCTGGCCTTGAACACTTCCAGGGATGAGGCAGCCACAGCTTCTCTGGGCAACCTGGGCCAGTGTCTCACCATGCTCAAAGTGAAAAATTTCCTCTTCCAGTTTGAAGCCATTCCCCCTCATCCTATCACTACATGCCCTTGTAAGAAGTCCCTCTCCAGCCTTCTTGTAGGTGCCCTTCAGATACTGGAAAGCTGCTATAAGGTCTCCCCGGAATCTTCTCTTCTCCAGGCTGAACAAACCCAACTCTCTCCTGTACATCCCTGCATTTGTACAGGGATGTGTGGATTAACAATTTTGTAGTCATGTTTTTATCCTTAGAAGCCAGATCTGTAAGAATGAGAAATTAGTATTCAAAAATAGTTTTTACCAATAGTCTGCTTTGTTCACAAACAAGGCTGCAGTTCACCCAAACTGGAGTAATTTTTACTCCTTTTGATTAAAAAGAGTTTGAACTTCAGTGATATATTTTGCATAGGTTGTCACATCTCTCAGGCATTTGTGGAAGAACAGTAAAAAATGGTCACCAACATCTCTGTTTTGCTCAAGAGCAGAATATTTGGACCTGCATTGTCCATTCCATCGCATATGTATTTTCATTTCTTCGTGTGTCATAAACGTGAGGGTAAAAGATGTGATCAACTTCCAGCCAAATCCTTTTCATCACACCTACATTTAAGAGGAACTCATTACTATCAGTCATGAATTTCTGGTTCTTTTCCCCTCCTCTTTCAGTTGTTCGTGTGTAGTTAGTTTACTGTCTGTTTAATTAGGCATTTGTAGACCTGTAAGGTCCTGTGCAGACTCGGCGTACTGTAGCTAAAGGATCAAGTCAAGTGGATTACTTTTCTAATGTAAATAGTTTAATTGATTTTTAGTTTAACAGGTATTTATGGTTTATCTTAGTTAACAGAAAATCTGTAGAGTTACCAGCAGATTATAACTATGGCAACAAGTACAGAGAAGACGGAACAATTTCTTTTTACGGTGTAATAGGCAAATGAGTCTCAGGGGTTTTTCCCACTACCAATATTCTGTTCAGAAGTCAGAACTGTTAACTGTGGTATCTGGAACATTTGGCAGTTTCATTGCTATGAAATGAATACAATGGGGAATCAGAAAATGGTTAACAGTGGATGTTAAACAAGTTTGTGAATTGGAGAAATAGTCTACAAAAGATTTGGTGAAATTGGTATAATCACAGAGGATGATTCCTTGTTATGTATGTGGTTGAAAAACAATGAAAACAAGTAATGAAATCGGTGCCAGATTAAGCGTTTACAGCATGGAAGTAATTATATTTTTCATAGCAATTAGCAATGAAATATTCACAAGTTCCAAGTTATTTTAATGTTAATTATAACAATATGTATACACTTTCCGTTGCATCCAAAAGAAACGTCCATCTTCAAAAATAAAATCAGTTTCTCATTGAATTGCTGTAGTGAGGCTGATGAAGCTTCAAGCCCTTTATTTCTTCTCAAAATAAAAGCTGTGTCAATGACTTGTCATTATTTATCATGGTTCTGGTCTCCTCTTTTTGGGATGTTTTTCCTCCACTGAAATGTACGTTCTGTACGACCTGGTTCTCTCTCCCTCCATGCCCTCTGCCACATGCGTAGGTACTCTGGAAGTTGTGCATGAGTTCTCCACCAGCAGAACCTGGTTGCAAGGGGCCGTTGGCCGTCCAGCGATGCCAGGTTCAGTGAATCCGCACGGAGGAGAAAGAACCCACAGTTATGTCTGCTGGTCACAAACACTGGAACTCCTTTGATGCTTCAAGACAGTTTTACTCTCACTGTCAAACAAAATACTTCTTCCATTCACTTTCCTGTGACAGTTATTTCTTTTTCTTTCCTTCTTTTAATCACTGAGAATACAAAAGCCTCACTCTGGTGCCTGACACCTCTTCTGCAACCACCGCCCTTGGTGGTCTGTGCTTCCCAGCTTGTTGTGACTTCTTAGGAGAGTCATAAGGATCAGGCCAGAGTCCGGATCAGTGGATTGAATACATCCTTCCACTGGAGGAGAGAAAGCCCAATGCCTCAAGTGGAGACATTCCACTCTCTCATAATTGCTACCTCTGAGCATTTGCTGTGCAATCAGCCCTTGCCAGCTCAGAGCATGACCGTGAGCCTGAGCTGACCTCAGGCTGAGGTCAGGGCTGAGCTGAGCTCAGGGAAGAGTAGGACCACTGAAGGCTTTCCACAGCTGGTGCTATGGTGGAAGGTCTCCTTCTCCCCAGGAACTTCTGCCAGCCGGCTAGCATTGCCACCAGGGCTGAGGGAGACAACCTTACTGCAGGAAGCAGAGAAGGGCTGACCACCTCTACAAGCAGTAAGCATTTGATTAATCTGCTGAGCAGTATCAAGGGTCAACAATATGTTTATGATGAGTCATCCTCACTCAGCTGAAGAGGATCATGGAAATCCTATGGGAAACTAACCCTTCTGAAGAGAACAAATCAGCTGTTTTTAGCAACGGAGCTTCTGTTCAGACTGTTCATGGTGTTGGAGGCTAAGCCAGTCATCATTGAGCACCCAGCAGTGGGGCAGAAGGATGTTATCATCTCAGCAGTTTGGTGGAGTAGAGAAGGAGGAGGCAAGGGGAGGCCTACAGAAAGTTTTAGAGGCAGAAGCTAATTTAACATGCCCTACAGAACTGGTAGTTGAGAAAAAGGTGGGAGATGCAGGTCTCCCACTGGAGATCCCACAGTCACAAACAGTAGCTTTTCTTTTTGCCACAAGTCTCAGCCTGTTTGCCGCCCCTGATGTTAGGACTCCGGGGATGAAAGTGTGCAATCCCAACGTGGTATCCAGGAGAACTGAACTTACCTGCTTCAGGACATACACAGCAGTCAGGTGGAGGGGTGAGTACTTCAGCACTCGTCTCCAAACACAATGTGGCCAAAGGATGGGCAAAGCAGGTAGCCCCCCCTTTCTTCTTGTGCCGTTCCTACAAATGAGGAGTGCCGTAAGGCCCAGAAACACGCTGGGCTCAACTTTTCTATCCTCCTTATTCGGGGTGTGTCTCCTTGCATTCAGCTAGGTCTGCTCTCAAATTCCTGCCTGGGCTGCCAACCCTGCCATATCTAGTCAAGTCTTTATGTTCTTCCTGATAGTCCCACTGCATTTTGCTACTGGAATTTAGGACTTTACTGTGTTTAAAGTCNGCCCCGTGGCCAGGGTAAGCCTGTAAAAGACAGTGGCTTTTATGCTTTTTGGTGAACCCCATTTCTGTTTTGAAGACTTTAAGATCTGTTTTCTGGAGTACCTGTTGCCTTTTTTGACTGGGAAGGCTTGGTTAAGAATTAGGGGAATGAGGCAAAAGAGTGTTTGAGAAGAGGATTGATAGCTAAGACAGAGGGGGGATAGATGTGCCATGTGTGAATGGAGGAGCTTTGCCTTTGGGCTTTTTTTTGTTTTGCTGAGCTGTGGGAGTCTTGGCCATGAGTTCAGCTTATATTCAAATAAGTAACTTAGAAGTCTAGTTTTTGATATAATTGCTCAATTTTTAGTCTGCTGCAATGAATTTGTAGTGCATATATAAGAAAGTAGCTTTAATCACACATGGAAAATAAATCAGTTTTAGATTCAGCAACTCAGATACTTACAGAAGGGCCAGGACAGGTTTGCAGTGCAAAAGAAAAGTTCTTCTTAAGCTTAGCTTAATAGTGATTCTTAGCTTGATAGTGATTAAAGGATTACAAATGCGCAGAAATGTGTACAAATGGCATGTGTTTCTTGTCTGTTTCAAAATTATTCTAAATCAAAAATGTGTGTGTATATATATGTATATAGGGGCTTCCTGGAATTTGAACAATTAAATATTTCATTTTGTGCTTTTTATGTATCTGTACTGAACCAAGATACACTATGTGTTTAACTAATACCATTAAATTAAAAATAATGGCTACGGAGTCTGCTGAACCTCCTGAGAAATCTGGATGTTGCACCAGCTTCCCTGGAGCCCGCCCTCGCGGCAAATCTCGCTCCGTTCCTTGGGGAAGAAGTCCCGACTTGTAGGTTTTGTTTGCAGAGCAAACAGCGACGCGATAGCTTTCATGCGATTAGAAGACGGTTTTTGGAGTTGTGTCCTTACGCTCCAAAGATGTTGCCTTATAATTGAAATCGTGACTTTGGTAGCGGTACCCAAAGTACTGGTACTGGATGGTCGTGCCTCGTCGTTTCAAGGTTGGCTTGCTTAGTCGGGAGGAAAATTATTAAAGCTTTCAATTAACCAGTCTGCACACTCAGGCGTATTATGCATTTCCCGTTGGACCTGCAAAAAGAGGATATAAGCGACGGGAAGGAGGGAGGCTTATAATGAACCTTGAGAGGAATTAACGGCAATTCCTCGAGAGGGGGGAGCCGCGCTTGCCGCGCTGGCGGCGTTCCGGCAAGGACGGTGCTGCCACCCGCTGGCGCTGGGACGGGGCTGCCCGCCGGTCCCCGCTGTCCCCGCCGCGGTCCCCGGCCTCACCGGGGCCGTACCGGCACCAGCGAATCTCGTCAGGATGGAGTCCGGTTTCCAATTCCGCTTTTGATTAGTATGAAAAAGGGTGGTAAGTGTTCTCCGGACTTGAGGCAAAGCGAAATGATTGAGACGCGAGGGATGTTTTCCGCAGTCGTGCAGGAAATAGGTGTAATTTGTCTGGGACAACACTGGGACTGTTTAACATCGATGTTCTTGTCTGACAACTGCCACGTTAATACAGCTCTAAGAAGTGTTTAGATTGTTATTTTCTCTTTAGTTTTTAGTTTCTTTTCTCTTTGAGTTTTTCTGTTCCTTTTGCCGTTGCAATGACTACATTTTTGAGAGTGCTATATATTAGAGCTAGTGATATTTCATTTGCAAAAGGCTTCTTATTGGAATGTGTCTGTTTTAGTTATGTATAAATATAAAAAACCCACTTGTCTGTATAAAAACACTATCACTTAATATTTGTTTAGGCAGTAGCAAGAAGTCTACCTTAGAGAAAAGGTATACCAGTCAGACCTGAGAAGGTTATTTCAGCTGTTACAGAGACCTCCTTCTCCCCTCCAATTTACCCAGGTGCCTCAATCCCTCTAAACTCCAGAGCAAACAGATGAGCTTGAAAGCATGTTCTGAAGGTCAACATGTTTTGAACCTCTCCAGTGAAAGTATTGCAAAATCAAAGCATGTTGTTATTGAGCGTTCTGCCAGGTTCTCCTATTATTTGTAAACCGAGTAAGATTTGGCTGGGCACTGGCCTCATTGCAGCACGGTGTCACTTAAAAACATTTTAGGCCTTAACTGCTCTTTAGAATTTTTTATTAGGATGTCTATAGTTTAATACAAAGATGCACATCTATTTAACCTCAGTATGTATGTGAGCTTTCTGGCTCTTTACTGCTTGTTACCCATTTTGAGATACTGCTTTTTAAAAAAAGGTTTGCTAAACTAGGATACAGACTA
>RSEF01000004.1:27955128-27975211 GCA_003993805.1 Himantopus leucocephalus | reverse complement strand
TCAGGGCTGCTCTCAATCCATTCTCTGCCCAGCCTGTATTTTTCTTGGGATTGTCGCGACCCAGGTGCAGGACTTTGCATTTCACCTGGTTGCACCTCATGAGGTTTGCATGAGCCCACCTCTCAAGGCTGTCCAGGTCCCTCTGGATGGCATTTCTTCCCTCCAGCATGTCAGCTGTGCCACACAGCTTGGTGTTGTTGGCAAACTTGCTGAGGGTGCACTCAATCCCACTGTCCGTGTCGCCGACAAAAATGTTAAACAGCACCGGTCCCAATACTGACCCCGAGGAACGCCGCTCGTCACTGGTTTCCACTTGGACATCAAGCCATTGACCACAACCCTTTGAGTGTGGTCATCGAGCCAGTTCCTTATCCACCGAGTGGTCCATCCATGAAATCCATGTCTCTGGTTTATAGACAAGGATGTCATGCAGGACAGTGTCAAACACTTTGCATAAGTCCAGGTAGATAATGTCTGTTGCTTTCCTGTTATCCACCAACACTGTAACCTCATCGTAGAAGGCCACCAAAATCAAATCAGAGGACGAAAATTCAGGTTTTGAGTAGATAACATGATGAGTAAAGTTTAATATCTCTGGAAGAAATGCCATGTCCTCCAAGCCAAAACCAGTGAAGTATATTGTTGATGGTTGTTTCCATTAGACAGGACTACCTACATCCATAGAAGAATATTCACCCTGGATCCCCCTGGCTGCATCTGGTGTCCCTCTGGGGACATACATTTTTAGCTTGTGCTTTTTCTGCTGAAAATGTCTGCAGTGACGTAAGGGTTGTGTCAGGGCTGCTAGAGTGACATTTTTATAAGATGATGGCAGGGTTATGTACTTCATGCATGGAGCATGATACGTGAGGGTAGTAGAGACATGTTTGAGAGTACTGGTCTATTGAAATAGTGTTGGGGGTCTATGTAAGGAGGAAGGAGCCAGCTCTGGCGTCATCTTCTCTATACTATGTTTAGGTTGAAGTGCTCGGAAAAAATTACCTCTGGACTGCACTTAAGCTTTGTCTTAGAGGAACAAGGCAGTTTGCTCCAAATGAGAGCCTAAGCAGTTCAGATGCATGCAGAATGTGTAATCAAGGGACCAAGATCTTGGAAAGAGCTGAGAGCTTGCATCATTTGATGATATAAATTAATTCTGTGTACACCTCTGATTATCCATTATGCATATATTTCAGCCGTGAGAAATATTTCTAGTCTTCTCTTCATCTGTGGGTGCAAGGACTGATTAATAAAGAACATCTGACAAAGTAACAGATAAGACTAGGATATTCAAAGAAAAATGTGTCTAGGGAACATTCAGAAAGATCAAAAGCTTGTTTTCTTCATAATGCCATTAGGCGCTGGAAGTAAAACAATAAATTTTGCATCAAAGGACTGCACTGTCTCATTGCAGCCTAAATAAAACCCAGTCTGACTTACAGCAAGGTTACCGAACTGCTGGCCTGTGAACTGCCTGGCCTGAAGGATGAATTTGTCTCAGGTCTGTATAATTTTGATACAGTTATGCTGAGCATCTCGTTCTGAAAACTCCTGCTGAGCCTATCCATCTCCAGGAAATGATAAATTTGATTTTTAGGAGTCACAAAACTCATACCAAGCCACAATTCTTAAAATAATAGGCACCCCCGATTTAGAAAATAAGCTATTTCATTATAAGCAATGTAGCAACTGCTTTTTGTTCTAAATGAAATTAGTATAAAAATAATATAAAACCAGAATACTGGACTATTTGGTATGTCATGATGTAATATGACAACTTGACATAATATCAATCATATCATGCACAGACGATATACAATAACATATATAGTACGTACCTGTAGTAGAATAAGATAAAAATAATAAACGTAAGCATGAAAAAAAATCAGTTTTAACACAGCATTTTAATTGTGCTTCATAGGAAATATTGAGAGTACTCAGATTTGTTTGGAACTGGAATGAGGTCAGATTTTGAAATGCCATTGTTTCCCATGAAGTGGAAATTTGAGTGCTGACCAGCTTTATTTTTAGGGGAACTATGTAGCTGATTAGACCTCAGAGGAATTAGTAGATCTTGTTTTCAAAAATCCAGAAAAGGAAGCTGTCACTTTGAGCTCCTGAAATTAGTTTCTTTATGTGTGATGCAGTTTGTACATCTTTTGTAGTCAATCTGCTCTTCAGTCAGTCATCTGTATGCATATATACGTTTGTCTTCAGTGATTTTCTTTTTTCTCCGATCATCAATAATAGATATACCAAACATTGCTTTCTTCATTGCTTTTCCACCTGCCCTGTGTACAGGAGAAACCATGCTGAAACTGCAGTTCTTAGGGAAGTCAGAATCCTGAGCTATTAGGCTGTAGTTACTTTGGATGTCTGCATAAGGTACAAGAGTATACATGATGATTAACTGAGTTATTCCACTGAAACCTTCTGTTCTGACTGATTTACCTGATTAGCCTGCACACGATTTTCAAGGTTTGACCTTTCAGCTTCAGCTTAGATAATAACATTGACAAAGATTGTTAGAGCTGCTACTGTGCAGTTTCCTTATTATAGACAGTCAGAAAGAGTTAAGAGGTTCGTGTTTACGTGCTTTTAAATTCTGATTAAATGAAATGTAAATCTCAAAACTTCCAACTAGAGTTTCAAATGATAATTAATCTTTGCCTGTAGCATGAAAAGATAACAGCACCTCGGCCTGGTAAAGCACAGGCATGTCGTGTGAGCATTTTTGCATTAGTTCATCAGCACACCTCCACCGCTCTTTTTATTGCTATTACACTGAAAAAGCAACAACAGCCCCCAAAGAGAATCTGAGTGAAATACAGCTAATGGAATTGGAACGTGGAAATACTTGCACAGTATTTTATAAAATATGCCAGTGTGCTGAGGATTCATTAACTGTCACATGTTGCCAACAGAGGAATCACACCTTTTCCTCTCCTCCAAGCTGCACAGGCCAACCCTGTGTCTTCATCTGACAAACCAGTGATGTCTTCGGGCTCTAAAATAATCTATGGTAGTGTGTTTTACTTAACAAAGACAGCCCAGTGAAAAATTCTGCTCGTTTTTTGATCGCGGGATCCACACTGTATCTTGGTCCTTTGAATTCTTTTAGAGAAACACAAAGAATATGTCAGTTATTTAACAATTTGGAAGTGCATCAAGTACATCCATTTTTCATACAGAGTAAACTCTTGCCAGGAAAATTTAATAAAGTAATTTGCTGAAGCAGAAAAATGTTGATAATGTTGGATGCGCTCAGCATATCTAGCCAGCAATACTACAATACTGGCAGCTAGTTCTTTTTCTAGATAAACAGAGGATCTCAGACCTAAGTGTTTAAGTGATTCATACGTGCTTACGTTTAAAAAACCCAACATGTAGGAGATCATCACCTGGCGATTAAAAAGAAACTGATCCCCATGGTATCTTACAAGCCATCTTAGATTTTCTGTTTGCANATGGCAAAACTGTGTAGTAGAAAATCCCTATCAAATAGAATTCTGTGGCAAATGCTTTATCATTGGATAAGATTCATAAGAACCAAAGGCTTTTTCTGAAGAGGATGGTTCTGCTGAGTTGTTTTCTCGACTTGTTTAGTTTTCAGTTTCTTTACAATATTACTGCTTTGAAAAGTGGTTTTGTTTGAATTATAAAGAAAAATGATCACGACTCAGGAGACCTGATGAAATTATGACGGTCTCAGTTTAAAATTTTGATTGAAGTAATCCAATTGCCTGTTTTGAAGACTTGGAAAAAGAGGAAAGAGGGAGGGATTTCTAATTTGATTTTCGTTCTTTACGTCTAGATTTTTCATCCCATTATAGTTCAAGGGTTCATTTTGGCATCAAAAATACCAGCAGGACTTGCTTGAGGCTTCCAAATGATCTGACAGACCTAGCTACGTAGCTTGCTGGCCACCAAAACTGGCCAAACTTGTCATTTTTCTGTTGTGGCCATTGTTCTTGTACCTCTGTAGTGGTGAGCTGATTGAGGAATGGCACATGTGAATGTTTGACATGAAACCTTGTTGTACTGGGTCCAGTAGAATCATGGCAGCTTGGGGCAGGTGAGGGCCGTGAACAATGAAGCGGCATAAGTTTAGATCTACTGAACTTTCACAACTGATGTCAGGGGCATATCTTCAGACAATATTAATGAGCTGTGTTGACTTACTTGGAACGATATTGGCACTATGTGAAGATCTCAGAGGATAATGGTATTTTAAAATTCTGTCACTGTTGCATCAAATAACTGATAATCAACCTTTTGTGATTAAAATTTAGGAAGGAAGCTGCATCAAAACTGAGATCGGGATTTCAAATAATACTGGAATGTGTCAGTATACTTATGGGTAGAATGGGAAATCAGGATTAAAAAATTATATAGCTGTACGTGTATTGTGATTACAAAGTAGGAATGTGCAAAAGTAGAGTAATATGAGGGCTTTCAAATACTTGTTTTTCTACCGTGTGTCTGTGGTAGAAACCTTTACCAAAAAAAGCACAAATGGTGATTTTATATTTTCCCTCTTGTGCAGACATGCGTAAAGCCCAGATTAGAAGTCAATTATTGTAAATTAGACTTAGCTGATGTAATAAAGGGCAAATGAATGTGCTGTATCCAGAATTTACTAACATGTAATAATAATCTGTGTATTCTTAATGAGTATTTTCATATAGCTGTTTGTTTTAAAAAGCTGTGGCAATCAAACTATTTTATTACCAACTTAACCCGTGGTCTTTCAGGTAATTTGATGCATTTTTATGGCCCCCTTTTTTTTTTTCTTGTAGGTGGTTCTCTTTCAAATGAGTTTTCATATTATTACTGGAAGTTCTAATCCATTCAGGTCCATTTAATTTTTATTGTGCAATTTATCTATATAATCATGAGATGCTTTAGATTGTAATCCCTTACATGCTGGGACAGCAGGCCAACAAGTATAAATCTTTTCTAAGGCAAGAAGATGAGAAAGATACCCAGTCAAGCAAAAGGAAGAGAAACGGCCTTAGAGAAAACTCCCTGAGAGAAGCTGCTGAGCCTCTGCTTTGTTAGACTTTGTTCTCTCCTGTTTTGTTGGAATGTACGTACAGTAGACTTATATGTATATGCATAATTAAAATGTGTCAGACTAATTATCACAAAAGCCTTATCTTAGCATTTTACAGCTGTAATCTCCACCTGGTTTTGTTTGGATGATAACTTGCTTAGTAATTTGGGAGGTTAGTGGTTTAAGTGCTAACTTGGTAATATTCAGACTATTAAAATATTTTCTTTCCAATAATCAAATAGCCTTGATAGATTTGAGTAACCTTTAAATGGCTTGTCAAGCTGGCAACTTTAATTGCTCAGCAAGTAGTTGGATAGATATGGAAGCACACTGTGCAAGTTTTCAGAAAAGGCTGATTTCATTGACATAATTTCTCACTCCTTCGGTTGCTGGGATATGCTGAGCACAGTGAGGTGAGCACTTGTTTGAGCAGCTGCTGCCAATAATGTGCTTGTCTGGACGCTGTGCGAGCTGCTGGAAGTTCTGTAATCGTATTACCACAGTATGCACTTTTCTTTGGAGGTGAGCAAGCTGTAAAGCCTTCAGTCTTGGCTCAACTCGTATTCTATTTGCTGTTGCAAACAGACTTCGGCCAGGCTAAATTTGTTGTAGGCGTTGTTCAAAAAGCAAAACGTGGCATGATATTTTCAGCACATCCTTTCAGATCTGAAATAGGTTCAGAAATGTGTCTCGGTTGCGTAGGCATTGTCTACACAAGAGAGATTCAGAGTTGCCTTTTCACATCACTCAAACTGTGAGTGACTCTAATCCACTATAAGGTGTTTCAATCTGGCTACTTCACTGTTCTGGAGCTGTAACACATTTTCTGGCTCGGACTTTTTGCGTAATAGTCTTCGCTGGGAGACAAACTGTAACCAGCTCCATGTGCAAACTCCTCTGGAGCAGGGTTTGAGTTCTTTCCAGCCTCAGGAGCCCCAGACTCATTCATGCTTTTTCAGAGTTCTTGTTCAATCCTCAGAAAGGCAGTGTAGTCATAAATAAAATGACTTCTCAACTACAGCCGCTTTCCTCTCTGAGGACTAGAAAATCTCAAAAGAAAAAGAATTTCCAGTTGATGATAGTCCTTTTGGATCTGTCTGCAGGTTTTTCACAAGCGGGATAATTTCCTAATGGCAATTACGTAAAGTTTAATTGGCTTGTTCAGTGGAAAAAACACACCATAGATACGTATTCTCCCTCTTCTTACTGAAGTAGTGATAGTTTATGTGACAGCAGTTAGTCCAGGCACAGCCTTATGCTGCATCTAAGCTAGCTGGGTGTCTCTGCTCCGATCTGCTGTGAACACATATCCTGGAATGACTGTGGGAAAGCAAAGGCCTGTGAGATTGATTGCAAGCTATGATACACTTAGAGTAAGAAAAAGAATTGCTGTTTCAGATTTCTTACTTGCATGGTCCGGTTATTTGATAGGCTTGAAAGAGGAGAGGAAATGGCTGAACTGGTTGCATTTGCTAAAAATTATTTTGTAGTTGTGCCAGTAGATTCTAGCTGAAACAAGAGCTGTACTGTAATAGGTGCTATAATATCTCACCTCTACCTCCAAATGATCTTAACATCCAGATAAGAAAATCTAATAGGGTTAGAAAGAAGCAGATTTAGAGAGGTCAAATGGCTTTTCTTAACTTGTAGATCCAGATTCTCCCACTGAATGAAACTCCTCTTTCAAGACAGTAGCGGTGTCTGTTCTCTTTATTTTTACCAGCCATGTGTTCCTTGGGTGATTAAGACTACATGAAGTTTGGAGATGAAACTTTTAGGTATCTTTGGGAAAGATATTGTTATAGAGGCCTGATTAAGCAAAATGGAACAGAAGATTTTCCACTTTGCAAATACCAATTAGCTTTTTCAGTGGCTCAGTGTAGGAGTTATTTTGAAAATAAGAATTGCTGAGAGATTAGAACTGACATGGATTACAAAAACCCAGGTATCATGTTCTAGAAATTATTGTCTTCCCTTCACAGTTTTGAGTTAACAGAGCATATCAGAAATGGTGTTATATGAGTGTTTCATTAAAGAGAATAGAATTGCAAATACAGCCTTCTTTTTTTTTTCTTGGAAAACTCACTTGTTTTTCAGTTTTGTTTTGATTTAAATATTTTTCTTCAGGAGCATGTCAGATGGAAATAAATGAGTCACTAGCGCTATACTTTTCACTTAATTTCACGTCCACTACATCTCAAGTTAAACCCACCTGGCATTTTTCACTATTCATTTGCAAAACCTGCTACATTCATAATTTATGTTTCCCAAAGTGTAGCCAAGGAAAGGAAGTTTTACAGCGTGAAATGCTTCTGCGCTGGTGTGAAAACATGAAATGAACTCAGAATTTCTGGCATAGATTGAATTTAAATATAACTCAGCATGACTGAAAATCTTCTCAGTGTCCTAGATTTGCACTTTAGGTTTCAATTTATACTAGGCGTGAGTGAGTGTTGTTAGCTGCATGAATAATGCATCATTTTCTTCAGCTCAGCTCATTCCCGTCACATGTTTATTCATTTATGCTGTTTAAATGAACAGAAATGCTCCTATCAGTATTCACTGGTGTTCTGACAAGCTGCAGGATAGATCAGTTTCCTCAGGCTTAAAAAAAGCACAGAACTACTTACCCAGAGACCATCTTTTCAAATGATCACTTATATTTAGATGTCATCTTCATTCAATGACAGAAGCCCCCTTTCATACTTTTATAGCATTATCTTGAATAAAATGCTTGTAAATTTATATATATTTTTGTAATATATTTCTGGTGTCAGGAATACTAATTGAAGACAAGAGAAGTAGCTTTACAACAGAACCCAAATACACCCGGGGTTTGAGACCTGAGGATGTGTTTTTCCCTTAAACACATAATACCGCAATCAATCCACACCTTTTCAGAGCTCAGGGAGTCCGTAAACAAGGATTGGATCAACAGGAGGAGGAAATAGGGCTGAATTTGTCATGTTTCACTATTAGATGAGCTGCACAGGTCTGTTCATGTTAGTTCACCAAAATGAATTTGGGCAGAAAAGCAGCTCTATAGAGACTAATATTATCTAATTTTAGATTAATGGAGACTAATTTTATCACTTCATTGGTGATTTATGTTTTATCATTCTATAGTTTAAATGACAAACTTAGTTTGTATATAATGTCATTCAGTCTAACTTGCATAGGACACATAGTTTATTACTTTCTGTATGCAGATAATTAGTATATTTGTTTTGTATAATAAGGTTTAATAATATGTTATTGTGCTCAAAGCATAAATTTAATCTGCAAAAGGAACTTTTTGAAGACATTAGTGATAGGTGTGTGCCACACAGCCATCAGCTTCTGTATGGCTTTTCCCTCAATTTCTTACAGTCATTAATATATTAATTAGTATGTTGTTTGTTATACACTAGGTACTAAGGAAGACAAATAACTTGCACACAGTTACACAAGAAAATCTGTGACAGAGAGGGAACTTAATTTGTGCCGCTTGAATCCAGGTTACTGCCTGGATTCTACAGTACCACCCATCATTTTTATATCATAGTTGTGTCTTTGAAAATAATCTCTAAATAAAGACTTACTAGCTATTGGACTTATTCAAATGAAACAGATGAGAGGAGTCTGCTTCTTGTTTAATCTAACCCTCACTTCTCACTTTCTGAAACTGGTGTCCCACAAAGACTGCTATTTCATTAAAAATAAAAAAGAGAACAAGAATTCAGCAAAGTTGGTTTTATGTTTATTTGTCATTCTGGGTAGAATTTAGATTTTCTATATTATGTGCAACTGTGGCAACTTTGCAAAATTTTGCCACGGTGAAGTGAGACAAACCTAGAAAGTTTTAAAATTTAACCCAGAATGAAAATGTGAATAATTCTTTCCGTTTCTGAAGCAGAATTGCTTTGAAATAACACAACTAACTTTTGATAATATGGGACAATTTTTCCAAAGAAAAGTTCCTGATTAGCTTTATATATTGTCTCTCCATCTTCCTGAGACCCATGTAACATTCCTTAATCAGTTATAGAAATAAGCAGCTATTCCATATTTATGAAACAGTAAGGCTACATGAAATAGGCAATGAGAGTCCTGAGCAGTGAGCTATTGGGAACTGTTACTGTCTGTCAGTTTAATAAGACTTTCTCAGAAATGAACAGATTTTCTACCAGTGCAGAATATAGATTTTTCCATCAGCCCAGTACAAATAGATGTACTGGGAATTTTCAGAGTAAAATGTATTTAACATGCAAAAGAAATAATACAATAGTCATTAAGGCTCATGTACAATTCAGTGAAATGACCGTAAAGAATGATAGATCCAAGAGCTAGAATGCTGTAAAAATTTTCCCCTGTTTTTCATGTCTTAGCTCTCTTGTGTCAGTCAACTTAGACTTTAGAACACATTGCTGATGTTTTTCCTAGTTCTCCTCCAGCATGATCAAAAAGGGGCCAGTTGGACTAGCGTGGCAGCGTTCTGCATGAATGGGAGCCCTGCGCTTTGGAGAGAACGCACCTGAACCCAGTGCCTTGCCATATCTGGATTACAGAAGAACCATTGGGTGACAATAACTTCTAGTTGCTCTTAGCCAGAGCTAAAACCAAATGTTTTTAGAAAATTCTGCTTCACTAAGCTGCCTACATAAACTGCGCTGTTCGTTAGTCTCATTAGCAGTCTCAGACGTCGGAAGTATTCCTTTGCTCCTTCCTCCACACATGTGCTGCCTTTTTATCAGCATTGGCACGTGCTGCAGAGAGTGTGGAGAAAAGCAGCTGTCTGAGATAACTGGCAGTATAATAAATGGGAATTAACTGACACTAAAATAGGAATGCTGGACAAGCAAATCATAGAATCATAGAATATCTCAGTTGGAAGGGACCCATAAGGATCATCGAGTCCAACTCCGGCCTTCATGAAAGAGCAACAATGTGAAAATACAACTTCTTTTTAGCAAAATGGTTCTCATGATTATTTGCTCTCATGGAAACTCACGGGAATGGAATTTATTTCTAGTAAATGAGGCGTGGAACTACCCTGTTCTGTAGGGATATAGCCTTGTCAGGGCTTTTAAGGCCAAGTTCCCCGGCTCTCCAAATGTCACATGAACATCTTTAGTTTTTCCATAAGAGCACCCACCTTATATTCCTTCAAGTGTTTCTGGTCCTTAATATGCCTTCTAGGGCCCATAGACATGTGGTACTGATGATCTGCGTTCATAAATGCCTCCACCTAGAACGCCAAGTCTTCTAGTGGTCCACACAGCATAGCTGAAAACATCATTACCTGCACCAGTGCCCAGATTCTGTCACCCACCGGTGGCTTCTTTGTTACTGGGGAAGAACAGCAATGTGCAGCAGTGGTATCCAGCAAGGAAAGAGACCGTGACTATGTGCTATATATGATGATTTTTAACAGCTTATGTAGACTGTAATGTTTGAGAACTCAAGCATGGCAGTAGCAGATACAATTATGTCTTAGCAATATTTAACTAGGTGATACTTAAGGGAGAACAAATGAGATAACTGTGAGATAACTACGGTAGTGACATTGGATAACTGTAACCATTTATGAAATAACTATGAAAATGGCAGTGGATAGCTGTAACAAACATTAGCAGCATTAGTCTTTGAGCCATGAGCAGCACAGTGTTACAGTTGTGGAAGCAAATCCCTGAGTTGTCGCAATCCACTAAGGTTCTTGATACCCCTCTCTTGGCCCTCAGAGGCCACCGTCCTGGCACAAGAGTCCCTGGGATGTCCCAGCTGGTGTGTTGAGAGGGCCTCGGTGGCCGTCCGTCACTGTAACCATTGATTTTTGGATGCTGGGATCTTCAACACTGATCCTGTTCTGCAGATTCAACCTCGGTAGTCTAAGTTTTCTTTATATACCCTCAAGGTGTCATGACCTTCTGTACTTCTCAGTATGTACTTCTGTACGTCCTCAGAGAGGTTATTCATTATTTCTGTTGAGGCAGTTCAATCTAAAGACAATGGGCCACTGTGTCCTCTGGTCACTGTATCCTCACCCTGCAGCTGTTTCTCTGCAGTGCTGATTCCATGAAACCATCCCTCTGCCCTCATTCCACAGCTGTCTTAACTGCATCATTATTGCAGTATTTTCCTGTATTTTATTAATGGCCTACAATCAGCAATTTGTTAAATTGATTTTAGTTCAGCATTTCCTCTGTGGTTTTGCAGATATACCAAAGTCTTACACTTGTGACCAGCCATTTGGTTAGTCCTTGTCTTTCCACAATGCCAAATATGTTTGTGCAGGGTTAGTAAAGTTACATCAAAGCCCATCTTGACTTACCACCTCCCTGTACCTTGCTGTGATGATTAGCAACGTTATCCCTGTCTTGGCTCAGGGAGGTCTGACTCAGCTTGGTTATTCTCAGTTCCCTCAAACGTACCCAAGACCCCCTTGTTGTTTTCAAGTTTTCCTCTTGGGTTCTGCAGAAATTCTGAATAGGCAACAATCTTGGGCTCGCCACAGAGCAGAGATCTTGCCAGGAACGCAGTAGCCTGGAACCTGCCATTTGTGGCATAAATGGATATTTATGGAGTTGACCCTGGCTTGCAGCCAAGCACCCGCACAGCCCCTCACTTGCACCCCCCTCACCCCCAGCGGGACGGGGGAGAAAATAGAAAGAATAGGAGTGAGAAGACATGTGGGCAGAAGTAAAGACAGGGAAATTGCTTACCAAGTACTGTCATGGACAAAACAGACTTGACATGGGGAATTTAACTTAATTTATTATCAGTTAACATAAATATTTAATTCAGGTATTAGGAAACAAAACCCCCAAATATTGCAGCACTTAGGGAGAAAATACCCCTCCTCCTTTCCCGGGCTCAGACACCTTTCTTCCCACTTCTGAATCACCATTGGACATCAGACCAAGTCTGTGATCAGTCTTTACGTAACTGAGGATCATAATTTGGGATGATTACCCTCATAAATTAATCCCAGACCATGCCAGTGATAGCCTTTTCCTATTATCTTCCTGGTACCTGATGGGCAGGAGGCAGGGCACAACCGCAAAAGGAAGGTTCTGCAAGCATTTCATTGCCCTCATCATGAATTATTGTTCCTGTATATCTAGCCACAATTTCCCTTGCTGCAACTTGTGCCAGCTGACTTTTGTCCTTTCACTGTGCGTCTCTGAGAAAAGTCTGTCTGTGTCTTTTCTAAAACCCCCCTTATGTAGTTGAGTACAGCAATGTACTTACAGCTGTCTCTTCTTGAAGCTGAACAAACACTGCTCGCTCTCTCTCCCTGTATGTCATGTACTCCAGCCCCCTATTTTTGCCGGGCCGGTTGCTGGGCTCACTGCAGGTTCTCAATGTCTTTACTGTACCAGGAATCCCAAATTGGGTGCATTGCTTCAGGTGCAATCTTACAAGTGACAAATAGCAGAGAATAATTACTTCCCTTAACTTGCTGGGCACGCTGTTATAGCACAGTTATGTTATTAGCGTTCAGTGCTGCGAGGGCACGCTGCTCATTTCTATTCAACGTCTTGTCCACCAGGATCCCCAGGTCTTTTTCTGCAAAGCTGCTTTCTAGCCAGCTGGCCCCTGGGCTGTATTACTGCCTGAAATACTCATCTCCAGGTGAGGAACTTTCCATTGTTCTTTGTTGAACTCCATGAGGTCTTGCCAGACCCTTTCTCCAACCTGTCAAGATCCCTCTGAAAAGCAACCAAAGTTTCCAGCATATTGACTGCTCTCCTCGCTTTCTCTTTCCAAACTGATGCTTTGCTTTTTTCCTCCCGTTGTCCATTTTCTCACAGTTTTGGAGAGTATGAGGCATTAGTAATAGAGAGCCATTCAGTGCCAGTTGGCCTGTATGTCAGGGAACAGTCAAGGGTAGTTTTAGTTTACTGGTCCAGAGAAGGGCAACAAAGCTGGTGAGGGGTCTGGAGCACAAGTCTTATGAGGAGCGGCTGAGGGAACTGGGGCTGTTTGGTCTGGAGAAAAGGAGGCTGAGGGGAGACCCTATCGCTCTCTACAACTACCTGAAAGGAGGCTGTAGCCATGTGGAGGTTGGTCTCCTCTCCTAAGTAACAGGCGATAGGACAAGAGGAAATGGCCTCAAGTTATGCCAGGGAAGGTTTAGATTGGATATTAGAGAAAAGTTCTTCACAGGAAGGGTTATCAAGCATTGGAACAGGCTGCCCAGGGAAGTGGTGGAGTCGCCATCCTGGGAGGTATTTAAAAGATGGATAGACATGGTGCTTAGAGATGTGGTTTAGTGGTGGTTTTGGCAGTGTTAGGTTGATGGTTGGACTTGATGATCTTAAAGGTCCCCTCCAACCTAGACAGTTCTATGATTCTATGATTTCACCTTTTGAGTGCCTAAAAAAGTGAAAGTGATGTTTAAATAATATAGAAACTGGAAATCTATTAAGGAAGTGAACTCTTAATCTTGCAGCCACCAAGAGTGATTACTGAGGAAGTGTTTATGTACTGTAATTGGTGTATTGTATATAATACAGCTTCATAGAACTGTTGAAGAATGTAATTCATCATAACACTTATTTTACATTAAAAAAATGAGCTGACCAAAGTGAAAAATAACCTTACAAATAAAAATGCCCAAACCTTTAAAACCTGAATTAGTTCATTGGTCTGATTTGTCACCTCAGCCCACAAACAATTGTTCTGGGATAGTGATTTGGGCAATGTGGGCTCACCTTAAGTCTGCACTAATGGAAAGAAAAAGGTATATGGAACTAGCTGGCATTTGTGGATTAATTTGTTAATTTATTGGTATAATACAATTAAGATCCTGGTTCAGCAAACACTTAAAACACACGTTTTACTTTTCACTAACATCACAAAGTAGTCACTTTGGGTTCATTGCATTTTTATGTATATAAATATCTTCACAGTGTGTTCTTTATGTTTTGATGAAAATGCCTTAAATAAAGTTACTTTTCTGCTGTCATGCTTTACACAGAATAACATTGTGCCAAAGCAAAAATATGATTAAACTGTTTATCTTTTTTGATCAAATTGAAGAAAAATGAACTAATATTGCATAGGACAAAAACCAAATTCAGTTTTCAAATGTTTCTGTTTTAACAAATGATGACAGCTCAAGGAGCAGATGTAGGTATTTTGCAATCTTTTAATGTATCAGTAATAATTTGTAAACATTGGGCTATACCTTTCTTTTGTCAACACTCTTCAAGCATCTCTCATTTTTTAGCTTATACATTCTTGAGAACAGGATGTGTTTGCTCTGTGCCTAGCACAAAAGGGCACTTGATCTTAATTGGGCCTTTTGGCTTTTATGGTAATGTAATCTATTAGGGAACAATAGCCTGCAAGACTGTTAGGAGTATCAGCAAGGACATTTTAAAATGTCATTAATGTCAGTTAATGTTCATGTATCATATGAAAGGCCATTATTACTATGAAGTTAAAACCAGTAGTAGCAAGATGTTATTAAGCTTATAAAATTTACTTTGCTTTTGTGGGCTATGATTTTAGTAACAGCAAGTTACTAGTTTAGTCTGGATTCTTCTGTTAATATATTGGATAGTGACTTGGTAGAAGTGTGTGGGTGTCTAATGTCACTTCTATTTATCCTTTCCATCACCAGTGACCTGCAAACTCCAAACATATAATCCTTTAGGGGATTCACGTTTCAGAATGAAATAATTCTTGCTACACGGAATCACAATGATGCTTTCTTAGACACTTCAGCGTTCTTTTGCTGTCATAGTGGTAAAATTTCTGATGGGGTTGAGAATGGTAATAGTCTGACAGGTTCTTATTAGAAAGAACAGAAAGTCAGCAAAATTTGGTTTCATTAATAATAACCAAATAAGAATTATTTTTTCATACTACTTTCTCTTCCAGTTTAGAGTTTTAGTGTGGCTTTATATAAAAATCAATCTCAATATAAACAAAAAGGGTGTAATCACAGTTCTTCTAGGAAGAATCGTAAGCTGAGAATGGCCAGGGTGATACATGGATCAGGAAACTGAACAATGAAATTGTTTGTGTGTTTTCAGCATCTTTTGCACCACATGATTTCCTTTTTTATGTCCAGAGCAGAGTCGAAGGAAATATTTCATTTGTGCAATTACCAGATTCCTTACCGAGTTCGACCTACATAGGTTCTGTAAGCTTTGCGTGAGGTACCTGCGTGCATGCTATAGCCATTGTCCAGCGTTCCGCGGGCAGCTAAGCGTGGAGTCAACCAACCTGAGGAGTCCTGATAACAGGTAGCGTTGGAGCTGTCACTCACCTTCTGCTCTTTAAGGCTGTATCTAGTGTTTTAGGAACTGTCATTTGAACAAAGGCAAGATGTTGTCCTTCCGCTGAAATGAGCAGTCAAATGCAATGCTGTTAGGATCTCATCCTGTGTGCTCTGTTTCTTCTTCTTTAGTTACAGGAAATCTCTAAGATCATAGGCACTGTGATGGAAAATTCAATTTGAGATGGGCAGCACAGCATACATAAAGATCAGAAAAAGGAAGCGAATATCTATTAATTAAAAGCTAATGATAATAAATAAGCAACAATGGTAAAAAGATTGTCTATAAATAACAGTTAATCAAATATTGTTGTATATGCATGTGTCATGCTGTGTCCTTACTGTCACAAGCTGTTGATTCTATAACTGCGTCCCTTTTTTAAGGTCTTATATACATTAAAATACTCTCAGTATTGTTTAAAAGCATCCAGTTCGGCTATACAAAGCAGTTCGTTAGCTCAGGCTAATACATACTCACCTTACCTAAAACTCTGTAAATCTTTCAACAACCTTCTTGTCGTGTTTCCAGGTGGGTAAATAAGTTCTCGTGTTGCTGACTGTCCTGGTTGGAGCAGGTAAGCACTGCAGTGCAGAAGACCGTGGGATGCCCCCATAGCACAGAAACAGTGAGGTTACAATTATTTGTTCAGAGACTTAAAATGGGGAATCCGTTACCAGGCTGGGCAGATCCTGGGGCTCAGATGAAGGCATGCTCTGTGGTGCAGACATAATCCCTACTCGAATCAGGGTAATCACATAGGGCTGAATTTCCTCGTAGTTGGTGGGCTTTTTCCATCGCCTTTTTTAGTGATCGTGGTTTTTGTATCTCCTGGTGTGCTATCTTTAATCCTTAAAAGAGTTTTCCTCCAACTTCCTTTCCAAGTTTTTCTCACATCTCTTCACCCTCAAATCCCCCTTGAAGCACCACTTGTCCAGGGATCACGTCTTCTTGTGAGAACTCGCTTTGAGCTCTCTTTTCTCACTAGCCAATTTTCTGTTTCTTTTTTAAAACGTTCCCTTTTTTTTCCAAACTTTGACTATTCTCTTTTGTAAGGAGAAAATGTAGTTAGTTGGAGAATGCAATGTAAATATGTGGCACTGTAGACAGGCCTGCACTTACGAGAAGAAACAGCTGCTTGTCTGCATTTCTAGGTGACGTGACACCCCATGATAGTGCAGCCCTCATTTCCTCCTCTCTACTCCCTGTTTTACTTTCAATAATATGTGTCTGTGCCCAGTGTCAGCATAACTGCTTTTCTGTGACGGTTGTAGCTTGTGAAGTTAGTTTACCTATTCAATAGGAAGAAACTTCCAGACTTAGACCTGTGACAGCAAGCTAATACAATGAAGACCAAATTTATGGCTACGCACTTGTTTTCCAGTTTTAAAGGGGCACTGTCTTGTGCAATGGAGCTCAATCTCAGTACTTGATTTATTTCAACCAGCTTAATGAGGCATGACCTGTGAAAAATAATACCACACTTCTTGTCCTTGTTTTGCTAAATGCATCACCTGGAGGCATATTCAGAAGTCATGCAAATTTGATGATAAGGAACTGGCTGTTTTTTTATCCTCAGTGCTCCGGATAAAACAGCTGTGAGCATAGGGGTGTTATTTCTAACGCATGAAATGAAGAATTTTGTCTTTATGATAAGCTAGCGTAAAAGGAATGAAATATTATTTAACTAGAGGTTTAGGCAGAACTCACGACTGCAGTATCTGAATATCTGTTTAACAATGAAGGCTGTCTTGAAAATGGAAGAGCCTCTTATAATGAGTTGTTTCTTGTTAAAGTCAGACCCCAACATTATAAGCCTGCACATAGCGCGGCACAGCAGGCTAGCTGGAATGTTGCAGTGCTCTTATATTCCCAGGTTGTGTTCCTGTTGGAATATTAACCCTTAGAGTAAATAACTGAAAGTCTTAAACTCTGAGAATAAATTACTAAAAATGCCATTGCATAAGGCAGTTTACTCTGTTTAGTGGACTCCAAGGTAATGTACGTGGAAGGGTTACAACCGAATGGTGAACTAGGATACGAAGTTCAGCTTCCCAAGCAGAGTGACCATTAGGACACCTAACACATTCCCCATCCTTTCCACTGCAGTCTGAGATTAATGCAGTGACTTTTCAGATCTAATCAGCTTCCTCAAGATTTATTCTTTAACATCAAATTTAAAGAAATGGATCATTAGTTGCCTTACTTCTAGAAATAGCTCCAGCCATTAGAAGTATTGGTGTCATATCCTCAGATTTAATTCATAACATTCTGGCATGATTTTCAGAAAGTTGTCGGTATGTCACTAAGATTTACTCAACATTGTTTACAAACAAGGGGTTTATATCCTGAGAGACAAGCATCACCCTATCAAGCTGATGTTTCAGACATCACATTAATATGATTAATGATAAAAAAGATTAATTAATTTTATGCATATTAGGGGCATTGTAATTGTTGCCTTCTTTTACATAAATTCATGTCAGCATGATGCAGCCTGAGTAGCAGGAAAGAGAAATGAGCTCTGTCCGATCTTTTAGAGCTCATCTGAGCAATTAGATTTTTTTTTTAAAAAAGTATTCTTGCTGTTTCAGCTTTTGTTTTCATTCATAAAGAGAAGGAAAACAGGAGAAGCTTTCAGAGCACTGTTTTGTATCTTAAGGATACGAGTGACAGCCCAGCTTTTGCTAGGATTATTTAGGGAGACTACATGAGATATTCCCAAGCATCTGGTGGAAAGTCTTAAACTAGAGACCTGACATTAGTCATAGACTTTTTGACTCTGAAACAGAGAGCCAGGAACTGCCAGGTGAACGCAGTAGTTCAGCTTACATGGGATGGTCCAAGTGTGGAATGACATTGAGACTAAATGCCAGAATATCCTGAACACATACTTTTCTCAGCTGAGTGTTGAAAGGAGCGATTACTGTGTGATACTTGCCTAGAAGAGGGAAAAATGCTATATATGCCAAGTTTGATGTTTACCGTGATTGGAATTTTCTCGTCAAGAATACTCCTTTAGCACCTTTTGTTTTGGCTTACAGAAGTTAATGTATTTCTCCTGCCTGTATTCTTAGAAGAAATGATGGTGTTCCTTTACTTCAGGACTGATGGCGGATGATAGTGTGTATAGATCAAGTCTAGTGAGTTCTTTTGAGGCAGCGTAACAACAAGCAAGGTCACAGGGATGCTGGATTGCATCATTGATTAGCACTGACAATTTTTAAGGCACAAAATGACAGTGCTGTTCAAGACTAATAGAGGATCCTTACAGGAGAGAAATAAAATAAAGAGAAGAAAAATAGTATATTTTCAGATGCCTATAACAAATGCACTGAAGTCCCTAGAGACTGTTTTTTTTGTCAGCAGAGTTCACACCAACTGTCAATGTCTGATGAATGATTTTCTATTACGTACACCAAAGTCTGTGAACCAGAGGTGTCCTTTTAATATTTATACAGAAATGAGTTCATTGTTTCCAAGGCAATTTCCTTTAAATCTCTGTTCAGTCTTCAGGGCTGTGCCCCGTAGGATGCTTGGAAAATCCTCAGAGTAAGTCTAATTTCTTAGTGCCAGAAATTCTTTATTGGGGAAAATCTGTCCTGCTTTAAGAAGAGATCTAATACCCTCTTTTAGGGGAATACAATGNTTTAAAAAAAAAAAAAAAGAGAGAGAGAGAGAGACAGATGTTTTGGGAATACAGAAGTTCATTGAAATTTCTCAAGATAGAGAGAAGCAATGTATTTTCACAGAATTAAATTAGAGAGGTAATGTATTTCTCTTGGAAGAGAAATGAAGCATTCTGGGTGAGGAAACTGAGAGGTGAATTGCAATAGTTATATGCCTGCTGAAGGATAAATAAATAAATAAATAATGTATAAACATGCAATTAAAAAAATCCCTCCTGATTTGGGGCTAGTACTATATTGCTCTTGAAAAGCTAATAGAATCACTGTCCTGGGAAGAGCACCAAGAAAGAAAGGACTGGCGAGTAGCCAGCTGACTAACACATGTAATGTTTGTAGTGTTTATGGGGAAAGACAAACTGTCTTTTGGGCATAAATCCTAAAGCAGCTGTTACCTTGACAACTGCAGGTAACGGATGGTTGTAGTGTTCGTCTCTCCAGATTCACTTTTAACTACCAATAAAGAATTAGAACAGCTTGTCTTTTAAACGGCTTCATGTGGCTTTCCAAAGAGTTGGTGCTCCAGTGATTAATCTGTTTCTGTGAGTGGCAATTTTGCAAATAAAAGCAAATTTGGGGAACCTGACACATAGCAAAGACAAACAGTTATATGGAGGTCGTCTAACTTTGTGGCTGCCTTAGTGGGAAAATCTTCATATTAGGGAAATAAAGCACATTCTGTTTCTATACTGTATTTGATATGCAGGTCCTCAGCATTGGAGCCCAGGCTCACCTTATGTCACATTATCCGAACACAGGCAGACTGCTGGTGAGCTCACCAGCATGGGTGGGCTCATATGTTTCTCTCTGTGGGATGGACGTGTTCTGGCCATGCCTGCCTGCTCAGGTATTTCATTGCACCCCCCGCACTGCACACTGGTAAGGTTACATGGCCACGCTGGCTGGGGCCCCAGGTGGAAGAAGGCAACCTCAGCAAGCAGTGCAGCAGAAGATACATCTCGCAGCATAGTCATGTGAACAATGCAACAAGAAGTATGTCATATCTCATATATTAGGCAAGCTTAGGAATTGTGGGTTAGATGAATGGGCAGTGGGGTGGATTGAAAACTGGC
>RSEF01000004.1:27911446-27955028 GCA_003993805.1 Himantopus leucocephalus | reverse complement strand
AAAAAAAAATAAATTATTGACCCCCATCACTCTCGGGATGGGCAGCGGTGCAGGCAGGAGCTAGTCAGGAAGGTTAGCGTTGAGCTTAACCTTTAAATGAGCAAAGGCTAATCCTCCTTGGCCGCTTTTATCGCCGGCAGAGACAGCCCGGCTCCCATCAATCTGGGTTCAGAGGACCTCGGGGACCCTGCTGCTCCCCCCCCACCTCGGGGACCCTGCTGCACCCCCCCCACCCCCCCTTGACGGAGCATCCCACCACCACCATCATCTCCACCAGCACCACCCCGGCAGAAGATGCGCACGGGATGAGACGAGGAGAAGGGTTAACCGGGGGAATTGATAACCCGGCCCTTTTTTTCCCCGCCTCCTCCTCCTGCCTGCGGGGAAGGAGACGGGGGGGTGGGGGGTGGGGGGGGATCGGGACCCACCGATCGGGGGTGGCCCCCCGGCGGAGAGGCGCGGGGAGGGCTCCGCCGGGGGCCACCCCCGCGGCACGGCCCGGACCGGCGCGGCCAAGCGCCGCCTCCGCGGCGGGATGCAGCCGCCGCCGCCGCCCCGCGGGTGCAGGTAAGGAGCGGGGAAGGGAGGGATGCGGAGGGCGGTCGGTACCCCCCCCCCCCCTCCCCTTTTCCCCNTTTTCACCTCGAGCTGGCCTTAGGGTAAAAAAAGGGAGGGGGGGGAAGGATAAAAAAAAAATTATAAAACCCCCTAAAACCATCCCCAAAAAAGCGCCGCTGAGGGCTGGCGGCGGTGGATTTTTTGCGAATTGAGATGATCCTCTTAAAAACGCTGGGCGCCCAGCCGGGAGCAGCCCCTAGGGCGCTGACCCAGCCCGGGACGGAAGGATTTCGAGATTTAACTAATTTTTTTACAACCCCCCCTACCCCCCTCCCCTCCCCGTTTTAATTGAGCGGAGCGGCGGCGTGCCGAGCGAGGGGGCGGCCGCGATGCCGCCGCTGAATTTGGCGTAGCAGTTGGGAACGGTAGTTTTGGGGGGCGGGGGGGGGGGGGGGGGNTTTGCACCCCAAATAATAAGTTTCTCTGTGGTCGCCTGATTAATTAAAAACGAAGTGCGTTGGCACAGTCCTAAGCAATGATCTGGAGCAATCCTACGCCGTAAGAGTTAATAATATATTTTTTCCTTTCCTAGAAAATTCGAAATACCCAAGTATTATTATTGCCTTTGTAAATCGACAGGGAGCCCTCAGCGTTGCAGGGTGTTCGCTGCTTAACGAGTGTTTGTAAAGGGATTTTTATTCCCACCGAATGTCAGTGGGAGCAGGCAGAGCTGGGGGAGTCGGGTCACCCGCTCCTTCTCTTCAGCAAAGGGAGAAGGAGCAGAATTACTTGAGCAGCACTGCTGTGTTGGTGGAGTGCACAGGATGACATTCCCTGCTGATATAGTTGTTGAGGTGAAGCGTGCTTCTGGAGTTTATGATTCTGAGCATGAAACTCGAGAAACAGATCAGAAAAACATGCAGCAGGCTCTCCGTAAGCAATTGAAAAGGTCCTCTCGGGACTTTTTAATGCCCCATAATGGACCCCAGGGGGTTGGGTTTCATTTTCGTAATTTGTTTTCAGTCTAGTATGCCAAGACATTTATTTCAGTTATAGATGCTATTCATAGAGCGTGTCTTTGAACTAGTGCATTTTTATTTACTGTTTTCCTTCTCACATTGTGTGTTTGTAATGGATCGCACACTGAGATGTTTCAGTGGTGCTGCTATTGTTTAACTTAGCGAGATGTGCATTTGGGGCGAATTAGATACATGTAGATACCTGTGGCCGTGCATTTTCATACCGCCTCTGGTGAGGCGATCTTCAAAGGCATAAAACATTTCCAGACATATATATATAATGCTGAACGGAACTTGGTGAGAAGAAAAGTGCAGGTAACTTCATCATCTTCTGCATTTTCTAAGGTAAAACAGTCATAAATCCACAACTGAAGTTATAGAACAAATTCAGAGTTTGAAATCAGCCCTGCATGAAGGGATAAACGCTTCCCATGCAAACACTCAGATTTGCAGGTATTCTGCCATCCATTCTGGATGGATGAATCAGAATATGGAACAATACAAACAGAATAAGGCTCTGTCCTGAAAAAAAGTTACGTGCAAATTCCTGCCTTTAGTAACTATTAATAGGCCACCTGAGTTCAGTAAGATGATTTACAGTGCACAAAGTTAAGCAGATGTCGGTGTCTTTGCAGTACCAGGATCTACATGGGCATGTTTATAGGTAATAACAGATGCAGAATAGTCCTGTGTGGCAGAAAACCACAGTTTGAGGGCTGCATGTCTCTTTAATTTATAAAGATTAAAGAGATTGAAAAAATACTTTGGACTTTTATAGACTTATGAAATAATTTAAAAATAAAATGAAAAGCAAACTTATTTTGGTTTAAAGTGCTTAATAGTAAAGACACTTGTTCTTCAAAAGTTATGTATGTACCTTCATAAATGAAGATAGAAGTATCAACTGAATTACTTGGAGGAAAACAGTCTAACTGTTGAAAAATAAAATACATATTTGTGTCATAGCCAGGCTTTATGTAATGGACTAAAACTCGTGTGACAGAGTTCTGCCTGATTATTTTTTTTCCCCTCGGAAAAGTTTAGCTATAATGCAGTTGGACCAAAGGCACTGTATATTTTGGTTTGTGTTTTGCTGTTAAAAAATATGCCCTTTTGAAGAAAACTTTACATTCAGATCTGCATGTAGTAATTTTAAAAAAATGAATTACTTGTGGACCAAAGTTCTTCTAAGAAAGTATTTCTATTGATGCTCCAGGTACTGATTTTTGTAGGTATCAACTCTTGTTCCCCATGATACAATAGTTTCCTGGAAAACGTTGATTTTAAGAAAAAAAAAAAACATCTAAAAAGGCCATGGTATTAAAATATTTTCCAAATGGAGAACTTTGGTGGTGTTTATATGAAATTTCAGCTCCCTCAGGGAGCTTTTCCTTTCCATGCTGAATTCAAAAAAAATTGCTTTGTGTAAAGGCCTTTACCTTAAAATAGAGGGCTTAGAAAGATCAGGTTATGTAAAAAGGTATCACTCATACTATAAGGCATTTAAAATGACACAATCTTTCAATTGTTGTTTATGGATTTATGGAAGTGAAGGATCTTTTCTAGGGATCTTGACTACAGGGATGCTGAGCCTTCCCACTGCTCAGTCCGCTACAGCTACGACTGGACGAACTTGTGTCTGTGACAGTGGCCAGACCCTTCATGGAGGGTTACACCTCGACCTTTTACTAACAACATAATGCATTTTTTCTGTGTCTTAAGTCTAACTCTGAATCCTGATAGGATTACTGCTGTATCTTCAGATGCCTTTGTCAGCTGCGTAAGCACCCAGTTACTATCAGATAGTACTTAAGATAACCTCTTGTCTTTGACCACTAACCTCAAAGACACATAAGACACCCTTTCTTTTTCAAGAAGGCAGATATAAATACATGGCTTCCTATGACTAACAATTACAAAAAAATAAAAGCTAATCAGTCAGATTTTTGAGTTTTGTAGAATGATAAAAATGTAATATGGTGTTTGCTCTCATTCTGATGGTCATCTACGGAAGTTAACTTAATGCCTAATACTGTCTGCCACAAGACCCGTTCTTCTTTTGAAACTGTATTTGGAGAGTATACTGAACACTGAATACCTTTGTATACTGAAAATAAAATGAATATTTTAACATAGGAAATTATATATTCAGTTATAATAAACATGTTATAATCAAGAGTAGTTTATAAAAGTATCAAGAGAATCCACCGAGTAGTTCTGTAATTACTGTAATTGATTGTGCAATATTTTATATTTAATCTTGCGATCAAAGGTAACCATTGACAGCCTTAATTTGGGATCCTATTTAATAAGGTGCTGCTTATCTTTCTGTCACTAAGATATTAAGTTTCAGCAGAAAATGTATTTTCAAGTAATTGAATGTCTTACTTAAGTCAGTTTGTAAATTGTTTTAATTGGGGAGGCTTTGTATATTCCACCAAGTACAATGTAAGTACCAACAGTGATGAGCATTATGGGCACGAAAAAAAGGGGAATTGTACTGCATAAATTAAAACTAATCTGTCTGGAAATAGTACTCAAAATGCAATCCCAGGGCGTGAGGAAACAGAAGGAATTTAGAAAGCTAAAATTCCAGAATTGGAGGATGACATTAAGAAATCAAATATTCCTATGAACATAATTTGGCATGAAGAATGCAGACATATGGAGAGGATACAGAGAATGACAACAATACATGTACAGGACCACCTAGATTGATTCATCAGGGAGGATAAAAAGTACTCAATATTTAATGCTTGGTTAACTGCTGGTAAATAAGGAGAGAAGCCAAGATAACTTTAAGTATTTCAGAGATACAGTGATCAAGGAGAGAAAATAGCTACATTTAAGCTTATGAGTAGCATAGCATGGCCAGGGGCTTTGAGATACTCATGCAGGGCTCTTCGGAAACAAACCAACCTGCTGGAACTCAGGAGGAAATTTGTTTAATATCTGTACTAATTTAGCTGCAGAAACAACCCCTGTGTTAAAGAGTAATAAATGTTGTGAAGCAACCTTTCAGACTTTCATTTTTGTGTTTTTTCTACAGCAGGTCACTGAAATTTTTCTTATAACTTGAAAAAATTGTTTTATTCTTCATAGACACAGAGTCACAAGGCTAGATGTTGGGGCATCATCTCCCTGCCCTAAAGCTGCATCAATTACGTCAGTGTATTTCCTGACAGGTGCTTAACTAACATGTTTTTAAGACTCCACTGATGGAGGCTCCATGACCCACCCACTCCAGAATTGTTTCCAATGCTTTTCTGTCCTTCTTGTGTTTAAAATGCCTCACCTCTATCTTCCTTTCTGTAGTTTAAGCCCATTATTCTTTGTCTTCACTTTGGAGACAGATTTTTACCCTTCATTTTGGAGAACAGATTATTCCCTCCCTCTTGTGGAGCCCAAGAGGGCTTCCAGCCCTTCTTGTGTGAGAAGATGGTACTCTCTTGTCCTGAGAAACCAGCATCTTTCCCAGAGGTTTACTTGATTTCTTGTCTCTCTGAGATTTACAATGATCTCTGATCATTGTTGTTCTCTTTGTAATATTTCCAGTGTATCTACATAGTTCTTGCTTGAAATCAGACATAGTACTCAGACTGATAGATCAGCAGTGCCGAATGTAGCAGAAGGACGGTTTTATGTAACTGGCAAGTATCTGCCCTATTTCTGTGTGCTGGTATTCGTTTTTTGCAACAGTGTGTTGCAAAGCCCACCATAGCACCATAGCATGTATGGTGTTAAGTCTGTGAAATGTCATAGCGCCCAGATCTGCTTCTGTAGAACTGCTGCCAGTCATCCCATCCTGCCTCCTTCAGCCTTTTTTTTTGTGCAGTTGGTTATTCTTATCTAAATTAAATGCTTTGCTTTTGTCTTCTTCAGTCTGTCAAAACATTTGAATTCTGGTACCATCACCCAGTGTGTTTGAACCCATGTCAGTTTGGTCCATCTGCAGATATAACGCCACTTTCTGATCCGTCATGCAAATAAATCACTGAGAAGTATCCAAAAAAGACTCCTGAACAACTTTGCTCAGGGTATCCTTGCAGTGTGACAGGGAATTGTTGATATCTACACTCTAAACATTGTCTTCCAAATAATACCAACTTCTACTGCAATTTCATGTGAACCAACTGTCCCTAATTTTTTTATGAGGATATCATTAGATTGGGGACTGTACCTGTTGCCCACAGTTTCTCAGATTGTGTTTCTCTTTAGTTTCCCTTTAATTTCTGCTGGCTCTGAGACTGGCTAATCTGAGGCTGGTTCCCTAAGTACGTTTATTAGTCTAGTCATTTTGAAAACCCTGAACTTACTTAGAGAGCCCCAACCTACTGTTTCCCATTCCAGCCGTCTTCTCTTTGTCACTGATGTATTCGCCGTCTGGTGACAATTAACATGAATAGTGAAGAACAAGAAGAAAAAAAAACAGACACTTCGGTCTTCTCAGTACCACTTATTGTTGGATTTTTCTTTCTGCTTAGTAGACCCGATTTGTCCTGGTTCCCCCTTCTCTTCTAATGTCTGTGGAGTGTTTCTGAAGATGCACAGCATCCAGCAGCGGGGATTTTTGACTATGTGGGACCCCAGTAGGAAAGGACCCTCTTTGTTGGGACCTGAGTTACGAGTCTTGATGTGATAGTAAAGATGAACAGACAATTAAAGGAAATGTGCAACTTGGGCATGAATGTGCTCCTTTCTGTGGTTTTTAATGGCAAAGGGTCCGTGTTTGTGCATTGTCATCTTAGCGCAATGTTACCTATCTACAGAATGGAGTTTATGTACATAGTGAAATAAATCTGTTTACAGTGCAACCTTTCGGCTGCGTAGACTATGACCCTAAATGCAAAACAGCAAGGGGAATATTAAATGATTAACCGCTCCAAGAATGTGCAGTGAGTAGTACTAGGTTTTGTCTGGACTGGAAAATGAAGCTAACAAAATGAACGTGACGGTGACGGTGAATGGTTGTCATTTTGAGTAACTAGAGCTTGAACCGTAAACTTACATGGTCCAAGATCTTGAAAGAACAGCCTCGGTGCTTTCAATCTTTCCNATCTGAAGTTCGCAGTGAGTGTTTTCGCTAACAGTTTTGTCAAATGTGTCTCAGCATTTTGCTTTTCGCTTCAGAATATCCCAAATGCTACTGGAGGAAGGGTCCTGAATCAGGATTTCAGCTCAGTAAGTTTTTAGATACGCTGCGCAGAGTTTCCCTTGCTCTGATTTCAGGCTGTGCGTTTTCATGGGATTATAACAGTTCATGCGTGGGTGAAATTAATTACCAGAGTTGTTAGCCTTATGTAAGCAAATCGTTTCGTCTTGCTAAACTTTCATTGCAGCTAGTTTATGTATTCACAGCAGGATTTCTATTATTTTGTTTCATTATCCTTTATTTACTAATAAAGCTGTTTTACGTAATGATTCATATCTGGAAGCAATTTAGTATGTCATCATGCTCCTATTTGTTGCCTCCATTAATGAAATGAGAAAACATTGTCAATCAGAATGGAGGTTGTTACTATGATTTATAAATGCAATCCCAAGGGTAAGCAAAGTTCCGATAAAGAAATCTTAGGTCGGTTTTTGAGAGGGGCTGCAGTGAGGTTTTGCAGTTGGAGATTAATTGGATTTTGGTGTTTGCTTGGAAAAAAGGACTGTGGTTTATAGGTGACCATTAGGGCTGTACATTCAGCTTTCCGTGGCTACTTAAATTTGAGTGAAAAGACTGACAAGTCTGAAGCAAGCTGGAAGTAACCTGAAAGTATTGCTCACTGTATAAATCCTTCTCCCTGTTCTGTAGGTGAAGGGGGAGAATGCAAATTGGAGTACCTCACTTCTTACCTCTCTGCCAATCTCAGCTACAGCTGCAGATGTTATTGCTGGAGAGCGGGGTGCCGTGGGACGTAGACCTGGCCCTTGTGGTTTATACTGTTCGATTTAAGGCCAGTGATTAATGAGGTTATTGCATCCATAGCTGGAGTTGCATGCGTAACCAAGATTTATGTTGCTGTAGCAACGTACAGAGACATAACTGTGCTGAATTTCCTAGATCTTTGAAGTAGGAGTTCTCCTAATCCAAAATGGGATTGAGAATTCCCACCAGCGTGTGAAGAGTGTAGCTAAGAGGGGCCCTCATTAACAGCCTGAAATCTTGCATATCTGACTCTCAAAATGAGTTGAGTAAATTCCTGCTGCTCATCAAAAGGTTAGAGAAAATAGGCTGTTGCAAGAGAGAAGGCAAAAGGAAAGCCTGTGGCTCAAATTAATCAAGAGCAATTGATTTGAAGACAAATAGGAGCAATGCAGGATTTGATGACTAGCATGAAAATCGCAGGGTGCTTCCAAGAGGCCGTTGACAAAAAGTTTGGAATGTGTTCCAGGTATTGCGACTAGTCTGGAAAGAAAGGTAAGGAGGAACTGAACATGAGCCAGGTCAAGACTTCACAGTATTATACATCAAATTAAAATAGTGGCACTGACATGGCACATGCTAATGTAGGCGGAGGAAGATGTGAAAAGCTTAGGTGGATGGGAGGGATAACTTGAGGTGGATGAGGAGGGCTGCAAGGGATTCAGAAGAACTGCAGGAAGGTGGGGGTAGCTTTGTGTAAGCTGTGGTAGAGGCAGAGTTTTTGGACTGAACACTGCCTCCTGCGCTTCAGTGGTAGGGCACCCCTTGCGTCTGGGAGCCAGCAACTGTTTTGTCCATTTGAGGGTAAAGTATGTAATACAGTTAGTCAAAATTGCAAGTCAGACACTTTCAAAAACAAAACAAAAAAGTGAGGAAAAAAAACCAAAACAAAAAAATCCTGACTTTTTAAAACGTTGGAAACTGGGATTATTAGTTTTCGGTTGTTGTCACTTCAAGGTCACATGTTTAAATGTATTTATTACTTCAGCAGTGATAGAAAATGTCCAAGCAACGTGACTTTCCTTAAAGCGGTGTCCTTGAAAAGTTAATTATCTAAAAGGTTTCAAAATGTTAATGGAAAAGGAAGAAATTAGATTACCGTGGAGTCAGGGAACTTTTAGTGAGATGTGTAGCTATGAAAATATATGGTATCATATGTTTGTACAATTTCTTTTACCCCCTGGAAAGCTGTAATATTTTTAGTTTATTTTCCCTGTTTTTTTTTTTTTTAACAAAGAAGGAAAGCAGCAACATAAGAAAGAGTCCACGGACTGTAACCTATTTACTTTCAAAGAGTTTTGTTCGCGTACCCCAGTTACATGCGACGGACTGGGGATCCATTTCCCTGCAAGTTCACCAGAAATGACACTGCGACTTTCATCCAGTTTTCTCACTTGATGGACGAGCTGCGGCAAAGCCCTGTTGTAGTCTCGTCGGTGAACCTCGATGACCAGGAAGCACTGAAAGGGAAGAGAATCCCGCTCTTCATTTGATATCCAAACTGCTTGTTTGCAGGTGCCTCACATTTCTTAAGCTGCATCCCCGCGTTGGGGACTTGCCAAGACTTGCTGCAGAGTGGCTGAACAGCTGGGTGCCGATTGACTGCACGCTCCCTGTTCTGCACCAAGTCTCTGCGTGAACCCTTTGACGGGAGAATAAGCTACCGCACAGGAAAAGAAGTCTTGAGCATGGGGAAAGAGTGTCTGTAGGTGTGTTCAGCCTGGAGAAGAGAAGACTCCGGGGAGACTTTATAGCAGCTTTCCAGTATCTGAAGGGGTCCTACAAGAAAGCTGGAGAGGGACTTTTTACAAGGGCATGTAGTGATAGGACAAGGGGGAATGGCTTCAAACTGGAAGAGGGGAGATTTAGACTAGATACCGGGATGAAATTTTTTCACTTTAAGCGTGGTGAGACACTGGCCCAGGTTGCCCAGAGAAGCTGTGGCTGCCCCATCCCTGGAGGTGTTCAAGGCCAGGCTGGACGGGGCTGTGAGCAACCTGGGCTGGTGGGAGGTGTCCCTGCCCAGGGCAGGGGGGCCTGAACTGGGTGATCTTTAAGGTCCCTTCCAACCCAAACCATGCTATGATTCTATAATTACCACCTTCTGCCCTTCTTCTCCTCTTTGCTGGCTTATAGGACGGCTTCCAGGTAACTTAAATGAGAACTGGAGCAGATGCTGAAGCGGTGGAATTTCTGGACATCTTGGGTTTTCATTACCTACTTTGCAAAACAGACTTTGCACCTACCCTGGAAGTTACTATCCAGAAGTTGGATGAACAGAACATTTCCTACAATTAATGTGCAACAGAGATACTGTCTGGTACTTTCCAGGCAAAAAAAAAAGTTGTAACGGTTGTTTTTCTTTATAAAGGGAAATAGAGGTATTGAGTTTGGCTTGAAAGTTCGAAAGTCCTGAGTTACTGATGTTTTCAGTGACATTAGACTTGTGTGAATCTGGTACAGCTGCAGGCCAGGTCAGACTCCGCAGGTTTCTTGCCTTTCGTAAACATTGAAATGAAGAGGTTTATTGCTTGGACATTTCCCTGCCGTGCTGCAAAGTAAAAGTTGGTAGTGTTATGGATCTTGACTGGAAAGTCAAATTGGCAAGTCTCATTTCGTCATGTGACTTAATTATCTACAAAATATAAACGATCAGCAGGAGTGGAAATTGTAATGAAATGGTAAATGAAATAATTTGTATTTTAGTAGACTACTGTTATTCTAAGATTATAACCAAATTATTATCTTGAGAATGTTTATAAGCATATCTAAAAATAATAACCTCTAATGCACTGTTGTAATACATGAAGTCTCTCGTATGTCCCATATAGCAGAAGACTCAGTATCAGTCCCAGTAAATGAGAAATTTAAAGGAAAAACTTAATGGTCTTTTGATTCAGTTGGAAACTAAGCCAAATTTCAGCCTACATTGGAATTCAATAAAGACATTTTAGGAAAAGTATAATATAGCATTGTATCAATGGGAAAATTCTTACCATGTCCTAAGTCAAGTCTAGGTTGGCTTTTGTGTTTATATAAAATATTTAAATTAACCTTCAGTTCAGACAGATATCCCTGTAGTTCGCATAAACTGGAATTTCTGTAGCATTTGGAATCCGGTGTGAATGATTGAAAACATTCTCCTTTTTTTTTTTTTTTTTTTGTTAAGAACTGCAAAGATTGAACAAAAAGTTTCAAGTGAAAAGATAAAAACACTTGGAAACACTGAACCAAACATGAAATGTAAACTAGAGCAAGAGGCATATCAGATGGCAAAAGAAAATAAATGATTGTTATTCTTTGGAATTTCTGCTTATAAATAGAGGACTTCTAGGCAGTTGAACAACAAAATAGAGTATATTTTGAGGCAGAGAAGAAAGAGAGCTGCAGACATGAAACATCCAATTTGTTTTATTTAAGGGTCAAATAGAAGAAGAATGGGCTTTTGACTCTAAGGAATAGTTATTTGAAATTACTGCAACTAACCCATCCTATTTGACAACATAACTTGAAATGGCATTCTGAGAAAAGTTCTGATTGAGTAACTTCTGGCACATGTAATATAATTTCAAGTCTGTATTTCAATACTGTCTACTTCTGTTGTTCCATCTGTTATAGTTTTCCACTCTTCAAGATGACACTGACAATGTGCCTCCTAGGAATTTGCTGTACTATTACTGAATTTTTTATGTGTATTCATATATATTCAGCTACTAAAAGGTGAGCTAATGCATCATAAAAGAAAACTGTGGATCATGCCAGGAAAAAGGAAAGGAAGGATTGTGAAAACATTGAACATAAATGCTTTGAAGACAGATACTCGTAGATACTGCAGTCAGAATAGACTGTGACAATTTGGCCTGACCTCTTGCATAGCAGAGTACATAAACCCAGTGAAACGGATCAAGTCTTACATACTGTTCTTGTAGGCACTCACGCACACTTAACTCGAAGTATGTTAGTTGGGTTTTTTTGCAGTCATTGGGATTAACTCCCATTTTCTAAATTATAAAGATTGTGCTTGTAGGACAGGTGTTTTGAAGAGCTCATAACATTATATGTTGTTATACACAATATTTTATTTTAAATCTTTTCTCATAATAACTTATTTTGACAGTACAAGTGACAGAAAGAAACATTTTCTTTGTTATGATTTGAAAATGTATACTATTTGAAAATCAAGGAAAGCAAAAGAAGGACTTGTGGTGCGTTTAAAGTCTTTGCTTCTGACATTTTCAAATGCAGCCAAAGGANCGATTTGAAAATGTATACTATATGAAAATCAAAGAAAGCAAAAGAAGGACTTGTTGTGTGTTTAAAGTCTTTGCTTCTGACATTTTCAAATGCAGCCAAAGGAGTCGCTTTTCTAATTTCATTGTGATAATATATTGCTTAGTTTCTTGAAAGAAGTTTGGAAACAGGCTTTAATCTCTGCTGAGTACTTGGATGATCAAATAAGTTCTGTTTTAATAATGGGAAGGAATATTTCCTGAATAAACAGGCAGCTTGAATTAGTTTGAAGAATACCTTAACACTTTGAAAAGTAATCTCATCAGCCTCCATCAGATATTAAAGTCGGACCTGGTTGGTATTTAGATGAGGGGAAATCTTAAGGAAGATGTAAGATTCTATATAAAGGGATTCAGTGTCTGCATCCACGTGGTGTTCTACATGAGCTTAGGAGTAATATTAGAAGTCTAAGAAGATACCACTTTTCAAATGAATCATCAAACTGAAATACTTTGCTAAGAATTGAAGACAGCGGAGTGGGAGCAGGGAAATCATGGTTTTGTTGCTGAAAAGTTTCAACCAACTCATCACTTCTAGAGGGTAGATAAACCTCAAATAATTTATGCATGATTTAGGGGCTTTGATTTCAGGGTCCAGGCTCTATTTCAAATAACACATTAATAGTTTGTCTACCTACTCACCTTTGCTACAACTGGAAAGTCTATTCTTAACTTCCTGTTCTTAATCATTCTGCACTCCTGCGGAATCCAGGCTCCGTATTGAACCAGATAAGTTTTTACTACGATGGTGAACTTATTTAGGAATGCGCATAGTATTGACCAGACCCGTGCAGTTATCTGGTGCTCCTCAGGCAAGATGATACATTCAAATTTTGGCTTTCGTGCATTAAAATTAGCTCCTTTGAGTAAAGACCATTTTATAAATATGGTAACTGCTAGATGGGTGTAATGATTTTATGAACGTAAACTTACAAGGTCCTGAATTATGCATATAAATGTAATAAATGTAAAGTCTACGCTACAACAGTTTGTGTTTTGTTGTACATAACCTTGCTTCATTATGTTTTCAGGATGGAACATGAGGCTGCCCAGCTAGAAAAGCAGCACGTGCATAGCGTGTATGAAAATACAGCTGCCTACTTTAATGATCTGCAGAGCAAAGCGTGGCCTCGTGTTCGGAACTTTCTGCTGGAGCAAAAGCCTGGCAGTCTCGTCGCTGACATAGGTAAGCCATTCCTTGGGGTGGGGTGGAAGATTGTCTATAGACTTTATTAGTTTATATGTTAATCATATGTACCCTTCAGAGCAATTGGTTTTATAACTCATTTAAATTTGTTTTAAAGATTGTTTTTAAAATTTCTTTTAAACTTATGTTAGAAACCGTATTTCACTTGCTTTATTTCCTTGACAGTGTATCAGGTAACCAGTAAATACGATTTTTGCCTTATTTTGGTTGAGCTAAGCCTTAATCTACCAGTTTCCCCACAGACTTGGTGGTCTGTCATTCCCCTGGAGACCTTTTTAAAAAATAGTGTTAACACCTCAATTATTTCATATTTCGGTTTCTTTGGATCTTTTGGTTTAAGTACTGCTGGTTTGCAATTTAATGCTTTTCATTTGTTTTAAAACTCCTCCTATCAAGGCTTTAACATAAGAGAAATCTGATGTGATCACTGTTAAAAAACAAAAACAAGTTGTGATCTGAGAATCTCTCTATGATCCTTAATACAGAGACCAAAACCTCATTTTCCTGCGATGGCCTTGTCCTCCCCACATGTTGAATTTATATTTTCATTTTCTGTTGCACCTCCAGACTTTTTAGGGGTTTCCAGATCCTGGCGTGTTTGCACTGTGTTTGTGTTATGACTTCAGTGCCATACAGCACATCATTGCAAACAAGGTGCTCCTTTGCACCACTGGATTTTCCTCACTGGTTAGATTAATAAAATGCTTTGACCCAGCAAAGTATAACAAAAGTACACAACGAATTATGCATCTGCCTTATCCTGTCAGAGAAAACCATTCTTTGAAGATGTTGCAGGCCTTAATCAAAAGATAATATATTAATTCTCCTGCTAATGATGAGCAGTACCCCAAAAATACTTGATTGCTGTTCTTTTGAATATGTATTTTCTCTTATATGTTGGCACCATTTTCACTAACACTCTCAGGAAATATCCTATGGCGTACACTCATTCAACAGCCAGCTTAACATGCCATTTCTCAGCCAAAATTTTTTGTCACCTCAATAGAAGCCATTTGAAGCTTAGCTGAAATTCTTTGAGGCTTTATCAGCAGGCATCGCAGTGGTTGCCGACAGCTTAAGATCACCCTGTTACGGTTTCAGCTGGAATAATTTAAAGGCATTTGATACAGCTGGAGAGGAGGGAGAAGTTTACAGTTGCCATTAAGAATATTCCCGTCAAGGCACACAGGGTACCTCCTTTCATGAGGTTTAATAAGACCTACAGGAATCTGACTATTGTGTTTATTTTTGGTATGTATATTTGGAGGAGGGTTGCCTAATGGCACCAGAATTTTAAAAATATGTCCAATTGATAACTTGCTTTTCTGTTTAATACCACCTTTTATTAAAATATTTTTGCCTGCCAGCTTTACACAAAGCATGGTAATGCTAGCAGAATAAAATACCGTGTTGTCTAATTGCCTTATTATTGTTCATTTATCAAAATAAATGACAATAGCATGGCCATTGTTAACAGCTTCATGGAGGAATCCATCTCCTGGTCACTCATTTCAAAGTGGATCTCCTGCAAATGTAGATTTTTAGAGTACTAAGAGTGTTGTCACTATTTAGCTTCATTCCAGAGGGGACCCTATACTTCCAAAAACTCAGTGATTAAAAAGCACTCCGCCAAAAGCCATGTATTAAGCAACGGAATCTTCTAAATTAATGCACATTTGACTAAATGTGTTCCTTCTGCAAACACAGTAACCAATAATACTTTATTCTCATTTTAAAACTTACGCTTTCTAACGTGCAGAGCCTCCTGTTTTATTGCATATATTCCTTGAACTGCATTAACAATATTAATCTTTTCCATTTCTCTCAAGTGTTACTTCAAAGAATAGTGCTTGCTTTTTCTTTAGAAATATGCTCTTTTTTCACCACTGAAGTGTTGTGCTGTTCTCCAACAGTTCCTGTGCTGTCTCTCTAGATACTGGCGCACATTAACATCAACGAGAGCAGCAGCGCTGCAAGAAGCAGTGATGTTTCTAAAGATAACTCCAGCCCTTTAAATTGAATTACCGATACTGAGATGGTTCTCTTTGCCAAGCTGCTACCCCGTTGCTTGCTGTCGACTTTCAGAAATTATTCTTCACTGCTGACCCACGACTGCAGTGAATGTTTCCTAATCTAATTTTGAAAAGTGCCTGGTATGCATACGGTATTGAAGAACACTCTGAAAGATTTCAATTTGGTACAGCACAGTCCTTGAGAAGACATACATTTAGGTGGAAGACATTCTGCAACAGTTCATTACATTTACATGCATTATAATGCATTGGCACAGAGACAGAAAGAGGACATACCTGTGACACGGCAGGAATTTTTATGATTCACAGTTATTTTCAAGTCTGTATTGGAAGTTAAAATTGTCCTCTCTGACTGCTGTCAGTGACAGCTGTGGTTTAGGACTTGGAGAGAAACCACTGGAGAGGTACTGCGTGGGGTTTAGCAAACACTGGCGAAGTACTTGGAAGAGAGGTCTATTGCTGGTCACTAAAAAGACAAAACACACTGATTTCAGGAAAACCCCTAAACAGAAAGTAGTTGGAAGCTGGAAAGGTAATGATGGAAAAGGGTCACAATGCTTACCCGGTTCTTACTCTTTCCTGGGTGCCCATTGATGCTCGTTGCTGGAAACAGGATACCAGGCTATATAAAGGCTGAGTATGAAGCAGCACGGTTGGTTTTTTGCTCTAAGATATGGAATAGTGGCTGGAGAGGAGCACTTCTTCCTCCTCCCACCTGCACTTACCCTTCTTCCCCAAAGAAATACCTGCTGTTACACGGGGCTGTGTAATGAGTATTTTTTATTGGGGATGTTGGTACAGTTACACTCCGAAGGGTATGAACATGTAATTTCAAACAGTCCAAATGAACCCTGCAGCAGTTAGGCTAGTAGGAGCAAGCTCTCTCATTTTGTGTTCCAGGAAACCTTAGATTAGGAAAGCCTCCCCATTATTTTCACTGCTTTGGGAGGGGTAGCAAGCGTTTGCAACAGACAACTTCTGATGTAGTATTCTTTTCTTTAGGTTGTGGAACTGGAAAGTATCTCAGTGTCAACAGTCAGGTGTATAATCTCGGCTGTGATTACTGCGGACCATTGGTAGAGATTGCAAGGAAGAAAGATGATGAAGTTCTGGTATGTGACAACCTTAACCTTCCCTTTAGGGACCAGTGCTTCAATGCAGTCATTTCCATTGGAGGTAAGACAACATACTGACCCACAGCAAATGCAAAATTTTTTTGGATCCTTTTCTTTCCGTGTGTCTTCATTTCAGTGAAATTTGTTTTGAAACAATTCCCTTAGAATCACAGCAGATATTACTGAAATGAATGTAGTAAACACAAAAAAAAAGAATTAGTTCCGTTGCACAGAGGCGCTTGTTGACCAGGGAAGTATGTGGATCATTTGTTTGTTTATATGTGGTCTTGTTCACCCTGTGGAGAAAAGATTTCCTTCCAGCATGCTTTTTAAACAAGTAAAAACTAATATAAACACGGCTGCTCCCAGTTTAAACAGATTAGGTGGTCAAGATAAACTCTTGGTTCCTCCTTAGGATCTGTTTTGACTAGCAAATGCACTGAAATGAAAACTTGCCTTCTCTATAGCAGAACTTGAATCATGTTAACTATTAACTATTATGTGTTAGGAGTACAAATTTCTTGTAGAATATTCATGAAATAAGAACTTAAAGACGTACAAGTGCCTGTTGTCTAAAATGAGTGAAGCATCTCAGCATCTTAACTCCTCTGACCTCTCTTTTTGAAAATATTACTGATGATTTGAGAAGTATAAACTGGAAAAGGGTAGATGAGGAATAGAGTAGCCAGTTACAGTCCACATTTTTAGCTCTACTTTTGCTTGAACTTCCTTCAGGCTGTTCCACTCTATCAGCAAAAATATAAAGCATGGTAATTATTATTGGTAGCACTTGAACTATCATAGAAATGTATTTTAAAATGTATTTTTCACATATGCAGGGTAAAAGAAATGGTGACTAATATGCAAGCGGTATCTGCATTACTTTACTTTCACGTTGGCTAGTTAACCAGTGAGCCCTATCCACGTTTCAGGTCTTGTAGCATAATTTCGGTGCTGTCAGATCAGCTGACTTTGAAGGAGAGCATCCCTATCTAATGTGTATACCAATTGCAGGCCTGACAAGATTAAAAGTTCACGTGGTTTTTCTGTACATTTAACAATAATGGATTTTAATCCCTCTTGAATAGAGAGATGGTATCCCTGTGTCCATCTAATTCTAAATAAAGTCTTTTACATCCCATTCCAGAGAACAGCAAGTATTTATGTACATAGTCACATACTCTTCTTGGCTTTGCTAGTATGATCCAGTTTATAGGATTTCTATTTCTGCAGAACTACCAGAGTGATTATATAATTTTAACGATGAAGAATATTTAACCCAGTAAATGAATTGCTTAGCTAGAGCTTGCACAGATTCTGTTGATTGATTGGCACTTCTTTCTGGTGAACTAAGCTCATACTGTCTCTGTCAGTTTTGATATTACTTTGCAGGAGGTTCTGGGGTGATGTATGGCCTAACTCCAGGATGAGAGAAAATACCAGTTCCTTTCTCCCCATCTTGTTAAAGAAATTTAAATAGTAATTTATCTTTTTTTTTGCAAAGTTGGAGAAAATATCGACAAGAGTTAGGAGTACCTGGAAATAAACACTGACCATATAGACTGGGGAACTCTTCTCAGGGTTTGCTGTCTTGTGTTCTCAGCTGCTTGTGAGGGCCCAGTTCGTATCAACTGCCAAGAATGCTTTTCTTGGCTTGTGGTAAAAAAACTACATTTTTTCCCCTTGGTAATTGAATCATTGTTTTGAATAAAGTTGGTGCTAGTTGGACACGCATGTCATAACTACAGTGTTGAAATAACACCATTCCTACAAGTAGAATTGGCTACTGTCAAGTGGCACATATAAAGATAATCTAATTTTTCTGAAGGAATGGAGATGTCTCCAGCTAAGAACATATACTGTTACTATATGTTGTTATATGGATAGATTGAACGTTTTGCATGTAGGAGTGGCTGGCTCCAAGTCCACTTGAAAGAAATTATGGATTCAGTCCTCTTTCTGTCGTTGATTTGAATCAAATCTAGTACCGATAGTACATATAGAACAGCATGGCCAACATGACCAATCTCAGCACAAGTTTATGATTTTGAGAGTTTGGAGAGCAAAAGCTGACTTAGCTATTCACTGTCTGTTAAAATTGGTTCCTTCAGGTGAGTATGAAGATATGAACAGTGTGGAAATTTTGAAACAGCTTCATTTCACATTGCAATGAAATTTAAAAATGTAGAAATTATCCTGGAAAGAAAATTCAAATATAGTGATCAATAGCCTTATTTTTTACGTTGACTTTTTATTTTGTAATAGCGTTACGTAATGTAACAAAAAGATCATCATTCTCAGATGTGCAGATGTACACTGAGATACTTTCTTTTCATTTTTTTCCTCCAAAACAAACATTCTATAAAGGCAACACCTTTCTACAAAATTAATGCAATGGAAAATATTTCTGTCTAAACTTTCTCACTAGCTCTTTTGAAAGTGCAGTGCTATAAAAATACAGATTATCTTTTTGCTGATATTACTTTTTGCTGGATTTGTTACATGGTGAAAAGATTTTCTGTTTGCGGTAAGATGAGTCTGAAATGTGTTCCAGATCTAAAGTCTTACCTAATCTTACCTAATTCACCTAAAGGCCGGGCATCTAAGTGAAAGCCAGTCATGCTATGATCTTTTATGGGTGATGCAGAGAAACAGAAACCTCCAGTGAGTTATTTTGAATCCCTATGTTGAAATGAAATTAATTTCCTTCTTTGGGATTTGCCTGTTTTTATCTGTTGAACAGAAGTGTAAAAGAGATTATTGTGGGGTACATTTGCACTGTCGTACCAATAAATTCAGCGCTGTTGCTGACTTGCAGCGAGTGATATTTGTGATATGGCGACTAAAATGATTAAACACATAGAACAGGTTGAAGACGAAAATGCTATGTCCTTACTAATATTCAATACATAATGCCTTTCCTTTTTCACAGTGATCCATCATTTCTCAACTAAACAAAGAAGAATCAAAGCAATAAAGGAAATGGCAAGGGTATTGGTACCCGGAGGCCAGATGATGATTTATGTTTGGGCTATGGAACAAAAGAATCGTCGCTTTGAGAAACAAGACGTATTTGTTCCTTGGAACAAGGCCTTGTGCTCACGGCATTTTTCGGAATCGAATCAATCTGGAGATAAGGGTGAGTTTGTGCACGCTGTAAAAAGCCGAGACATACACCCCGCACAGCTAGTCATCTCCGATTGCAGCTACCAAACCAATCTGCAGCCAGAAACTGATACAAGACATTCCCACAGTACGGACCATTGCTTATCCAGAGCCTGCTGCGTGAAAATTTCTGAGGAAGAAAACAGATTTTACAGCGCTCTAGGAAGATCTTTCCGCTCATGGTTTTTCTCCAGATCACTTGATGAATCAGCCCTGAGAAAGCAAACTGACAAAATGAAGCCTCTGAAGAATGACGGAGAGTGGGCAAACAGTACTGTACCCGTTCAGCATTCGCGACACTGCAGTTTGGATTTAGGTCACCGTGGGGCACTGTTAAAAGAACAAAGTTTAGATGATGACGATGTGTTTGTGGAAAGCCTGCCTCTCAAAAAAACGCAGTGGTCACCAGCCATAGATGCACTGCGGGATTTAAGTTTAAATGGAGGACACCAAAGCGTAGCTCAGAGCAAGAGTGAAGAAGCTTCATTTACAAATGGCCCAGTGGAAGACAGGGACTGCAGCTGCAGTTGTAATAAAGATGGTGCTGGTAAGTCTAATGCCAGCAAGTTTTTCAAAAGAACTTCAACAACTGACTCCACTGACTCTGCTTTGGATTCAGCAGTGTCTGTTGGGGACCAAACTGATGCCACGTTGGATACAAAAGCCTTCATGCGTTATTATCATGTTTTTCGGGAAGGGGAGCTGTGCTCCCTGGTAGAAGAGAACGTGCCTGAGCTTCAGATACTTTCTTCCTGCTATGACCATGGAAACTGGTGCATTATTGCAGAGAAAAGAGGAACCTAGCTGTAAAGAGAACAAAGCAGAGTTCAGTGACTGAGGATTTTAAGCTGCTTCTTGTGTTCCTGTGATCGTGCAGTGTGACATGGAATTTGAATCTCATGTAGTCGTGTGCCATTCATTTCTGAGACGTTCTCTCTCTACCTAATTAACTATCTAATGCAAGGTCTGTATATAGGAATGTAAGTGGTAAACAATATTTATGTTTTGTTAAACTTTTATGAAGTTAAAACTGGAGAGTTTTGTACTGCTTTTAGCAAATAATTGTGTTTTTAAATATACTTTTCTATTGAAAAATAAAACCTTTTTATAAGACAAGGATCAGGGCATCTTTTATGAGAAATATCCTCTTAGTAGAAAATGTAGGCTTTGTTCTTCAAACGCTGAAAATGTGTCACATTACTCCCTGTTCTTGAAGTCCTATAAATAGAGACATAGGCACATTTGAAAATGTACTTGACTGTACGCTGCTCGACTGCATGCTGCAGAACTGGGAGCAAGCACGGTCCCAGTGCTACTTAGTTTGGTGTACAGTTGTTAATGGGCAAAAACTGTGTACAAACAAGCTCTGCATATTCTGTCGTTTGAGCTTTGTATGTGGGAGCAAATGACAGAACGAATTTTGAACAATATTTTGGACTTCTGTTTTGAAAAGAATCTGATTTGTGTCTCAGGTGCAGGTTAGTTTTATGTGTTAGCTCTCACAAATACTTCGTCTTAATTTCCTTTGCTGTAGTTTTTCATTGGTTATGTGTACATAGAAGTCAGAAGGATTCATGAGAGTATCAGTATTATGTAAAGGTTAAAATATCAAATATTTGAGATACATTTATCTTTTTGATAAGCCCAGGAAGCTAAGATACAATTAATAAAATTCCAGTGTGTATCTGGTCAGCTGTCACATTTGCTCTCCTCATTCACTGACATGAGAATATATATTAAATGGTGCATTAAATAATGTAGATGGGAAGAGGATACAAGTCCACTTTGTGTACAAAATACAAATTCCTGTCTTCTGCAGTTTAAATGAGTCTTTTGAGACCTAAATGACAAGAAACTGCTTAAACTTTCCCATTCCCTGTAAGACACAAGTTTTCCTGAACATGGTGCCCCATCATCATCCGTTGTACCAGATCGTATCAGTTGCCCTCATATAGTTTTTTTACACCCAAATAATCTCACCCCTTCCAGTGGGAGGCTTATGATGTGAAGTTATATGTGCTGTGGATGAGACCCACCTGGCTTTTGAAGATCAGTAGTGAAACTGTAATGGTTACCAACTGAAACAGGGCTGGGCTGGGCTAATTGTCTCGTTAGTGTGAAGTTACTTGATTTTTAGGCTTTATTTACAGTCAGTGGTTTTAGCGTAGGGCACATCTTCAGCTGGTGTGATTTCGTGACCTTTAATGGAGCTGCACAGATTCACCCCGGAGATCAGCCCTTTTGATACAGCAGTTTTAGAGACCCACATAATTAAGATGTCTGCCCTATTAATGAGCAAATAACTTTGAATACAAAGCAACAGGAGTGAAATACCAAACTTTTCCAGCCTTATGCTCTGTAAGTAGATGGATTTTGGGTTGTTCAGTAGAAAGCCCTAACGCTGCTGAGTAATTTCAGATGTAGCTGCCCAGGAGAATTACCACATGGTAATGTATTATAGCTTTATCTATGGGAGCGATGCCTGTAGAGCAATCATCTGCCTCTTCCTCATAGTTTGGGATCCTTGTACTTTATCCTTCCTGGGTCTGTACCACTTGCACTCCCCACTGCCTTTTGAAAATAAAAGAGTGGTCAAAGAACCGCGCATCTGAGGCTTCTGAAATGTTACTCCGCTCTAAATATTGCTTGCAGTACAGCCTGGGGCTGTGGTTCTCCGACACCGTGTCTGACCCTTACCTTAGGAAATTGGCAATATTCCCTGCGTTGCTGGGTCCAGCTGCATCCTTAAGCTCCAGGTTTAGAAGCACAGTGTAAAAAAGCCCATGGTGGCGTGTTGCAGAGCCAGCGTGGATCGGGCTGAGCTCCACATCCCATCTGCAACATGCTTGTGTTGGACTGGTGAGGCCTGCCTCGTTTCTTGGGAATTTCTGGGGGAGCTTGAGGGTTTTAAAAGAAAACTTAGTTTCTTCTAGATAAGCTATCTCAATGGATATTCAGCATCTCTGGAATTTGGGCTGTATCTAAGAAGGATGTAATTGATTATCATCCTATATCCAATTTTGAAAGTTTGTCCCTACACTCCAGCATGCAGAAACTCTATTACACATATATAAAAATATTTATAAGATATTATTAACCTAAACTGATAGCTGGATTTAGTTAACTGGGAGAAGGAACGTTACAATTTTGTTAGCTGCACTTCTGCAGTCTGTCTATGGAGTATTTGGTGTGTAGTCAAGCAGGCTGACAAAATTTGGGGCAAACTAAGAAAGAAAAGGCTTCCGTTCTCTTTACAACAGAGACTTAGTGTCCTTGTAAGAGGCTGAATCTATGTTTCAGGCTCTAGTAAAAACTTCCTGCTCCGTCAGCTGTATGAAAAGACCTGTCAGCTCAAAGCCACTGAGGTACTTTAAACTGGTTTTGCGTTTGTAGACTTTCCATGCATTGTTTGGTTTGAGATTGTTGCCTGGGGATGCTTTTCACAATTATTTATTTCTCTGTTGGATTTTCTCTTGTTTTGAGCTGATGCCATTAAGTTGTGTTACATACAAGTTTGGATTGTACTGTTACAAAAATTCCTGGGGGAAGGAAAAAGAAGCTTTGGTAACTGCTTTCTTTTCAAATGTTCAGTCATCTTCTGAGGACGTATAATGACCACCTAACATAATTTTTATAGACTGGGGATCAGTCAGCTGGGGTCATGAACGTGAGGTCTGCACAGCAAGCTTTTATTCCCATATGCAGTCTCCCATCTATTTATAGAGGCTGCCTGGGTCGGTAACAGCTTTATCATTCCGTAAGAAGCCAGATTACCTCGCCCACAGCATGGTGAATGTCTCTCTTGATTGGTTTCTCTTTTGATGAGGCCCATCTTAGGCAAAATGTAATTTCCAGAAGAATCTATGTGATCCCAATCTTTAATAGCTTACGGACATACTTAACGTGCTCAGAGAAGTGGGTGTACTGTTGAAAAGTCTATAGTAAATGAACGAATGAGTAAATAAAACCCAGTTGTCCTTGCATCCTAAAGACTACAAGATCTGATTGTTATAAAGTAAAAGGTAAATATGTTCTTGTATTTATTGTCTGACAAATGGGCAATATTCTCACTCCAGTTATGCCAATAACAAACCTGCTTCTGCCTGCAGTGGGCGAGGATTGCTCCTAAGCTGCTCGTCTAGCTTTAAGTGGCACACCGAGAAGTCTTGATTACACAAGAAAAGATGTCCTGGGTTTTTTTACAATTTAATTTACTGGTATCTTTGTCAGTCTGAACTAGCTAAACAAAAGCTGCTACCTTATTACTCTGATATCAAAATGGACAATTGCAATAAAAAAGAGACAATTGAACAGACTTATTTTTGAAGGCATAATACGATTGCAATCTTTGAGAAATGACATTTTGTCTTTTTTTTTTAAATACATGAAAATATTTATATCAGAAGTGAAGAAGTATCCTTTTTTTTTTTGTACTAATGGTGACTAATTTACTTTCTTCCAAGCTTATGGTGTAGGAATCTAAAAAGCACAGGTGAGGAGTGAAAGCTATAAATACTCCAGCAGTTTTTTTTTCTGGTACATATTTATATACAAGTTACTTCACTGCACAGTTTAAAATGCTGAGTGAAGAGCTGTGTATGTTCCACCAGCACGATATTATTAGTGAACCGCCTGGGCAGATCCTGAATAGAAATAATGGCTCTAATCCTGTGTCCTCTCTGGCGTGTCATGTCCCCATCAGCCTGAATTCCTGTCGCTGTTGGGCTGGGTTAGTAGCGACATTGTGTTGAATCTCCTGGTCTACCCACTTTCTTGCTCAGCATTTTTACAGGATTTGCGGCTACTTTAATACTCCAGGAAAATGAAGTGTGTCAGTGTCAAATATATCCAACTGTATATCTCTTTTGTGCGTTCAGCATTTCTTATTCTTACAGTATATGAATTCTGGCAGCTGCTGTTGATTTTGTCTTCCAATCTGCTGGTCAAAGCCATGCTTAGGTACTGCTCGGTAGTCAATTCTTTGTCCATACCTGGAACCTATTCTCTACTGTTTGACAGAACATGAATCCTACTTGGTTACAATAGTATTTCCTACAGAACTTCTGTGCTTTCAGATTAGTTAATAAATATATTAGCCACTGGAAACTCTGCGTCTGGGAAAGTTCTTGATGAATGTTAAATTTGAGAAGACTCTGTTAGTGCTGTTTGCTCCGTCAGTTAGACCACACGGACATGATACAGAGCGGGAAAGCACAGTGATTTGCTGTGAAGCCAAACTGTCGGTCTTTAGACAACCATAGTCAACCTCGCCATACATGGGATTATCTGAACTAGGTAAATAAAGGGGATGAAATGTGGGTTTTAACCACATCAGTACTATATGTCCTGTTGATGACAGAAAAGCAGGATGGTCAGCAGAATGAATTGCTACAGAGCTACATTTCCTGCTCCTTCTGATGTATTTACAGCCATCCAGGACTAAGCTTTGTGGTGCAAGATAACATTGAAGTATTTCTTTGGGATTGTCGACTTTCTTTTTGCACCAATTTAAATCAGAAAAGAAAAAAAGAATGTAGTTAGAATTGCGCAATTGCCAGTTGAGGTTACAGCTATACTGTGTTGAAAGTGTTTTTACGGTTGCAGTGATCACTTACTGTGTTTGTACAATTACAGTGATCACTTATTGTACTGATATGGTTATTATAGTAATGACTAAGGATGTACTAGTAATTAAGCACTATCCAGATGAGTATTAATACATGCCCAGTAGTACAGAGTATGTAACCTAATAGTGTTTAGATTATGGGAAAGTAGTATGAGGCTGGGCTGGACAATAGGGTGGTAACAAATGTCATTTCAGGGGGATATGGAGTGGTCTTTATGAAGAGTTAAATCTGATATACAGTGTTGAGAAAGGCTAAGGACAAAGACTAAAGATAGGAAGTATCCAGAGAAATGAAGGGGAATGGCAAAGATGGGAGCAATCACAGCAGAGAGAGCACGGTCGGCACCGCTGGATATTCTTAGGATATGCAGAGGTCCCTGTTTTGACTGCTCTTACTTTTTGGAGGGTCTAGTTGAGATCTCCCTGCTGTCTCACTTCAAGAGCTTGGGCAGAGGGAGGAATGCACCTTTTTCCCCCCACGTGGAGTTCAACACTCTTTCCTGTACACTTCCAAGGCTAGGCACACACAGAGGAAGATTGGTTAGGGATAACAATTTTTCCGTCCTGTATATCTCCATCACTTCACTGCAGCGTGCTCTGGTTTGATTCCTTTTATTCTTGCCGAGTGCTTCAGTTCGCTCTGGTTGGTTTGAGCTTCCTCAGCTCTGCCCACAATCTGGGGTTGCATTTGTTTTACCTACTTACCTATTCTACCAATATAGTTGCACTGGTACAAGCTTTGCATCTAGAAAGGGTTGCAGGGACAGATTAAACAAGTATTAAGGCACAAAAAGGTGCATATTTTCGGCAGTCAGTGGGTGCCAGAGTAAAGAAAGGATTGCTCTGCGACTCCCCCATAACGCGGTAGGTATGTAGACGCTGGAGAAGGCAGGTACCTGCATCTTTGATACTTAGATAATTTTCAAAATCTGCCCTGAGTGAACTACTAGATAACTTGGTTTCCTTCTACAGTCGTAAATATATTTAGCATTCTGCATTCAGACGAATGGGATTGCACAACCTCCCTTTGTTTGACTAGTAACCAAGGGCTCCACTATTTCTATTTCATTTCTGTTTCCTTCTATTTCTAATTTAATTTGTTTTCTTCTTTCTAAGCATTTCCTTCCAAAGACTCCCCACCTTAGCCTGCCTCTTTTCTATTCAGGCAGATACAGCCAAACAACATACACAGCAGCAGCACCTCAGATTACCACAAATACGTATGTATTTCTCATTTCTACCTTTAAATTGCCACTTGTGGTGATACTTCCAGGCTGTTTTATACTTCTGCCTCTGACAGCTGAAGACGAAAGTGAAAAAACCCCACCCTTAATACCTCAAAGCATCATTACAAACCACATCACAATGACCAATTTAGGGGATTATCGGCACTTTAAATCTCTAATAGTGCAAAACGTAAGGGTATCATCTACACGTAATTCTCTTTTTCCTCCTTTTTTTCCCTGCTGTTATTTGTTCATCATTGGCTTCACTTAGGTACCTTTTGAACTCTTTGAGCTATGCCTACATCGTCCTAGAGCTTGGGGTGCTTGGGGACAGCAGGTGCCTCTGTTGCTGTTGTGGCAATTCAGCTGTTCTTCCTAGTGCTCAACACAGAAAAGTTGTCTTAAATAGACTCCAGATAATCCGATTTAAAAGAACCCCAAGCAACCAACCTCCCCCAAACTAACAACAACAAAAACAACCCTAGCAGGAGGTGCTTCAGCAGTTGTGGTCGTACCCAAACTGAAATGGAAACGCGGGAGAAGAAAGAAAATGTGGATATTATGAGTGATGCTCCTACCTTTGAAAAGATTCTTGGATATAAACTCTTCATCGCCTCTAGCCCTGTTGACTCTGCTTTGATGAGGGGTATGTGGGTGGGACAGTGGACGCAGGAACAGTGAGATGGTATTAGGTTGCCCTCTTCTGTTGGTTGATTTGTGCAGAATATTAACTGCTTGTTGTTACCGTTTGTCGTGTGTCTAAAAGTCTCTTTCCTGGATGAAGAGAGGATTGCTCTATGGCTCTCAGTCATTTCGAAACTGTCATGGGTAAAAGAGACAAAGATAAAGAAGGGGAGGGGGCCATAAACAAGCAGACGTTCACCCTGTAGCTGAAAATATCTCCTCTTACCAATGTGCTGACAAAGAAGTCTGCGCGTGCACAGTCAGGTTGAAAGCTGATGTTTCCTCTTGCACAGGGCAAAAGTCATTCGTGGGAGGCTTTTTGGTGAGGCAACTGCGTGGTTTTTTCTGTCTCTCTCTTCTCTGTCTTTATAGAAGAGGCTAAGCTACATGGCAGAATTACTGAGAATAAATTGACCCTTGACGGATCTGCTTCCTTACCACCGGACTGACAGGATGGTCAGATTTAGTTCGGAACATTTGGAACGGGTAAAATAAAGTGTTTCCTGTGAAAGGAGGAATTAGCCACTTGGACGGAACAAATGCTGTAGTGCAGAGAAAGCACAACCACTCAACATGAGGTTAAACCTTTCCACTTACAAGGAGGGAAAACAGACTTTTTTGTGGCTCGCCGGCCTCAGCCGCTTTCCAGCGTGTCGGAGAGAACACCAGAGGTGAGACGGTGATGAAATTAATAGAGAGCAAGTCACACAGCATCTCCAGGCTGCTTCAAATTGATGTTTTATTCAGTGACGTGGCCTGTTGAAGGTCATTGCCTGCGCTGAGCAGGAGCGGCTCCCATCAGCATCAATAACAGCCAAGTGCACTCGCTGCCCCTTGGGATCTGGCCCTCTCCATTTTATGAAGACTGGCTGTTCCAACGTGGGCCACTGGACCATATAAAAAGGTTACTCTAACTCTTTTTTTAAATAATGAACAGATGATACAAATATACATGTATATATATTTTGATGCAACCTTTTTTGTTTGGTTCTCTTCCCCTCCCATGTATTAAAGGTTTTACTGACATGACAATACAGTGGTAACTGGTGCTCAGTGCAGTTTCTGAGAGGTAAACAAACCATTTGATGACAAGGAAGAAAGGACTAAGCCGTAGGTACGAATGAGCTGCCAGCCAGGGCATGTCTGGAAGGAGGCAGCAGGGGAGGAGGGAAGGGTGCCAGGAGAACCACATTAAGAGAGTAACAGAAAACTGCTCAAACCTGCGAAATCTGACCTGATTCTGGGAGTAATTATATCAAAAACTGATTCAAAGTCTTCCTTTGTATGGGTTGTTCTCAGAAATGCCTGTTTACCCCGGGGTTTTCCTTTCTTTGATTCAGAGGAGAAGCAAAGCTCCCTGGATGGTTTACTTTATGCTTAAATATATAGTAGACCAGTTAGTTTAATGGTGGAACATATGTTTGACCACAGTTGCCCAGGAGTGTTTCCGTAGTCCCTTGAAGAGTGAGCCGCTGGCGCACCCAACTCCCTTTCTCTGTCCAGCCTCTGCCTGAGATTCAGGAGGAAATATGAATAAAAACAAAAATCCGAGCATGAAGAGCGGAGTGGGGCTATGACATGTCCTCACCATCTCCGTGAGCTGGATATTCAAAGCACCGAAACCTTGCATCTGCATTCTTGGCTACCATGAAAAGTACCTAAGCCTCAGCCAGAGATACCAAACGACAGAGTAAAAGGCAACTTTTCAGATTTACCTGTGCAAAAAAGTGATTCTGTACCTGAATTTGCTTTGAGTTACATCCGCTGACTTTGCTGGTGTTTGGATCGAGCTCGTAAATGGGAATTTTGCCGTGGAGAGCGTGTGCCTGCTATTGGGCTGAAGGGTTTTTTTTTTTGGGTCAGCATAGTGAAATGTCTGTGTTCAACCCTGCGTGTCCTAAGAGTCACCTTTGCCTTTCAGTTCACATAAAGGCTTTACAGGAAACGTGAAGTGATTTAGTGCTGTGCAAAGAAGCCTTTCAAATACGAGCTGAATTTATAATTGACATATCTATGAAATATTAAACAAACCATTAGTGTCTCTGAGCAGGTTACCCGCATGAGCCCTTCAGTCTGTGCTGGATCACGTCTCTGTGGCAACATATTAGGCTCTGGCTTGTTGAGAGTAAAGAAGCATAAATGAGAACTCACTGGAGACAGAGTATCAAAAAACATGTTTAAGTGGATAAATACCAAAAAGAGATTTAATACAACAGCTACATAAACAGTTTCAACATTCTTACATTGAAGTCTGAAATAAAGAAAAAGCCATGTGCGGTGATAGCCACTTGATGATAATAAATATGGAGATTTCAGGGGTCATGGCACGGAAACGGAGTGTTGGCAGATGAAACGGAAGCAGGGGAAGGTTGTATCTTTGTGTGCTTGGGTCAGAAGGGTTGTTCCCTATATGGAACAGGCTACAGGATGCCTATGTGAAACCATGGAATGGAAAGAGGATCAAACAAAGGGGAGATGATTGCACATTCCCAAACTTCTAAACTTGTCCCACTGGATGTCGCTGGAGAGATGTCCCTCTCTGTGAATGGTGCAGTTCTGAGACAGTCATGGTCCCTCCTCACATCCTGAGGAACGAACTATGAATGACGATAATGTGCAACCATTGGTGTTGTCCATATCTGAGCTGCATCCTTGTCGAGGGGTATTTGGTAGGGTGGGCTTCTCTGAGATGTTATCTCACTGAAGGCCACAGTGGTTATGTTGAGCTGACAGTACGAAAATCATTGCTGCACCCTCTAATATCTCTAAACCCGTGTTCTTTCTTAAATACGAGGGGATTCTAGAGAAAGGTAACACACTCAAGGAAATACCGGTGCACAACCTGGGGCTGTGTTTCAGCTGGTTTGATCCCTGCAGTTTGTATGTGCCAAGGCTGGCCGTTCCTGGGTTGGTTGGGCGTGTGCAGAGAATAACGTGAAGTGACATTTTCCTGCGGAGGTCCAGGTCATTGCAAACGACGTCATAGCAGTCTCCTGCATTCGTGTGCCAGCTTTCCCTCAGAACAAGTGCAAAGGTTTGAACGAGTAAGTCGGAAGGATTCAGAAACGGAAGAGAGAGAGAGAGAGAGAGAGAGGATGAAAAAGCAGTAACTAGGAATATTCCTAACAGTGCTATACAAAGGACCACAGGAAGTTTCTCAACTTTTTTTTGTTTTTAATTGAGAACTAAAAGCTCAACAAATAAATGTAGTTTCACTGAAGTCTAGACTAAAGGCACTACACTGCCTGAGGGGATTAAGTGGGTAATCAAAAACATTTTGTGGTTTCTGCTGTTCCCAGAGACCAAAAGTAGGGAGAGAGGAAAATGAGAGACGGTAAATGAGCCAAACTGGAAAAAAAAACCCCAAACCCTGCAGAAAAAGATGACTTTCCCATATCCTGCTAGAGGCCAACTGAAAGTAGCTAAGTGTTATGAAAGACAGAATACAAACACAGGATCTACAGCTATGATCTCAACTCCCTGCTTTTCTTTGTAGGAATATAAATAGTCAGAAGAGTTTAATGCTCATTTAAGTAACTATTAGATTTTTAATATTTGACTCAGTACAACTCACTGAATTTATTAAAATTGTATATGACAAACTGGAATGAGAACACGGAGATTAACTGATTCTATAATGTAATGTGATTATTTAATTATTTTGATAGGCAAAATTAGAAGTAAGACCTAGATCACTGTGTGGTTGGAGCGCAGGAGCTTTTATAGTGTTATTAGTCTGGGATGCTGTGTAGGTAAATTAACTTTTGGGTAGCACTGCCTTAAACAGGCTTGGCTTATAAATAATACCTCAGGACTTACTTATATATTAAGGTGACTATTCAGATCAAGTTGTGTAATTTTTTGCCTTGCTTCCCTCTTTCCTTTCCCTTTCTCCCCATAGATAACGATGATTCCCGTCGTTATCGAACCTACCATTCAGGTCCCCGGGATTTGGGTGTGAATGGCACTGCCGGTAGTATCAAGTTTTATTCTCAGCTACTTACTATGCGATCTAGTCTTCATCAAAAATTACACATAATGTTACCTCTAAACACCCACATCCCGCTCAGTTGAAAGAGAGGAGCAAGGCGGAGGAATATGGATTTTCTGAGTCGGGATCTGACAGTTTAGACAACTTCTTTTGGAAAGTACAGAGAGAGGTACTGGAAGAATGGATGTGCTGTCCTAAGGAAGTGAATACAAAAGCCTCTCGCTACCAGGGAATTATATTTAGAGATTCTGTCTGCAGGAGAACCCCCTCTGTCTAATTCTCCTCCAGCTGGACCTTGTAAAGTGATTTCTCAGCAAGGCTTGTAAAGCACAGCATTGCACCAATCACATCTATTAGTCACAAGCACACAGGGGTGATGGTACCTACATCAGTCTGTGGGAACTCTGCAGTCAGCTAAGCTGTGTTTGGCATTTGTCTTGCATTGCAAAATCCCTTCACAGATGCTGAACATTAGGCGACTACTGAGACAAGCTTCTGAAGCATCTACAAATCCTAATGACAAAGCAGAATCATCCTCGCATTCTTATCTTTAGTCAGACTAAGCGATACCATATGATGAACTTCTCTGAGGCCATTAGAAATAAAAATTTAGGAAAAAAAATACTTTTCAGTTCTTAAATATTTACGCCTAAGTCATTAATAAGGGGATCAATGGTTCTGTTCAGTAGAAACAACAACTCCAGAAGACTGCCGGTTCTGAGAAGAAATAAATTTATTTATCTAATTAATTTATTAGCACTTTAGGGGCTCCCAGAGCTACGTGTTACTGATGTGCTCAGTGTGAAGCAGGGATGTACTGTGTTCTAATACCAGAGTCCTATATTAACCAAAGAACCTGTATATATTTAAAATGAATTGTTGTTGATTGTCCTGGCTGTGATTAGACTGAATATTTGTATACACTAATACAATAGAGGTAAAATGCAGGCGATCTGGCAATGTTATTGTTTACTACAATAATGTTAATGTCTACTAAGTCTATTTAAATACTGCCTAAAATGTTCCATTCAGCAGAATAAGGGAAAGAAAAGCTTCAATTTTCCACTAGGTGTCAGTCAATCTATTTCTTTGGCTAAATAGGATCTGTCTGCAGAAGAGAATCGGGAGCAAAATGCAGATGCAGAGCTGCTCTAAAAATAGGTATTTTCTGTGAGTACCACCCAGAAGTGTTTTGAAAGAACAAGACCAAATGCATGACTTTTGTATTTTAATTGTGCCTCCATGTTTTCTTGTTTGCTTTACATTTTCCATTTAACAGCAGTCAAGAAAAACGCCACAAACTCTGAGCCTGATACAGCTGATCCATGAACAAGCAATTCCGGAGAAAGTGGAAAGCGGGAAGCAAGAGAAGGAGCAGGCTGGCCTTGCCTACGGAGATGTCGCTTGGGTATTTCATGTCCGTCCTGAGCCAGCAGAAGCAGGATTTGACCCTTTCAAGGGGAGGGTGCCTCAGATACCTCTCGTTGCAATGGAAAGCAGAATCCAACGCTTTTCAAGGAGGCTCCGAAGCACTGAGGCTTTGAACTGGTATTGCGTTAATAAACCCCAGCACCTTTCACAGTGCAAGGCATGGAAACGTCCTTGGGAAAGGTCTTGAGAGTGCAAAAAGAGTGCAGAAACATAAACCGGGAAATGATTGTCAAAGGGAGGAGAGAAGAAAGGACAGCCGCAGAGAGGGGAGTGTCCCAATATGGATCCGAAAAGGGCAGGCAGACATGCCTGTCCCTGCTGGTGGCCTTGGTCCCACATCACTGGCCGTGATGGCAATTGAAGACAACCGACTGCTCCTTGTGTTGGACTTGGCCGGACCAGAGCTGCCGTGGGGAGGGCAGCACCCGACGGGCCTACGGGGAAGGAAAGAATAATGATGGTTCAGAGCAAAACTCGCCAGTTGGACAAAGTGAGCCAGAGGATGCTACAGAAAGCACAAGAGGAAAGAAAGCAAACAGAGCATTTTCAGCCCAGCTTCATGGAAACTGAACAGCCCACCTCTGTGTGAGTCTGTCCCAGATACACTGTTTATAGTAACGTTTCACATGCGGAGCTGCTCTGAGCAGGTTACACTTATACAGGCTACAGCTTCTTACCTTGCCTACCATGCCTGGTAGATGCATTAGCATGTGTTAATTAAGGCTGTTAATCCCTGAGGCTCTGTAAAACCATTACTCTGAGAGCTGCAGGGTCCTTCTCCACCCCAGCTCAGTAAAGACTGTCAGGGTACCTATGGGAACAACGATCTGAGAAAAATCTGGTCAAGGGGCATGTGGTGACAGGACGAGGAGTAATGGCGTCAAATTGGAAGAGGGGAGATTTAGGTTAGATATTAGGATGAAATTCTTTACTGTGAGGGTGGTGAGGCACTGGCAGAGGCTGCCCAGAGAAGCTGTGGCTGCCCCATCCCTGGCGGTGTTCAAGGCCAGGCTGGATGAGGCTGTGAGCAACCCGGTCTGGTGGCAAGGAGAGGGACAGGCTGCCCAAAGAGCTGTTTGTTTGGCCTTTTGCTTTTGGTCTGCGGCTGCTGGGCTGTGTGATCTGGCAAAGCAGAGACCCAAAAGGAACCACCAATGTGGTATTTTATCATACAGCCTGTATTTTTTACACTGGTATCAGCGTCAGTCTTGTCTTCGTGATCCCTGGCTCTGCTCCTCAGCCAGAGAGCATTTTTGCTTGCTGGTAACAACTTTTTCTGTAATCCATGGAGGTTTCTTACCCCAGCAGAATCCAGGTAGTAGAAAACCCCTTCTTTCACATGCTCTTCACTTCTGCTCTTCATTTATTGGTGTAGTATTTGCCATGTTACTACTGTTGTGTGCTGGGCTGCCTCTTCTCACCGCTGTGCAGCTCTCCCATTCACCCAACCGTTAGGTTTCTCCCAGTGGGTGTTACAGTGATGGGAATGTTATTAAAATAATCTGGTAGAGGACTTTTTAAGACATATTTTAACATAACCCCCTCCCCAATCTAAAAATTAGGTTATTATATTTTTTATTGCTCTTCTTTGTCATTTACGTATTGGTTTGGGGGCCTGGCTACGTACGATAGAGAAAGAACAGAATATTTTTGTGGGTCTTTAGTGCAGCTTTGAATGGAGAGACACGACGGCAGCTACCAAAATCCTGCAGGCTTCTTGGTTTGCTCTTCTTCCCTCTTCGATATCCAGAGCCGCGTCTCATTTTACATACCAAAAGATGGAGTGAATCAGTTGTGCCAGAGGAGACAGTCACAAGAAAAACAAGCACCACTCCATGTTCTTGCTCGTCGGCTGTGGGGCTGGCAGAGGGGTTGGGGACAGTGTGACACTGGAGCCCAGGAGTTCCTGGAAGCAGCAGCAAGGCTTTGCCAGAGGACTTGTGAGCCAGGAGTTCAATGGCTACATGCTGTCCTTCAGCAACTCTCTTCACCCATCTTCACCCCGGGAAGACCTTATTGCGGCCTACTGGTACTTAAAGGGGGCTTATAAGAAAGATGGGGACAGACTTTTTGGCAGGGCCTGTTGCGATAGGACAAGGGGTAATGGCTTTAAACTAAAAGAGGGAAGATTTAGACTAGATAGACGGAAGAAATTTTTTACACTGAGTGTGGTGAAGCACTGGCACAGGCTGCCCAGAGAGGTGGTCGATGCCCCATCCCTGGAAACATTCCAGGTCAGGTTGGATGAGGCTCTGAGCAACCTGATCCAGTTGAAGATGTCCCTGCTCATTGCAGGGGGGTTGGACCAGATGGCCTTTAAAGGTCCCTTCCAGCCCAAACTATTCTATAATTCTATCTTTGTTCAACTCAGCTTCCCTACTTGTAAAATGAGAATAAAAGCAGCTCCTATCTTCATGGAGTGCTTTCAACCCCCAACACCAAAAGCCTTATAGCGCAACTTCAGGCAGTTGATAAAGAATGTTAAAATTGCTTCTTTCTGCCCATGGTAAACAGTGAGTTTTCCCCACTGGATCAGACGTGGGAAGACGCTTCCCAGAAACATGCTGATTTGGAAGGTGCTTTTCTTTGATTGCCAAGGAACACATTCAGGTACTGTTGCTGATAGAACACCTGCACTAGCAATTTTTAAAGCCAATTATCTAGCAAAGGCTGTGCTTTGGAGGTCACCAGGGACTGGCTTCTGCCATTCTTCCACGAAGGTGTAAGTCTGGGAATAGCTCGGCTGCAAACCGATACGAGGTTGTTTTTCCTGGCACGGTAAATGTGGGAGGTTTGGGACCTGAATGTCACATGTGTCTTAGGGGAGACTCTTCTGTATGAGCTGGAGGCTCTAGTTCAGTGCTACCTTTCCCTCTGCCCCTCAGTTATTCAGTTATTTAACTGCTGTTTAGCTCTTGCATACCTCTTCTTCAAGTCTTATACTTTTCTTCCTTTCATCTGATGTGTTTCAAATCAAGCCCATACACATTTTTCAGCCAAAAGGTTCTTAGGGCTTATTTATATAGGGGTATTTGTTTGTGACAGTGCTGGAGGAAGGAGCCGATGCTCTCAGGATGAGCCAGCACTGCCCATGGGGGCATGAACTTGACCTACAACAAACCTACGGGAACGAAAATCCAATAAAATTAGCTGATTGTGTTAAAATTGCAATTCTACTCAAGACTGGTGTCTTCAGTGCTGGAACGGGTGCTGCTCTTACGCTGAACTCTCTTCCTGCTGTTCACAAACATCCACGATTTCTAGCTCAGCTGTGTTTTCTTCCCAGTTGACAGAAACCTTGGCTGTGAAGTATGGGAATAAAACTTGGGATCTGCTGCAGTCAAGTTTGGTTTTGCTGTTGAAATTTTCACCTCTGTAAAATCACTCCAGAAAAAATGTTTTTATTTATGATGCTTTGTTTATTTGCTATTTCTATGACACGTACTTCAGAAATTTAAGGACCCTCCTTTGTTTTTCTGTGTGTATCCAGCTCGTTCCCAAGAAACGGTGTGGCCGCATACTTGTTTGAGATGGAGGCGTGAGGGAAGTGCTGGCTCCCAGCGCCTGTCCCCAGTTCAACAGATGGGAGCTACAGCTTTCCATCTGCGGCTGTGGAGCTATGTAAGTAAAACTGTTTCCTATAGATGTCTTCAGGGCAAACGCTTTCTCCTGCCGAGACGCTGCAATGGAAACGCTCGCTGGCTGTTTTCCTTTGAGGCTGGTGCTCTGTCCTCCTACAGCGCAGCTTTCTAACAGCTGACTTCCAGCGAGCCTCTGAAATGCTGAGCAGCTGAAAACCCATCATATGCCTCTCACTGTAGGGAACATTGGCCGCTGGACAGAATTACCGATCCTTAATTACTCTGTCTGTACAGACTATGATCTGCCTGGAGCCATAATCAGATATAAAAAGGCTCTGAAATAAACCTATAGACCAAGTTCTATATTTGTGTAAAGCCCTGACAATTGAGAAGGCATGCCAGCACAAGTTATTAATGCCAACGTATTTTTATCATGTGAATATGACTGTGTAGTTAGTGATGGTTGGGGTTTCTGGACATGGCACTGCAGCCACACAAACAAGAAGTTATTTCAGCCAGGCGGTTGCATTTGAGAGTGAATTTCAGACTTGCAGTTCTGTGGTGAAAGGAACTGACTATACTTGAGGAGAAGGAGAAAGAAGCAGCTTTTCTCAGATTTTTTTTTGGAACAACTGCACTGATTTGGAGACTGTAATTCCCTGAGGAAGCTGTGTCTCGTCTATAAATNTGAGGAAGCCGTGTCTCGTCTATAAATACCCCCGGAGCTAGCTCAGCAGGTTTATCTGGAGTGGGATTAATTTATAGGTGTTGCATTTGAGTCTCATGGGGGGCATATTTCTTATTCTCTGTGGAGCACGGACAAGGAAAAATGACCAAGGGAATGTCTGGGGTATCTTCTAAGGAACAGCTTACTCCAGTGCTATTCTGTATGCCTTGACGACCCTCCCAGCTCTCCCAGAGCTAACGGCCAGGGGACAGTCGGCCTCCTGAGCCGAAGTGCGTGTCTCCGGGGAGAACATAAGATGAAATAACGGCTAACAATGTTCCTTTGTCATTGTATGTGGCTGGTTTTAAACAATAAATCTTTTAAGAGTTAAATCTAAGCAAAGCTGCCCATGATCACCACTGCCACCACCCGTGCCATTGCAAAGGGGAAGGAGGGACCTGGTGGTGGTGGATTTGCTTTTGGCGGGAGCCAGGCATCTGCCCAACTTGCAGATATGTTTCCTACATTAGAAGAGAGCGGGGCAGCGGGGAAAAATGTGGAATTGGGGTGTGTAGATATCAGCTTGGCTAAATAAATTTAGAAATATTGCTGTGAGTGAGGATGTGGCAGAAAACATGTTAAATTTAATGTAAGGTTGGCTTTTGCAGAGTATTTCCACAGAGGAGAGCTGCTGGAGCTGAATGTCCTCTCCCGTGTTTTTCCCCTCATTTTAAAGGCAACAGGATTGAATCCTAAGATGCTGCAGTGTTAGAAGGTGCACAGAAGAGTGTCAGATTTAACTGTTGAAAAAGCCTGATGCAGGGATCAGTATTGACACTGTTCTCCTGAGGTCACTGCTCGGTCTTGAGGAAATTGATCGGTGACTACAAAAAGCACAGGATGAGACGATTTGGAAAGAGGTGCCACAGCAGAGATCTTCATCCATGGAGCAATAGGCCTAGGCTCGTTCGTGTTTGCTCCGAAAGAAAGTAGGTACTTTCCAGCTCCAACTTAGCTACATCACGGGAAACATGGCAGCCAAAAAGCTGACTCTGAAAGCCAAATTCATTTTTACCAGGCCCATAAATGCCACGTTGAACAGTGGCTGACTCCCCAGCGGGTGAGTGTTCATGTGCGGCTCTCAAACACCTGGACACGTGGTATCAGCAGAGACCAGCTCCGCGGAGAGGCTGTGCTGTCCTAGTTTGGTCTCCCTTCTAATTAAAAGTGCCCGGGCGCAATGCTTGCCACCAGCAGCAACACACTGCGAGGCAGCCATCAGCTCTGGAGGCACCAGGTTCAGGCACGAGTTGTCACGGCTGCTGTTCCGGGCTGACAGAAGAGTATGCTTTTGGCCAGTTCATTGCCAGAGTGGGTCTCAGTTCACCAGGAGCAGCCGAGTCATGGTACATCAGAAGCTAAAAGTTTCTTGCTCTCAGATGAAAATAGTCAAATATCTTAGAACAGCCTTTTGATGATCCTGAACTTGTGGGTGCCTTGTTTAGTAACTTAATCTCTGTACTTGAAAATAACTAGCAAGACTTGTTTATAATTTCTGATCAAGTTCTGATCAAGTTCTCCTCTTGTCCCAACCAGAGAAACTTTTGGACAATCCCTCCTCTTGCACAGACATCCCTCCACATGCATTTTTAGGTGAAAGGCTGGTTGTTCAGAACTCGAGCTCTCCAAGAGGGTGATGACAGGCCCCTTACCTCCAAGCACTGCCAAACATGACGCAATCTACAGGCAAAATAGGCCACCTAGCCTGAGCTGCGCGTACGTCTGTGAAAAGTTTTGCATCAGATCAGTGCAGGCAAAGGGAGAAGGAAATGAGATACCAAGGGCTGAGCCTGGCCTGGCTGCAGTGCTGGCTCCGGTGCGATGGAGCAACCATCGCACACAGGCAAAACACACCAGCAGCAGACAACTGCCCGAAAAAGAGAGCTTGCAGGTTCTCAGAGGAGGTTTGCAGAACGGAAAGTGGCAATNGCGATGGAGCAACCATCGCACGCAGGCAAAACACACCAGCAGCAGACAACTGCCCGAAAAAGAGAGCTTGCAGGTTCTCAGAGGAGGTTTGCAGAACGGAAAGTGGCAATGCAGAAAACAGGAGGGCTGCAACGGCAGCAGATGGTTTCGGAAGCTGTTGCTGCTCAGCCTCGGCTGCCAGCTCCTGCAACGTCTTACAGAGAGCAACTGGAGAACCTTAGCTGTGACTGGGAATCATTTGGGGGACTTCTGGTGCTTTTGTGAAATGAAGTGTAAGGTAAAGAAAGTTTAAGGTAAAGAAAGTTTAAGGTAAAGAAAGAAAACAGTATTTTTAGTGGTGAGCCCTAAGGAGCAACACCCTCGGAACATTTCCTTACAAAGAACGCCTTGTAGGCTACTCTGTTTCATGGTTTGAAACGACTGCAAACAATATGTACTTTTTTTTTTACCACAGTTTATGAGCCCCCGGAGCATGATAATGGGTATAAAACATTAATCTGATTTGCTTAAAAATATTAATCCAGTTTTTTGTTTAATGGTACAAATCTGGGCCCAACTGATAACAAAAACTTACAGGGTCTTATCTCTTTAAGGAGATAGCTGAATGCGATGCCATTCGTCACGGTGATAGGTAGTTCCTCAGGCACAAATACACACATATCATGGTCCGTGCATGATGACGACCAGATCCAGCTCTGTTTTCTGTCTGCTGTTCTGCAGTGCTAGTGACAAAGAGCTATGAGCAAGGGCGAAGCAACGCTCTTGACAAATCCTTCACAAGTGTTTGGATTGCTCTCCTGCGCGCTCCTCTGGCACATTTTAAACAAAGTCTAGAAATCTGTGTTAGCCACAGAGCGCCAGTGTGGGCTGCAAAGATGACTGCTCTTTTACAATCAGTCCAGCGTTTTGTTTGAAATGGGATTTCCCGTCCTTCAGTCAGGCTAAAGCTGATGGCTTGGCAAAGGCAGCCCCGAGGTCTGGTGCGTTGAGAAGAGCCCTGGAGAGCAGAGGGCACCTGCGGCAGCCCGAGGGGTGTGCAGGTGATGCGGTGCTTGGGCTGGGTCATGGTCCTACAGCAATGCCACCTCTTTGTCAGCCAGTGCTGACTTCAGATTCAGTAACCGCTTTAAGGTAAATACCCTAAAGGGAGGTGGTAGATGCCCCGTCCCTGGAAACATCCATCTGTGGTTTCAGCAAGATGGGACTGCTATGAATGGACATTACCACAGAAATGTGGAAATACTTTAAAAATCATCCTCATAATCTTTTAAATTACTGTATTTTCTTTCTTTTCCAGTTCAGCTAAGCATTCTTTAAACCAGGTTTATCAGCTCTGATATGTCAAAACTTGTTACTGTCGTTAGCGTGCAACGTTGAGGTTGTTTTTCAAATAGTCTAGTTGCATCTCTAGTTCCAAAATCCTTTATGCTCTAGCTCCCCATCACAAAATGGGGTTAATAGCACATCTGTTTTGTCTCTTGTCTATCAAAATTTGATTTAGAAATTCTTTGGAGTTGTGTACAGGCAAGAAGCACCTCAAAGGAAAACTTGTTCCCATCTTGGCCTCTAGGTATTTTTGTTTTGGCTTCTCGCTAAACTTGCGCTTTCAATTTGTGATTACTGAAGCACAAAAATTGTGTCTTTTTTTTTTCCCTTGAAGTTCTGGGGAAGTCTAACCAAGGAAACCGAGGCACAGAGGGCATGAAGTCCATGTGGGAAACCAGACTGAGGGACAGACTTAAGCCATACGAAGAGCCTGGGCTGAGTTCCCATTTATGCCAAAGGTTTCGGATTATTCATTCGTGTTGGAGGCTGGGGCAAAACCTGGCAGGGCGGTGGGGACGGAGCTGGTGGGGAACCGAGTCCTGCCCAACCTGGGAAATACTCTTGCCCCAACTACTACTTCTGGGGACCGGTTCCTGCAAGAATTAGGTAGAAGACAAGGGTAGAGCAGAGTGAGCTTGTTTGTTTAGACACACAATGTTTGCCTTTATTTCCCTCTATCTTTTCTAAGGGCCGTGACGGCACTTCCTTCCTAGTTCATTTGTGTGGCTGCCTGAAAGGGATATGTCTAAATAGGGGTCAGAGCGACTGCAGGGCAGTTTGCTTGTTTGTTAAACAATATGGGAAGAAAACAGAGGCCATGAAGAATACTTCCCTCCCCTCCGTGCCCCGGGGAACATTCTTTATAAAATTTGGCAGCAGCTCTTTCATCAGAAACCAGCAAACCACTGCACAGAGCGGCTGGCCCTGGAAACTGTTTTAGCAATTTAACAAGAGAGGAAGAGGAGGCACAGGAAAGGAGCTTTGTGGTTTTTTTTAAAAAAAAGTTGTATAAAGCTTCATAGAAAATCTCTAAATCAGTAAGGCAGAGTGTTTAAACAGTAAAAAATAGGTAGCAGTTTTCAAGGAATTAAAAAAGAAGAGCACGTTGGGCTTGCCTTTCTGCTTGGTGCATTATAAACAGGAGCACAGTATCATGTCCCGTCCCAGATCGTGCTGCTGATCAATATAAACGAATGCTCTCCTTCTGACAGAGACCATTACAAGGCTGTTGAGAAAATAGCACAAGAAACTTCCTGCAGGCTCTTATGAAAAATGTGTCCAGAGGTAAGGCCAAGTGGCCGGTGCAGAAACTGAAGCACGAGAAAAATAGCAGGAACTTCTGTAAATGTATTTGTCTCCCAGCTCTGCTAAAATCTGCCTCTGAAGACCAGTAGTGAATTCCAAATGTTAATGATATACTGAAAATAATTACTTCTGTAACAGAGCTGATGGTGCCAAAAATCAGCTTGTTTTGCCTTCTTTCCTCAGGCAGCTTGGTGCAATTTTCCATCGGTGCTTCTGGGCTCTGTTTCTAGCAGTAAGCTGGGGATATGGTTCGATCCAAGCCTAAAACTTCAGGCACTTAAAACTCCCCAAGGTCTACCACTTAGGTTTTTATCAAATACATGCCTAACAGTCTGTTAGCCATGACTGGCCTGCTAAAACCTCTGTGCGCCTCAGCGGCGAGGCCTCTGAACCCCATCACCGCTCTCGGCAGGTCGTTCGTTCTCCCATCGATCTTGCCTTCTCCGGTAGGATGGTCGGGGCACAGCCTTCCCCAGTCCACTAAGTCTGATGAATTGAACCTAGCTCGATAACTATTCTGCCTGATCTTGTTTGCAACTAACGCCACAAGGCGAGTGCTTTACCTACAAGGTTATATGCTATTTTTATACACAAGCATTTATTCTTGTCGTAGGCTGGAAAGGGGAAGAAAGCAAATGTGAAAGTATTTTTTTGCAGGCTGTGGTTCAGGCATTAGCTAGAAAACCTCTACTTTTCTCTTTGCTCAAAGTCATTCTTAAAGGGCCTCCAAACACATTTTAATGTGTTTTCGGTGGTCTCCAAAGCCAAATCCAGGAGCTTGCAGACTAAGCGCTGTGTAGTGTTAGTGCCGCTGAGTGCACCGTTACGGTCCTGGAATTCATGAGTGGTTATGACCTCTTCTAAATGTGGTTTGTTTCTACTTTCATAGAACAGTTGCCCCACGTTATTATGAGTATAAATGTGTTTCTATGCTGCATGTACCATTTGATCCGATGACGAGCATGGCACAGAGATGGGGTGCCCCTGAGGGAGGAGAATCACTGTTGGTTCTCATGCCTAAGACCAAGCATCTTCTGATTTCATCTGCTTCTCCCTTGGCTGGGAGGTGGATGCCTCACCGTTGCTGAGGATTTACAGGAGGCAGCACCAGAATTTCACTGTTTCAATATTCTCTGTGTGCTTCTCCCAGTCTTAGGTAATGGAATATAGTGTCTAAGCAGAGGGAGGGCAGGTGCTGCTTTCCAGACACATTACCTTAATGGACCTCCCTTTCTTTTTAAGAAGGTCTAGCAAGGCTTTCAAAACTGCTTTTCTATGCATCACGAAGCAATTTTTGCTGTTATCTGCTGGTGAATGAAATCGTCCAAGGGTAGTAAAGTTTTATCATTTTTTTGCTTTTACCCGAGTACTGATTTTAATGTAGTTCTAGCTTTGTAGGCATGCAACTGAGGTGGGATATTCAAAATCAACTTGGATTATTATTTGTATTATCGTTACTGAATGCTTTATTACTTGTTGTATGCTTTAGAAGCCCTAGTTGATAAATTATGTAGGTGACAAAGGCTTCAATAAGAATTTTTATCCTGTGGGCAGCGGTAGTAAGGACTGTAGAAATGTTAAGGGCAAAGATTACAAAATTCCCTAAAGCCTTTTTATGATCCAACCAAAAAAAAAGCATTCCTATAGGTCAGTGAAAAACCCCATGTGTGCTCTTCAGACGTTCTGTTGTGCTGCTGTGGTGCTGGCAGGTATTTAGAGAAATGAAAAGAGTACAGACTGCTGGAGACTAAATGATTGAGTTAAAACAAATATTTTGGTATCTTTGCATTCTTTTTCAAATGTTTAAATGGACTACTTAAAATATGCTCTATTGTACAACTTTCCCCAGTCATACGGCTAAAAAAGTGGCCTATAGGAACTTTGCTAACCATACTGTTGGTGTTTCTATAAACTTGAATTATAGCCGAGCTGAAGATTACATGTTTAACCAGCTCACAACAATGCCGTGATTTGCACACCATTTTAGTCTAGGCTGTGTTATGAACATGATCTACTTCTGCTACTAGCTGGCTTATTTAAAAAATGATAGTTCTCTAAAGTGGCACTCAAGGGATTTAACTGAGGCCACCCTTTCTTGAAATTCCCATTTCATTTGCTAAGAGTCTTCCAACTCCTCTAATAAATGAGGCACAAGCCCCCTCAAACCAGAGCCATCCCTGCTATACCTTCCTGTCTTTATGCTTGTAACAGGCTTATCACATCATATCATGGAAAATGTTATTTAATTTCACTACCCGGAACACACACATAAGTGCACTGGCACTTTTAACACTCTACCTTTTGAATAATTGATTTTTGAAATAGTAATAGTCTTCCATTGACTGAGAATTCTGTTCCTAAGGGGCTTTTCTGTTTTTAGTCTTATAAAGCCTTAAGAAATGACTGCGTGGGTCAGGAGCAACTGTGATTATTAGACCCACCATATCCCCCTTTTATTA
>RSEF01000004.1:27889956-27911346 GCA_003993805.1 Himantopus leucocephalus | reverse complement strand
TTTTTGCACAGTCCTCCTATGTATTCCAGTCGAGGCCTACACTATAGACCTTACATAGACAGGAAGCAGCTTTAAAGTGTATGGTATGGCCACAGTCCTATAGTAATGCTCACAGTCAAGTTCTCATGCTGTCATCCCTTCATGACATGACTTGCAGATGGTACACCAGTCCAATCTGCAGCAGATGAGCCTCCGTTTTGGATAATGTCTACGTTTCTGAGTTCTGGAGCGCATGTCTGTTCCTCTTCAGTAGTCACCTGGATTTTACTTCCTTGCTGTCAAGACTCTGATGAGTGAAAGAGTCTCGTATCTTAACGACTTCAGATGCACACAAGTGTCCAAATGACTTGGTGTACCAGTCTGGCATGTGGCCCCTGATGCATGGAGAAAAAGTAACGATGAAGTAGGTACCAGTAACTTTGCATGCATTTTCTTAGTCAGAATCAAATGCATATCTAGCTGGTTAAATGCCCAAGTAGGAAATCTCCTTATTGCTGCTTATTGCTCAGCTCAGCTGTCCTGATGTTTGGACTTCCTCAGAACCAAGTTTGCCGCAGTGAGGAAAAGTTATGAGAAGTTTTGTGAGAACTTGGCCCTCTTTACTAATTTAATATTAAAATTAACATGACCTTGCATTCAAATACATCTGTCAGAGGAAGGGGTGGGATTATATACCAATAGGTATGGTGGAGCCCTTACTGGAGGCTTCCAATGCAACAAACCACACCTGCTGATAGATGTGCACTGAGGCCAGTTTTCTGTGACATCTCAGAGACCTGTGTGCGTGCCTTTGAGAAGTACGTACCACTGGCCAAGCTAAAGCATGTTGAACTGTCTAAATTTTGGGCTGACTACACGGAAACTATATAAGAAAAGTTACCACCCCAAAAGGACAAAGTGGAAATTCATACCTTAAATCAATTCTGCACATGTAGGTAAGTTTAGATTTTCCTGACCCGCAGGGCTCAATCAGATACCTAGACAGGAGCACATTGACTCTAACACCAGCCACTGGAGCACGGTCATGGTCCACTGAGGTTGCTAAAAGCACACAAGCTCCTTTGGGGAAGTTTGTCCTCCATGTTCTAAGAAAAAAGAAGAAAAAAAAGTCTTATCTTTGACAAAAAGTAATTCAAACATCTAATAGGACTTCAAATCATACACAAGCAGATATTTACCTACATAACTTACGTTCTACAGAAATTGTGGGCAAGGTGGCCATATGTGTAGGATATGAACACCATCGTGTGTAACAGTCTTACCTTAAGATTACGAAGTCCCTGGCTGGGTGAGGTGCCATGCTGTTCTGGACATACTGGTATATATCTGTCTGGCTATCCAAAGGTTCGATTACTTTTGAGTCTATAAGATCTTCATCCCAAAGATGCTGCTCTTTAAGTAAACGATTTAAAACGTCCTCCGGCGTAGCTGGGATTTCAATGGTAGTTTTCCATAATCGGAGTGGGGGACCTTCGCACACCTGGGGAAAATCAGCACAGAGCCCTCAGTTTTACTTTTCCTTACACTTTCTTTTCCTTTCTGTTTCACTGTTGGCTAAATGCAGCAAATTAAATACACACACGTATATGTATGTATATATTGTACTAAGCTTGTTGTCAGCTCAGACTAAGGTTGTTTGCCTAACAGCCAAAGGCATCTGCATGCTGACTTTCAAATTATTTTTAAGTTACAATTGTCTTCTCCAGTATGGGCCACTATTAATCGTGACGCAACAGAAAAATATCCTAAATTTCCAAGTTTATTTTTTAAATAACTTAAATCTCACTGAAACACTTGCCCCTGTGCTAGCTCTGAGCTGTGCAAGCTTAGAGCAGAGAAATTTCTTTCCTACTGCCTGCATAGTGACCATGCTTGGAGGCTTCTCTCAGCCTGTCAAGGCTTTGCACATGTAAGCGAAGGCGTGTAAATGCAACACAGCGAGCATTCCTGGGCTGGATAAACAGAAGAACGCAAATCAGTGCATGTTAGCTGACTACTGCTGAAAGACATGTTGGTTTTAGATGTGTGCACTATGTCAAAAGACTAAGGTGGGTTTTTTTTTTCTTAAATCTATCTGCAAAGTAAAGGTGTGCATGGAACCTGTAATATTCCATGTCAAAAGCCTACTTATGTTACAGAAGATGAGCTAAAAACCAGAGCTTTGGCGTGAGTGACAGGGTACATACCTTCTTGTAGGCCAGCTCTGCTTGCTCCGAGGTGGAGCAGCTGACCCAGCCTTTAAACTTCTCCTTCATCTCTTTGAGCAAGTCATCCACGCAGTCCTGGAGGTAGCAGTGGTAGTCGGAGGGCTCGGTGGTGCTGCTGCTGCCCCGGAGCTCCTCCAGGCTGAGGGGACGCAGGTCCTGCTCCGTGTATGAGTTCCGTCCCCTGCTCATTTCTTCGGGTATCTGAGGGGCGACAAGGGTGAAATCATCCTCTTGCAGCTCTCCCCCCAAATCCCAGAGTTAGTCTAGCAGCTTGACAGCCAGGGAAATGTAGGTACACTAGTTTTGTAAATGGTGGGACGTGTATGTGTCAGGTCAATGCGAAGTGTTCAAGGTGAAGAAACGCCAAAATTAAGTTTGAGACTTTCATTTAACTCAAATTAGTCTCTCATTTATGGCATGTCTTATTTTTTTCTGTGGAGTATCCCTCTTTGCTACGCAGCTCAGTACAGCACAGTTTATCCCGCAGACTGAACAAAGGAGGGGTCAGTTGTCAGCCGCAAGAGAAGAGACAGGCATCTCTTCAGTTGTGGGCTCTGAAAAGATTCGATGACAGTGAGGAAAACCAGGAGGCAAGACTTGTCTGGTTCTCCATCCCGGGCCCTAGAGGAAGCATGCTTTAGATCCTACAGACCCTTCAACCTACGGTCTGACAGTGTCATGTTCCAGGATGCTTTTGCGGCCTAGTCTTGCTAACTCTTGGGAATTTAAGTATAAAACAAGCACTGAAATTCCTGGAAATAGCTGCTTGCTTTGTAATTAGAGCTGAAGTTCACAGATCCTCATGGCTGCGCAATAAAAGCTTGAAAACATATTTCAGATGCAGCTTGGACATAACAAAAATGTCCCAAATCCCACAACTGCCTCATGACTTCTGAGCACCAGTGCCAACAAAACAACCCTCTTTTCTTCTGGCACCACTTCTAATTCATGTATGCACCCAGATCAGGATGCAAAGTTTTTTTAAAAGCTATTTATCGTGTATTATACGTTATTAAAAATAGAAACACTCCTAGCTTTCCATTATACAGCAGATCTAAGACATGTTGGCCAATATTCCACCCATCAGTTTTGCAAATAGGTGTTTTACCTGGAAGAGCTTCTTGCATTCAGCGATCATATGAGCTAGCCCTTGGGTTGCAGCCAGATTTTCATTTAGGTCTTTCTGATCGGGTTTTCCCAGGCTTGGTTTTCTTTGCATCACCCTTCACGAGGGAAAAGAGCACGCACACACAAATCCAGTTATTTAATGCAGAGCAAAAGAGACGCTTGGTAAGAAAACAGTAGGATTCCCACATCTGCTGGTGATTTATACAAGCGCTGACTGGGACCAAACCTCGGTGTGGTGTAACTGACTTTTCTCGCTACTCTCTCTAAACTTTATCTTCGGAATCCCCCCCCGGTTCTTCCTTCTTATGAACTTGCTTGTATTTTAACACGTCTCTAACAAACAGTAGGATCCCATAACCGTTCTACACCCAGTGCCCTCGGAGGTGTCCGAGATGGTCACAACTGGTAGGGTCAATGCTAGACCGTGCCTGTTGCACATCGCCACTAGCTGTGCTATGGGACCAGCAGCAATGAGCCCTGCTCCCCAGAGACGTACCTTGGGGAAGAATTCTCCCTTTTGAGAGTGTTTAAGTGGAAGAGGGAAGGTGCTAAGCAGACGGCCAGGTTTGTTGGTGTCATCTGGTTTTCCTTCACTGCAGCTGTGACATCACTCAGGAAATAGAGAAGAATCTGGAGGACCTCCCTGTTCTCATCGGGTAAAAGCATAATGGCAGCCTTGATAGCCTGGAGACGCTGATCCTTTGGCACATCTGCATAATATTAGTAATTCTCTCATCAGCCCATTGATTTTCCACACACACAGCATGAATACATCCCAAAGCAAACTCCGGCTTCAAATATTTGACTCGAGTTTGAAGTGATTTCCTTCAGGATGCATACCATTCGTAGGAAACATGAAGGAATTTTTTTTTAACCCACTAGTTTAACTACCCTCAGCTATTTCCTGCCTCACAAGAAATGCAAGCAAGAAGAAGTTGTGCCTAGGCCAGAGTTAATTTTAGATTTAATTTCAACAGCTACATGCTCCCGCAGATGCACTAAAATGACAGAAGCCTGGAGTCAGGCAGTGAACAAGCAAACAGTCCAGCCAATTTAGAAATTCTATGGCTTTCCAAGAAATTCAAAACATGAATGCATTTTAGAATAGGTGAATTAATTACATAAATCGGCTAGCAAACCTTTTCAACAATGATGTCATAAAATATCCAGAAAGTGCTTTACCAAACACAGAGGGTTGCTTTATTGAGCAGATCATTCAAAGTCATGCGGTGGAAAAAAAAAGTCAACGCTGTGAAGCCCCATACCATTAAACAGCTCCTTGGTTACTAACAACAAACAGCCACTGGAAAAATTTGACGTGTGTCTTTATATAAGGCCCTCTCCTCCAAATTTGAAGGGAACAAAAAATGAAATAACCCAGACCAGATCTGCTTCTTATAAAGGGATTTCCAACAAGCCATCTCTGAAGACGGCATCGGAGTTAGAGTCCTGGAGCATTTATATGGAGCATCAGCACCACACCACCCTCACTGCATGTCTCATAATACACGTGGTGCTAACCAGATATTTAATTGGTATTTGCTTTGGGCTTCAGCAAATCCGTAAGGCCAGCAGGTGAGTTTAGAAAGCAATCTGAAGCAAAAAGCCACTGTTTTTCACACTCTCCCCTCCATCAGCTCAAAGCACGTTTAAGCCACGTGTGGACCATTCCAGTGTGCAGCCTGGTGCATAACACCAAAGCAAAGGGAAATTTTGCCCTTTGCAGGGAAGCAAAATTTACAGCTGCTGTAAGGCTCTTTGCTTTACACAGAGATAATACTTCCCGACCACCTCTGGGGATTCCTCAGACCTACCGCCTGCGAAAGGAAAGGGACAGACACTTCTGCAATGCTCCGTCAAACTTTTTCTGGCACTAAACCCACAAAGAGTTGTTGTTTAATATGCACGGAAACTGAAAGTCTGATTAATGTTCTCCATGAACCTTCTTGGGAATCCAAACACACACACACACAAAAATGCGTGCACTGAAATAACTGTATGCATGTTTTTATTTTAAACTGCCACCTCCACTTACGCAGGTCTGAAGGAAGGTCCTGTAACCTTTTTGTAACCATCATCATAAGGAAGGCACAAAATACAGCAAGGGCTCAAAGATGCTCTTTTTGCTGTAAGTTTTGTTGTAGCTGTGCTACCATGGGAAGAATACATGGGGAGAGAGCTGGGGTGGTGTTAGGGAGAGAAACCACAGGATCAGCAAGGTGCCCACAGTGCATCAATCAGTTTGGACCCCCACGAATATTTCAAAAAGCTTTGAAGTTCTGGTCACCAAACATGAATTCAACTTTTGCCATTTTATAAAGTGAGAGCGTTCCCAATGAAACAATGCTGGAGAAAACTTTTGAAAGACAGCGTGTTGTTTGGAAAGATCCAGCACAAAATTACCATCTACACAGAACCCAATTTATCTAGCTCACAAAGCATCTCCCTTGCTGGAGTTGAACCTGCCATCTCAGAAAGATTAATTATTTCTCTTCACGTGCATTGATTAACCGCATTTTTAATGTGATTTATTCTAAGCACTTTCTGCTTAACTATCAGTAAAGTAGCTACAAGTCAGTAACAGAAAAGCTTTCAACTTAGAGGTTGTTTTCAAAAGCTGTGGTGAAGGATAGAAGAATATGAATTCTAAGAAAATAGAAACTTTTTGGCAGCCTGACTCTTACAAAAAATCTCAGTAATTTAGTGGATTTCAATCCCCTTGAAAGCCCCAAACTCTGTTTGTGTAGTGTTTGCACAGCTCCTTCACCTAGCCACATCAGACGGGGCTTATTTTCAAACCGTAATATCTAGTATGCTCAGAGAAGAGAGGAAACTTTATAGCAAGTGATGGAGGATTTATATTTGTTCCCAAACTACAGAGAAAGGTGAAACGAAAAGAACTTGTACCATAAATCGTTACACAACTGGAACACCAAAAATCAGTTCCTTACGAGGCAGCCTGAGCTATAACGGCTGCTGGAGAAAGGCAAAGACCAACATATGCAACGCGTGTAGTGACCAGAGGAGCAGTGTTAGAAAGTTCCACCCTTGCTACACAAATGACCATTTGCCGTCCAGTTGTAGAAATCTCACTACTTACACTGGTATATCTGTAAGAAGGTCTCGGAGAGTTTGTTGGTCATGAGGGGCTCAGGGAGATCACGGAAGAATTGCTTTAACATGTCTGCTACATCGTAAGCAGACTGGCCTTCGTAGTTGACGCTGTCTGTAGAATTCTCATTCATTTGACGCAAAGCCTGAATTCTTGATTTGACTCCAGATTTCCTAAACAGTCCAACCTAAATATATATGGAAAGGTAAGTACGTTTGCAATGAGTCCAGCAAATCTGAAATGTAAGCATGCTCTTTAGCTTCTTATGTATGCGTTCTAATTTCGTGGAAAGCTTTCCTTGCGTTAATTATCTATTTTGTCCTGTTTTGAGCCTACTTTTTCAGCCTGACCCAGGAATGATAAAAATTAATGTAAGGCTGAGTTTTGGGTGCTGCATGCGTGTGGGATGAGAGTACAGCAAAGCCCACCTGATCCAGGCAGTGGTTGCGGAGGTACCGCATGGCTTGCTGAATGCTCTGCGGAAGAGGCTGCCCCGTGCGCTGGACGTTGACTTGCAGCGGTACTCCAAACACGTTTCGGTCTTTATAATCTGGCACTTTTATCCTCTTCATAAATTTTGGTACTGCCCTATTTAAGCAAAGGGAATGAGAAAATGAAATTAAACCTCTGTTGACCATTTATCTTATGTATTTCCAGTTATTCAGAAAGTCAGTGAAAATAAGTGAAATGTTTTAGTAATATGGAAAGTAGTGGCAGTATAAATCAGCTAATCCCTTCAGGGCTGGGAAGGGGGAGAGGACAGAAAACAGAGTTTCTCTAAGAGAAAGGCTTGACATTCGGGGCAGTATGCTGCCTGTAAGTATTAATGTGGTGCTACTCCATCAATATTAGTAGGACAAAAGCTACAGGGTAAAACTGCAGGGGCCAGATTGAATTGCAAAAGAGTCAAAATAAATCCTGCGGTCAGTGACCCCTTATAACACTGCTTCTTTAGGTTTCGGAAAAGATGGGCATTTGAACAATGAGCTTTTGTATGTCAACTACTTGTTCTGCAAAGTCCTCAAACTGGGTCCACCACCCACCAGTGTGCATAACAGCAGGAAACTGATGTAATACATTTGAGTTTGTCAGCTAAAAACTTCAGCTCTATAAACAACCCCTTTGAGGGACCCCCCTCCTTGTGACTGCTGTTACCCCCACCTCCCACTCCAGTTTCAATGAGAGGCCTTTCCATCTGCTGATGACTCCAAGGAAAAAGTTACTAAATACAAAAGAATGATTTACCCCCAGGTCCCCAAGAGTATTGGTTTCATAAAGGGGGGAAAAAAAAGCCATTAAAATGTGAAAATATTGAGATCATTTTTCCTAAACAGGGAGAAAAGCTAATGTCCAGTGCAACAACTAATAGGACACAGTAGCACTGGAAAACAGGGAGACCTATTTAACATTTCAATATACAGTGCAGCTATACAAACAGTGCTTTAGATTTACAGCTGACTAATCTGTTACATAGTAAAACAGAACCAATTTGTATTGCCGTATAGTTAAGTTTAGGACATTATTGATATATGTATGAATAATACTCGCTTTGTCAAAAAACATGCCAATGGAATGTGAAAAAACACATTGCGATCTCCACCGAGAATCTGAAGCATGCAGGGATAACTGGTCAATACTTATTTCTGTCTTTCAGAACAAACAACTTCTGTATTTAGAAAGGCTGACATAATAACAGCCTTTGAACAGGAGGTACTTTGATGCTGAAGCTAAATACTCTCTACGACTCCTGGGGAAGGGAGGAGGCTGGCCTGTGGTAGGGAGAAGAAAAATTTTATTGCATCTTTTGCATCCTGAAGGTTACAGAGGCTTTACTGCAGATACAATAATAAAAGAGCTTTCTATTTCATTCTTCCGACAAAGAACGTTCGACTGGGTCACAAACACCTGGTCACAGCAGAAATTGCTGCCTACGAAAAACTCCCATGGTTCTTCCAGTCTTTCTTTCTCCCCACCCCCCACCCTTTTTGCAAGTTAACTGGATTTATAGTGGTGGATTAATTGTGCTTTAAAGAGGGGAGATAGTTTTTGGCTAATGAGACATTAGAACTAAAGGAAATTTACATTATTCAATGACACAATTATATGGAGAAACTAATGCAAATATTTAAGAATAAGTGAAGACAAGCAAACCTCTTAGGATCTACTGAGGTTTGTGCCACTGCTCGCTAACTGCCTCAATAAACAACTAGTCCTTCTTTAGCCATGGATAGCGGACACCTTCCCGCACAGAAAGCTGGCCTGTACTTCATTGCTTTTATTTCCTCACATGCTCCCCATGAACGTACTTCTCAAGCCTAATAAGATTACACTTACGTAAAGGGTTAGTGATTTTAGCCCTGTCTTAGGAAACCACAAATCACTGTCAGCGCGGGCCGGAGGAAGAAGTGCAAATATGGAAAAAGAGGGACGGAGGGACTCATTGCATCTTTCCCAAAGCCGCTTCGGACGAGCGCAACCGTCGTGCTGGCACAGCTGGCCTGTCCGCACATGGCACCGTGCCCTTACCAGCTGAAGCCGTGCTTGTTGGAAGGCGTGTACTTCTCCAGGAGAGCCGTCAGCTTCAGCAGGGAGTACTTCTGCAGCAGGTTCATCTGGGCCACCGACTGGCAGTTGATCTGCAGCGACGCCGAGCTGAGGCTGGGCCGGTGGGAGCTCTGGAAGCTGTGCCACCTCAGCCTGTGCCTGCGGAGGAGATGGGGGACAGAGCAAGGACCCGTCACTGAAACGTCTCCGCAAGACACATGCAGGAATCGCCGCAAACGCACTGCTGAGCTCCCTGCCCTCGGCAGCCACTCTCTTCTGAGATTTCACAGGCCTCAGCCAGCAGCATCTCTGCCTCACCTGGCACAATGCAGGACGTGCACATGCTTCAGACGGGAATGTGCACGCTGGGCTGACCCACAGGCTACCTAGTCTCACCCTATCAGATATCCTCCGAGGGCTCCACCACCCTTTTTCAGAAGCCCTTTCACTATTAAGGCAGTGGGAATCAAAAAACTCCGTTAAGAAAAAAACAGCCCAAATTTTTAAGACACATCAAATGGGAACTAAGCAGTTCTGAAAGTCCCGTTAAGTCTATACAAGCAGCTGTAGGCGACTGAATGACAGCAGAAACCAGGCCCTAAATGATTTGCACCAGTTTTAAAGGAGAACTGGAAACAAAGAGTTCAGCTCCTTGCTCTACTCACAACTACAAAATACAGTCATCCATCCCATGGTAAAACTCCCAACAGAAACTGGGAGGCCACTGGAGTTCCCCCAGTCCCCCACTGTGCTACAGCGATCAAGGGAAAGTAAACAAACCTCATTTTCCCTGCAGATTTAATTCCCTAGCACACTATTAAGAAACAGCCTGCTACTGAAGAGCGCATTTTTTTTGAAACAGTCTAAGAGTCAAGGCTTTTCCTACACACTGACACAAACCAGACCATACTTACGCTGCTCCTCCTAACCAACTTAAAAAGTGAATAATCCTACTTGAGGTCCCTCTCCCTCCCACACGCCACTTCAGTTTGAAGAATCACCATCCCCTCAAAACTGCCTTAACATTGCTCCTGATGCTGACTTGCCGAGAGGGCTCTTTTTCAATGACAGGCTGAACATCCAAACGTACAGCTACGAAGTGTGGGAATCGCTTGTCTAAAAGCCTTGCACACATACTTCCCTCCCCTATAATCGTTTTGGGAGGTGATGGGAACAGCACGTGTGTGCTTGAATGGCCACAACTTCTACTGCACCTTAACTGAGTGTGGTGCAGCTACCAGAGAAGCACTCGTGACAGAGGGGACCTCACGGGGGCCACCCCAAGTCCCACTGCTCATGATCTCACCTGCTGGACCGTGTCAGCGATGCGCCCACCCCAGAGTCCCTCCTGTCCTGCATCCCTGAGGGCTCTTCCGTTTCGTTCAGTGAATTCCCTGTACTGTCAAGGTCACTCGGTGTTGTTCGATCGTTATCTACATCGAGGTGGATCTGCTTTGGAGAGGAAGGACATGGGGAGATGGAGTCAAGGGCCGAGTCAGAGTCCCCTTCGTCCGAGAACTTCTCTGACCACTGGTTCACTATTCTCTGCATCCCTTTGACGTGGTACAGGATGTCGTCTAGTTCTGGGAATATGTCTTCATTTTCAAGGTCGGCCAGGTCGCTCGTACTGGAGTACAGGATTGAGCCTGGCACGTTGTCATAAATACTCAGGCGGCTGCTCACTGAGCTGGAGGAGTTGCGCCTTTTCCCCATGCCCAGCTCTTTGGAGCTGTCGCCGCTGTTTTCCCTCCGGAGGGCGAGATGGCCATGTCCATGGAAACTCCCTGTCCTCCAGTTCACAGAGGCGTTGCTTTCTGTCGGGGAGAAGTTGCCGTTGGAGAGTGCTTTGGGAAAAGTGCCGGGCTTATGATCTTCGGGGATAAAAAACACTGTGTCTTCTGCAAAGCTCCCCCGGTTCTTGAAGTTCTGCTCCATCACATCGCTGAACGTTGACTGGTTGAAGGGGTCAAAGCCTTCCAGGTACATGCCCACCCTTTTATTGTACGCACTGAGGCTGCGTGTTCGTGTGACGGGACTGGGTGTGCTGACGGCACTGCTGGTCTCAGACTGACTGCTGCTGCTGCTGGTCTGGGTGGAATTGGAGACGCTCCTCTTTCGTACCATGGGGAGGCTTATGTGATTGCCGTTGAGGGCAGAAATCTCCACGCAGTTAAGTTGTTTCAGTTTATCTTCATCCATGCCCTCCTGCAGGATGGGCCCGCTAATAATAAGGCCAAGCTTCGAAGGAGCTTTGCTTTTGCCATGGTGAGAGCTCTTGATTTTCAGGCTCTCCATTCTCTTGAGCAGGCTCTTTGTTTTAGACTTGGCGTTCTTCTCATTGGCTTTCGTGTTGAAGCTGAAGCTACTCAGCTCCCTGGGTGAGGGCAGGCTGCTGAATGAGTCATCATTTGCTACGAAATTGCTCGATGAACAAACGCTCACGACCGAGTTTGTCCTGGTGGTGGATGCCTCACTCTGCAGGGTTGGTTGGTGGCTGCTGGTGCTGCTGATGCTCAGAATGGAAGCCACCTCCTGGCGTTCGCTGAGGTCTGTTAGCACACTCTCATGGCTTGCGGCGTTAGTAAGGTGAGGAGTTTCTGGGGAGGGGGTATTCAAGTCCGGTTTTGGAGGGAACACATCAAACTCTTCGAGCCTCGACCACCTCTTGCTGTCCCTCTGAAAAGTCCATTTGCCACTTATTGCACAAGGTTCATCTTCATCTGAATCTTCGCTCTGCAAGGAAGAAGAACCCTGAAAGTACTGCTTGCAAACTGCCAGATAGGCTGAGGCGGTTGCATTTAAATACAATGCCCACTAAACTGCTTTAAGCACGACCTTGTTCTCACTGAATTTAAAGTGAAAACAGTCCATTACTTCAGGGAGTGGAAGATTAGGCCATAAAGCCCATCACAGGAAAAGATAACACGGGACAGGCAATATATTTTAACAGTTTTTAAATAGAAAAGATACATACCTTGTAAAAAGAAACAAACAATACAATCTGCTTTAAATTGCTCTTTTCTAAAAACCCTAGTATCCATAGACTTTTAATTAATTGGTCACAGCGGATAGCCCTCAGATCAATGGAAATTCCTGGCATGCATAAAATTTTAAACTGGAGTCAGTCGGGGGCTGGGGTCCCTCTGGACTCTCTCCAAAGTTACACTCTGTTGATAGTGGCTGTGTGTTTATACTCCTCTTTGCAATTACGAGATGTTTCTCATACGTTCTGAATTGTAGCGGCGTAATTCCTTCCCCATTCGGGAAGTTTGAATGCTCTCCTGGCTGTGACTAATGAGATAGCAAAAGAAACTCTTGCACTGCAAGAGTGTGATGCCTCCAGGCTCTTACCTGGTCCGCTCTTCCTCCCACAGGCTAGCAGCTAACATTTTAAGAATGTCCTGTGAAGTTTTCTACTTCAGTCTCGCTCCAGGCAAACTTTAACACTCACAGATAGCGAGCAGCAAGAGCTCACTGACAGTATAGCACGTAAATAAATTGTAAATAACATCTCCACTGATGATGTTTGATGTATGAGTAATGCCCGAGGGCACAATTACACCTACATCACTTACTCCTGCAATCTTTTCATCTAAGTACCGAAAAGGGAACGATCCTGGGACAGACATATTTGGTCTTCCAAATATCTGGAAAATTTCATGTTGGAAGAATAAAACCAGTGAAGATATTTTAATACGACACCATGAAACCACAAAATAACTTTTGGTGTTCAGAGTAGGAAACACTAATTGCCACCCAGCTTCAGGAGTTTCACTTCATTTATTTAGATTGCTTTAATTTAAAAACAAACACACGTCCATGCCCCAAACTGTAACTATTTGTGTGCCAGGATCACAAACATTTATACCCTGAAAAACAAGTAAATTATTCATGTTTCAAGTATTTTATTTACACATAATTTAGCTCCTGATCCTCTCCTAGTGTTTTGGGTTGTATTTGGGTGGGTTTTTTTAATAGCACATTGCATCAGCTCAGCAAAATAAGTGAAACGCCATATTTATTTTTTATAACCAAATACAAATGGGACAGAGAACAAGCGTCATTTTCTTTGTTTCCCAACTACTACAAATTACTTCTGTCCAAGACTCAGGCGAAAACCTAGGAGGACTAGCTTGCTTATTGCAAGTTTTCGGGAGGAAAAAAGTCACCTGAAACTGCCACTGGATAATAATGACCGTTTGGTGGTGAATGTGGTTTGACTGGAAGAGAAGGAGCAGTGAAGTGATCTTAATTTGCAAAGAGGTCAATGGAAACATATGGTTGTGTCAGCACAATTTTTCCCCAGTGTTAAAAAGGCTAAGTATTGGTTTTAATGAAGTCAACAACAAAAGGGAATAGGATCCAAGTCCATCTGCCAGAACACGGGTGGTGAATGAAAACCAGGAAGGACTGAAACAAAAGGTAACGTCCAGACTCCGGAAGATCTGGGGTTTGGACATGAAGCGGGGTCTGGTCTGACCTCTAACAGCAATACTGATCATTCCAACGTTAACAAGGTTCAGGAACAAGGAGGTGAAATCTCCTGATGGTCATAAATGGCAAACCCCTTACTTAAAGAGTTCCTACATGTGCTGCCTCAGAGTGTTATCTTCTGGAGCTTGGATGCTGTTTCCAACATACCACAAACAGATAGGGAAAGAAGGGATTAATTCCTGGTAAACAACCTCAGAGCATTTGTATGCATTCTTGCTAAGGGTAGGGCAGCATCGTATTGCCTTAGCTCAGTCCTCTTTATCTGCAGTTGTCATATCCCAGGGGACGGTATCAACTACTGATCCCTCCTAGGACACACACATACTTTTAAAAGAGCTGTTGCGTGGTGCCTTACTAGCAAAACCCAGCAACTCGCCTTTCTGTCGGTACTACTTTACTGAAATTACAGTAGGTGCTCTCTCATTTCTCGCCACTCTCCGCAGGGATCCTGAAGATTCAGGAAACACTGGTAATTCCCGCTGAGCTCCCTAGAAACGTGCAGACTTTCTAAAAAAAAGGTAGCTGATGTATTATGTAAATATTTTGCTTTAATTTTGAGCTATGTAACTAAAAAACAAGGAAACGATGTGCCCAGTCCTACAAAGGGTTGGCCTTTTCCTTTGCAGGCCAAGTCTAGCTCATCCCACCTATGTCATAATAAAATAATACAATCCTAGTGTGATGGCAGAGAACCAAAACTGTGAATGAAAATGACGCCAGAGACATCTAAGGTTCTAAGGTGCAGGTCAGCTCATCACGGCTGGTCAGGATCTCCTTCATCAAGCCTACTTTTTACAATCCTGCCCGAGGCAGGTAATTCGCTACAACAGGGACAACCTCACCGGCAGACGGAGAAGCCCAGTGCCCTTCAGCCTGGGAGCAGCATCCCAGGGAAGAGCTAGTTAGATGAATAACCTTTACCTGCAGCCAAGCCCTGCAGTTTTCACTCACAAGACGAAATGTAAGCAGGGATTTGACCGTGTGTCCTTGCCAGGTTCTACTCAGGTGTCATCCCAGACTGCAGTTAAGCATTCTGCTAGATGTCTTTTTCAGTTTTATTAACGTACAATGCCGTAACAGAAAATGTTAAAGGAACTTACCCTTTTCCTGTGGGGACTGATTTCTAGCTTCATCACTGCACATTTGTTTAAAGTATTTAAGCGCCTGCAAAGCAAAGGAAACCATATTAAGAGAACACTCCAGTGTTTTGACACAGGCTGTTCCAGTTCAAAAGCTTTTGTGAAGGCTGTCCCCAAACTGCTTTGCATACAAATAGCCACAAGCAGAGTTTCAATTAGAGCCCTAATTATACTTAACCATTAACCCATTACATTTGGCTGTGTTCTAACTTCAGAGGGAGGGAGGGAGGGATGACTATTTGTCACAATTACCTGAATCAAAGTAAAGAGAAGTGAACGGAAACTTAGACTAAGTTGAGAAGTGCATTATAGCCAATGAATTGTAATAACTACATTTGTTTAAATAGCACACATCCAACCCCTGCCGCAATTAATCTCAACAGACTGAAAGTAAGGGAAAAGGCTTCTTATTTGATGCTGTGTACATGTGCTCATGTGAAACAGCACGCTGCTTTAAAATGATACTTTATAAGCTAAAATTTCCTAGAGGAAAACTTATTTTCCACTTATTATCAGGTGCCTATTTTGTTTGTGAACAATGATTATTTTCAATGCAGTCCTGGGACAAGACAACTCACCACTTTAAAAAAACCCACAAACCAACAACACAGAAACACAACCTGATTTTTCCCTCCTAAACTGAAAGTTTCTTTTATACATAAGAATGTTGCTCTGAAGGACTAAAATTTAAACAAAAAGAAATTGCTGCAGCAACAATGGTTAACCAGCCTCCTTGTGAAATGGGACAGCAGTCTGGGTGCACATCTTGAAGTTCTGCATGAATGTATATAAGAATCCCTCTATTCCCCGATGAGCTAATGATCCCGCAGGTATCCCTAAAACAAAAAAAAAAATATATTCTCTTTCTTCTCTCTCTCCCCCAGAAGCTGGCTGTGCAATCCTGAGCGCAAACAGCTTAAAGCAGAGCAAAACTTGGCAGTGTCAAACACACTGCTCCATGGCAGTTCAAGCAGAGGTGAGTGCAGGCTGCTGTGGTCTCCTCCTGCTCTCCTCCCAGCCCTCTCCTCCCCAGAAACTGCTCCAGGGACACGGCTCAGCCAAAATCGGCCCTGGCAAAGCGCGGTTAGGGAAATGCTGGTGCTATGGCGAGGCCAAGGGCAGGCACAGGCTGGGCGTGATGCAGGAGGTTTTGGAAAAGCTGAACCAGCAGCTTCATGAAAGCCACGGTTTGGTCCCTTGTGTTAACACTTCCCCTCGTGAGGCTGTGCTGCGGGCTGGATGAGGAGACTCACCGAGCTGAAAACTAATCTTTCAATACTTGGTTGGGTTGAATTTCTCCCAGCTCAGTTCCCCGAGCTGCGGGAGGGGCCGTTTGTGCCAGGGGGGCAGGCAGAGGAGCACAGCCCCCCCTTTCCTTCAGCCGGACCGCAGCCCAAATTCAACAGGAGCAAAACTGAGCTTTAAAAAGCCTAATTCATTCTGAAGGAAGTTGTGTAATTTTCACACAATTCGCTTGAGCAAAGTGTAAAGAAGAGGCTGTATCAGCAGCTTTGAAAAACTAAAATACAAAAAGAAATGCTGACTTGTCTTGTTGCTTTGGATGAGTCTTTTCAGATTCATAAAACTTGTAACTTGAATCTAGAAAATGTGTGCACAGGAAGAATTACTAGTTTCCTCTCTTTCCTCTCTCCTTTTATGCACAGGATTGGTTGCAGATGGTATTTACACAGGGCTTGATCCTGAGGCCATCAAAGAAAATGGAAAAGCTCCTACTGGTGCTTTTGCTGCAGTCGTGAAGTTAAAAAAAAAAAAAAAANAAAAAAAGGCAGTTTGATCTATAATTAGACCCAGCCACAACACAGCAGAAAAGAAGAGAAACAGGAAGAATTGCCATGGGTCAGATAGTAGGGCGGTGGCAGGTTAGGAAAGTTATCCAGATCTCTCTATTCTCATCTTTGCTCTGACTTTAAAAGGCAGAAGGCTCTGTCCCCCTGGCTGCAGCGGGTGGGCACGTGCACCAGTCCAGTGAACTTCAGAGGACCTGTATTATATTTACGGCATGGGTGAAGGGTGAATGTCCTGTCTACGCGCTACACGACAAAACTGGTATTTTGGTTTTTAAGAGGCCACACAGCAGCAGAAAGCCACCTCCCTCTCTCTGCTATAAAAACATTCTCCTCTCAAACTCCTGGACCTCAAGACCAGGGAATATTAAACTGGTTTCAGTTCTATATTGTGTAATAATTTACAAATTTCACAGTGTGGCAACCTTTGACTTATGCAGAGAGAAGTTATCACCGAATCCCTGTATCAGGCTTTATCTAGCTCCACCCTGTCTGACCGCTAATAAAGACGATCTCTGATTTCACAAAGATTACATCCCCAGACTTCTCTCCTACTCAGATTAAAACCTTGAAATAGGTGGAAAAGGGGAGAGCAAAGACCTGTGTTTCCACAGAGGGCGTGTAAGAAAAGAAATCCCCCGGTGCACACCTCACAAAAATGAGTATGAAGGCAAGATAAGGTAACCCCCAATGAGCGAGGTTAAATACAGTAACAGCGGGGCAAATAAAGGCTCTGTTACACATCTGACGTGGTTGCATCACAAAACCAGTTTCCCTTTTAAAACCTAAATGCTCTGCAGCAATTGCCTCAGGTCTGCAACTTTCATTACATACATCACACATCCTGCTTTAACTTCTGCTCGAGTTCAGCGGTGCCCAGTTCCTTGAGCTGTAGGAGGCTGAAAACACAATACAACACGCAAACCTGCCTTCCAAACGCACTACTGAGTCTGCAAAGCTACGCTTGCAAAGCTGAGGCTTTGCCAGGATGAGAGTTACCTATACAACTTCCATTAACCTTCACTTCACGTATGCGTTGCCATACTTTTCAAGCATGTAAGCACGTATTCATTTTCTACAGGTCTTCTCATCAACTCTATGCTTGCTGATGAACCGCAACTTTCTCTTCTGGCTCTGGACCTTCTTCTGTGGTAATTCCACTCCCAGGTATAAATTCAACTTACCGTTTCCTTACTGACAGTCAGTGGGTCTGCCTCATTCTTTAGCTCCGTCTTATTCTGCCCAAACCTGTCTCAGCGGCACCTTCGTGAGGACGAGACGGGAGACAGAGGGACGGGGCAGGATTGCTGCTGACAGCACTTACTCTGGCTATCGCAGTCTCAATTCCTACAATGCCTCCTACCCCGGCCCCTTGCTGGATGACTGTCTGGATGACAAGATAATATTCTTTCCCATCATTTAGATAAATGCCTTTGAGTCAGCCCTCTCTCCATACATCTTCACATCCAGATGGTATCTTACTCCTGTGGAGCATTGTATCTCCAAGACGTCACTTCTCCTCGCCCTCCATGTATTCCTACCGAGGCTCTCGCCCTCCTTCATCCTGGCTCTGCAAAACCCTTCTTCCTGAGGGTGCCCAAGGCAACAAGACCTGCTCCTCAGCCCCAGCCCCTGCCTCCAGACTGGCCCGTACCAGCCTGGAGTGGCAATGACGTGGGGAGCCTGAACCTCCCGCACCTACAACAGGAGGCACTGGAGATTCTTCAAACAAGGCATTTTTCCTAGTCCTCTCCTCAGAAATGGCCAGACTACTTCAGCCTGAACCTCTTTTAAGACAGACAGCCTGAACATGGCATTCACTATCAAAAACCGCAGTGCGAACAGCTAACTTCAGCTAATTTATAAATTAAAATATGGGCTTATAATTTGAAGTCTTTGTTAATCTAAATACCAGTCAGTTTCACGTTGNGATACCAGTCAGTTCCACGTTGGCTATAACCACAGGTAATTCATTCTGCCCTCATTAACAAGAGAAAATTCTCACCCCATGCACCCAAGGAAAGCGGTAGCAATGCAGAATGTTAGACTTAGGCATTTCAAACTACAATTTTCAATCCGAGTAACTGTACGATCTAGCTTTAAACTTTAAACTATTTTCTTAACGGATTTAAATTCTTAATTCCTTCTTACAGGGCAAATTCCAACTCCATTATACCTGTAACTAATTGATGATACATGGGCTTGCTTGTCTCACCGCAGTGGACAGCCTCTCCGTTGGCTCCTGGGGTTTATCTGCAGGTTCTAACCTGCAAAGGAGGCCAGCTCCCAACAAACCAAATTATACGAGCAGTGAACGCTGCTCGTGCCAATCCATTACAATCGATTTCTTGGATGAGAAGTCCTAGTGGTAAAAGATTTAAGAAACCTCTTGCGTAGATAGTGTGGCAGTTTTCTAGCTACGCGTAAGGAGATTAAATAGGATTTCCATCATGGTTTGCTATGTATTTTGTACTTAGCAACAACCTTTCGGATAAGCATGTTTCAGTACTTAGTTTCATCAGCGCATTATGCAGCCAGTTACCCTCTGGAGATAAATTCCCAGTCATTAATCTACATAAAGTCTTATGAAACCAAGGCCAGCAGTACTTTGCGCAGTCACTACATGAGGCATCCTAGCAAATCAGAGTCATCGCTCTTATACTTTTAACCTTACGTTTCACGATAAGATCACTAAATGACATTTCTTAATCATCTATCTTCTACTGTTACCAAGTGCCACATGCTATCTCTGTAATTCAAGTCTCAAACCACTTTTCACTTAAAATTTTTCAGGAAAATCCTTAATGGGGTGGCTATTGATACCTTTTCCATTTAGAAAGGAATCTGGCAAAATATTTACTAATAAGCTGTTTTTGAAGTTACATTAGTTTTCTTGCTTCCATTAATAAGATTATTAAACTATACATTACAATACGGTTCAGATGTAAACTATCATTTAAAATGCTTTAAACTTAAAAAAATAAATCCCTGTCACTGTGATTTCTACAGTCTTTTTAAAAACAATTTTTCACATGCAGTAATTAGAACAAGGTAATTAGAACCGCTGGCAGAACACTGGTTATTATACACAAAAGCAGATTCTCAGTGTTACCATCCACTGCATACAGTGTTCATTTAGCTCTGTGCTGAAAATGCAAATAAATCCAAAACTATTCTGATTTTCAGTCAAGAAACAGTGATAGACTTAAGGTTGTGAAGCAGCTCTAAGTCTTTTACTGAGTAAAACCCTTTACTGTTTACACACTGACCATGGCATGAGTCAAAATAAACCCAGGCTTCAGGCAGAAATGCAGCATTCCAAACGATGTGCCTTCTCCATGTTTTTTAATGAGCTTTACAAAATTAAACAAGGAGATGTGGAAAAAGAAAATAATCTAAAGGTGGAAAAGTTGTGACAATCTACTGCTTTTTTCTAACACAAATGGTAAAGGGCCAAATTCAGACAGCTGACATGATTAACCAAATTACTTCATTTTTATTCTGAGGTGGGATCTGAATGCTTCTGGAGAAACATTAGCTTCAGTTATCTTCTAAAAGATAACTCTGATATATATGCCATAGGCTTCAGAATGATACAGTTCAACCTTTAAAATCTTTGTCTCAAACTACAGTAAAGCTCGTGGACTCTTACACATATTACACACAAAACAATTTGAAGATGAAAGCAAAGAAGTTATTTTACAATTAGCAGACTTATGAAAAACTTCCCAGTTTCACAAAATATCTATATACCTGCCTCACTTTGGTTTGCTTACCTTTACTAGGAAGGCTTACGATACAGGTGTCCATTCTTAGGATACAGATCTTTTTACTGTCCTGTATGTTCAGAAAAAATGCTGACTGCTTTTATGCATCACACTAGCAGCAAATCTCAGAGAGATATTGAGGGCATATTCTTACTTGCACCAGTGAGAAACAATCTGCGACCTTTTTTTGCCATATAAATAAATAGTCCCAGGTTAAAAAGTATTCTCACAGGCAAGTACTAGGTCCAAAATATGCTGGCTTGACTGTATCTTGTTTTCCTGGCAAGGGAAGACCATGCTTCTGGGAACCAGCACTTATTCACATTGCTGTACTTTCTGTTCGATGACTTCACAAGTTCCAGAGCACACAAATAAGCACACCGGTGCAGCACATTTTAATATTGATGGAAGGGGTGCCCTACACTTGAGTAGGGCACATCTTGAGTGTGATTTTAACATTAATGAGATTTTTCCCCTCCCAATGATGGGACAACAAATCTGTTTTCTTAGTTTGAAAATCTTGTAAATATTTCTGAAGAACTTTAAATTCCAGTCCCTCTCTTTCCCTTCCAAGTATGGCAGTGATGGCATGAGAACGCTATAAACTTAAAGCCTTTCATATAAGGGCTTTGTAATTTGTTAGAATTACTGACATTTAGAGTTGCAGACATCATGTATGCAGTATCCAAAAGCATTCATTTTGCAGACAATTTGGAAAGCTGCCATAATGGAGGACAGAAGCAGAAAACTGCACTCATTTCTAGGTAATGGGAGATAGGAAAAGTTCAGGCATTTTGTGCCATTTAAGATTGTGGACTCACCCTAGAGGAGGTAACCGATGGATGGGCAAGTGTCAGATGGGGCCACTGTAATTTCTCTTACTATAAAACCTGTAATGCTGAGCCTGTAGTTCTGTAAAAACATGCTGCCACACACCAGCAAGCCTTTCTCCCTCTTTTTCTCTACCCATCCTTCCTCCTGCCCCTGCAGCTGGCTGTGGGTTCCTGCCCCATCCTTCACACCTATTCTGAACTTCACTACGCCTTTCCACTGGCTGATTTAATTTATTAACCCAGCAAGGAACTACCCAGACTTTTTGCAGGGTGAGTTGAGTTGAACTGGTTTGTGGCAGGAGCCCCTAAACAACAAAGACAGAATCACAGAATGGTCAGGGTTGGAAGAGACCTCTGGAGA
>RSEF01000004.1:27878853-27889856 GCA_003993805.1 Himantopus leucocephalus | reverse complement strand
AAAAAAAAAAAAAAAGAAAAGAAAAAAGGAAGAGAAATAATAAAAGGAAATTTAATTTCTGAACAGGCGAAGAAAAGTTTCGCCAAGTGCTGCTTTTGAAAGTGCTATTATCATCTCATATTGCCAATGCAGCTGCAAATCAAAGCTCAACGAGATCATTTTTCAAGGTCAGCTCAGCATTTGCTGCAATTTCCAACAGTTATTCACTGTAAATAATGGGCTTTCTATGCTCATTCTTACAAGCGGCAGCTGGAGTTTGTTTTATAAAAAAAGAAGAGGCAGATAACAGTGCATAATAATTTCATGACAATGCAAGTAATTTTAAGTGGTGGTGGTGGTAAATTCTGAACAATAAAATACCTATATAAAAAGGACCTCTAGGATGTCACACTTTAAAACAAACTTGTGCATGTTACTCTGCATCAGAGTGTAAGAAAGAACTGCATGCCAAAACTGCAAGTTCCCAGTAGGTTAGAGAGACAATGAAGACGATAGTTTTGCTTGAGCAAAACCTTTGTAAAAGCAGACATGCAAAGGACAAATATGGTGAGTGCAGGAGTCAGCTGTCTCTTCGAGGAGCTGCCGCACACCTGCGCAACGACGGCTTGTGTGTTCTTTTTTCCCTTCATAGTGAGCCTGTGTCTAACACCAACTCAAACTGTTTTGAAAAACCACGCAGAACTTGGGAATCACGAGGTGTGCAGATGCATCCACGAATTTCCTACCTCTGCTCCATTAGGAGAGCTGGCCGGAGGAGCCGGACACAGCTTCTGCGTTTCTCTAAGACTGGGCTCGTAGCAGTGGATGGTTACATTTACAAAAATATGGTTCATTTGTGTTTTAACTACAGGGAATGCACCATGGTGCTAACATATGATTTGTGCTATGAGGATACTTGGAAAATTCAGACTGAAACAGAAACCTGGAACAAATTTAAACTCCAAGAGTGTTTCAACTCATTGGGTTGGGTACATTTATGCGTGTGGTGAGTAGTGGAAAGCAGACCACTCCCTAATAGTCATCTTATGTACTGGCACTTCAGTTGTGCTGCTGAACTTCATTTATTGGTGAATATGACATCTTATTATCCAAAAATTGGCAGGGGATGATCAACTTGCAAGCTCAGGTGCCTTACCTTCATAAAGTTGCGCGTACTGCGGGAACCCAGCAGCCCTCAGCCAGTCACAAGCTTCCTTGGCCTCAATTTCTGGAAGAGGACAGAAACAAGATACCCTCCGATTAGTGATCTGCAAAGCAAAAACTTCCTCTCCACCACTTCTACTACTCCTGTTACAAAATAAGCATGCAGATATTCAGCAACTTTGAAGTGAGACACGGGTTTGCTTATCCCAGTTTGCTTTTCTTCTCACGATCAAACGTATCTTAGATTCTGGGAAGTCACAAGCATTCATCCGTGGTTTATCAACAGCTCATCATTTTAATAGTTTAGAGAAACAGGCACAGATGAAAACTGCAGGAGTTATGGATTATTCCTTACAGGTTTTGTTAACACTAGAGAAACCACCACCGCAATCAACTTGAGCAGCATTTGTTCAACAAATCTTATGATCCTCTTGGCACAACTATTTTGTCTTGACAGAAAATCCTAGCAGAGCTTGTAATGCTGTGCGCTTTAACATCTTGTAGACAGTACTGACAGACCCGAGCCCAAGAACAACCGACACACTATACTGCAGCTCACTCAAGAGCGTATTTACTATCCAACAAGAGCCTAGTTTCACTGGAGGTCTTCGTGGCGTTTATGAGTTACGTGGTACATTACAGGAAATTCAGCTAACCTTCCCTCACGCTACCCAAACCAGCCTGCCGCAAAATTGAATTATTCACATACATATACCTGACACCAAAAGAAAGGAAACATTCTGAACATGGGTTATATTAGTCTGTGAATAAATTATACATAAATTTATTTGTTACCTAATGCAAGCAGAAATAAAGAAAATGTTATCTTACTAGCTCAAACTAGGAATAAAAGGTACTTAGGGTATTCTCCAAGTGTTCAGGAAACAGAGTGGGTTAATTTTGTTCTAAAAATTCAAGAAAGTGCTACCGGGGATTTAGCTCCCTGCTTAGAACTGATCAAACAGACAGCAAGCAATCAGAAACTCTCAAAGTTCATCTGGCTTTGATTATATTCACTCTTCTTGATGGACCAGAAAAGAAAAGCTTCATTATGTACAACTCAGTAGACAATTTTGCCACCTACTTGGAAAGGATACTATTGCTACCTGCTCCAGAAACCAGGCGCAAAGGGTTTTGCTCAGAATTGCCCAGAATACAAGTTACTGCACATAGGGCAGTGAAGAGCCAGGCATAACATAAGTAAAATATCCCAAGATTTTGGCACTTTATGAAATATTCCCACTGAGATATAGGTACACCGTAAAACCGGATGAAATGGCAGGCACCTTTTAGCATGTCCAAAATGATGGCGATCCCCCTCTAATTTTCCAAATAGTTACAGCAGGGTTAAAATATTTGTGCTTTGCTAAGATACATACCCAAACCAAGGGGTTAAGGTGAGCCAAAGCACAACATTCCAGATAAATAAACAGCTAAAAATCCAGTCTCCCTGAAGTCAGGACAAGCAGGCATTTGTGTAACTTGTGTTTGCTTCACCTTTGGGTTATGGGACCGCATGAGAACGAGCACGTACAGACCTATTGACTTAGCTACTCATTAAGAAAAAGCATTCTTCAATTCCAATTGCAAAAGATTGTCGAGTTTTGCTTAAAGTAGTTATTTTAATTTTGGTATCCTAAGGAAATACATGGGAAAGTTAATAGAGAAGGAAAAAAAAGAATCTAAAATATATTTAAAAGTTGTCCTGCTNGGAATCCAAAATATATTTAAAATTTGTCCTGCTAAAACAAGAACAAACAATGTAATATTACTATCTCAGAGGCAATGGAAATTCTAAAGTAAAAAAAATAAATCTGCAATTAATTTTTAANAGAATCTAAAATATATTTAAAAGTTGTCCTGCTAAAACAAGAACAATGTAATATTACTATCTCAGAGACAATGGAAATTCTAAAGTAAAAAAAATAAATCTGCAATTAATTTTTAAGATTACATAAAATAATATTAACTATCTTACAAGCCACATCCTGCAGAACTGTCTGGATTGAATGAGAATTTGACTTGATTTAAACTGGAAAAAAATGATCCCTGATAACCAGTATGTACCTAAAAATGCAGGTAGATGCTTGTAGTGTAATTGAAAAAAGTGTCAAATTCCTTACTACTACAGTGGCTCTTAAATGTGTTTAAATATTTGTTCATAGGTCCTTTACTGGGCACCCCAGGTGTATGACCTGTAAAATATTNACTGGAAAAAAAGATCCCTGATAACCAGTATGTACCTAAAAATGCAGGTAGATGCCTGTAGTGTAATTGAAAAAAGTGTCAGATTCCTTACCACTACAGTGGCTCTTAAATGCGTTTAAATATTTGTTCACAGGTCCTTTACTGGGCACCCCAGGTGTATGACCTGTAAAATATTTCTAGAGCTAGAAAATTATGAATATGCATTTATCACGCTTTTTTTAAGGTTCTCTATAGAAGCTTTGTGTGTCTTTTCTGCAAATATATATGGAAGTTATGTGGAAGTCATATTTTACGGGCACCCAGGTGTCAGGTGCCTTTGGGATTTTCAGAGCATATTTGCTTTCAAAATACCTTTGAGAATCCCCCGAGAAGCCTATCTAGGCGGTAGGAACACCTGAGTTATTCCTGGTTGGCCACAAGAATTGCAGAGAATAATAAAAGAGCGGTGCACCTGCCCATTGCCTAAGCTAGGCAAACGCCCAGGGCTGGGCACGGGATAGCACCGAGGCTTTAAAAGCAGTATTTGCCCCATTCCCACCTCAAACATTTTGGGAAAGGCAGAGCTCTAGCCTCTGGCTCCCGCTGCAAGTCCTGGGAAGTGCGAGGGGTTTGGAGAGCTGTCCTGAAGAAGGGGCCAGGGAGTCCCCTGCGGCCAGGGCTCTCTCCGTGTCACCTCCATCCACGCAAAGCCTGTGTCAGAAAGGGACGTGGCAGGGATACGGGTGACAGAGCAGAGGCAGGACCTAAAAAAGCAGCTCCTTTTATTCAACTCCAGTTGGCCAAACCCAGGATTGCTGCTGGACTGTACCGATGCGCTGTGACCAGACGAACGGAAAGGTCGTTTCCAATCCAGCTTCCCCATCCCAACCCTGCTGGTTACTGAGGAGCCAGAGTACGAACAAAACGCTGTATGTATGTGAAATTCAGGCAGATCAAAATATAGCCGGAGGGAGAATCCAGCCCAGGGCGTGCTGAATAGGCTGCACAGAAAGCTGAGTACACAGAACAAGCTTCCTCACAAACTTAAACAGCTGGAAGCTTGTATAGGTAAAAAGTTCATTACCACAACCTAACTGGAATCTGCCTTTGAGAATAAAATACATTAGTTAAACCTGAGGTTCTGGCCAAATCATTTAAACTATGCTAGAGGGGAAAGCTCATTCCCACACTTTCCAAATACCAGCTTTTCTTCCAGCTCAGCAGCATCAGCCCCGGGACTCGTGGTTTGCCAGCTGCCACGGTTTCATATCCAGGTGGACATGGGAACGCGTGCAAGACCTCGTCATCTGGATCAATGGCAACTGGGACAACGAGGGACAAAAGAGAGAAGAACAGAGCTTCCAAAATCAGATTTTTCCACTACTTCTAAGAAGTTTTAGAAGGGACAGGGCACCCAGAAGCCTTCGTTTAGTCTCCCAGGGGACCTAGGCTACAAACTCACTGCTGAGCACAGCATCTGCTTGGTTGGGGCCAGCCGAGAGCCACAGAGCGAGCTTGCAGAGGAACTCTACACTGCATTCCAAAACATTTCAAGGAAGCCCTATTTCAGCCCCAATTAATCTGCTACGATATGCAAAGCGTTTTCCCACCCTGAGCATCTCTCCGACGAAGACCTGGCAGCGGAGCTGACCATGGGACTGGTCTCACTCCCTCCTCCCCGCTCCATCCCTGCCGTGCCACTTCCTCTCTGAATCAAACATCCTTGCCAGTTAAAACCTTTACAATAAACTCCAATTCAGTGTACATTCCAGGCAAGAAACGTATGTGCAGCTTTTCAGATGTGCGTCCTGCGCCCTCCCCCAGCAGCAGGAGGTTCTCGTACGAAAGCACCACTGGCAAGAAAGAAATCGCGCTATTATTTCTAAATGTCCTGATACACAAGAAATTCTCTTAGAAAGTAAAAAAAAAAAATAATCCCCAAACAAAAAAAAAAACCCAAAAAAGGATTACAATGAAGTCTTTATTCTTGGTGTCGTGTAAGCAAACAGCAGGCAAATGTGTTAAAGAGGAAACAGGAAATTTTTATTGGAAGCAGCTTTATTTGTTAGTCCGTTTCACAAAGCAGGCCTCCATGCTCAAATCAAGGGTAGGAGTTCCTTTTGTGTATGGTTGGGAACCATTAGTCCTTATTTACCCACTTCCTGGGGGGTTAGGACGACCCAATTCTTCCCCAAACTGGTAAGTGAAAATGGAAACTTCTAACTTCCTCTTTGTTGAACTTTGGTTAATCTTGGTTCCTGGCCCTGCAAATTTGCAGGTTTAAAACTTCATACCAAAAAATATCTCAATTCACACCTTTTTTGATGCTGCAATTGCAGAAAGGAGAACCCTAAGATGTCTATAGCCTTTTGTTGGATGATACCTTCCTTCCTATAGAAAATAAAACCCGCAGAGTTTGATGCCGCAATTATGCCCTTTGAGAAAAAAATAATCATAGCAGTCTAGCTAGGAGCAGTAAGACCTATTAAAAATTTAGAAAGGTTTATTTTTTCATTTTCTTGCTCTTCCTCGCCTTTTGCTTCCATGAAATAACATACAACTTCAGCACCGCCTCTTTCAGGGTCTTTAGGACAAGGTGCAAAGCAGATGTATCTTTGTACAGTCATGCATTGGCTCCATTTTCACCTAAGTGCTAAACATCATACGAACAGTTCTTCCAAGCAGATGGTTTCCTCTTGCCCCAACTCAGACACCTTTATAGCCATATTAGCACCTCCACGCATCAGTTCTACTCATCTCACCTTTTGGCTCTGTTAAGAGATCACATTGTAAAAACCTGTGGCGAGACTGCTCAAATCAACACTGTTAAAATCAAATTTCAGCAAAAATGGGCTTCATTGCTGAAGGTCTGCTCCAATGCCATACCTAACAACCAGTTTGTTTAGGGTTCTTTTTAGTCTTAATTTTTGACCAGGTCAAAATTTTAGTTTAGAAATTCACTATTTTCCTTTCTCAGAAAAAAAAAAAGATGTAAAAATTGAATACAAAATAACCTTCCCAAATTAGCTTGCAGGAGAGAGTCTCTCCCATGGGATGCAGAGTCTCATTTCTCACCACGAACGCTACAGATGAACCCCATTGCCACTTACTGCAATGCGTAAAACCGCCTGCATGTTTTCTAAGGCACAGATGGAGCGACAAAGGGGGTTCTTCCCCATCCAGGACTGATGCTCCAGTTTAATGGCTGCAAAAGGGCTTACACGCTCTAAAGTTTGTCCTCTTTTTTTTTCTGTGTGGATCAGAAATTGCCTGTTGCCATATACATCCGTCTGAAATTTCTGGTGCTTTGCAAAATTTGTGTTCAACTCCAAAACATTGTTCTGAGCTATTAAGAAGCTTGAGATCATTTAGGATCGTATTTTTTAAGCCCAGCTGTGGTATATATGAGAAATATTCTGCTCTGGATAGAATTCCACTGCTGAAGTACAAGCAATCATTTTTCCAAGTGCTTGAATTACATCCCTGACGTGCGAATTGTGGTCCCAACACTAGACTTCATCCCGCTATTCCAACCACTCCATCTATAGACACATGGACACGGATGTGAAATCTGAGACAAACCGGGGGAAAAAACTGCACTATGGCAGCTGTCTACAAATGAGCAGGCCAGGCACTGAAAAGGATAAATCAGTTCTGTGTAATGTCATATGCCTGCAGCCCTTTAAAGCTGGGACAGCAGGACTTCCTAAGAGTTAGCCTGCTATGTGCCCATGGCTTCAGATGGTTTTCACTTTGAAGATATGTCCTGTAGCTCGAAAATAATTAAATTCCTTTTCATAAGCCTGGTTTTCCTCAAACCTATACAGTTAAATATTCCTTAGGCAGTATCATTAACTTAGTGCTCCCCACCTTTCAAGAAAGCAGCATGTAGCAAGGACTAAAGAAAGCAAAAATGTAATTAATGAAGAACAGCTTTTTATAAGGATAATGCCCTTAAAACAAACACCGAAACTTGGTAAGTTTGTCAACAAACATTCAACCACTAAAAGGCAGAGAATTCTGAAAATCCCATGAAAAGCTCTTGCCAAATTTCTAACACGGCTGGAATTGCATTCTAAGCGAGCAATCCAATCTTATACCACTATCCTAAAATATTAGCCTGACCCATTCAGCCCATGAGGGATTCATTTCTGGATGAACCAGTGAGCCCAAGAAAATAATGGACATGGCTTTTGAACTGATGACGAGCTTGCAGGTTTTGAAGTGAAAGCTAACCACCTTCCCGAGAGGGTCCCTTCTCTCCTTTCACCTTTATCGCCGCTGCCTATTTTGACGTGCTCCTCTGTTTCTCTGTGCTTCAATCTACCTTCCACAGCCAAACGATACATGTTGTGATCTCTGCTTAACGCTGCGTGCCTCAACAGTCAATTCAAGCAGATACACATGCATGCACAATTTTAAGAAAATATTTCTTACCAAAAACTATTGGGGGAAAAAAACACAAGTTCTTGAAAGAAACCATATATGACACCAGATATATATATCGCTTTCTAGTCATAAAAACGCTGGAAAGAGGTGGTGGTGGGGAATGTTACTCAAACATTTCTCAACTATGTGATGACGACCGAAGAAACACTCTCCTCCTGTTCCTGCTGGCTTTGGGTTAAACATGGGAATGGCTTTTTCAAGTTACGGAGCCTTGCAGCAAGACAGTAACTATGCCGCTGATGTTATGTATAAACCACAGGACACTGGGAGAAGAAACAGAGTATGTTTGGAATTTGTGTGGGAACAGATGAAGAAGAAGTAAGGAAACAGATGTTTAAGATCATATATTGATATTTGCTCCGAAAAAAATCAGGAAGTTTGAACACCATGGGTTTTTTTCAGCAGAGCTTTTGGAAAGAGCAAATGGCTTACTTCCACTGATGGGGTTTTAAGTTTGTTTATCTCCTAAATGATGAAAGTTAAATTAAAAAAAAAATAATATATATATACACACACCTAACTGGTTTCCAAAACATCCGCATAGGTGTATGTTGGCTGTACACAATTTCCCTCTCTCCTGACTGTACCAGGTTACACAATATAGCAGCTTTAATTGCTCACCAATCCTCTTGGCTAGCACTGGAAACACAATACCGCTTTTGTGAACCAAAATTTAATTACCTTGAATCTTCTTTTCATAGTCCTCAGCACATTGAAATAACTTCGAAAGTCTTTCAGCTCTAAACTTAACACGAGAAACAGCATTCGATGAAAATGTTTAAAATGTTTAGTGATTGAGCCAACATCTTGCTGAAAGCAATGGGAGCCTCCATAAATTACAGAGGAATTAAGCCCTTCCCAACAGGGATCCATGGGTCTCGAACCCAAAGAGACTCATTTTCAGGCCTAAAGGCTATCACTTTCATAGTTCTCCTCATTATTTTTACCCCTCAAAAATATTTAAAATGAGACTTCTGCTTTCTGAATCCAGTCGTGCTCAAAGCCCCATTCCAAGCAGGGGGAGCAGCCCAAGTGTCCATCAGAGCACAAGGAAGGGCAGTGCCTGATGGCAGGGGGGCAGAGGTGGCACAACCACCACCCTCAGACCATGGAGGTCCTCCCCTCTGTCAAGAGGACCTGGAGCAACTTTTATGTGCAGAAAAACATCAAAGCAGCACCATTTCAGGATTTAATACAGGAATAAAAGATATTCCCCATGTCTCTGTCAAGCCTTTTCCCTATACACGCTGTAACAGACTGCAATTACTGCTTATTTTCACACTATTAAGTATGTTTCTAATTGCCCAAAGTCAGCTGCATTGCTTCCTAATTTGTGGAAGACTGTGGGAAAGCATGCTCTGGGACACAAAGGAACCACCACAACTCCTGATTTACATTGTAAATCATAACTCATTCCTAAATAGTTTTTGCATTTTGAGCATATACAGGAGGATTAAGAAAGAAAATTAGAAGAGAACGCAATATAAAGTTAAAGACTAACTTTGTTTAAACAAAAAACTAAAGCTTCATATGGCAGTTTTCCTGCCAAAGAACGATTCTTTTTATAGATTAAAGATGGTCTTCTCCCATTCATTTTTAAGAAGGTTCACAGATGAAGAGGAACAAGATGTCAAGTGACTTAAGAAAACCTTAAGAAATAATTGGGCACGTGGGTTATTTATCTGGCCTGATTAACACAGGGTGGTCTTGGAGGAGGATTATTTGGGGCAGAGAAAGCAGTTAGTCAAATCCTCTGAAGGAGGTCATGTTGACAGATTCCAGAGCGAGAAACGAATCCTCCTCCAAAGACTGGGAAACAGAAGATGACTTTAACCTTCTTTTCTCTCAGAAATGACTTGGTTAGAATGACCTTTGAGAACATACTGAAGGTCAAACATTAACCATTGCTACTCCCAAGCCCAGAACTAATACTTTCTCATCACACCCTGCCTGCCAGCTAGTAAACTTGCACACTGTATGCAAAGCTCAAATCAAAGGCTCATTGAGCTCCAGAGGGAGGCAAAAGTGAGCAGGTCCAGCATGACAGATACTTCATTTAAGGAGGCCCAAAGTCTGGGTTACCTGTTCAGACCTAAGAAATAACAATGGTATAAGAGCTGATCTGAGTTGTCTCAACAGTTTATACAGAGGAAAGTAGATTTTATCCAGACAGTTACTTCTTCTAGCTTCTTAAGCCTCAACCTCAAAACCATCTGCACACATAAGAAGAACCATATGGAAGGACTACCTTTGCATCGTAAGCATTTAGTGCATACCTCACTGATGACCCGGTCCCCAAACTCCACCCTGTGTGGACGATACAACACTAGATATAAAATACCAGCCCAGCAGAAAGCTGGTACGGTCCCAGCTGAATGCCCGTTTCCCTAAATCAAAACTAAAGATGCAAATGTGGNTATTTCCAGATATTACAGACAGTTACAGTATTCTCTCCGTGATGCTGCACACTTGAAAATGCTTTTCTCAGTACCTGATCTAACAGTCACACCTTACAACTTCGGGGTAAGAGAACGGTCTAGATACAGCAGAGCCAAGGTAGCACTGCCACGCCAGCGCAGCACTGCAAAAGAAAGCCAGGAGACTATGTATGGAAAGAAGAAGGGAAGTTAAAACAGACCATGAAGCTCTACACTGGGAAGTTTCTTGTCTCTTCTAATGCACAGGAAATCTCTAATCAGAGACATATGGAGAGCAGAGGGAAGGGTGCCCAGCAGAGCATCCAGTTCTATGGGTCCACGGGGTCACAGAAAGACCATCCCCAAAACACAAGAATGCAGGGGGTTGTATTTTTTTTTAATCTTGAATCTTCAGCAAATGACAAGAATAGGCTGGGGAAGGTCAAACTGTGTCCACTGCCGGCTTCAGCAAATGCCTTTCATGCATCTCCTCGGGAAGTGTTCTTTGCACAGACTGAGATGAGCATTTGAATGGACAGTTTTAGATAAATATAAAATAAATATATTTGAGACCAAGTCTAAGGAATTCTGCACCACTTTGGGCTTTAAAAAAATGTCCCTACCATAAGTGGGTCACCATATTGTGTCTTCATTACAAGAGAGACCAGGTAATAATTTTCCTGACCCAGTCTCATCCAGCACAGTCCTTCTCAAAGGAAACATACCATAGAATGGTTTAGGTTGGAAGGGACCTTAAAGATCAACTAATTCCAACCCCCCTGCCATGGGCAGGGACACCTCCCACCA
>RSEF01000004.1:27845895-27878753 GCA_003993805.1 Himantopus leucocephalus | reverse complement strand
AAGAAAAAAGAAATAAAGAAAAAAGAAATAAAGAAAAAAGAAAGAAAAAAGAGAAAAAAAAAGAAAAGAGGAAAAAGAAATAAAGAAAAAAGGAAAAAATAAATAAAAAGAAAAAAGAAAAAAAAGAAAAAAGAAGAAAAAAGAGAAAAGAAAAAAGAAGAAAAAAGAAAAATTAAAAAAAAGAAAAAAAAAACAACCCGAAACACTAAAAAGTAGATGTCCCCGGTGCCCTGCACAGAGGGAGGCCGCATCCTGCGCGCCGCTCCGCGCCCGCGGCCCCGCACCTTCGCTCCCGCGGCTGTTAACCCTTTCGCCCCCCCGCACCGCCGCTCCCCGACCGGCAAACCCATCCCGGCCTNCCCCCCCCCCCCCCCAACCCGGGCCCTCTCACCCCCGCCGACACGGAGGGGGCCACGGACCCGCCGTGCTGCGGGCGCACCGCACCGCGGGACGCGCAATCCCCACCGCCTTCCCCATCCATGGGGCAGATCCCGAGCTTACGTGTGAGGATCATGGTGCCTCCCTGCCCGCTTCCCTGCCTGCCTGCGCGGCGGCGGCTCGGAACTGGCCGCCGGGCGCGGAGGAGCGGCGCTGCCGCCCGGCCCCTTCGGCCGCCCCCGCCCCCGCCGCCCGGCCCGCCCCGCCGCCCGCCCCGCTGCGCTCCGCTCCGCTCCGCCACCCGCGCAGCCAGCGGCGCCGGGGCGCTTGGGGAGGGGGNGCTCCGCTCCGCTCCGCCACCCGCGCAGCCAGCGGCCCCGGGGCGCTTGGGGAGGGGTGGGTGGGTGGGTGGGATGCTGAGCCGTGCAGGGGATGCTGGTTGGGGGTCTGCGGGCAGGGTGGCGAAAATCGCTGTGAAACGGTGCAAATGCCCGCACATCATGCGAATCTGGGTCTGGACCTGGCTGGAAACCAGCAAGTGTTGGGGACCGCGACACCGCCATGGCCATGGGTTGCCGGCAGCGAAGCGAAGCCTGGCTTCATAGCTCCGCGCCTGGGAGTCGCTCCCGACACCGCTTACTCCCCTGTACGTTTGGCCAAGAGTGTTCGAAGGCTTCTTTCTTGGTCGGCGCTCGCGGTCAGGGCTTTGAAATGGCACAAAGCTGCCAAACTAGCGGCGCGCAAAAGAGCACTGTGAAATTTTGAAAATATCTGGGTCCCGTCAGAGATTATGATTGGTGCGTTTTCTTCCAAGCCAACATCGTATTTTATACTCACTGGTGTTATTCTAAGATTCAGTGGACGTTTCTGCGCTGTGTTCTGTCAGATATAGAGTATATAGAGTGTGGTGCCTGAGCAGGCAATTTGCTGAAGAATAAACATCTCCCCCTCCTATAGGCTGCAAACTGTGGCCAGTTGGCTATTATAGTGTTGTTTCTGGAAACCCCTACACGGCTCCAGGTCATTAATTTACTTTAATAGCCCAGAAGAGGACGGGACTGCACTATATCTTCAAGCTTGACTTTACATATGTTACCTGCTTTATCAATTACCTCTTCGTCTCTAAACGCGCTCCAGCTCTTTTTGGCGTAGCCGCGTTTACCTGCATTTTTGAATGCTTCTTGTAAGGCACCAGGATGTATGTTTACAAAGTAGGTCAGGCCCATAAAATGGGAATTCTTAACTCTAACACAGGGAAGACAGACAGACGTGACGCCCCAGCTGTTGAACAGCCGAGGTAATCCCAGGCTAATTGGCTTTTCTGTCGGTATTGTCTATACTTTTTTTTTGCACTTGATAGATTAGGAAGTGACAGAATAAGTCGTGACAAGAGATGGAGAACGCTGGTTGCGCGTTGTGTGTGATTTTCAGAGTCTGAATTCTAGAAAAGAGAGAAGTTGTTTCTTCAAAAAAAAAAGAAAAAAAAAAAGAAATATCCAGAACATGCAGGAAAGCGTGCTGGTGCTAAGGCGTTTCCATCACAGGGATAATGCTGGAACCAGAAGACCACCATTGTGTCAAGTTAATACCCTCGGTAAAAAGCAGGGTTTATTCTTGTAACCACGGGCTGCCTTCCTGGACCAAGCCTGCCTCTCTGTGTAGGAAGCTTTTGTACAGGACCCACAGGAAGCTTTTGAAGAGGGAGAGAATGGACTTTTACTTGGCAGAAAAAAATGGGAAGAGTTTGGAGGACTCGGCAGTGTGAAAGGGAACTGAAAAATCTAGGAATATGAAGCGAGAAGGTTGTGTGGTGGATGCAAAACAAGAATTTGAAGCCAGAGAGCTTTGTCTGAGGCTTCTGAAAGGGGTGAGTGATGAGATCGGTGAATATTCGACAGATGTGGCCCAGACACAGAAGACGGGAAGCTGTCGGTAGTTAAATCAGGGATTATCATTCCCACCTCTACCTGCTTTGTAAAATAGCAAATGAATGATGCTGCTGCTGATAAAACACCATGTTTGTGCTTTAGTTCAGCTCTCCTGTTCTGCTTGCGAAGCTAATCGGCTCCCACAGTAAAGGAGGAATCTCCATCCTCATTTAGTCTTTGTGGATTCCCTCAGCAATGTCAGAACCAGTGACTTTTGTGATGGAGCAGTCTGTCTGCCGGGATCACGGCTAAATAGATGCCGGAGGATTATCGCTGACCTGGATTAGATTCTTGCTGGTAATCTGAAAGAGAAAGCCTTTGATTCTAGTTTGTTATCAACCCTTGAAGACATGCAGTCTCTCCTGGCTTGCATTTTAACTTGGAATTCTATAGGGCTGCTTAAGCAGGCGTATTTTTGGAGCTGAAAAGCGAGGCACCAGTCTCGCCTTCGCTGTAAAACGTGCTCAGAGGAGCATTCCACCTGAGGCATGGGTGTTCAGCAGGCTACAGCCACCCTCATCACTCATCCGGCTTTAAAGAGCCGTTGTGAAATCAGTAGAGCTTTGGCCTTTAATATTTTTATTTCTTTATCTCTCCGGCTATTCAAAGAGCTGGCAGCTGCCTGACAGAGAGGCAGGATTTTGGAAGTAGCCGGCCTAAGAGGATTGTTTCTGTGGAGTACTGTTATCCTTAATGCAATCAATGAGCTCTGGCTGGATGGTAAAGTAATTGTAAAGGATTGCCCGACAGGCACAATTATTCACTTTAAAAGGTGAATTCTCCTTCTGTTGTAAGTGCATAAGGGAGTGATTCGCAGGACGGCATCTAATAATAAGGACTTGATTGTCCTCTGTTTCCCCTCCCAGGCCCAAATGCCTCAATGGCTGACTGTACCCTTCTCATCCTTTTTCTCCGAAATAGCGCAGTACACAGAGAAGTCCCCATTCGTAATTAGTCAACTGACCTGCTGATACAAACACAGGATTGTCAGACACATGATTGCAATTCTAAACGCTAGTATTAATATCCTCTTAGCAAGAAGATGATAAATTACGGAGCAGCTTCCAGCCCCAGTTTCCAGGCCTTGGGCTCTGGGCTTGGATTCCTTGCCCACTGCGGTATTTGTGTGCAGGATTTCCACAGTCCGAAGGACCTTCGTGTTCCGACCATTGTCAGGGAAATAATTAAGTTTGCATTTTCTAGCACTTGACTTCACTGAAAAGTAATTATTTAAAGGAGCCTGTAATTGTTCAGGCCTCTTGACAAAGAGTGTTTGCGCTGTCACTTCTCAGAGATAAGCGGTGGTAAGAGTGCATTGCTTTCGGAGGAGGAACTTACTGGAGAATCACAAAATGAAAGAAAGCATCTTTGCAAAGTACTTTTTAGCAAAACAGAGAGTAAAGTCATCGTACTGCATAAACACAGGCGCTGCTCTGCTGCTCGTAATTGATGGGCTTTCTGCTCTAGAAATCTTCCTTCAGTAATAAACGGTATTAGAAATATTTCCAGCTGGTCATGTATAGGGGACTACTACTTGTATTTGATCCCAGGCAACAATTAGGTTTTTTTTTTCTTTTCTTTCTTTTAACAGTAAATAATAAAGAAAATTAACTTTGCCGCATTCTTTGTGATGCATATAACTGACTACTTTAAAAGGAGATATATGTGAACTCCATACATGTCTGCTTTTGAATGCCCTCAAAGACCATGAGTTCAACAGTTCAGACTGAAAATGAAACTCCCAGGTTCCCACTGTACTTAAGAAGCGTTCTATTATATGGATGCACAAAAGGATGAGAAATAAAAACTGATTATATAGATTGACAAAGATACAATTTAGTACAATACAAATATAGATAAAATGAAATAGGAGGAGGAGAGAAAATAAATATTTTCATTCAATTTTTAACACAGCAGGTAAGCTCCTTAGCTTATGTGGAATACCCTTGGTTTATAGAAGTTAGAGGAGATGTATCTTTTCCATATTGTGTTTAAGGTGCTGTCACTGGTGATGATTTAATTTTTGAAGGTTGCAGAATTTTTTACTGTTAATGGGTCTGCCTTCCCTTCAATTAAAAGCTATATTTTTACATTTAAAAAAGTGATTCACCTTTGGAAAAATAACCAACTGAATTTAACTTTCAAGAAAGTAGGGAAATCAGATTTGGGTGAACTAAACCGTACTTAGAAGAAGTGCTGGAAGAGGGTCATTAGAATTTCTAACCTGTGATGAAGGCTCAGAGATGATCCAGAGTAAATATATAGCTTGCGGCGTATAGAATTCCTCCTACCTTTTACTGCAAAAATTCAGAATGACTGCTCATATACTGGTAAAGACAGCATCCCTAATCAATTGCTGCTTTGGAACAAGGAATGCGAACCTGGAATTATCAGGACTGAAACCTCTGGATGTATGTGGTGGAAGTGGTCGTGTCAGCGAGACCTGATGGATATGCAGGTCACAGGGGACCGACTCGAACACGCTCCATTAGAGGATGCTGTGACAAAAGTTTGGCCCTGCTAAGGCACCATCCTCAGGTTTAGCTGTCGTAGCTGTGTTGGTGGCCGTGTGGCAGCAGAGCTTCTCTGTGGCACCAGGAGTCATCCCTGGGCCCTTTCTGCTCTTTGTGGGTCATTGGAATGACAGCGGCCATGCCGGATTTGCACTCCTGCTTCTCTTCCTCCACGCTTACAAGCCACAGTGTGCAATGAAGTAGGAGAGGAAGACAGCACAGAGGATGCTTTTACTCAAAATATGTATTACAGAATGATCAAAAGATGGGCAGCTTAATGATGGTGTATAATGGAGGCAGGGTATATATCTTAGCATTGGGTTGCTTGGGAAAGAAGAGGGTTTTTTCAGACCAACACTCTTGTGTTCACTCTGTGTTCCTGTGGCAGCAGCTATATCATTACTAAATCAGCCAGCTCTTCCCTCCTCATTTTTAATCAAATAGATTTTACCTTCCACCTTTAAAATCACCAGTTTCCAAGGCATTCTAATGGTAAGATGTGTGTTTTTTTAAAAAAATGTCATTTTGTGTTCACACATGACCTCCAGTCTGATGAAGAAAAAAGGTCAGCTTTCCCAGAGAGACAACAGTAACCTTCATTAAAACAAGACGGAAGATGCAAGTTGCCCGCTGAAGGAGATGAAAACTGCAAGACCGGTGCCTTAAACACTTCAAAACAGTGGTTGAAAATTGGTTTATGAAGCAGCTGTGTTGTTATAACACACATGAGATGCCAGACTTTTCAGCATGGTACCCTGGGACAGACTGTGTCAGCCATGCAGTGCCCAGCTGGGGTTAAAAGGAGTAGAAGGGAAGGAAAGAAAGTTTTCTTTTTTTCTTTATTTCTTTTTTTTTTTTTTTAAAAATTATAGTAACTAAAACAATTATGAACAATGAAAAATTTCCTTTCAAGAACAAAGTTTTTCTTACTTCTATCTTGTGTGATGCAAGGCTTTCTAGTTAAATGAACTCTATATTCATTAAACTTATTTCCTCTGGAGGAAATAGGCACATGCATCCACCTGGACCAGTTGACCCATTATGCGAAAGACTGCTGCTGTTTTAGCCTTGGGGAATCTCCAGGACTCAGGAAATCATTTTAAACCCATGACTCAATAAAGCACCATAACTATGGCAACTGGAACACATACACTGCGATGGCTAATTTCACCTCGCCATTCATCAGGGGAGGTACTGGCTTGATACTATAGCCTGGAGAGTAGCTATTGTTAATGTAATGTGAAGCTACAGAGACAGGGAAGAAGGAAAACACATGTTAATAAGCCCAGTGAACAAAGTCAGGCGTGGTGTAAGTCAGGACAGGTTCATAATCCTTGTCGGTCCCGTTCTTGACAGAGCGCTAGACTGAGACTCACAATATCTGCAGTCTTGTCCTTTTTTAACTTATTGGGCAGCCTTGGTCGATCCATTCCCCTTCGTCATACTTCATTTTTACCTAGATAAAACAGGGAGAATAATACGTGCCTCTTTTGAAAGCCCTTGACATGTACTGTGGGAAGCCCTCTGTGAGATTATTGTGCTGATACTGTGCCTAATAAAAATCCTCTTGCAGGTTGCCAGTTTGACTGCGTCTTTTATTGTCCCAGCCCATGCTCTTGCTTATTGTAACTGAAAAACAGCTTACAGCAGCAATTACCTTGCGTTTTACTGGGAGGTGAGGTAGATGTGTACATGCAGACAGTTACTTAATGGCACCTTAAGTAACTTGCTGGAGTGTCAACACCCATAATGATGTCTGAGGAAAGACGAGAGAAGTGGAGGGGGAAGCTAGCTGTCTTGCCAGTAAGAACAAACTGAGCTGGAGAAGATTTATTAGGTGTATATTACCCAGATAAATGTGATCCTGACTTGAACGAGGGCCAGCAATAGCAAGGGGAGAGGGTCAGGCAGAAAGAAGTGGCTGTTTGGCCTTCGTCAACAGATTCGAGACCTGACGGGGATTAGGAGGAGTAACAGAATTGTTGGGGTGTTCATTCGTCACTCTAAAATTTAGGATTATGAATTCTGAATGGATGGCCAGTTTAGCTGAAAAATGCTTCCTCCTCCTCCGTGCTGCATTTCTCTTTTCATGCCAGCATGTTACAGAGAGTGAGAGTACAGTGTGATATTGTTTGTGAACATGGTACCAGACATAGCAGTGACTGACAGGTTAATAGGAGCTTGCGTGTTTTAAAAACAAAGACACATATTCTGTTACATGACCACAAGAAAAAGAAACATGGAAAGCGGTTAGTTTGCTTTCATATTTCAACGCTGTCACGTTATGAAGGGCTACCTTTTCTACTCTGCTTGTTGATGAGGTTTTATTTTTGCCTTCATATCGTTTTACAAAGAGACATGGTAAATGAGTTTGTTCTTGAGAAAGCAAATCTCTTATATCTAGCCTTAGCCCAGAGCAGTTTTAAAATATCTAAATTCTGAATTAAAAAAAAAAAAGAGATCCTTCTACTATTTCTTATTACTGGGATAATACGTAAGAGCATTATTTTTACTAAAACAAAAAAAAATAATGATCAGTGTCCTCTTGTATTCTGAAATGCCTTTTTTTTTTCATCAGACTTCAAAATGCAGACAGGTAGCAGTGATTGGAGAATACTTTTACGTAAATCTCTTCGTCCAGTACACCCGGCAAACTGAGTTTACCTGGCCGTTATACTAAATGTTACAACAGTTCTGTCACTAAAGCAACAGAGCAAACCCTTCACTGGCTTTCTAGCCTTTAAAATCAAAAATGCAATGAAGCAGATTCTCTACTGGTGTTGATGGTCATTTTTGAAGCCTGTGGTTGCACCATAATGTGCAAGAGCTGAGGAGCTACCTGTGTAACTCTGTTAAATCCAGTTTATTCTAGCGTAATGCAGATTTACCTTCCAGATAACAGGCTTAATTGTTCTACAGCAAACGAGTCACGTTTTTATACACCACCATTAGTATAGGAACAAATGCATCCTGAAGAACCCCTTTCCTCCTCCATCACCACCAAGTGTCCAGCTGTCCTGGGGATGTGAGGTGCCCTGTGGGGCCTTGACATGGAACAGATACAGCTCTGATGTTTTTAAAACATTTTTGCTGTTGGATTCTTTGGGTATTTTGTTTCTGATGGGTTTACTGAAGATTTATTAACGTATATGGTGGGTGGCGCAAAACCATAAGCTTTAAGTAGATATGGAATCTAATTATTTCTTCACAGACCCCAGTTAAATGTATGAACAATGCTATTTAGAGGATGTGGTGCCAACAAGGGTACGGATCATTTCTTGTCTTGTACTTCTAAAATGAGAAAGATCTGTTCTGAGAAAAGCAATACAGGAAAGAAAAAAGTCTGATCCAGTTAACCTGCTTTTTGTTTGATCACAACTTCAGAGAGTTCCAGGCAGCCAGGGACATACCTGTGCTAGGATCAATGGGGCAAGTGATTAACAGTGATGGGATGCCCTGCACCTTTCATGCTCAAACCAGAACTTTCTCTCCTTTGAAACAAGAGCCTTTACATCACTCAGTAGAATTATATTTCTCATGAGCAGCGTTGGAGTACAGAAATAGTGTCAATTTTCTTCGCTGGGGAATCTTTATTTTTTTCCAGATACAGAATGTCTATTAAACCTCAAGATTAACAGCGCTCCTGGCATCTGATTTTTAGTCAGGAAGTATAAACAATGACTTGAAAGGTGTATATGAAGAACTTTCCATCTGATTTACCAGTAGCTCTTTAGAATCTGTCATGCATGTCATATTGACCTTACAAACTTAATTACCTAAGCTCTAAGAAACCACATGCTTGCCTCTGAGCTCCTTAATGTAAATCAGTGACAGCACTAAGAAAAAACCTGAGCATAAACCATCCTGAAACATCCTGAAAACTTAGATTCTAACAGGTCAGAGTATGGAATTTCTCAGCTGAGGATGTGAATTGAATTCTTTGGAAATTATTTGGAAATAAAAGCCACATCCCACTTGGCCTAGGGTGCAAGAATCCCATATGTCAAAAAATTATGAGCCAGATACCCCAAAATCATAGACTCGCATGAAAGTGGTAAGTTTTAAACATACATTTTAGAAACTCNCTTTGGAAATTATTTGGAAATAAAAGCCACATCCCACTTGGCCTAGGGTGCAAGAATACCATATGTCAAAAAATTATGATACCCCAAAATCATAGACTCTCATGAAAGTGGTAAGTTTTAAACATATATTTTAGAAACTTTCTGGTTTTATGTCAAAGACAAGAATTTTATGTGATTGCCAATACGTAAAAACTGAGTCAAACCCTAAAATCTGGTGTTCACCTCTATGTTAGAAAGGTACCTGAAGAGTTTGGCAGCTTATCTTATTGCTATTTCTGTTGCATTTCAGAAAGTTAGCTGACTTCATCATGAGATTTGGGCCAGCTGGGAAACCTCCTGGCTAGCGTACAGAATGAGACCGAGGACAACTCATCCTTAGCCTTGCCTCTGAAGGAGCTAGCTACTGCCCACCAAGGCAAGATTTTACCTCACTTAGGATTCTTGGGTGCTCCACCTGTTTCCAAAGGGCAGAATAGCTTCCTGCATTGTCTTTTGATAACACCTTTTTTTTTCCCTGAGCCGTGTAAAGAGCTCTGCACCTGGAATAAGAGTTTCTCATCTGTAGCACCTGTGCTAGGTATTTCTTTCACCTGTTGCCGGTTTCTTCACCTCTTTTCTTTCATTTCCTTTCCTTCTATTTCTCTCTTTGTCTTCTTTTCCCTGCTCGTAGCTGGCCACTGCCAAAAGCAACCTTGAGGGGTAGGAGTGCCCTCCTTAGTTCTTTTCCTCATCTCCTCTTCCTTCAGCCAATGCAAGTGAAGAGCAGGCAGAACATTAGATCCAGGGCTGTTGCACAGTGTTCCCCAACGAGGGAAAAAGGAAAAGCATGCAAACTGAAAGGAAAATATATCCAGTTCCCAGCAGGAAGTGGGAATCTAGAACTCAAAAGGGAAATACAGGAAGACTGAGAGATGAGATCACTGCTAGACTGAGTGAACTGTGCCCGAGTGAATTGCAGAGAAGAACTCTGCAATTGTACAGCTAATGCAAACCTAGCAATTAATTTAACGGTCCCATGGAGCCTGGTGATACCAGGTGCTCAGAACCCTTGGATGTGGACAGACATAGTAAATGAAACAGGAAAGAGAATGGTCTCCAAGCATCCTGCTGAATTTCTGCTAGAATTGCTTTACATAGCACTGAGTTATGTTAAGGCGGAAATCATCAGAGCACACAGAGTATAAAGTAACAAATATTGAGAACTACCCACTGCTTTATAGCTGTTCTAGAATGTGATGCAGAGCAAAATGAAAAGCTCAGACAATTTAGATGGGTTGGTCTACTTGTCTTGAAATAATGTTTCTCACCTTGCACAAGCTCCTTCCTTGATTAGGAAGGGCTTTGTTTATTTCAGGGTAAAAAAGGAATTTAAACCTCGTCCCTACAAATTCATGCGTACAACTCTATTTGGGTTGAAGGGTATATTGACATTTGAGTGCATAAATGCTGGCAGGATCATTGCCTTAGTTTTTAGATTATGGATTTTCAGGCTCTTTCACAGACCATTTTTGTGATCTCAACCACACTTCATTTGAAACTCATATACTCATTCCATTAAGAATAGCTTCTCAAGAATGAAAAGCTGATGCTTTATCCTCTGGCCACTTGTACCTACCATTTCTGATCTGGCTGATAATGCGAGAAATCAAAGTACAAATTCTCAGAACAGCAAGGCTTTTCATAATGGTCTCTCCGCATGAAAAGTCCATGTGTCAGCTAAGAAAATGAATTTCTAATAACACTTGGCACTGAATGAGTGGCTTGTCTCAAAGGACTGCACCAAGCACTGTTTATCTGATCTCTGTAACACTGAAATGGGTTTCACCTATTTGAATGATCTTTGTCTTAGCCATCTTTATATCAAGAAGCTTATACTGGATATGATAACCTCAAAATCAACACAGGGATATTTTTTTTTTTAATAAGGAAATAAAACCACACTAGGGATATTTGCATTAGTGCGCTCAATAGTGTTTCTCTGTTGGACAGGGAAAAAAATTCTCTGTGCCTGTTTAAGATTCTGGAGAACTTTATGTTACTTTTTTAAGCCAGGCAAATATGCAACTTTCTCTACGCATGAGTTTAATATATCTTTTTAAGAGGTTACCTATGAGTGTGATGTCCTTTTCATTCTAAACGTAAATACTCAGTATCGTTTTCAGAACATGCTATGATGCAAACTCTATGTGATTCCACAAACTTGTGAATGTGCCTCTGCCATTTGTGGTGTTAACAAATAAAGGCTCTTACTCATATTTCTTCGTAGTAGTTTGACATAGACTGTGTATGCATATACTGTAAAGAAGCAAATATACTCTCTAAGATTGATTTAGAAATTCATACCTCTTTTTTGCTTTAGATTTGAAATAGCAATCAGAAAAAAATAAAAGTATGCATTAAAAGGCTAATTAGTTATTCTTGGTTCATATAGCAGCAGTTTTTTAAAAGACAAGCACTCCTTCACAGGCTAAAGATGAATCAAAGTTCTCCGATTCCTGTAAAAATATGTGTCTCTACAGTCATAGTTTGTTCTGGATCAATTCCAGTGCATTGTGACGATGGGAGCTAGAAAGGAAAACTCAAGAGGGTATTTTTAATCACTTTTACCTCTATTAACAATGTGATGCTATTTCCATTGTTCCTGTTACAAAAATAAGTAGCTGACATGTCCCCCAGAATTGATTATTGTGTTTTAGTCGACAGATCAGCCATCAAGACATTGCAGCCTATCAGGAAAGGGAGTGGAAAGGAGCAGATGGAGAAACCTCAAAGGAAAGGACAAGACACTGTGTCTTTTGTCCTTTGTTCCAAGATGGAAATAAACTGTCTCCACTTTTGATAAGCTCTTCTTTTGATCTTTGTTTGCAATAATTAGGGTTAGACACTAAGCTATTTTATGAATCCTTTTAGGTTTAGCCCCTTCTAAGTTAATATGAACATGAGTTATTTGTCCTCCGCAAACAACCACGTTAATTAACTTTTTATGATTTAATTTTATTTTTGGAGATTTTGTCTAATATGAAAGTGAACTAGATATTGATAGATTTGGGGAAGATGAAAAGTATTTTTTGTGTAGATTTAATTTCACTTCCTATTTTACAAATACGTGAAAACATAAAAATACATATAAAATATACAAAGATCTATTTTCTATCTATCTGTCTGTATTATATAAATCTATAGAGATTTATATATCTAACTTTTTGGGGGGAGTCAATTTAGGAATACCTATCACACTGTCCTCCCATATACTTTAGATGGTCTGGAAAATCTGTCCCCTACATAAGGCTATAGATTAGTGCCCTCACTGATGAGTATTGGTAAATATGATGTCAGATACTTTTGGCTGCAGAGAGAAGAAGAGTTGTTACTCTAGTTCATGCTGAAAGACAGATTGGTTCCAGTCGCTAAAGGAAATCCTGGGAAATAAGAATTTGGGATTCAGCTGGACTGTGTTAGAAGAATAATGGGAGCGTTACCTGCCTCTGGTGCAAGTGTAAGAAGAAATTCAGGTGTTAGCTTAAGAACAAATGTGTTTTTCTTTGTTTGCGAAGCCAGCATTTGTCCTAGGCAAAAAAAAAACCCAAATCCAAAACAACTCCTCAAGAAGGTAAATAAAATTAATTGCAGTTATCTAAGAAGTAAAAAGATTGTAAATCTAGGCAGTTTTCCTGTATATGACTGGGAGCCAGAGTACTACAGAGTAAAACAAATGTAATATTCAAAGAATGCCAGCAGCAAATGTGTTTGTGTATAAACATATTTGTGGTATATAGTAAGATGTAATTTCAGAAACTGGTCCAGAATTAAAGAGTGTATGTATATTTTTACATCACTGCTAATTGATAGATTTTAAAGATCATTGCAACAACCTAAACTACAAATCTTGCTCAGGATTCTTGCCTGAAGCTGTGTCTCTGGCATTTTATAATGCCTTGATTTTAAGATTTAAGATGTCAAGTGACAAACAACTTCAAAGTTTAAAACGTGACAAATTACTTCAGAGTTTAAAATGTGTGCCTTAATCCAAATTTTGATTCTGTTAGAATCAGTATCTAGTCTTTCGATCTTTTTCTGCCTTTTTCTGCCAGCCCAGGTTCTTCTTTGTGTCCTGAAGATCACAGTGCAGCTGTGGGATCGCAATAAGAGCTACAAGATGCAAAGCTAGAACATGCCTCCTACTGTCAGAGACAAAAAAAAAAAAAATTATCTATGCTTTTCTGAAACACATCATTGTAATGGTATACAGCTTCACGCTTGCAGATTTTCAAAATGTCATCATTTTTAGTAACTTCCTGAAGCATGTAGAGGTATAGTCATTTACTGGAAAATACAGAATTCTCCTTAAGGGATCTAAATTGCTGAATCTTGGTATCTCCAGTAGAATATAGTCTACGCTTATCAGCTGAATAAGTGATACAGTCTAAACAAAGGGTAATAATGTTCAACTGGAATTCCAGGAAAGGAAGCTTAATGCGAACTTCCTGATTTAATCTTACAAAAATAGAAAGGTTGATAGGATAAATGAATCACTCAGAAGAGCAGATTTTGCTTCAGTTAATTAAAACAGACCATAAAAATGTCAAAGTAACCCTTTGTAACATTTAACTGCAAAACTCATATAGAAAACTACTTAGAGTATCACTTTCGTGCATGAGACTAAGAAGAATCTCTTCAGAGAAACAACTCAATTTTCTGAACATTTCTTCTCATTTTCCAGCCTGGAAGTCATGGTGACAGCTACATGGACATTTCTCGTACAATTTCCCGTATCTTCTGCTTTTGGTGAGCCAGGAAAAGTCTTCTCAGAAGTAAATTTGGAACTTCTGCTTCTGGAAGATATCAGCAAGTCAGAGGTGCATGGAAATTAAAGAAAAACAAAGCAAATGAACTATTTTGAGCCCTAAGAAAAGGTTTTATTAGGTTCAATTTGAGTTCACGTTGACTTCCTTACAATGGTAGTCACTCAAGTGTGGAATAAACTCACAAAGAAAATGGAAGGAACACTTTTTGGACAAGATACCTGGTAAGTTGCTAGACAATGAGCAAGAGACATGGTCCTGCACTGCTGGGAGAATGGGAATGGCAACATTGTAGGCCTTCTCCATCTCTAACTTCTGCAAATTTGTTGCCCGTCAACGCTTTTAAATATAGTCAATGTGAAGACTGTCTAAAATGCAAGTTAGGCAAGTGACAAGTTGCGATTACAACTTTCTTTCCCCCTACCAAACCAGCAGGAAAATGTATAAAAAATGTGTGTATACCACCATAACCCCCACAGCAACAAGCAGCAGGATATCCATGGCACTGCCAGAAGCCAACCATATCAGAGGAACGTGCTGTGCGTTTCCTGAGGTCTTGCATATGCTCCACCCATGATCAATCCTTGCCTTGGGTGGAAGGTGTTTATTTCACATTTGGGCATGAACATCTCATCTTCTTAGAGATAGCTTTTTTTTCTTTTTTTTTTTGGCAGCAGCAGCCCAATAATTTTCAGTGTCTAGACTCTTCCAGGATGGAGCTCTGTCTAATGGCAAGGTGGTGGATGGGAGTCTTTTTGTTCTCTTAGGCAGAGCCTTGGAATGGCTGTTGGCATTTTTTTCCCTGATCAGGGTTTGATCCCAGGTTTTTGGTTTGTTTGTTTGTTACCAGTTTTTATTGCCTTCCAATTTGTTGCTTTCTTTTATTTTGTTTGTGGGGTTGCAGGTTTTTCAGCTCTTCCTTACTGGCATACGAAGTTGCTCAGAATGAAAGATAAGAGAGAGACTTCATGTGGTAGAGCTGCTTTGTGCTTTTATGACTGAGACCAGTGCTGCCAGAAGAAAACAAGAAGAGGCAGACCTGGTGAAACATTGCATCTGTGCATGCAAAAGATCTTCTGAAACACGCTAAGGGTGAGTATGAGTGACTGATAGCATCTGCAGTTGGAAGAGGAGCAGCTCCAAGTTAATACTGAATTCTGTTGTATTAGCTAACACTGACCTCTATTTTATTCATTCCTGATCTCTTGGACAATTCAAGGACAGGATTAACTGAGTTTATTATAACCACTTTGATTTTTTTTGATGCCAAGAAGCAAAGACTAATGTGAGGAATCACTCATACACATAAAAACTCGTGGGAAGAGGAAGAAGGAAGAGGTGAAAGAGAGGCACAAAGGAATCCTAAACCACGTGGACCTTCTTCCCTTGCCTGGAGACTGATTCCATAGTGAAACTTAGAGATTATTTCCTGCTAGAGATTTAAAAGGGATAGCCCTGAATTATGCTGGAAATCAGGTCAGTGTTTTGTGAAGGTGGGAAATAAATATCAAAAAAAGCATGTTCATACTGATCGGCAAACGATGCAATCTCCTCGCTCCCTGTTGCGCCTGAGATATCTGGGTGTTTCAGACAGCTGTGAGTGATGAGGCACCCATCTGTGATGAGCTAAGGATGGGATGTGAGCCTTGGAGTCAAAATGGAATTGCCTACTTTTGACCAAAATGTACTTTATGGGCGGGTGTGCTTCGCCTGCCAACTATCTGTTTTGTTTTGGCACTAGAAATAACAGTCTTGGATACCTCCCTTTGGAGGGTTAGCTGCAATTACAGATATGTTTCAGAAGATTCTTCCATTTCACAGAAAAAATTGATGAAAATTAGAAGCAACACGCTCATCATTTGCCAGACTTGCAAGATATATTTTTCCTACATACTTAGTCGTTTGGGTAATTATTTTCTTAATGAGGAGACTTGTCAAAACACATTATGGTGACTGATTTCACATCACCACTGTTTTTCCTAGCAGTTTCTGATTACTGATTATATGATACAGGAAAACATTCATTTTTAATTACTGCCAGTAATTTCTTAGAAATCACTAACAGCCAAACTGCTATAGCCTACCTAAGTACTTCACAGCTTTCCCAGGGAAAAGAAAACCCAAACCCAAATAGCTTTTTTTGGTTTATAGTTACAGTTGAGTTCAGAAAAAATTGAGTAGTTCTGTGTTTGGTTGTATATTAGGAACTTAAAGGCAAAAGATGACGAAAAAGGTGATGTCTATCTATGCTGTTACTAGACTAGGGAGTCTACAATACTGTGTGCAGAAACATACTTGCTTGCATTACTGTGATACCTTTCGACTGAGGTTCACAAAGCATGCTGCAAACAATGTATTTAGCAATTTTAATGCATAACCTCTCCTTAGAGAGACAGAAACACATGAAAGAATATAGGTGTTTTCCACAGCTACAAACTGAACTGGCTGAGAAAATTGTGAACAAACCCAGTGAGTCTTTTCCCCTTTTCTGGCCTTTACCCTTAGGCACCACTCACAGCATCACATAACCCTCCAGGACAGAGCTGGCTTGTGCCTCGCTTTTGCACCATTGTAGCAGGAGGAAAAAGCTCAAGTAATCCCAGCACAAGACCCAAAATTGCTGGAAGTCTCTGTCCTCAGCATGCATCAGACTACTTCTACCACACTTCCAGGGCTTACCAGGGCCCAGAAAAGGGAGCGTCTTCTTCATCTCAGAGAGGGCAGCTCACCTTGGTGGCTGCACATTGCTCCTAACACAAGTCAGTGTCTCGAGGGTGCCATTAAATATAGTGGTTATATGTACGATGCCATGAAAGAAATTAAGTTCTGTGTGGTTTTAGAGAAGGAGGAGAAAATACAGATTGCATTAAATGTATGGGCTTGTGTTTGGTGTACGGTATGTGTCCAGGTATACATCCCACGTAGTTTACTTTTACCTTATCACTAATATTCATAGTCTGCTTGTCTAGGAATAACCTTTGTGGTTATGTTATGTTATTTGAAATCCTTGATGTAAGGCATTATCTTCCCAGTGTAGCTATGCTATTCTGTACCACTTTACCAAAGTAATTTTAAGTATCCAAGGGTATGTATTTCTTGGTCATTTTAATACAAGAGTTATCTTGCAGCTTGCATTCTCTGCTAACAGATGTTTTGTTACTAGTGTCCAACGTTATGCAATAAGACAGTGAGTCCCCAGAACTCCCTGTCAGGAACACAGAGTACTCTAAGATAGATCACTTTCATATTTTCTGGCATTCGGTGATGGGTAAATCTCCAAATGGTTTGTAGGTCCATTTAGTTTAAACTAAATATCCAGAGCTCAGATTCCTAGAGCTCAGTTTTCTCAGACTACAAAACCAGACTAGTTATCTAATGGGCGTAATGGTACTGGTAAGGGAAATGAGAGAGAAAAAGAATTTCTTATATTTTCTAGAACTGTCCTGGTTCAGCTTGAAATCACCAGAAAAATTCCTTTCTTTTTCCTTTTCTGTTTACTCTTTTCCATCCTCCACCCAGTTTTTCACCCTCTGGATTTGCTGCTGTTTACATATTCAGGATGAAGTTCTGTCTCGGCTACTTTCATATGACCTCTCTTTAATTTATACCTATATGTGTACTCTGGTGCCAAGGACTTATTTGGAAATAAAATAAGGATTGTCTGAGACATACAGACTTCAAATTTACCTTGATCATAATGTTTCTCGGGAAGACAATTGAGCAGAACGGACTTCATTTGAGGTCTGGCTGAAGAAGTCTTTAAAGTGTCAGAAACTTTCCTGTTACATACTAATCACCCACGTCAACTGGGAAGAGTACAAGCTGCAAAAGTAGATTTTTTAGTTACAACTTCAGTGGTATCAAATTTTAGGAAAATGGGAATTGTTCCATTTTGCAAGAGTGGGACAGCAAAACAATTTCATGTGTTTTGACTGATTTTATCTCCTTTGCACACACAGTATAGTGCATTTTCTTGGATGATTAAGCCTAGATAAATCAGTTCTTCAGCACAAGTGTATGAATATATAGTTGACATTTTGACACTTTCAAAAAAAGAATTTCCTTGCTGAGGCAACTACATTTGAAACGCTGTGTAGTAGATTTTTTTCTTTTAATGGAAGATAGTTAAACATAATTAAATTACAATTTCATCATAATTTTGCAATGGTAACATTTTAAAGCCTGTGTCATTTGCTTTTTGCAGCTGTTATTTTGTTCAAGGAGTCAGTGTATGACTTGACTTTTTTGTAAGATTTCCAAGTAGAACCACTTTTACTTCCTTTAATATTACGATATTTGGCAGGGCCAGTCTCATGTGAATAAATGAGTGAAGAAATTGCATAAATTTTAGTGAAAATGCAAATAATTCATTTTTCTCAGACCTGAACTTGTGCTAAAAAGCATCAAGCACCATGGGGTAACAAATGAAACCAGCTGTCAAATGCAGTACCAAAATATAAATACAGCAATCAGAGCTGATACTGCAGGAACACTGCAGGGTGCAAGAAAGGGTAAAGAAGCGATGGAAACAACAGAGAGCATTTTCGAGGATGGTTTAAAGGACATGAGGAAGCACGCTGAAAGCATTTCCTGCAGCACAAGCAGAGGAAAAGGCTTTCTACCACACTTGCATTTTCTGTGGAGACTCTGCCTTAGGGTCATCTGTGAAAGCAGTCGCTCATGTTGCCTGCACGACGCTTTCTTGGGACAGACACCTGCACTGAGCACACGTGGGAGCACCCAGAAGAAAAGGCCAGTGAGGAGATTACGAGGGTTGTATGTTTTCTGTTGTCTTTGCTACGTGTACTGTAAACAGCCATGAAACAAACCCTAGCCTAAGTTCAGACAAACCAGAGTTTCTTTGCTAACCCTTTCACCCTTTACCTTCAAATTATGTAGGGAACAAGGAGCTCTGCCTCCTTTGCCTCCATGATCTGCCACGGACTTCAGCTCCTGGCTTTTAATTTGCTCCGAACTCAAGTGCCCTCCCCTCCAGGCGCTGCCTCCCTGCCATGTTTGCTGTCTCCATCCAGTCTTCTCGCAGCTCAACTGCTGGAAAAAATCTTCTCTCTTTCTGGACTTCTCCTTTGTCAGAGGGAGAGTGGCTTATTCATACTCTGCTTTGTTTTCCAAGCAGAATTTGTTGACAGCCTGCAATTCCCTCAGAGCCCTTGCGGGAGCCTGCAATATTGCACGGGGTCCTGTGACCCCATGCCACTGGCTGAGAGGTCCGAGTACTACTTCAGCCAGAAGACTTGCGTAGAAAGGAGGGAGAGATATTGCACAGCAGACTTGATTTACTGATCCTGGACCTTGGATTTGTACCTCCAGCCTTCGCTCTCCACCCTCCCAAAACTTGGACTGTAGGAGGAATGCCTTTCTCCCTTACTGTGTATGTCCTCAGGGTTATATTTGAAGCCACGCGATTTCCATGAAGTCATTTCATGGCACCTAGCTAAATACTTTTAAAAAAGTTGCCTCCTGCAGAAGGAGAAAACAAAATTAAGGACTCTCTGTTGGGGCTGGTGCACAGCTGGGTTTGTGTGGGAGCTGATGCATGAAAATCGATGCAAATACGTCTTTTCTCCAACTGGATTTAACAGCATAGGACATAAACATAACTGAGTGGGAAAAGGCAGAGTGGTTAATAACCTGTGGTTCTTATTCTGCTGTCCAGGGCAACGTGTCGGGTTCAACCCCTGAACTGTCTATTTCACTCAACCCCCAAACACAACTCAAAATAAAAGAGATATTTTTTTTTAAGCGCAAGGAGAGGTCATTAAACCCTTGTCACAGGCCAAGAGATAGCCACAGGTTAGGAACTGAATGGTAACAGGTCAGGGAAGGAGAAGAAATCTCCTCTAGCCATTTCTGTTGCTGAATCACACTGATTCAGCTACAGCAAAATGCACATGGGCTTAGTACTAATTGTAATTCATGCTAATAAAGTCCAGAAGTGCAGGATTTAGTTATATTCCCTATTATACCCCACTGGCTTTGGGAAGGATCTAGCTCATATTGTTTTACTCACCTCAGAAAGAGAGAATTGAACACATTTGCTAATAGAAAAACTTGACCGTAATATTACTCTGTAGCTTATGCTCAGGTTTACTATTTCTGTAAGAGCAAACATAAATGTTTAGCAGGAACAGACACAGAAAGTACCTCTCTGGAATAAAGATCCCAGAAAAGCAAACAAGGAAACTGTTTTAATGAAAAACCTGATATGGGAAATGCTTCAGCACGTACCTCTTTTCCACAGCTCTGTTCTCTTATCTTATGAAACAGACAGGTGCTGGAAAAACTGGACTAAAAATGAGTTACCGAAGAGTTGTGCCAGCCCATTCCTTGCTGATAGATCAGTAGGTGCTTCAGAGCAAGCAGAGCCTGATTCTCCTAGGTTTACATCCAAATTATTCCCGAAAAGCCAAAGACTACCTCCTTTTATACATTGGCAAAAATAAGTAGGCCATGAGTATTTTCTCTGACGAGCTTTAACCATGAACGCATATAATTTAGAGAGGCTGAAAACAGTATATTTGCAAACACATATGCAAGTTGTCAATATACCCTCTGGAAAATCTGCTACAGCTGGCTGATAGTCTTACAATATTATTAAATGTGGGGTTATTATTTCACCATGTTTAGGTCACTTTTGGATACAACATACAGGAGAGGGAAGTATTGGCCATATTATATTAAGCAATGAACTTTCCATATGTTGGAAATAGCGTTATGAAAAGAAACTGCCCAGAGAAAGAAAACTTGGTATTTATGAGAGGGAGTACTCAGTACATCACCAATGATCCCATCCAGCAGAGATTCTCAGACTCTGCCTGTTACCATGCTGTCTGATCTCAAAAAAGGAGAGGCATGTTATTTCTCTTAGAGAAATAAAAAATAAAAATAGTTAGGCCATCCATCAACTAAAACCAAGACAAGTGTTTGGTTCTCACTGTTGAAACGGGATATTATTATTCCCATGGGGATTAATAAGCCTAGCTGGAGGAGTCTGGCCCTTCGGGAGGTCAATAGAGGAATGCTTATGATTAATGTTTTGGTCCATGGTCTATCTCTATGCTAAGTTAATAAAGCTACATCGTCTTTTACCATCTCTTATTAACACAACATTAAATTTCTATTAACATTGATGTTGCAGACTGCCCTTGGCTCTGTGAAGTAAAATAATACTTTGTGGAAAAGATTTTACTGTACAAATAAGCAGATTTAACATCCCAGTTTGTTCCCAGCTCTCAGATGTCAGCATTGCCTGTAATTAGCTGTGAGTTGGAATGTGTGTTGCCATGCAGTAACCACACCAAGCATCTTCCTTCACATCTTGATTTCCCATTTCAAATATCCCTGTTGAGTTTAGAAAATGACTTGTGGAAGCAAAAGAGACCAAAAGAGAAGAGGCTCAGAACCAGCATTTAAGGTGAACCTAACGTAGAATCAGCCTGTTAAAGAAATATTTTTTTTTTTTTAAACTTACTTGGCTTCACAAAAAAATATAAAAGACGGTAGGAAAGCATTGCTTAAAGAAATAGATTCTTTGAATAAAATAATCACAGGTATTCAGCAGTTAAAAATATATTTCAAAGGACAGTTTCCAGTATGAAATGCAAAACTCTCGAAATGAATGACTAGAGATTACAGTGACATATTTCCAGATGCTTTTACTGTTCATAATCAAGATAAGGGTCTGTGAAAGGTGAACGCTTGCAAGCTCTGCAGGAAGTTGGGTTTTCTCACCTGACCGATCTGGGATGGCTGTGTAAGCCTCCCCAGAAAAGCCAATCCTAATCAGTCACAGTCATGAGGCTGCTAGAACATATTCTCCTATTTAAGGCAAATTTAATTTTCAGGCTGCCATCATTCTCTTGCCTTCCACAGAGGTGTTCCATCTCTGCACTGAAGCTTTAGAGTAGATCCAGCCTCCCTCGAGCATTTTGATACCAGCAACAAAAATGTCAGCGACCGCTCTGGGTGACCATGAGAGATCTGTTGATTAATTTCTCAGTTTTATTCTGCCACTTGCTGACAGTCTACACAAATAAATGCATTTTTTTGCCTACAAAGAAACGTAAACAACATTGTGATGTGGGCTGTCGTTACTTCCTGACTGTATTTTCCAAATGGGCAGAAAGATGTTCCATGAACTTCAACTAGTCCAGAAAGCAGCTCTCTGGTTCCCACCGTACTTTGCTGTGCAACTGGACATGCTCACTGAACTCTGGGGGTTTTAATTGCGGTCATACTTGGTATCCCAAACACTAGCACTGCTGTTAGATGCAACTGCTACTTTTTAAAATAATTAAGGCAGCAACACTGATAGCCACTGTATTTAATCTTGTGGGAGCTGTAGGAAAAGGCCTTTCTGTAAAAGCATCTTCTTTTTCTTGATCACCGTTCACTTTGAGATTTCTCTGCAAGACCTATGGGTTCTTCCAAAGTTTAAAGAAAGGGAGAAGGGGACAGGAGACAGATATATTCTCTGAACTCACTCTTGTATTGTACCAATCTGCTTCTTGGATTGACAAAAAGGTATATATTTATGAAATAGAAATAAATTGTAAAGTAAAATCCTTAATATCTCATCCTAGATACAGTGAGTTCTTTTAAAATATGCTCCTATAGATGTGCTATAACACACATAATTTGGGGGAAAAAAGGTAACCAGGATGTTACCGGCGCGATGACAAACACCATGATGTTTATGATACAGCACCTAACAGAGGGAGCGTTAAATACCAAAGCAAGCATTGACAGCCTCCGATAAAAATTGCAACAATGTTCAAAATGTATTGGAAAAGACACGTGTTTTCCAAAACCGGTTAGGAATCACAGGCCAAGCATCCAGCAACTTTCTCAGGAAAAATGGTCATCGGAGGGGCCGCTGCTTTTGCAATCACAATAAACTTCCCAACACACAAGCTGGGTTGGCAGCGGAGCGATGGAACTCGGGATGTAAACGTGCGGCTGCGAATCGTCCCCTCGCCTTCGGACAGAGCATTGCTAATCTCTCCGGAATATCATGTTAAAGCAATACTTCGCATTTCCATGCAGATCGCTCAGTCTGACAGCGGTGGTTGGTCCCAAAGCAGCAATGGAGCTGGGTTAGCCCCGCGTTGTGGGGTTGGAGGGAGGCCAGCGTTTCTCCTCATGCTTCTCAGAGAATGAGTCAACACACCTGCTCTGAAAATCTGGATCGAGTCAGCAGCCAACGATGTCATCTTTGGCACCGTCGCCAGAACTCCATCTGAATTATGTTCTTTAATTCAAGTTTTAACGCTTTTAATACAAGACACTATTGGAATTTTTCATGACCTAAAGTTTTTCTTTTCCTGAAAGACGTGCAATGACAAAGTAAACCCATTGCTTGCTTCAGCTAAAACTTTAATCTTTCTTGTGAAAACTATAATAAATGTTACTTTTAAAATACAAATAAACTCTTTAGTTTTTTTGACAAGAAAGAGTCTTTTATTTTTTTTTTTTTAATTAGCAGTATTTTCTCAATAGGAGAACCACATTCTGCAAACATATATTCCTGTGAGTAATTCAATTAAGTAAAGGAAGTAACTCGTGAATAATGGCTTGCAGGGCGAGGCCTTTGCTTTTTTTTGCCTGATTTCTTAATATAAACAAAGCAGAATGAAAATTTTAACTGAGGAATTTATTTTATCTCCACAACAAAGAAGAATCAGAATGTCCACAAAATCGTGTCAGCGTACAGGTAATGTAAACCCCACTGCAAACAATTTCGTCGGGGTGTGTAGGAATGGGCAGCGTTATGTATGTGCGAAGAAGCACAGCCCGTTCCGCAGCTGAGATCTAGCTATTACCAGCAGAGAGTTTCGTTTGCAGGGTGGTTTGGAAACGCTGAGCTCCGTGTTCCTCCACAGCCAGCCATGAACAGAAGCAGCCACTAAACTTTTCTTTGTTTATCAGCACACGGTTGCCAAGTTTTTCCAACTTTCTCCTCGTGCAGTAAGAGAGGTTGCCAAATAAACTCTGCCCAATGCCTGAAGGAAACTGCTCAAGTAACCTCTCTATCTTCCCACTGTTGTATCCTCCCACTTAATTGGTCACACTGGGAACTAGACCAATATGCTGATGGAACTCTCCATGTTTCAAAGCCAATAGAGATGGAGCTCTTCATGAATGTTACCTATTATCTAAAGTTGCAAAATCAAATTAATTAAAAAACAGAGTAAATTGATATCACAAGTGCAGAAAGAAATCCACCGCTTATCCAAAATAATACAATGCTGCTCCTTTAAAAATAAAAGTCCAACTTTGCTTTAGATTTCTAGACAAACAAACCACAGCTTCTACAGGGTTTCCTCAGATGCAGTATTGACCAAGTTATTTTCTAAGAAACATTTCAGCCAAGGTGGTAAAGACATCTAATTCTCTAAGACTTCTCCTATCTGACATGTTAGCATAGAAAAAGCAGAAAATTGCACTGTGAAAGACATGAAGTGTGTCATCGGTTCGCCTTGAGTTCAATGTACTACGAGGAATACGGAGTTCCTGAGACTCTAGGGATGATTCTAGCTAGAATAATATTTAAATATATAACACATCAGCATAGATGGCTGTCTCCAGATATGTTGATACTTTAGTTGCTATAGTAGCTGTGACTCATGCATGCAGTCCAGCAAGCTTTAATCTAGCAAGCTCAGACATTACGCGCTGTGTAGTAACGCAGCACCCAAGGAGAGCTGAAAAATCTCTGAAGAGAGGTCCTGTTCAGAGGGAGGCCAAAGATATTTTCCTTCCTTGCTAGGTGGACACAGCATAAGGGGAAGGGAAAGTGCGGAAGGGAGAAAAATCTTGATAGGAGACTGAAAAAAGGTAGAAATTGGAGTGGGGAGGGAGAGAAAGAGAAAGGGAGAGTAAAAGAGAGCAGCGTACAGAGCATCAGGAGGCTTGGCTTCTATTTCTATCTGACCCCTGGAAAAATGCATGACTTTTGAGAGAGTAATGTCATTGCATTGTTTCTCATTTCCATTGTCTTTCCCAGTGTTAACTCTTTGGAACAGGAACCCTTTCTTAATATTTGTAAATAACATGCCAAAATGGGCTATCATGCTCCCTGGGGGCCACAAGGAGTAGGAGGCTAACGTAGAGAGAGGAGGTATGTCTGAGAGTACGAGTCAAATATTGTATTCTTAAATATAGAAAATAATGGATATATAAAACGAATGTAAGCTGTGAGCTTGATATCCTACCAGTTAAAGTGGTAACCCTTCTAATGACTGTGTCAAGATTTTGTCAATGCATCTTGTTTAAAGCCTTGTTTTCCTGCCAGTAAAGATTGTCCAAGACCTTGCTGTGTCATTGGTTCATTACTATGCACCTAAGCTCACATCACCCCTTGCAGAATAGTTCACGTACTGTCAGGAAGCCTTTCATCCAAGTGCTGACCCTAAATCTAAGGATATCCCTGAATGAATGTGCATTGTATAAACAAACAGGCAAGTCAGAGTTATCATGTGAACCTCAGAGTGGAAAATCTTCATCAGTGCTGCACCCAAACTGGCCAAGGAAGAGGCCCGGGATTCCTTAGTCAGCCCAGAGTGCTTATTTAGCCAAATTCTTGGTTTACCTCTTCTAACCTTCTAGGGAGAGACCTGTGAAGAAACTGTATGCGCATAGACTACTATATAGAAGGAGAGAAGGAAGGCGCACCTAAGGCAGGACCAGTTTCAGCAACTTAATTTTCAAAGGACTATTTTCTTTTCTCGTTTAATGAATCCTATCTGGTCAACACTGAGGTACCTCCATATCAGAACAAAGAAGACTTGTCCTTACTTTAACACGTGCAACTGGACTACGTTAATTATTAGTAAATGGCAATAGGCGTTTTCAGAGAACCATGTATTTCATGTCTGCTGCCACATCCCCATGCTTCCTCTCCTCCTCCATTTACCTCCACTCTCTCCCAGAGCTCCTCATAACCCTCTAGGGAACAGACAGCACCTTTTCTGGCCCGTTCTCAGCCTTGACTGGCTGGACACTAAGCCAACAGGACAGGTTGCTGCTCTGCTCATGCAACAGCTTTTTCCTTTGTGGGTACTAGTCTGAGTCTCCTCCACCTAAAAAACTATTTTCACAACGCTCAAGAGCCTTCTCTAATAGCTCAGGAATATCTGCCCCATAATCAAATTCAGTTGCAGCTGGAGGAATGGGTACAGATAGACGGCTGAAGTGCTAATATTTTCCCCTAAGCCACATTTCTTTAGAAAATTGTGTTGAAAAAGTATACTCTTAATATTACCATTGGCAACCACAACCTTCTGTCCAAATGACAGGTTGATTAAATCTTAATGCTGCTGTTGCTGCTATGACATACTGGAGAACTCATACTCATTTCTGTATTTGGCCAGACCAACTAGTTTCATTTGAGTGTATTTTGTATAAGTAGCATGTAGAAAAAGCTTGAAAACATTTCATGATTGCTATTATTGGTTGAAAGGAATGTATTTAGTATTAAAATCCATGTAATTGAGACAAAACCTTTTAAAATTTCATCTCAGACTTTTAAGCCACATAATAAACTAATAAATAAATTGAACATAAATCCCAACCACCTGTCTTTTCTTTATTTAACACAGATTAGCAGCTGGCTTGGGCTTTTGTCAAGACTGTGGGAATGAGTTAACATGTTTAAGACAAGCATTTCCACGGCTGACTTGCAGTGCAAGTTGTCTTCCATAATTCAACAGCCGCATCAACAAAACGAACGCTAGCAAAACAGCATTAGAAAATGCATTCCTCGCAAACTGCTGGAGCAAGGAGTCTTCAGGTCAAGGGTCCTAAGAGAAATGTGGGCCAACTTAACAGTGCTTCCAAGTGAATCGTTTCACAAGCCACCTGCGTGTTCATCACTGACCAGAAAATCAAGTTTTTCTGTGAAAAAGCAAGCCTCACATACATTTTTTTCTTGTTTCACAAAGAATTACATCATCATGTATCAATAGGAGTTAAATCAGAAAGAAAAAAAATGTGAAATAAAATAAGCCGAGTGGGGTGGTTCAGAAATTTCAAGCTTTCCTCCACAGCTTCAAAGTTCAGTCATCTACTCGGGTGTCAAACCCTCCCTTTCCTTAATTGTTTCTCAACCAGTCACTTTAATACTCTCTGGTTTTGGCTAGGACACAACGTGAACTTTCGCATCTAGGAGTAGCACGGAGATGTCGTGCTTCGTGCACTGTCATCATCAGCTCCTGCTGGCTGGGAGATTGCTACAACGAGTGAGGGTTGTAGGAGATTATGGATGATTAGAAACAGGCAAATGTACTCTTAAACTGGGGCAAACTGGAGCGCAGAAAAGTTGACTGTGCTGCCAAGAGGCTTATGGAAATGTCCATGGGGCTATGAAAAAGAACTGAAATAGCCAAAAATATTCAATGTGTCACTAATTTGTGGTGTGCTTATTGCATAGGAAGATGAACTGGGACTGATGCCAAATTTCTGTTTCATTTTGCTTTCAATAGATTTTAGTTCCTTTAAAGAAAAAAAAACCATTTTACTCCCTTTCTCCGTCTGATTTTTTAGGTCTGGGACTTTTAGGTTTTACTGGTAGTTGAGTATACTATATAGGAGCTGAGCTTTTGCTAGAAAAATCCTCACAACAAAGAACCAGTAAGCTGTACATATTTCTCATGTAAAGAAGCAGTCTTGCAGTCCTTACTAACTTGTGCCTCAACGCTGAAACCCATTCTCCTTCATTCAGTTGCACAGTGCCTGCATACTAATCCCAATTTACGCTTTACCAAGGTAACGGCCCTTTTCAGTCCTGATGGTTTCACTCTTCCAGTCCTTACCGGACTTGATAGCAAATCTACTCCGAGTATCGTGAGCAGCAAGGCTGGGACCAAGGAGAATTTTGCATGGTTAAGACTGTCAGACTGGGTGCTCACTTCTTTTCCCGGTGTTTGTACCCCAATATTCAACATCAAAAGCTCACGGTGCTCGTCAATAAATCAGCAGGAGAAGCAGATGGACAACGTGTCTAACATTCAGACTTTAAGCAGCACGTGATTCCAGGATGTCCAAATTCTGCAGCTTTGACTCATTTTGTGCGCTTCCCCTCTGTTTTTTTTAATGCATAATTGTCATGAAAGAATTCCCTCAGAAACGAACATGATGCAGAGCTCGTTGCTGAATGAGTGGTCTATTAATTAGACATCTTTAGAAAAAAGGCTGTTCTATGCTCAGCAGATTAAACTGAGCCCTTGAGATATTTGAAGTTTGTTCTGTCACTATCAGATAAACACAACAGAACATGCCGACCTGCAGAGGTTCATGACTAAACTGTTTGCAAGGTTAAAAAGAAAGGGAGAGGAAAAGCCTTGTTAATCTTCTCCATTCCTAATTTTAATAAAAAGTAAATATTTTTGTAAAAACATTTCAAAGGCTTCCACTTTCAGCTATGTGGCAGGTCGAGATTAGGGAAAACCCAAGCACCTCCTAAGGTTAAACACACTATTTGTCTCTGTCTTTCAAACTACATCTGAGTATATTTTGCAGATAAGTTTAGATAGGGTAAAGCTCAAACTCCTTTCCTTTGACTTTTTACCTAGAAATATACAGCCAGAGGTGCAGTAAGTTCAGAGCAATATTTTCCTCTCATTACAGATATTCTGCTCAGTTCTTAGAACTAATAAAGTTTTATTACATGAAGGGTAGGACGATTTGAAGCTCCTATTCCATTACGGATAGAATACTTTACAAGTAAAAAAAAAATTCTGGAAAATGGCATTTTAGACAATTGGAAAGCTTTAAAAGTGCTATTAGATATGCCTTGTTTACCACATTCAGTCATTCAGATTATTAACTCATTTATTAACCACATGCTTGGATGGTCCCCCTAATGTGGGTGTGGTAGCAATGCAATTAAATTTCATTTTCATTAATAGCATTACAATTATCTATCAGGCAGGAAAAAATGTATAACACCACACAGAAAAAATAGTATTTACAACTGTTACAAAGCAATTGCTTCCAGCCAACACGGGACAAACTCCCTGCAACTCCTCTCTCAGGTCTGATTTTTAATGTATTCAGACTCATTTTATATTTTAAAATCTCAGCCTGGGAATAGACTGTGTAAACATTTGTATCTGTCTTGAGTAGTAGGCACAGATCTCAGCTGCCGTGAACTGGCAAAGGGCCAGCATCGTAAAAGAAATCACATTTATTTATAATAATTGACTTTCTGAGCCAGGAAATCTCTTTGATTTCCTTCACTGGTGAGAGAGACTGAAGTACAGGTGAGGGTGGACAGGCAGGTGGGCAGATAGACAAATTTCCCTTATAGCAATCCTAAGAGATGTGCTGGGAGGGAAAGAGGACCCCAGCAAGGTCTTCTTCTGTGGAGAGTCACGGGGCTGAGGACCAGCTGCCTCATCTTGCCGTAGGTCCCTGAAAGCCACCCAGCCAGGGACACTCCCAGTGCGGTTACCCTAAAACCACATCAAAGTGGGGCTTACACCACAAAAAGGAAAACAACAGAAGCTACCAAAGACAGTGTTTTCCTGCAGTGGGAAGGGTAGGAATATCTCATCCTGCCTCCCAGCTAGAGGAAGCCCAGCAGCAGTGCTCCCTTCTTTCTGCACGGCACAGCCCGCTCGGGGACCTCAGGAGATGATCTGGCCATAAAAGCCAGGAATGTGGGTAGCAGATGTCGGGGAGCCGAGTGCCCTACAGATGGCTCACACATGGTTTTCACTTCCATGCCCCAGTGCCGTATTGTGGCTGTCTCGCCACTGCATTGTCTCAGCAAATTCGATGGGTAGGGGTTTAAAAGGAGGAACAAAGAAGGAAATATGGCACCCTACAGGTGCAAACCCTGCAGCGAGGGCTAGATTTGAAGGGATTACTACAGAAATCGTGTCAGCTGGTTCAGGCAGGGTATACGCTGCCACAAAGACCATTTTCTGCAAGGCTCGTTGGCCGGCTCTGCAAGCAATCCATGGCTTGAGAAAGTGATTCTTTCCCTTGAACATTTATCCAGTGAAATGTTCCTACTGACAGTATCTCAGCCTGGAGTTTCTTTGTGAAGAAAGCATTTGATTGCTACTAGCTTCTGACTAAGACAGTTATGTCTTATTTCCAACCTTTGCATTTCCAACCTTTTTACTTCCCTACTGTACCTCCAGAGGTATCTTTCTTTTTGCTTTGGGCTCATAGATGGGAATGTCAGATAGATTCAGAACAGCAGTTAATCCCCACCGTAGGAAGAAGCAGACTCCGTGGTCTGGTTTTAGGAAAGCTGAATTTAGGAATAGCTCTTTTCTGAAGCAGTTGGTAAAAGGTTGTGTTCAGTTACCTACAGATACTGTACGGGGTCCTCAAGTCACGGGATGTAGTTAGTTCCATTCTGCCACAGAGTGGTCAGGAAAGATGCCTATTCCTTTCATCCAAAAGTTTAAAATTAAAAGCTATTTGTCACCAACATGACAGCTGTGTTTCTTCCTGAATGGAAAATAAAAGTTGAGTGTGCATTTTTTAAAACTTCATATAAATCTATATGAACTCCTGGCAGGGAAAATAATCTTGTGTGTATGTCAGCATTCCACAGCAGGGTTTTAACAAAGATCACATGTTGCACATTGGAAAGCCAAAGCACAGAAACATTGCCGTTAAAACCAAAACCCCTGCATATCTGAATAACACAGCCTAAAAACTATTAATCTGAACAGCTGTCCTGTGCATGATAGGCAATAAAGGACAAGTTCACTCAAACAAAGCATAAAAAAGAAAACCTGCTACAAGAATAGGCTTAACTAAACAGAATTTCATCCATTTTTTCCACAGCATATGTTGTTCCTTGATCACAGTAAATAGATTCTTCCATAACTTTTCCTTTCTTGCTTTCTTAAGGTCTGACTGTAGGAAGAGGTTAATACAGTGCAATCCTAATGCTCAACTTCAGAATTAATTAGTTATAGAAAATGGGAAATAAAAAGCAAAATTACCCGTTGTAATTGGCCTATGAAGAATTTTAGCCTGATCATTATTTGATTCAGATTCACAGAATACCCTTTCCAGACCATATAATTATGTGATATGCTCCCGTATCATAGCAGTAAGAAATGATATTGTTTCATTATCCTAAGGACATTTTTTTTTTTGTGAAGATTAGACTATGTGCTAACATGATGCAGAGAGAGAAAGTAATTAAAACATGTTTATTTTGTTTTTCTTATCAGTTGTGAAATGTATTGAGAGCTTTGGTATTTGAAGTTCCATATTTGTTGTCAGGAGAGGAAGAGCAGGGGCAGTGGCTGTGCATGTTTGTTCAAAATGCTCTTCAAATAGTGTTTTACCCTATTCTGATGGGCTCTGACAGTAATTCAATTTACCGATCTATACCCTTCAGCCAATTAGTGCCTGTTCTAGCAATAAATAGATGTTGTAATGTGCATACCAGACTGTTAGGATGGGATCTGACAGCATGGATATTAAGAAAGCAAATTCACAGCTATGATCTAAATATAATTCATTCCATATTCCAGTTTTTCATTATTGTGTTTTATTTGCTCATAAAACACAAAAAGCTGAAAATGGTCAAAATACTTATTCTCTGCCCTTCTCAGGGTAAGAGGTACAAGTCTGCTCGTAGGCTGGATGGTCTGGCAAAACAAGTGACCCACATACTAGGATCTGGCACATTTATCCCTTGCAGCAGCAAATTTCAAGTTAGTCAAAAGCTCTTGTCTTCAATTTCACTGCTTTTAGGAGATCATTTATAGTTTGTGACTTCGCTGGTGCAATGCTGTATGAAAGTATAAGATTACAAAGCCAAATTTAAAAAAAATGCAGTTATATAAGGAGATGGTTAAATTCTGAAAGCTTTACTCATTGCTTAGCCACGATTAATTAAGAGAGAGCTCTGACTGAATAAAATCTGTGTAAGGATTTGGGGATTTAGGCTCTGAGTGTTTTCTCCCAAATTTCTCTAGATATCTTTTATTCATGTTTGGATACTTTGTGAACATCTGTGTTTGGAGGTTTGTTTTGGTCAAAAGAAGAGGATTTTTTATAAGCGCAGTTAAACGTAAGTAGTTTAGAGATAAATAACATTCCTGCTCGGTTAAAATACTCTTCTATTGCTTCTGTACGTGACTTGGCCCAGGGCTGATTATTCTTCTCCCTGCATCACAGAAGTGTGTAGCAGATATTTTATGGCTGCTTAGAACTGGCAAAAAAGGCAAAGGGTGGGGAAGAAAAGACAAAAACATCTTTTGGTGACTTGGCCCTCGAGGGTTTGTCTGGAGAATGAAGGAGACTTGGAAGTCCTTTGAGGGGATCCACACACTATATGAAGAAACCCTGTGCTGGTTAATTATTTAGTAGAGTTAGAGCCACACTTAAGCCAACAATAAAAGTAATGCCACTCAAAGGAGCAGAGGCTTTATAAACAGCTATGTTCGGGACGAGGCTTGCCTTAAACAGTCTGGGAGAAGGGGAATAAGCAAGTGAGTAGATGACTAAGCTCTGCTTAGACCTAGATATAGGATTTGCTACAAATCAAACCTAGGGGATGCGACTTGCCTGATACCCATTTTCGAAGGAAAAATAGTCGGCCTCAACAAAAGATAGGAAAGTCATGTCAGTCCCACATGGAATTTCATTGGTTAGTAAAACAGGATTAACATTAGCATGCCAAGCGGAACATCCATACTACAGCACACTGTTCTGGGCATTGNAAAAAAAAAAAAAAAGGCAAATAATCAGTCAGAGGCCAGAGGAAGTACATGCTCCTTACGTACAGCCCCAAACAGCCAAATCAAATGCAGTGGCTGCAGCTGCTGCAGATCCCTTGTAAACCACAACACCAACTCGTAGCCCCTCTGACATTACTGATTTGAGAAAAAAAATAACTAGTTGTGTTTTAGCCCTCTNTGGGAGAGGGATTTGATCAATTCTGTACTGAGGTGCATAATGGGAATGCAACGCAGCAGTCCTTGCCTGCACCCGTCCACCACCAAAATGAAGGTGGCCTGAGTGTGTCTCAGTTTACTCACTCGTTCTCTCTGTGCCACCTGAAGGGCTGGGACCCACAGCTTTCATGCTCAGCACCACCGAGCTTGGGCTTTCCCACTGGCTACTAAGATGATTAGGGGATTGGAGCATCTT
>RSEF01000004.1:27811773-27845795 GCA_003993805.1 Himantopus leucocephalus | reverse complement strand
TCCCTTCCAACCCTGATCATTCTGTGATTCTGTGACTGCATGACTTATCTGGAGATGAAACTTGCCCAAAACACCTAAAAGCTTGCTGGATCTGAAATGCTGTCACCCATCTGTACTCTACTTAATAGGTTTGGAGTTCAACAAAGTGCAGTCAAGAAGCAGTGCAGAGGTGTGGGCAATGCTCTCCTGAGCCACTATATCCATGTGGTGCAGTGCAAGAAGATGTATGTGTCATGCCTAAATTTAAGCTTTTACTAGCATGGTTAGAAATATCTACAACAGAAACAAAACTGTTTCCTGATTCAAAGTAAGAAAAATTCTTTCTCTTTTAGCATAAAACAGGCATTTCTCCCCAAAATGTTATTCCATTTCATTCAAAATCCATCCTCCTGCTGCTTTGCTTTGATGGTTAAAAATCATACAAATCTGCATGGTTGTGGGAAAGCCTGAAAAATATGGTGCGGGATGATTTTAGGCCAGGCATGAGAAGAGCAGTGCGGGGGAAAGACTCCACAATGCTGTATGCCACAGTTTAGGAAGACTTAGCAGTTGTTTGGGGGTAGAAAAAAATACTGCAATGGGTGCAGGATAAGTTCCACCTTGGAGTCACTCCCCTACTTGGAAGAAATGAATTTGAGAAATTTTGATTATCATATCTTTTCTACTCCTCTGAGTCAGAGCTTCATTTCTAGCCAGAGCATGCAGCTGACATTCCCATCTGAAATCAATTTATACTCCTAAATGTTAGCTAGAAACCAGTGAGCAAAACCGAATGCTGACATTTTATGTTGGCTAATATTTTCAGGTAGTTCAGAACTCAGTGTAGCAGCACAGCTGAAAACAGGATAATTGTTTAATTAAACTTCTGTTAAAAAAAACCCCACCCTTAAACATTTGTTATTCACTTCTCTTGGAAATAGATGGGCAACAGCTGAAGTTAGAGTTTGCTAATAAAAAACTTGCTTCTGTTTTTATCCAACTAAGTAAATCTTAAAAGATAAAGGGACACACTCTGCAAACTAAATGCAACTGAAAAGGGGGATCTCTTTTCCAGAAATCTGCAGTGCAATGCTGTGGCTCAGTTGTATCTTTTAGCCAAAAATATCTTGGTATTTGGCTAATATCTGTCCATAAGGCAACAGGGTTATGAATACATATTCAAAATGCATATAAAAAAACAGAGATTGTCATTAATGAGTCTTTTATACTTCAGCCTCTGTAATAAATCCCGTTTGTTAGATTCACTCTTTTCTTCACTGGGCTTTAAAGTGGGATATATTCACTTTGAGTGAGATCCTAAGTCATCATCTTTATAGTAATTTTCTTATTTCATGCCTGACTATTACTTCCTAGCCACACAGCTGAAGTCATTTCTTCACAGAGAACAGAAAATTTGGGGAAAAATTCTATCCTAGCTTCAAAGTATTCAATTATGGTTTTGAGGGCTACAAACCTGGCCAGAGTTTTTTCTTTTTTTTTTTTTTTCTTTTTTTCCCAAACTTGGAGCTCAACTACATTTGCCTAAGATCTCTTCAGAGCAGGGAAACAAAGCAGCCATTCATGCCCCAGAAAGCCTTTTGTCCGAGTCCCAGGAAGAGACAGACAGACCATACAGACAAATGATGGAGGCACGATTTGGGCTTGCATGACAACAGTAAACCAGTCAAATTTTAGCAGGAAAAGAGAAGCCTACAGAAATGAAATGGTTTTCACCAGTCTTAACAGTAATTAGTGGAAGTTCCTTACTGCTCCCTTCTCCCAATTTTTCTGTGCCCACCTACAACATGCAGGGAGCCAGCAGTTGTGCGGAAGTTGCATTTGGCCACCAAAACTCAAACCAGTGTTGCCAGGAGGGGAACACAAACACAGGAGGTTGTCTTTGGGCCTTTTGCTCCCTGGCATGGAAGACAGCTCACAGCTTTCTCCAGACGGGACTTACTACTGCTTCCAGGGAACCCATCATTTATTAGCTGAATCCGTCCCACAGAAAACGCCTGTGGCACGTTCAGCTGCAGGAGCAGGGAAGAATAAATTGTTTCAGAGGGAGCCTCGGTGGTCTCGGTGGAGGGGCTGATAAACAAATCCTGTTCCATTCAGCAGCTTGGGGTGCAGACATACTTTGTGCATGCCTCGGGCTATGGGACGCATTCTTAATAATCACTTCAAAGTACACGATGGGCATTTTAAAGTCTCTCTCTGTTTGGAGCCCTTTCTTTTGGTCTTTTGGACACTTTTTGAAGTCGTGGCCAGTGGTATGCCAGTACTGCCAGCAGTACAAACTGCACTATTGTTGCGTGGCGCTGCCACCGTGTCTCAAATACTCCAGGCCCCCTGTCTTGGCATATCAAGTGTGTTTGTGTGTGTGTGTTTATTAAAATTGAAGAGCCTTGTACTATTTGGTGCAGACCGGCACCAAAATACCGGCAATATTTTCTCTAATGTAAGCGCAGGATGCTCGTGTAGCACACAATTGATTAACAGCCACTTTTGGGGGGTGGAGATTGCAATGATGAGTATTTTGTTTTGTATTTACTTACATCATCCTTTTTGCTTGGCAAATTATCTTAACAATGGCCTATGAGGAGTCTCAAAGGGAAAGGAGTTATTTGGTTTGTTTATTTGATTAAGAACATTTTAAACCATAGATCATACCAAAAAAATCCTAGGCTCATATGACAGGGCTCATAGCTGCCTGGAAGTAGGTCACATATCTTGGATTACATCACAAAATCCATCGAGAAAGTCGTTGCAACAGAACTACCAACATCTACTTTGAATGTTTTAACTGCAAGGCAGTGTAACTGTGGATCAATTTGTAGCGTAGATTTTATCTTCTGTTATGCATGTGCTAAGTAATGCTTTTATATGGACAACATGAAGAACATAGAGGCTGACATGGGGTACAGGAGATCCTGCTCCTCCATTGTAACACATCTTGTGGTAGCACTGAGGCCAGGGATGGGAGGGGATACTTCATTTGGGCTTCAGACCGTATGTTGTAATATCCCAGCAGTGCTCACGCCCTGGACATTTTTTTTTCACCTGTGTAAAGGCGGATGTGACTTCATGGTCATTTAAAGCTGATATAAATGAGAACTAGGACCAAAATGCTGCCTCCTTCCTCTGCTTTCCATCCCCACCTATGCACTCCCATTCCTGCCTTTGTTCTGCCACATAAGTTCACAAGGCCACACAATGACTTGGATCAGGAATGGCCGTGGCTGAAAACTAACCTGACAGCAAACAAACAAACAAACAAAACAAATCAACCCCACCTCCAAAAACCCTCACTGATTTTTCAGCTAACTCAGTTTGCTGCTCCAGCTCAGCACCTGACAACCGAAACACTCAGAGCAGCACAAAGGTGGGGACGGGAAGGACGCAGCCCCTCTTTTACCACTCTTACTAATCTTCTAAGTCAATGGACTCTGAAGAAGCTCAGTATGTCAAGTCTGGGGTGAGTTATAGGCCATTTCTTCACTTTCCTGCTCCTCTGGCTAACACTAGCCAAGAACGCATGTGAATTTGCAACACTGATAGTAAAACCACCCTGGATGACATTTATTGGTTAAAATCTTCTTTAATCACTACAGCGTAGTTGTTAGCTGGTAAAGTGATCTGCATATCCTTCCACCACTCTCTTAGATTTTACACTGTTTCAGAAATACATCTTTCCTCATTCTATCATTAAAAGATTCCTTGATGGACACAGAGGTGTGAGATCATAGAACCATAGCATCATAGAATCGTTAAGGTTGGAAGGGACCTTTCAGATCATCAAGTCCAACCATTAACCTAACCTGACAAAACCACTTCTAAACCATATCCCCAAGTACCACGTCTACCCTTTTTTTAAACACCTCCAGGGATGGCGAATCCACCACCTCCCTGGGCAGCCTATTCCAAAGTTGAATAACCCTTTCAGTGAAAAAATTTTTCCTAATACCCAACCTAAACCTCGCCTGGCTTAACTTGAACCCAACTTGATCCTCCTTCCCCAAGCTGGAATCGCTAACATCCCTTCTCTTTCTATTGCAAAAAACTGTCCACATATCTTCTGCAATTGGACGCTAGGATACATTAGGATATAATTAAAGAGACTATATCATTCTGCTCCTTTTTGGCTTCCTTAAACATTCTTGCTTACTATTCTTAATTCATTTGCATATCTATTCCTGACTCCCTAGTTTCTTTTACACCCTCGTATAGAAGTGGTAATTAAACTGTATCATTGTTATCTCAAAACCCTGTAATTTTGTAATCTTCCAGGTTTGTCAAAAGAGCTGTACTGAAATATACCACAGAATAAAACATCTTAGATCTTAGAAGGATGCCCACTGTTTTGGCATTTATATGAATTGTTGTAGGTCTAATAAAATAAACGTCCGCTGGGAAGGTGAGAGCCAGTGTTATGTAATACATAAACATATGCCTCTTCATTTTAGGTCAACGTCTTGCAAGATTAAGTGGTCTGATTTCATACCAGCTGCTTCCACTGGTATCTCCTCTCACCTGCAGATGGGGCCAGGAAGGATCTTGGCTGCGTTTCAGCCAGATGGTGACTTTCCTTTACAAAAACATATGTGCACCGGCGTGCCATGTTCAGCTGCCAGTTCTGGCCTCATCGTAACAGTTCATTCAGCGGAAACAACAATTTCTAATCTGTAGGAAGGTATACAGATACCCTGACAGGCTGTTAGAAAGCGGAGACTGAGGAAACATGAGGCAAGACTGGTCATTCTGACTAGTGGGCTGAAACAGTTGGTATTTATTAAAGGACGTGTATTAAAGGAAAAGTCAGAATCTGGTTATGTTAAACGAAATAAAAGCAGCAGAAATAATAGATAGGGGAAAATGCTCCGTGAGAGACTGAGTCTCCTGGATTACACTTGAGCACACGTTTGACAACCTGATGGAAGTTTTTGGTAAACTTTGGGGTGAAATTTTCTCATTCTTCCTGGAAGTATGAGGTATGATTCAACAGATAATAACAACAGCATGATGGAAGAATATAAAAGGAGATATTAAGAAAAGAGTTCTTTTCTTGAGACCAGAAATTATACAGCACTGAGGAAAATATTTAAGCAAGACAGCCGTAGTTGTGATGGGAAAAAGTCTTGAAAAGGAAAGTTTGAACAGTAGGTGGGTCTGAGAATGGGCATTTGGTAAATCAGAGGTGTGTTATCAGGACTAAAGAATAATTAGACTGAAACTTGTGAGCTCCTATTCCTTCTGTTTGCACTAAAATAATAAAGTTCAGTCAATGTACAGATGCACAGTTACGCCTTACTAATTTTTAGGCACCTCCAAAATCAGAAAAAATGTCTCTCAGTACTGTAACAAAGAATTTTTTGAGGTTTTATTTTTTAACCATTTTTCTCCCCATAATCTTGGTACAGGAATGGCATCCTGTGTTCTTTAAATAGGGTATTAATCTATGTGCAATTCAATACGAACGTTGGAGGCATGTGTGTGTATCTGATCAATCTTTGATTGATTATATCACTAAATTTCTTTTTAAAATGCAGAAAGGCTAAAAAACCCCCAGCAGCCTTATCTGCTAGTACTTTACAAGCTGGTCAATGGGGCTGGGATGCGTGAGAAGGGAGCTGCTGACTGACACGCAAGTGACTGTGGGGAAGGTGTGCCGGGAGGTGTCAGCAAGACCAGAGGGAAACTGAGTGATGAAACGCAGAAACACAAGGAAAGGTGACAGCTGATTGCCGTGTAAGCCTAACAGAGAACTTTATGTTGGGGTGGAAATGCCACAGAAGAAAGCGCAGAGAGTGTCCTTTGGTTTTTTCTGTCCCACTCATGCAGCGTATTACTAGCAGAAGATATTTCAAAAATAGGTTAAATGTTCAGCAGTCTGACCTCGGGGGGCATAAAGAAGGTCCCTTAAACCAAAGATGCCTGGAAAGCCATTTATTCTCAGTATAAGGGTTTGTGAAAAAGAAAATTCCCTGTTTCGTAAATGCCATGTTGACGCAGGGAGAGTCAGACGTGACCAAAATGAGTGCGGTGGGAGGGGGACCTGCTTCATGCAGTTACATCCGAGGAGTGTACTGCCACTTCTTTTGAAATAAATTAACCTCAATTTAAGCTACAGAAAACAATATAATGACAGCTAAACACATGGCTATGATCAGGCTCAGCTTGTGTTCAGAGAAGTATATGAAAAAAGTTGGAAAATAATCAGATTTTCTAAGTACTAATTTCAGGAAAACCATACACTAATCACCTCTTGTATCTATAATAAGACAGTGCAGTTGTCTGTGAGAAAAAAAAAAGAATTACTAGTCAGGGATTATAAAGGGAGCCACCAGACTACATAGTCAGACCTTTTATGAAATGTAGCCCAAAATCTTGCCCAATATCAGGCCTAACTTCCACTAACTTGTTTAGACAGAAGTTATGCACTCTTCTTAAAAGAGGTGGTCCATGGCCGCAGAAAGCTTGGTCACATTAGTCACTGGGTATTCTGCAGACCCAAGATGAAAATCTGTATTGTATCCAAAAGGAGTTCTTCATACTCATTTTTTCTTGAATTTGTTTGTTTACCGACTGGGACATCCATGATACAGGTTTAAACCTGGATCTTACTCTCCTAATCAAAACTGAAGAACATTATACAGTCTGAATGCTTGACTTTTAGCTGAAATATTAAGAGGACAATGGAACAGGCTAAGTTTGATTTAGTGCTGCCCTTTATCACTGCATCGTGCTCACTGTCCTCTGGATCATGTTCTCATTTGAATTTGTGTTTTCTACTTTCTCTAATATTCTTATATGTGAGAGATGAATAAGAAATCTGGATTATAAATTCAACATACTTCCTTTTAAATAAGGGGATAGTCTCCTTCAACTTTCAGATAATATTTTATCCTTTGTACTTATCTTTAACATAGAACTTTTCAGGAGGAATATTAAATGTGATTTTTCTTTCCCTACCTTTTGCATGCAGTACCCTATCAATCTCAAGCTATGTCTGAGCTTTTTTTGGTTGTATCGTTTACTTTTCATTTCAGATATGAGCATCAGTTGAGACCGTACGCAGTTCTGTGAGAAATTCTTGTTCAGTTTCAGCTGAAGTTGCATAGGTGTGCAGGCTCAGGACATAGCTTTGCCACTAGCTCAAGACCACGGGTCAGTGGAAAGATGCTCAACGATTTTAGTAAGCTTTGCACCAGGCCTTACATGGTATGAAATTAAAACTGGGATGTCATTGCATAACTGTTGGTGGAGGGTTTCTAAAGACATTGCAATTTTTACCACTAAAACTCACAAATATTTGAAGACATGGTAAGAAATACACTTTTGCTGAAATCAAGAACCTCCAGTGAGGAACTACTGAAATATTTACCCTCAGTGGTTCGTTAAACATAATAACAGACAAGGCACTAAATTAGAATTTAGTTTATATGACTCAGAACTCCAGTTCCAAATACCTACATAAACTGACACCTTGAGCATCCATTCTGTTCTTTTAGAGCTGTTTGAAAGTGTTTAGAAAGTCATTATATAAAAATCGTGTTTTATTCTTTACATAAGACTCACTTAAAGTATTGAAAAATTATGTAATACATTTGTTAGTTTCAGTATCAAATGATGATATTGAATATTTACTAAATATTTGATCCTCATTATGCAGACTTTGCAAATTTTTTAACATTTCTAATAATTTCAGACTATTTGAGACTACATCTGTTCTTTATTATATAGTCATAGTCTGTTCTTTATTATATAGCAAAACAGAGAGAAAATGGAAAGACTTCCTATGAAATATTGAGAATGTCTGGAGAAATCAGCCCTACTAAGAAAACGCTCCTCATGCAGTATGATCAAGATGCAATTTTTGATTGTCTCTGTTTTACCTTAAATTTCCGTTATCTGATTAGGTACTTTTTTGGAGGGGCTTCAGCCTCTGAGGGCTATGAATTATTTGACACATGAAAACTACTTTATGTTACAAACATCTTGGGGACTGTGAAGTCAGACCATACAAAGAGACCAAAGAAAGAATTACTTTCCAGAAATTCAATCCACTAAAACATAATTCTTACATAAATATATTTTTATAGAGGAGAGACTGAAAAGCTAGAAGAGTTTTTGTGTTAGAAGACATGAAGCTAACTAAATAAATCAGTCTGTTTTGCTCCCTATGGTTTGGCTTTTGTGCCTAGATCTCCTCCTTGTGTTCAGAAAAAACTGTCCATGACTCAGTCGTTACAATCCCAAGCATATGAAATATTTTTTCTTGTTGAGGGATGTGACATTCTTTGCAAAGTAGGACCAAATGGTGCAGATTCATCTGCTTAATGAGGACTGGCAATCTGAAGTGCGTTTAAGAATGCCTCAAGTGCCAGTGTATTTTAGAAATATATTTTTGGGGCAATCTGAGGTGTGCTCACCCTGTGTTTTGCCGTGCAATACTGGTAGTACGATGGCAACATGATGTGGTCTAGGTTAAGGCTATACTTGGAATTTTTTTGGTTTGTTTTCCGCATTCCCTTGCTTCCTTCCTCAGTGAAGCTATTTCCTTCCAAACAGTGTTTAAATCGGTATAGACTAAGCCAGAGCACAGTCTGGGCTGGTTATCAGCAGGCCTCACAACTGGAACGAGTGTCTCTAGATTTCCTTATCCACCTCCCCAGCAGTTACTGTCATCAAAGCAACTGATCCTAGGACACAGATGAATAGCTGCTCTTAGAATAGAAATCTGCAGCAAGGTCAATGGTGTTCAAAACAATCCGACCAACAGCAGGAAATTCCCTCCAAGATTGCTAAATCTTGTTTACAAGAGATGTCTTTCTGCAGGATATACCCTACCCAACGCTGTGCTGGGAATGCCACGTGACATAGCACATTTTCATGGGTAGTCTCAGAAAGCAGATAGGATGAAGTGCTGGCAAAATTCCCACTTCCTTCAGTGAAACAGGGTTTCAAATGAAGTGTTTCATTAGAGAAAGGGTAGAAATTTTTGGCGTCTAAAATCAGTGTTGTCAGATGGTATCTGGGCTGGAACATGTGCTGAAGTAGAAGATGGCATACGGAGGTTCCCTTGCGGAGAATGGGTTGTAGCTAAATCACATGGATAGATATAAAACTATTAAACTGTCTTGGAATAATACTTCCCAGAGAAGGCTGAGTGAGGACTGGGACACTGGAACAGCCACATCCCGCTACCAAATACTCTTGTTAGGAATGCCAACAAAGTGGCTAATCACTCACCCTTTGGTAGAAAAAAAAAATCACCTTTTTCACAAGATACGGGGAAAAAAAAACTTGGTGAATACTTCTGTCAAAGACCTTCAAGAAACAGTTATGTTTCAGAATGTCGTTATTTGGTCATCCCTATTTTACAAACCAGCAGTTATATATATCCACTCTGTCCTAGATACTGGCAGTAATTTTCTCAATTCGGAAAAGTAACTGTGGTTAAAGAGATGGTGAATAAAATCATACATTCAGCACGTACAATCATACTTTGTCTCTCAAATCCAATCAATAGTTCTGAGTTCCCACAGGTCAGGTAAGTCCCCTGCATGTCTCAGTAGTCCTCTACAGCTTCTCAAAAGCTGCTGAAATGCCTAGCTGAAAGCACTGACATACACGCTCTCTTTATAACTATCAACATACACTTTAGCAAGTTGTAAGTGCTTGTCACAATTTTCTCATTGCCTGAACTTTCAAAGTTCTGTCTGTTCACACCCATTTAAAGCAAGTATTAAGACTCTGGACATCAGTGTGACAGAGTGGAGACTAGGTGCCTTAACATCTGAAAGTGTATTAAATGAAACATAATCAAATCCTTCTTTTCCATAATGACCACATATCCTCAATACTTGGCTTACGTCCTCAGCAAGGGCCTGTAGGAGTTGATCCTAAGGGATACATACTTTGAGGTTCACCAGATCAAGGGGAGAGAGGACCACAGGTAATACACTGGAAAACTGACACTTTTTCATGATGCCTTCTCAAAACATTCACAGAATCGCCAAATTTGTAAGTACATGACTTAGGATCCCCTTCAGATTCTGCTCTTGGTTTTCAGTTCTATTAAGACCACAAGAAAATAAGGAAATCTCCAGGACAGAAGTGCCCAAGCTGTGGCTTAAGTACCAATACTGGAATGCAAGCTACTTTATAGCAATACCCCAATGCTACCCCAAAAAACTGCATACCTTTTTGCACATGTGGCTCAGCAGAGCAGACCTAGAAAGTTTACCAAAGTCACCTCAATGGCATTGTCATTGAGGAAGTTTTACTCTACCATGAACATGGAAACCTCTTTTTATTTGGAATAGCAGGAGACACAAGGTAATATTTATAGGTTATAGACTGAGTCTAACAAATGTGCCATGAGTTGGCAAAGGTCAGCCAGACTTCACCTTTTCTATCTCCTATATGATTATGTTGCTATCTAAGACAGACTGCTGATATGTCATGGGGATTAGGAGCATAAATTGGGTGAAACCCAATGACGTCAAAAGCCTCATGAAAATAATATCTTGCTATCTGCTCTAAGGACAAAATATCCATTAGCACCATGATTTGGGTTTAAATAAGAATGATCAGTTCTGAAAAGAAAAAGTAGATTACAGAAATATTATGGATTTAAAGTAATACTCGTGATATAGCTGAAAAGAAATGACTCATTTTATTGGGTGATATATATATTGTTAAATGTGTACTTTCAACACATAGATGACCAGTTTACTTCCTCTTAAATGCACTGTTTGTGAGCAGCCTTAGACATGTAAGGTATGTTCAAACTTGTTTGCAGGATAAGTTTTGGGCTTGTAAGACACTACCCTAAATTCTATATTCAGATTCTGTATTCAGATTCTGGACTCATCAAGAGACACGCACGTAAAATGAAGTGCAGTTAAAATCACTGCTTGCAAGATTTAAGTTTACATGCTTGTTACCTTAAATACTTGTTTCATATTGTGAAGAATAAATCTTGTCAGAGCTACAGTTTTCCATTAAGATGGTCTTTGGCTGTCATTTCCATCTTCGGAAGGAAAGTTCAGCTTTATATACACACATTCTCTCTGCTATCTAAAGTTAGTATTAGTCAAACAACTGTACAGTTTTCTTTTTTAAAAAAATAATGAATGAATGTGTGAAGAAAGGAAAGCTAAATAAACAAACAAATAATCATTCTTCATGCATCCACTTTCCTTGAACATTTTTATCATTGTTTATGCTGTTTCTAGTTTGTACTTAGACCACAGGTTATGTAGCATTTGCTATTGGTCTAAAGCCCTGGTTAACTTGTCTTGTTGACTTTGTAACTGAATTGGATGACCTAACCTTTGTAAATAAGAATGAATAAGGATATCGCTCAAACAAGGATAGGGTGGAGAGCACTTCGGGGAGTGATACGGACAAGAGGAAACGAGGAGACCTATTTAAAGTCACTGCTTGTCCTCTTTAGCTGAAGAAATATGTCAGGTTACAAATAGAAACACCAGAATTAAAATTATCTGTTTTCCTTCCTGAGTAGAGAGAAGGGTTTCTTGACATGTTTTACATGAGAAATTTATTTTTCTCTAATTGTTCAGATTTCTCCTGCATTCTCACGAGTAAATAGAAGTCTTTTTTTGTGAGTACTGCAATCACTTAGAAATAAATACACTGCAAAACTTGATCATGAAGTCCTGGAGAGGACTTGGCTCAGGGATTTGCAGTATTTCATCATCCTGTAAGCACTGTTTCGCCTATCTGATGAAGCAGGAGAAAGGAGTCGCCTGGACTCAAATGGACATTGGGTCATACCAACACCAGGCACTGAGCACTGTCTTTAGTCATACATGTGCAGTACTACGCAAAAATACGTGGCATTTTTCATTTTATTTGATGGACTTCCTCAGTTCTGCACACCAGATGGAAGGAGAGGGAAACATTTAAAGGCCTTCTGTTATTGTCCTCACAGACACAATTGTGCTAAGTGCATTACTGCATTAGCTTTTCTCTCTTTTTTGTCACTGTTCGTTATAATTACTATTCAACACAATCACATTAGTGTCTTACAGTTCTGATGGGCTGCTTAGCCATGTGTATATGGCCACTTCCAGTACTAAGACATTTATCCACAAAGGAGCTTCTAGTACGTTTTCTAATTACCCGTCTACTACTGTGTGACAGTCTGTGCTTATGGAATATGGGTAATATTCCATAAGAATGGTCTACTGCAAAATCTTTTGTGGTAAAATATACAGAAAAGAGTAAGAATGGTGTTGGGTAGGCAGTGTTTTAATTTGATTGTGTAAAGTTTTTCCTATTTGATAAACAGTAGAAAAAAAGGATTTCTTAGAGATTACTGTTAAAGAACATTATGTTTTGAAAACATTGCACTATTTAAACTGGTCCTCTCGGATTCCAAAAAAAAGGAAATCAATGAGATTTTTGCCAAATAATACTTAGCTCTTCAAATTTGGTCCCAGCTAAATAAGATCTTATGAAATGATGATTTTATTTAGGTTTCCTTAAACTATGCAAAGGTTATACCATTCTTTACGATTTCTGTCTCTTTTTTAAAAGTGAGAGCACATCTACTGTTATAATAGCAGATCCAGTCCTGGGCTTGTTTGCATCTGGATATAGTTGCAAAAAATACCAGCTTTTGGTGTCATTTTGAAGGAAAGTTAACTCCAGCACAGTGCTGTCTAATCTTTTTATTTACATCTAGTATAGCCAGATGAGGAGCATCCCATCTCTCAACACCCTAGTTAAACTTGGACACAGCCTATATCAATCAGACCAGTAGCTTCATGTTTAAATGCTTAAATATTTTAAGAAAAAGATGGGTTGAAAACTGAAGTCATATATTAGAAAAACAGTAATAGCAAAAGGCTTTGTTGTTGTCAACCAGCAAGCTTAACCACGTGTTCCATATAACGAAAACAGATGTGAAGACACTACTGGAGGAAATGGGGCACCTTTGATCTGTGGGCTTCTGCTGCTCGCTCACAAAGGACAGTTGCTTCCATTAATGAGGCTTTTCTAGTTTATTAGGTTCACTGACTTCGTGCGCCCAGAGCAGGAGGGAAATTGCACTGCTCTCTAAGAAACCACTTTGATATCGTGTAAATACAGGGCTATAAAGCACTCATGTCACTTATGGCCATAAGTGGGATATCTTTGTAAACAGTTGGTACAATTGCTTGATGATATTTAAAGAGTGTGAATGGTGAGAAGGACAGAGGTAATGCATTGTTAGATGAGCTGATATTTGCTTATCTGTAAGGAACGGGCTCAGGTGAGAGAAGAAAGAAATCATTCTTCAGAATGAGTCAGAATTCTACAGAATCATTTTTGCAGAAAACTAAAGTCTACCAAAGCAAAGGTAATATCTGGCATGCTGAGAAATACTTAAGCAAATCAGAACAGATGGCTAAATAAACGAATAATGTCTTATTTGCATAAGTCAAGGGGGTCCTATTTACTCCTGTTACACTTATCAGTGTAGTATATTGCATGTATTTAGCTCACCTAGTTCTACGATTTGACAAGACCTGTATGACCACACACAGTGTCTCACATTCGTGGCAGTCCTGATGTGCATACAAATTACTTTCTGAAGACAGAGTGCCTAAATCCTGCTAATTTTAAAGTTCAGAGTATTAAAGAGGGTTGCAGAGCTTTAAAGGTCATTCTCTCACGAGTGCTATTTACTGTAGCAGCTGTTAAGAAACTGTGAACAGTCGTGCCAGAGACAGGTAAAATAAGATTCATCCACATTGCTGTTTGTCTAGTTTACTAGTTGTTGCTGAAATACTGGATTATTTAGATTCTCAGTTTTATTGCTATTTCACAAGGCTTTACAGAAAGTAATAAGTTAAATAGTGAGTTCCTTTCATTCTCTTCCAGTGAATGTCAATGATGCATCATTTTTGTTTGAGTGGCTTGTGTCCTTGTGTATGCAATTTTGAGCTTCTCTTTTTAATTTCCCTCGTTACCCTTCATTTACAAACCTGTTTGCTGAATACATATGTGTCAGCACGGTATATTCTTTTATTTTATTACCTATAGTGACATTTCAACTTACTACGATTTATTTAACACTACAGTAATATTTAAAACATGCCTCCAGTTCAAACTAAGCTACCAGTGGCGAAGGGGCTATATAACGCAGAAACCAGATCCCGATTTTCCTGGAAGTTTATTGTGTTGCCACATAACGGAATTACATTTTGAGTATAAAACTTGATTTTGATCCCTACTCTATTTTTTTTCTTTATGCAAGGCTATTGCCCACCTTTAGTTTCTCACACCCAGTGGAGTGTGGGTGCACTCACTTGTGTCCAAGAAATTCAGCGGTAAACCCATCTGCTCACGCTGAGTTCGTGGGGAAAAAACAGAATGCCCACCTTCACAGACGCCTGCTTGGAGGTCAAGAGACCAGAGTTTCATTTGCCCGGCCCCACAGGGAGAGGAGGAAGGTAAGGCTGAAGCATGCTCGCTGCCAACTGACCGCATCCGTGAGCGGCTGCTGAGGTTCAGCAGTTACATTCTCTTTTTACAAGCAGCCACCCTGCCCAAAATGCTGTGGTTAGCAGCACGCCTCCAGCCACTGCCGCCGCTACGGTACAGTGCTCATCCTCACCTTGGCCAAAGAGAAGGACAGTTTCTAAAGCTGCATGGAGTTTCATCGCTCTTTGTACCATCATGTTGAATTTAAAGGGACTCCAAAGGAGCCGCGTATTACCAAGGCACTGTTAAAAGGGCTCAACTGAGAGTGAGAATAACATTCGAAGCCTTTTACTATCATGCACGCAAATATATACATCACGTCAAAAATGCTTCAGAATTAATTTGTGTAACTGCCAGTGACTGAAGGATGGAGTTTTAGACAACCATTAAGAAACTTTTCTCTACCCTCACCTGAGACGGCGAGCTCTCTGGAGCGGTGGCTGTACTCATACCCTGCCCACCTCCACCTGGAGCTGACTGAACCGGGGGTGTTTTTATGGGATGACGTTACTGTGTATGTATGTTGCAGGGACAGGATTAAGCAAGGAGATCTTGCTGTCCTACGTGAACAGCATGGAGTTTGCAAGTAACTTTTCTGGAAAGGGCAGTCTTATGTTAGCTTTAGAAGGTCAAAACTGCTGGATGTGCAGATTTTTCTTCTTTGCCTTTCCTTGGACAGCTGCATTTCAAAGTTGGAATTGTTATTTCTGTGTACATATGTAAAGCACCGGACTGGCAGCAGAGGTACACGTGGGGTTTCAAACATGAAAAGACTTTGCGTCTTCTGAACAAGAGATGAGGAACACTTGCTGATGTATTGTGGGCCTTTTCTAGGGGTGTTATCACTTTGCTAATGAATATTTGGTTCAACTCCATTAAGATTAATGATACTCTTTTTGATGAGAAATCCAGTTCAGCCACAGTATGGTGTGTAGCACGCTCCAGGCTAAGTCTGTGAGAAAAGGAAAAAATATTTTGGAATAGGACTTCTCCGCAATATCCAATATGATATATTGGAACACTTGGTGTTCACAACCTCAGTTAAGTTGTGAATTATACTAATAATTCCTTAATGCTGAAGAAAATTCAAATATGGTTGAAATTGGTGTCTTGCTAATGAAAAGGCTGTTTTAACCTTATTTCCTGCTTACCCTGATCGACCAGTTCCAAGCACTAATTATCCTGTACCCATAAAATAAGTACTTTTATATAATGTATCAGGCCTTTTAGCAGAACAGATTCACCTAGTAAATAAATTTAATATCGGGGTGGGGCCGGGGGGGAAGTGTAAAACTTTTCTGGCTATAAGATAGTTCCAATATACTGCTTTATTTGTATTGGTCAGAAGCGGTGCTTTCAGGGTGACAGAAACAAATTCCTCTGAGATTGTATTTTTTTGGAGAGATTGCAAACATTTCATGAGAAATTTGTTGAAAAGTTTTAGGCAAATGGGAGAGTACGTCTGAGTCAGGAAGATGAGAATCAGTCTCAGTACAGGAATTTTACTTCCCTTTCCTCTTTTTCTAAGAGTTATCAGTCTTCTGTTGTTCTGGCTTTCTTCAAAAAGCCATGCTGGGGCACCTTTCTGCTAAAAGCACCATTTTTTTCCACACCCCAGGAGGAGTGACTGTTTTGATCTTGCCTTTAATTTAATTATGTGCCAGCATTCACAGAAATGGGAAGAAGAGACAGAAGAAATCCACATTAAAACTTTAGTTCTGCTGCTTAATGTACAGGAGAAGGTGTTCCCATTCCCTGGCTCTCATGGTGATTTTGAAACATGCAAAGAATTAAAACAAAAGTTAAAAGCCCCCTCTTGCTGCGTATAAAACGCAGTCTGTTTTTTAAGAAGTGGCACAACTTAGTGTTGGTCCCATGAAACGATTCCTCTTTTTTATACTTTCCTCCTATATTTCTGAATATTATTTAAGTGTATTTCTCATGCTTTCTGGTAAGCGTTAATGGTAAAACAGGTAGGTGTGCATTCTAACCTTATCTGCTTTGAGAATACAGGAAAATATCAACGGAAATTCTGGTGTACTCCTACATACAGCCAAACATGTGTGTTGCCCCTCATTCCTGCTCAAGCCCTTTTAATTCAATGAACTGTGACCAGCAAAACAAATAACAACAAAATAATAGAGAAGTATAAGATGTACAGAACAGTGGATTTAGTAATATTTTAAATTTGTCACTGTTTTCATAATAAAAGTAGCTACATGTATTTTTAAGCACTAAGAAACTATGTTATCAAAATATGCTTGTAGTCATCTGTGGGGGTTTTTTTGCTATGCCCCTTGCACTACTGGAGTCGACATTTTAACTGTATTGTCTTTAAAATACAGTCCTATAGAAACAAAATACATAAAAATCATTGTTTGTATCATTTTTATTCAGCTAATTTGTTTAAATACTCCTATTTTTTTAAGATAAATTTTCCTTCTGGTCTAATTCTGATCTCTTTCTTGCAACACATGGTACAGTATAAAAGATTTCTCCCATTCAGGAAAAAAAAGTCAGTTTTGCTCATTGCTCTGAATGCTCTATCCTCAAGCAAAACTTCATCTACAGCACCGTCACTGTTTGGAGAGATGTATTAGTTAGAGGGTGCTCAGCACCTGTTCCAGGCATTGTATGAACACATGGTTGTTGTCTGTCCTTGTCTTGAACAATTTTGTACCTAATATTGTGAACTGGCTCCTGGCAGAAAACTGAAATGATGGGAATGAAATGGTATGATGCACTGAAGACAAAGGAAGAACTGGAGTGAATGATCTTAAATAAAGGGGGCAGAGAAGAGTTAAATCCCTGTGGAGATTTCCCCAGGTGGTAGATACTGAAACCTCATGTTTGAAATTACATCTTGCTGTGGTAGCTCCAAAGAAATGAAACCAGATGTGCTCATCATTACCCATCAGGCCACCATGGCAAGCTAATTTTGCCAAATAGCCCAAATATACACAAAGCTGTAATGACCTTTAATTCCTAACAGCTTCAGTAGATCTTATTAAAAGCAGTGGTGGGCTCAGGGATCAGAAACTACTGGTTTCAACTTTCAGATGGGCTGTCTGAGGACGCTAACCCCAGTGACATTACAATATAAGATGTCTTATGAGCAAAAGAAGTATTATAAATACTACTAATTAAAATATGGAAGAAGAATATGGACTCATGAAAGAAGTAAAATGAGTTTCTTGGCAATCATTTTTGCTTTTTGCAGTCTGAGAAAAAAATAAAGAGAGAAGATTGTTGTTATTTCAGTTCTTAAACACATAGATCTGATGGGATGATAGCGAGAACAATATAGGAATTCAGGTAGTGGGATACTGGGAAAGGAATTATGTTTTATGGTCACCTATAAATGCTGCCATGGCAGTTAAATGCAAGGGTACAAGTTACGAGCTTTTCTATGTAGGCTCAATAAATTATTTATGCTTCTCATGGTAGTTGGAGAGATTGAGAAATGTGTACTGTCTTTTTATTGATCTTTGAAATCTCATCAAAATACCTATCTTCAACTTGTTCATATTCTTCTGTTGGACTACATTCTTTCCTTAGTGAAGTTATTACTGCTTTCACATCAGCAAAATTCCTTGCTCCTAGTAAGATATAAGCTATTTAAATTCTCTGCAATGAAAAAGTATTTCCATTTGAGATCATCTGACTTTACTGCTTCACATCCAATAGCCTATTACAAGATATTTACAAAACTTCCCAAGCTAAGTTCAAGTTAGCAATATCTACTATTCAATCAACAGACCTAGATGTTTCATTTCTAATCTAATCTCTCATTTTTTTCATTTTCACTCAGTGTCCATTCTTTTGACTGTTCTGCATATCTGTCCCGTTGAAGGAAAAATCTCCAGAGGATTATACAATAGATATACACTGGTCAGCTTCAGTAAGGTTAAAATACCGTGGAACACAACCATGCATATACCTCACTACATTTCTAACAGGTACAGAAGGAGGTTTATTTTGCAATGGTACAAAGCGAACATATGCAATATTTTACTTTGTCAGGTTGTAGGCCAAAACCTTAAAGCCTAGAGATGACAACATATGCCCATAAGAAATGGAACAGATTTTACCAAGTACTTTCAAAGAACAGACTCAAATTGAAAAGTGGCTTCAAGTCCTCTTAAAAGCTGCCATGGCTGGGAAATAAGCCAAGGAATCTGTGTTTCTATCATACTTGTGCTGATGCCAGTGATAAATATTTGTGCAGTCATTTTCCCTCCTGCTTGAAGTATCTGAGTGCTTGCTTGAGGGTCCTAGCAGACCACAGATGATTTTATCTTCCAGTGAACAAAAGACTCACAACCAAATTATAGAAGCTTTTACTAGAGTATGAAAATTCAAAAATAGATATCTGAACTCTTTAAATTAAAATAAAATATATAGATTTCTCAAATAATGGGCAAGTTATTGTGTTACATTTGTAACCTAGAAGGTTAGAACTGTTGATCATAATAGTCTTTTTGGCCTTAGAAAAGGAGCCATGGCTATTCCTTGTGATCTGAGATGCAAAAAGGATGAACTCACAATCCACCAACAAAGAGCTCTAAGAGGACTCTGGACTGACCTCAAAATTAGTTCTAAATGTAAGGAAGAATCATTAGCAGAGAACCTTAAAAATTCTGACTACAGGGTTATTTTTGCTTAAGACTGCATCTTATCTCATTCACTTCACCCTATTAGAGAAATCCAAAAGGCCAATCAACACAGCAAGTCATACATATACCTATGCATATATGCACTGTGTATACTAAAATACACTAGTTTGAAAAAATCACACNACCTTAAAAATTCTGACTACAGGGTTATTTTTGCTTAAGACTGCTTCTTATCTCATTCACTTCACCCTATTAGAGAAATTCAAAAGGCCAATCAACACAGCAAGTCATACATATACCTATGTATATATGCACTGTGTATACTAAAATATACTAGTTTGAAAAAATCACATGGAAACATCATCTTCCTTTTCTTCATTGATACAATTGTGGAAAAAACCTCTAATTCTGGCTACAAGATTGAATGTCAGGATTTTATCAATAGCGTAAGTCTCATTAGATTCTTAGGTTTCTAAAATATGTGGTGTGTAGGAGAATATAGTCAGCACTTCTGTACCGAAGAACTGGAATTGTGAATATGTCCATTCAGCAAATTCTTACAGCAGAAAAACAAACAAATTCATCAACATAAATGTCTGATCGCAGTCTGGTTTCTCCTGGTTGTGCACAATGAGAGATTTTTAGGCAGCACCTTCTCATGTTAGGAACAAGATCAGAGTTTTTCTTCTTCAGATTCGTTGCATGTGTCTCTGTCACTGCATCATTGGTTAAAAGCCACAGGAGACCAAATCAGTGTTCCGCTTGGCTTATGCAACTGTCCTCAAAATTTCTATCCAAGGTTCCTTTGCCTTTTGAAACCGACCAAACTTTTGTTTTAAGCTGGTCTCTCTTTCTTCCGGCACAATCACTCAAAATTTTTTGGTTTGGTTTGGTTTTTTTTCCAAATTACTGATTACTCATTAACAACCTAATTGAGAGTGAAGCAAACCTCTCTTTACCAGGCTGCTCAGGAAAGTTGCTTTCATTTGCATTGAAAAACTTTATGCTTTCTCATCACTTTAGTACATAGTCGTGTCCGGCAGTGCTCCCTGAAGTTAATGTCTGTGTTGGGTTCAGCAAAACCCGGAACTATTTGCTGAGCTACTGATCAGCAGAAACATCATGACAGATGAATCTCACATGCTGGAAGCTTTAATTTGCCATCTTCAAATGGAAGTGTTCAGGATGAACAGAGGTAGGCATGGTGAGAGCTAGTATATCAAGGCAAACACACCACACCAGGAAGCTGCGTACCTGTCTGAGGGCAAAATAGAGATGTTTGACAAGTGACAGGTACGGAGAGAAAATGAAGATTGAGGCCAGGCGCCTTTTGCACCAGCCTTCTGGGAACACTTCACAGCCGTGTCCCTGTCCCCTCCACTCTGAACACTGACTGCAAAGATGTGCAAATGACATTGCAAAACACAAGTGCAGATAAGAAGACGTGTTATACAAAAATCATGGCTGGAAGAAAACTGCTTACTGCCTAGCCTTTGGAAGGGAAACTTTCTCTTATGTATTTCAAGGATTCAGCTGGCTTGAAGAATATCAAATTAATGAACCAAGTAAAAGCAAACAAGAGCATCTCATTGATTTAATGTTGTATAAAGTATACACCAGACATCACAAATTTCCATTTTCCTCAGTCTTACGGACCAGAGCCAGTTTAATTCCTTGAGATTTTCTGCCGTGACTGGCAGCGACAGGCAAAGTCACGTCCCGAACCCTTCTTGTCTGTGGCTCACCGGGGCAGGCCAGTTGTTACTTCAGCTCTGGTGGAAGATACTTTGCTACTGTAGGATGGCTGCCAAAATAGAGGTTCATCATCAAGTAGCAAGAATAACATGGCAGAAACTCTGAAAGGATGCTGTGAAATTTGAACATGACCTTCTCACAATACTGATAGAGACTAAAAGCCTTTTGGAGCATCAAGAGAGAGAAAGAAACAAATAATCTAAAGCTGAACATAGTCTTGTGTTGGGTCTGTCTTATCCCTCTGCCAAATGAAGTTGTATTGGTACACAATAGAGACCTGAAAGTTTGAAATTGAAAGCACAAGAGAAAAGCAGAATATGGATTTTCCTTTGTCCTTGTGCCTTTTCAGCAATCAGCTTTCTATTGGGCTAGTTCATGCAGAGAAACGTGCAAAACTCATCCCTATTTGCCAGACACTGCCAAACATAAACCATTCTAATTTATATCAGAGCATAATCCAAAAGCTACAGTCATGGATGGGCTCTATTCTATTAGCACATAAAAGAACGTAAGAAGTTAAAGATGCAAATAAAGTCAAATCACACGAGAGGCAGGGAGTGAAGAAAAAGGATGAAGTCACAAAATCATACCTTGCAACCTCTATGCACATTGGTCACACCTTTTTAATACATTACACTGAAAATTCCTTCTCAGATCTTACTACCCGCTTGTGCTACGCTTGTCTTTTTTCCTGCTGCCCAAGCAGCTGACTGGCTCGCTGCTCTGCATCTCTGATTTCGTTCATTTTTTTTTTGTAGGTTTGATTTACCCCTTGGAAGTAGAATCTGCCTAAACATTCCTCTCCTATTATTTTTATTAGCTGCCTCTGTGTAAGATTAACACAGATATGTGCACATTGAGCACCCTCAGACAAACACATCCATAACTCCAAAAATAAACTAGACTGCTAATTGACCTTCTCACAGTCTGGAAATACTGATACCAATGGGCACCTTCTAGTAACGAGAGATACTTCCCGTGCTGGGAGAATTTGGCCCATTTTTTCTCTCCCCTGTTCCTCCACAGAGCCTCAGCACCCCCCTGGGTTCCTGCAAGCTGGTAAACGTGGCACTGCAGGAGGAAGCTCAGCAGACTGATAAGTTCTCTGCCTGTGCTGGTCTGAGTGACTGCTGCATTTTTTTGGGGTACGTAATAAATATATTCATATGGCTTCTGAATTTATCTCCTCCCACTGAGCACTGACAGGGATTGTTTCGCAGATTATAATCTCTTCAAAACAGGACTTTCTTCATCTCAGTTTCTTACACAGGGCTAAGGATGCTGCAATGTTTAGTGAATAATGGTATCAATCAATCAATGTGTTCTGATGTTTCTCTCTCTTTCACCCCCCTCCCCAAATTTAACTATATAGCTACATAAAATTCAAAATGCAAGTTTAGTCAGTTTTTGAAAATCCATTTCAGCCTCTTAATGGGATGTGAATTGCAAGGGAAGCTGTTCTGCCGGCACTAATTCTATTTTCAGTTGGAAAAAACTGAAGGAACTAGCCTTTGGAAATGGCTGAAATTCTTGTAAGTGGAATTCTATCACATAAAATTTGCGAACATATAAACCATTTATTGCCACAGAGATACTATACAGCTGCTTGGATCTGTATTTTCTTCATACTCCGTTTATTGCCAACATCTTCCTTAAAAGAAATACTCATCTAGTTCCTAATGTGTAACCTACAATATAACTGGGCTCCCTCCTGTGTCTGCTGCAATAGTGGCATACCCTCAGAGCAATAAATATTCTCTATATGGCAATTAGGTTCAGGCATGATTATAAATGCAAAGTTCAGGAGGTCACCATTAATATTATCTTACGTCCTTATTTCCTGTTGTCTTCATAGCTTAACGTGTTTACTCTTAAATTAGAACATAATTAGCAAACCATATAGCTCACTTTTACTGAAAATAGCAGCTCGGTGGAATGTTTCCTATCATCTGGGGCTGACCTTCCCACAGGCTGCATATCCTGGAACAGCACATTGTAATAAGAGAAATCGGCTAGTTTGGATCTAGGCCAAACACTAATTTCATTTCTCTGGTTGCCCCCCTCCTTTCCCGCTCTTCTCCCCGTCTCCCCAGTAAAACTCATATATGTGAGTCGGAGTTAAGAAGTTGCAGTTGGTAAACAAAACAAAGACAAAACTGCTAAGAAGTTAATGAAAACATCAGTAAGTCATAGCATCTGGATCTCATCATCCACCTCTGACGTAAGGAAGATGTCCAGATGTTAGCAGAACTGTAGCAGTTAAAATATTTTGTGAGCAAGGCTCCTTCCAAACAATCAGACGCAAAGCAGTTCAGCATTTTCAGCAGTTTTTAGGAATGTTTCAAATATATAATGGCCTTTCACATGTGTGAAAGAATATACAGTCTGGGGAGCCGGGTCTGGGAACCGGGAGCCCCTGCTTCTGGGAAGCGCATCCGAATGTTCAAAGAGTAGGAGAAGATGAGGCCTCCCGGCTGCCTGTCATAAGGAGAGACTTCTAGCAGGGACACAATGCTCATCTTGTGGTATCCTGTGTTTAAGACTAGAGTTTGACAGTATCCACAATGATGAATTATGAAACTGGGCCTGGAGAGAGCATCCCATAATTTTCATCTTTCTCACTCATTTTTAATCGCCGTCTGACAACGTGTACCACATACAAGCCTTGCATGCTGAAAAGTATGAATGATGGGGCTGGTTTCCTAACAGGTGGTTGCCAGGTGTATTGTTTTGTTCCTTCCCCTCGTGTCCAAGCTGCCTGATGGAACGGTGATGTTGCTCATATCTGGGTGCTCATTCTCCGTTTGCGGAGCGACACGACCTCTCAGTTCCTCTCAGACACGTTTTTCGGGCTGCTCTGGGTGTGCTCCCTCCCGCCTTGGCCCATGCTCATAAAGAATCAGTTTGGAGTCCCCAAGAAGGCAGCAAAGTTATTTCTAAAAGTTCCTAATTGCTGAAGTGTCCTGGGACCGAATTCCTCTTATGCACATCCCTAAAATCCCAGGCACGGGATGGGACATAGGGTTGCTGGCGGTTTGCTGCAGTCCTAGAATTGGCTACGATGACTGTGGAAAACCAGAATGCTGAAAAAAGGGTGTATTTCCATAATCCCCTCCAGCTGTCGTAACTTGAATGCATGAGGATTTTGCAGCAGCCACTTTCATAACGTGCTTAACGTACTGTGTACTTCTTATTGTAAACTTGGACAAAATAGTGCCATTGTTGTAGCCTGATTACAGAAATGGCGGTGGAGCTCCATGAAATAAATGGTTTAAATTTCACTAATGGAGTAAAATGTGAAAGTCATAAATAAAACTTTCCAATTGTCCAGTCCCCCAACAGTGTAATTTAGCTCTGCTGTATGAAAACATCCATTACAAATGCCCAAGGTGACAGAGTACGCACGCTTTCTTTTCCCTATGACTGCTCCAACCTCTACTGGTATCAGACTTCAAATTAGAAGCACGAGGGTTTTGGAAACAAGACATTCCAGCAGCTGAAAATAAGCAACACCAGAATCATGCTACAGGCAGCTACGATCTTCTGGCACTTCTCTACATTTTCATATGGAGAGGGAGAAATTAAAAAATAGAACATGGAATAAGAAGCAAACGATGCATTTAATTCCAAATGCCATTTTGAATGAGGATTTTGACTGACGGACTTTGCCTTAAATGAATTCCAGTCATTCCACGATAAAAACACCAGTGCTAAAAAAGGCATATAATGCTCTATATATCTTATTGGAAATTCAGGGTGGCAATATTTTCAAAAAATAGACAAGCATATGCTGTGTATGAAATGTAGTATTTCTGATTGCATTTGATGTCTGAATTTGGAAGATGTGGAGAATTATAAATCATAAGAATGAAACTGATATTTTCTCCCCAAATTGGCTACGCTACCAGCTCATTTAGTAACTACATGGATAACAATAATGCTCCTGAGCACTCTCAAAGATATTTAACCATTCAACCAAAATAAATTATTAATATGTTTTGTACTAGATATGCTGTACCTGCTTTATTATACAAATAGCTTCTTTTGTTATCAGACAATTGTTGTTTACTGTTTTACTGTTTTTTTCCCCATAAATTACAGTCTATGTACAAGTACATATCAAATCAGTACTTGATCATTTTCTACCTCATGGCAAGTGGTTATTGTTAATATTTATATAATAGCCTGAGTAAAGCACCAAACCTATAGGAGGTCGTCTTCAGATCGAGGGTCAGTAATTTCCACAAAACACTGATATAGCCAAACAGTGGTATATCTGAAGCTATATATCAAGTGGTCTCAGGTTCCGCAACATATCCATTTTCTAAAACCCTATTTCACATACACACACTGTAAATCTTTCTCCAATCTCAGAACAAAGCAAACACTTAAAGCAATAATTTCTCTTCTGCATGAGTATAAATTTTAGGGACAGGTAAAATGTAATGCAAAACACTTCACCTTAAGCTGGGGCTTTAAAAATTTCCCAAGCGTGAAAATTCCTTTCTTTACTTCCTATAGGTAGCTATGTATGTGCCTGGAAGTACAAGCAATAGCTGGGAATTGTTTAACAGTTAGTAAGTCCTATACTCACAGATTTTGCAATCCATAAAGAGGCATGGTTTAAGGCATCAGAGTTAAGGGGAAAATAAAAGAGAAAACAGCAATTATAAACCCAATGGAAATATAAGGATGCTGATAATGGAGAACAAAGTAGCCATCAGCGAGAGCAGATGGTGTGTTGCAGATGCTCCTAGTGATCCTAGACAAAGCATGCAAAGATTGATAAAGCCAGTAGTAAGAAAAACTTAAATAAAGATATAATTCTCGCTATTCATTATAAATTAAAAAAGACAAGGTCTACTCAAAGGGCCCTGCAAAAAACTCTTCATAAGTAGATTCAAAATTAACCCGGCCTTTATGAAAAACATGACGACTAGATAAAAGCTGACTGATAGTCTTCTAAATGGAAAAGAATTGTTTGATGGAATTACTTTTTCTGCAGTCCCAGCGTGCTCTCTGTGGCTACATATTTAGCAATAACTTACAAGGACATATATAATCTTTCCAGATGATTCAAACACGAGCAAAGTAGGCATAATGAGAACTGATCTGTAATGGATCTTTGCAAATGAGTCATTTTTCATTTCTTTGGCAATTAACAGAAAACAAACCCAAGAAAAACAAGGGTGGCAAAAGCCCACTTTATTTTTAGTGGGCCAAAAGGTACAAAATTAATCTAGTTCTGAGGTAAATGAAATATTGCGATGTTTTAGTGAACATTCGTTAATAAAAAATTGTCATAATTGAAAATGACAAATGGTAAGTGGATAAATAAATAATATAATTTAAAATAGAAAAGTTGAAGGTTTATTTTTAAAATACCACATAAGTAATGTTTTTCCCAAACTTTCCATGACTAAGCCACTGCAGCAAAACTGGCAGTAATTCACCAAACCTAAACTACCTACACATTCCTTTTTTTTTTTTTTCCTATAATACCTGATATTTCAGAAGACAATTTAGCTTTTTCATAATAATGAAAAAAATAAATAAAAAAAGGCATATGAGTAGTCAGCTGCACTCAGTGCCTGACCATGTTTTATAAAAAATGCTGGTGAAAATGAAAAAGCCAGAGTCTTTCAGTCATGTCATATAGTGGACATAACAGGTCTTAGTACAACGCAGATAAATGCTATACTGGGTCATGTACAGTCTAACATGCAGATAATTCAGCCAATAGTGGAGGCACTAGAAGAAATCTGTCTACAATGTTTTGAGGATATGTGCGTTTAAGAGCGGAGAACGATGTTTGCATGCTCTGGGGAAGCTCACTCTATGCTGCTGCCCTTGTGCATAAAATCCCGGTCTCTGTTGGGAGGTCTGTCCACTGAAGAAGCCAGAATATGCTTCCTTTCCCGGCTGAGGATGTGGCCTGACATCAGAAAGGGGAATAAGTGGGAATTCCCAGGGAAATGTTTCTATTTCTTATGAATGTAGTAACAGGAAAAATTACAGTTTTTCTGATGCCCATTTAGGGAATCTGGCAACTTGAGTCTCATTCTGTCCTCTTATTCTTTGCTGTTCATTCCATGGCCCCAAATTGTATCCCATCTCTACTGGGCATTTTTGATGTCCCAGCAATTGAAAATGCTTCCATTGTGTTTAGTGACTTATTTAGTGATTCATTTTCCGCATTTTGAGATCACCAGACATGACTATAAACATGTGTCTAGATTTTCTTTGTCTGTGTAAACTAAGAAAGAGGAGAAAAGATACCAAGTGGAAAACCAGGAGCCACACCGCCATCCAAAGTAATTTGGCCATGATGTGACTGCACTGAGCTGCAACTCACTGCTCCTCAGTACAGGTATTGTATAAATATATACAGTATTTATACAATAGACCATATTTATACAATAATAATAATATACCATAATGTGGTATAATATTATACCATATTTATACAGGCGTGCTTGGCGCCAGCCGGCTGAACCGCAGACCCTTCTGCCACAAGATGAGGTGGCACATGGAGTAACTCAGCCCTGGTGTTAGGGTTCAAAAGCAACGTGAGGGTGCTGCCCTGTGGTACTCCACCGTGGCCAGGGTAGGACGGCACGTGGAGGTGATCTGAGAGGACAGTCCGTATTACAGTCAGTATTCATTTGCATCCCTTTACTGTGCCTGCTCAAAATCGAAGCATCTTTAGCTACAATCTTTTAATTCCATGCAATTTTAATAGCTTTTTAAATACTTTTGATACTTGCTGTCCAAGGCTAATGCTACCTTTCCTTTGTGTCGTAAAGACTACATGATCTCATGGAAAAGACATTTTCCATGATATTTTCCCAGGTTATTTATAGGAGGTAGATAGTACTGCCTGTTTGATGATCATATCAGATTATATTGCATGATTTGCTACTTCTGTGTGCAGGCTAGCAGGTTTTTTTTAAAGCCAAAGGGTTTTTTTCATTACTTTTTCTTGAATATGCTGTAAGGAATGCATATTTCACATTTTCATCTTTCTTTTGCAAATACCGTGTGCGTTTTTAAAGGTGTGTCCTGATAACACAAATTGCTGATCTAAGTGGTTTTCTTATTTCAGTGTCATGACCTTTTTATAGTCAGTCAGCAGTTTAAACTGCTGATATTCCGGAGAACAAACAGAACAGCAACGCAACTTGTTGCTGTTTTGTTTCTCTTCCTGAATGTCTGTTATTCGTGAAGTATTCTCAGGGATACACCCTGATATCTCTACTCCATATTCCACTGCCTATTGGTGGTTTAGCCTGATGATTTTCTGACTTTCTGACCGACAGCAGCCCAAATATACTAGCGGACTGACAAGCCTACATCACCAGCAGAGCCTGGAAAATGGAACTGTCACTGCTTTTAAGGGTCCTCTAACATCTGAGCCTTGTATTGATAAAAACTGTGACGGCTCATAACCATCTGCCAAGTAGAATAAAAACATGCCGACCCTTATCAGCGCAGCTAAAGAGGCTAAAGGGTTCACGTTCACTCCTCATTTCTAGGAATGTGACAGAGTCTCAAGAAATATAATTAGCAGCTGTCTATCCCCCAAATATTTGACAATCATATGCAAGGTTAAATATATACGTTTATCAAGGCCTTTTCGTATCCTGATAAAACCTGCATGTTTTCATATGCAGGTCACATAAAGAAGGTATAAATTACACGTCATTATATGCTTTCCTATGTGAACTGATGAGAGGAAAACAGTTTTACAGAAGACAGTTGGTAGTAGTTGTCTGACATGGACACAGGCCAGGGGTACTTGGAGCCTGTTGATGCAAATGCCATTCTGAACTCAACTACAAATTAAAAAGCTTACTTCAAAGCATTCACATAAACATCTCTAGCAGGTGGAATGGAAACAAATGCCAGGGTAAACAAGTGTCCAGCTGACCAGGCAACACGCAGATTAAACAAAAGCTGACTTGGCCCCACCAGCTTCCCTTTTATAGATTTGTGTAACGTCCTTGCCTTTTTCCTCAGAATTTCTTTCCTCTCAGTGCTCCTTCCAGTGGAGTTTCAGCAACATCCCAAACATCAGGACCCGCGCTGTGACTGCTGCTCCATGCCCTGCAGTCTTTAAGCTACCAAAGAAGTCCAGTTTTCTAACACACCTTGGAGAGATGAAATGGACTCTCTGCCCAGTTCAGTTTGCTGTGGAAGAGAGGTAAACGTCCATCGCTTTCACAGCACTGCCATGTTTGCGACTGAGCACTAGAGTAACTGTAATGTCCCCATCTCCTGTGGCCATGAGGCTTTACTGTAACACAGTGGTAAAGCTGAGGTCCTCTGCCCGGCAAACTCACTGTTCTTTGCCACCTATGGGAGCAGGCAGAGAATTTATCCAGTCACTGACACAGTGGGCAGAACAAGGTTTTTATAAGTTGCTCTAATTTAAAGCAGGTTTCTGCCCCTGTGTTTCTTTATAGGCCACGGTCACTCACTGCCTGATTACCTGATGTAATCAGTTTTGGAATCGGCACCATCACAAATGTCTGTTATGCACTTAGCTGCTCTTATTTCTCCAAAACATAAGTGTGGGAGAATGATGTAAAAGTTCAGTTTACATTAGTAAGCCATACGGTCTGCCTCTTGGTCATCTCATCCTTGATCTTATCATTATTCACATTTCTCCTCCCTCCTTCCCTCCCCCCGGGATAACCGCCCCCACTGTAAGTATACAAACAAACCGAAGTGATCCCTCTGGCGTGTCACACCCACTGTGCATTTCTGCTGCCTTGTCTGAAACCTCCAAATGCCGCAATAATAAAAGTAACAGCCCCAGCAGGGGGAATGAGAAACATTCAATCTAACAGACAGACAACAAGCGCAGAGGAAAATAAAGCAAGTTAAATGATCTTCTCCTCCAGCCCTCTATTATGGTTTGCCTCGGGGTTTTTGAGTCTTTGCGAGTCAAAATAAAAACGTGAACTGTAACCGTATAGTTGGTTGGTAATTTATACCTCAGAAGCCCAGCTCTGGCATACCTGACACTCACTTGGAGCTCACAGCACTGAAATCCTTGCCAGAGGAAATACCAGTAATCGCTCGGTGCACAGCCCAGATATTCCAACTGACACACTCCTTGGCTGCAAAGCGCTCCGTAACGCAACTCACTGAAGCACATCACAGCAGTAAAGCACAGGGTCTGACCTAACAGCAAAATAAAATGCTTCAGCACACTGCAGTCTGAGGAGCTTGCACCGTAATATCAGTCCAAAAATTCACTACTCCTTTTCTTGTGACTGATGTTTATCTCGTCTCCTCAGAGGAGCACAATACAGTCCCACTGAAGTAACATGACACAGAAAAAAAAAAGCTGGAGGCTTTTTAGAGGCGACATCGATACATTATGCAAATAATAGCACTAATCACCCTTAGTGATTACGGTCCCTTACGAATCTTAAAATACGCTTACATAATGTCCTTCTCACCTGCCAGTCGTCTGTCTCTCGTGTTTTTCCAGATAACATCCAAGGCTCTAGCAGTGGAGTCCCTGATGTGATCACTAAATGATCTTCTCAGAGGGGCTTTCACTGGGTGATGCATAGCGCGGGTCGATCACACATCCAGAGCCAGACGGCTGCAGCCTGGCCCCAGGAAAAAGGGCATTCTTTGCCGGGGGATCTCTCTGAATTTCCCTCCGCCAGGCAGGCAGGTTGTTACTTTATATAATTTGTCGTCAGCCTCGTGGAGCTTTTCCTTGAAGAGTCAGGCATTGCAGTTCTCACTGCGGATGCAGAAAAGCTCAGACTGCAGCCAGCCTACTGGAAGGCTGCCAAAATCTTACATCTGGAACAGTTTACAAATGAGCTAACGATACAGTCATTTAGATTTGGGGCTTTATTTGTGGATATCTATAGGATTCTAGCTTCCTGTTTAATCAAATAACTTACCGGGCACATACTCGCATGCTCATTTATTAGGATAATATTTCCCTGCTTAACTGATATTTCAGGTAATCTTTCATCTTTTGACATGAAAAAGGTAAGAAATAGAAAAGAAAGAGATAAAGTAATTTTAAGTATCTGCAGTTCAGGTATTATGTTTCGTTACCATATTTTTCTTGCATATCACCCAATCTGCGGCACAGAATAGGGCCTGATTCTGAATGCCCTGTACTTTATGCCAATGCAGTAATGAAATACAAAAATGAGAGGAAAAGGGGAAAGGAGTAAAAAGGAGAGGGAACTAGGCCCCCACATCTTTGCTGAATGGAAAGATAAGGTCCCATACATAAAAAGTTTATGCATGTAACTGAGATTAATAGTCACAGTAAATGAAGCCGTTTGACCTTGCTTATGTTGACCTTTTTAATTGATTACTGTGTCCTGAGGCTTCCCTGAGGGAGGGAATGAGGGAGGGAGGGAGGGAAGGAGGGAAGAAGGAATAAAGGGGTAGCTGAAACTCTCTTTCTCATCCTAATATTATGTATGGTAACGTGTGAAGAGGTGAGAGGTCCCAGCCTAAATACCTAATCCCCTTTGTTATCAGGGAAAACAAGAACTGTTGAATAAAGTTGTCTTCATGTTAATTCAAGGTGGAGTCCTTCATTTTTGCAGCAACTACAGCCGTTAAAGTCAGATACCATTATTTTCTTGAGAAGTATTATGTTATCATTAAAATTGATTGATTAACTTCTCACAAGGTTGGCACACACAGATCAAATTACAGAATCGCAAGTTTCAGCCTGTGGATTTCCACTCCCTTTGAATTCCTTCCTAAGAACAAAACAGTTTTTCTTTTCATTCTATACTAGATAATTTATTTCACACTTTCTTATTTTTTGTAACGTTTTTCCAGTGCTTTCTCAGTTCCCTTCGTTTTCTCTAGTCCTCATTTCCTATAAGACAAATCATGATCTCATTCAGACAGTGAAAAGAAATTTATGGGATTTGCAATAGTGTAACCGAGGGAAGGATTGGCTCGCCTTCTATTTAATGCAGGTCATAACTTCTCTCCATCTAGGCCTTTGTCTTTTATCTTTATAGAGCATCTGCAAACACTGATGTCCTGTGTACATCTTTGAACAAAACCAGCAGCAGCAAGGGATGTCCAGAGTTTGCAATTGCTTTCCTCATTACACCCCTCCTACTTTTTGAGGCCGGATGAAGAAAGACACAGCCAACTCTCTAGAGAAATTCAATATCATTACACACTCTTGAAATGTGTGTTTTGGTTTTTTTTTTTTTTAATTATTATTCTGGCAAAACTTCCTTGTAGAGCAAGTGACAATGCTTACATAGGCAAATGCTGACATGATGACTAGAGCATAATCTATCTATCTATTTTGAAACAAGTTCAAGTGACACCTGCAGTTGTTTCTATTAGTGACCACCTCAGAAGAGCTCTAGTTAATTTTTAAATGAGGATGCAGTAACCAATATCTAAATTTGGAGCTGAATGTGTGTACTTCCATATTTCAGCTGAGTATCACTGTCAGAGGAGAACAGAAGGCAACGAGGGAGAAGGCAGTCTCGGCAGATTTCTACTGCCAGTGGCTATGTCTACATTACCAAAAATGTGGCCCAGAAAGAGTAGATTTATACAGCAAAATAAATGGTACCAAGGTTCTGACAGATCTCAAGGTGGGGTTACTTTGAGCTAGGTCTACCTGGGTCTCATGAACAGAGTGAATCCTCACCAGGGGTTGGAGATCACTGGCACACTAATGAGGGCACATCTTCTGGCTTAGTTTCCCCTGAAAGCCATTCAGTTCATGCGCTCCAAGACTGGTTGGAGATATGAACCAAAGGGCGGTGTTGGGAGATCCTTTTCAAAAGTGTATGTCTGGTCCAGGCTAAAATGTCAATAAAAACACACCCACCATTATTCATTTGAGCAGCTAAACCAACTTTTTAAAATTTAAAAATAAAAAGATATTCCTGATCAGGGTTTAATTCTTCGAGAGTTGCTGTGGGTTCTGTTACACATATGGACATGTCACAGCTCAAAATATTTAAAGCAGTTGGTGCAACCAGTTCAAGAAAATGGGCTGGAAAATGTCAGAATGACCCAACAAAGGGCAAAGGAGGAGTAAAGATAAACTGTAACAAATCAGAGGAAGATGGCTAAGGGAGTCTGCTTGTCTGATGTTACTTCACATACAAATGGATAATCTAAGCAAGACTGTGTAAAGAATTTAATTAAATGTCAGAAAATTCTTAATGGACCATGGACAGAAAAACAATTAGGTATAGATTGGCTAGAAATATGGATAGGAAATAAAAGGACGTTAATTTTAGAAAAGTGTAGACTGAGATTTCTAGCAGGGAAGACAGTTAAAAGCAGATATATACAATCAAATAAGGAAATCTGAGATGCATGACATTCACTATGATCATAATCGAGCTAAGAGTTTGCCATGCAATACTGAAAGTATAAAATTATTTTTAAACCATGTTAAAAGGAGGCATCAGAGCAGATCTGTGTTTCAGTCTCTAGTCTTGCATTATTTAAATAACACCCCTTGTGGAATAATGCACTCAGTTTTGGTGTGGACATCCCAATACCCAAAAAATGCTGAAAAGGCATCCACAAAACCCAGTTTGCTGGGATACTGACAGTGGCTCTCAGTTCTGTGCTGGGAAACAGCCGTGTGTTCAGGGTAAAGCTGCCGAGCTGCCACGGCCGCGGTGCCATTATCTGTTGAGAGCCCCACACTGCATCTCAGGCAAACTCCTCCTGCCTTCCCAGACATGGCTCTGTGTTTGGAGAAATGTTATTGCCCAAATGATACCTGCCCATGTAGAGATGCTTTCCCTTTCAGCTCAGACATATTCCCTCTCCCCTTGCAGGTGTAGCTGTTGGCAGGGAACACCTGCAAGGTGATGAGAAGCTCAACATGACCTGGTAACANATCCTGGGCTGCATCAAAAGCAGCATGACCAGCAGGCCAAGCGAGGCGATTCTGCCCCTTTACTCTGCTCTGGTGAGACCCCACCTGGAGTACTGTGTCTGGCTCTAGAGCCCCCAACATAAGAAGGACATGGACCTGGCGAAGCGAGTCCAGAAGAGGGCCACAAAGATCATCAGAGGGCTGGAGCATCTCTCCTACAAAGGAGAGGCTGAGAGAGTGGGGTTGTTCAGCTTGGAGAAGAGAAGGCTCCAGAGAGACCTTATTGTGGCCTTCCA
>RSEF01000004.1:27794374-27811673 GCA_003993805.1 Himantopus leucocephalus | reverse complement strand
TCGTATTTTGGATAGCATGCTGAGTTATTAGTAGGGGTAAGTCACTGTAGCCATAATTATAGCCTGAATACCAAATTATTATCTGCATGAGTGCTCACTCTGCCAGCAACCTAACTACAAATTGATCAAACCAGACAAAACCTCACATCTGGGTGACAGAGAATAAAGAGGTTCAGGGGCAGAACTCCACGTTAATTTGGGAGAAAACCAGCCCTGATCAACATCCCAGCCCTATCGGCACTGAGCAAGCATTGCCTCAGCAATGTCCTCACACAGCAGGAGTCAGGATTTGCTCTTATTCCTAACGGGCCTTTGAACAGCAGATCTCGCTGATAAGGAGCAGCAAATTTCGTTGATTCAGTCAAGTGACAGTCAAGTAAACTCAAAGGCATAATACTTTCCTAAGCCTGCAGCAATTAGATACTTATCCATTAACAAAACAGTCCTTCAATAAGAAAAGTGGGCTATACTCTGAGCAACTCTGGTTTATGCTGTAAATAGCTCAAATTTTGGAGTACACTTTTATCATAGAATTAGGATATCCTCTTTCTTCACATACTCCTCCCTTACAATTTTTAAAGCATTTCTGTATTCAAAATTTTAAGGAATTGCACAGTCTGTAGCAACAGATGTTCTGCTAATTGTGCTAAACAACCTGATTTGTTAAATATTGGTGTTTACTACTGAATCTTTTTAATTATTGGAGCAAACAACAGTTGTAAATCATAGTAGGAATTTAGGTGCACTGCAATTTAATTCATGAAGTGTTTATGACATTCAGGTTTCATTAATTCAAAGATGAAGTTCCTTGAGCAAGAGAAAGTTAATTCATATTCAAAGACACGCAAAAATTCCTACATTCGAGGGGAGAACATGTGTCAACTGACCTTACATATCAGTAACTGAGTGATAAAACACATTTCAGGGGAGCGGTTGTCACCGAACGAAAATTTACAAGCTGCCAAAATTTCAGTTAAGGGTTATTCTTAAAGACCATCAAATAGGATAAGGTAAGAAAACCAAAAAGCCATAATTCTGCTCTCCAGTGATGTTATAAAATAAATATACCATTATGACTAAACTATAATCATATCTATAATACCTAATTATAGTTAACTGATTTTGAAGGTGCAGTACAAATTCTTTACTTTCCTTCATTCCCTGCCCTGGATCTCTTGAGAGAAACACTGCCTAACTTGTAGGCTTAAGTCGGTAAATGGCTTTCCACGTAACCCTGAGAGGACACACGCTACTCTGTAGCTTAGGCTGCAGGGCTTCATGTGGAGAGCAGCATAAACTCATGAAGAAATGTAGTGAACCTTATAGTCACCGATTCATTTTTAATGAGACTCAGTTAAGTTTCCTATGCACCCTTCTAATTGTTACTGAACATTACAGAACTTTCTGGATTTAATACCCATATGAGTTCCATTAAAAATAGGAAGTCCATACCCAATTTGAACAGCATTTATGAGAGCTGAACTGGATTCCACTCCACCGTGCCCTCCAACTCTGTGTTTCCGTCTAAGCCCTTCTGCCTTCACTGCCCTACCCCACATCTCCCAAACATCTCCTGAGTGTGTTTACCGGGCTTCCCCGGAGACAACCTGTAGAGCTTCAGGCCTCCAGGTCCAGAGCTGACCCCAGCTAGCTTGCCAGACCTCTGGACATCAATTTATGACTTCATTCTAAGCAGCAGTTTAATTCTTCTAAGGCATCTATAGTTTTTAAGTAAACCAACCAGTTTTGCCTAGTGTGTGGGGTATTTTCTTTTTTGCTTGATTACACAGAAAACACAAAAATAACAAAGCTAGCATTCTTTTTCTTGCATCATTTTCCTCACTTTTGTGGTATATACTTCTGACTTAAGTCTGCTCATCTGGAATAGTTCAGGATTTTACTGTAGGTCATGTTATGTCACTTGAATGGGGGAATCTTTCCAGCTCATTTTCCAGAGCATTTTCCTCTTCACTAGTACAATCAACAGAAAGCGATGACTCGATCTGTGATAAACTGTCAAACTTAGTTCATCTCTACGATCTTCTGCTAAAGCTTTCTCGACACTTCTTCAACAATTCATTTCCTTCACAGTTCCTCTTTGATAAGTTTCTGTTCCTTCAAGCCTTTTCCTCACGAATAGGAAAGAAATCTAGTTCCCCCGGTGTTATTTATCACAAACTATCTACAGCAGAAACTAAAGTCTGAAGCAGAGCCTGGAATGAAACTTCCTTATTGAGTAGCACCTACAAGGATTCACGAGCCATGCGCACGTTCCTCTGTTAGCATATATACCACTCAATACAGTATAGTGTTTCTTCTACAGTGTATGTCTTAGCTTGGTATGATTGTATCCCTTGTCTTCCTTTAATATATGCTTTTAAGGCTTTTCATTGTCCTTTTAAAGTGTTCGTTCAACATATAACCAGGTGACCATGATTAATTATCTCATATTTCATAAGGAAAAGCTACCCGATTGCAGGACAAAGCAGACCTTCAATGGGAATTGAATACTTTCACCAGGTTCTTACTGTGTCTATACTTCATTTTTCATCTCTTGGCATTACAGCGTTCAGCTGTAATATGCTCACCCACCTGTATGAAATCTACCTACCCAAAATGTTGAGAGAGGGATGTGAACCCCTAAAAGTGGTTGTAATTGTTTAGCTGTGGATCTCGATGTGGATTTCCATTCAAATGCATGCTGTCAATTTTTAAATGTGATTTATAGCCAGGCTTACAGCTCAGGCCATAATTCCTGGTTTTCATTATGCATGAATCTGCTATGCTTGCAAAATATATATCCTTCTTCGTGTATTCTGTGGGCCAGCTTGTGATTCACCTTTACACACACAGACCGAAAGTTGTAATTGCCTGAAAGAGAGCTTTGTGTTGAAGGTGAGTCACAGTGCTGCTTCCCCAACTGTATTTCACTGCCTTCTAAGTTCAGGAATTCGAGCATTTGCTGTAAACTGAATCACTGAAATGATTCACATTGAGCCTATCTATTTTTTAACCTACTTCGTTTCAGTGAGCTGGCTTTCAGCAAGCTCTGCAAACAGTTGCCCCAGTACCGAATGAGAAAACAGTTTGGTGCAATAAGGGATGCAGACAAAAAAAGCTATGAAGAAAGAAATGAGGTATTTCCTGTAACAGTGTCTTAGGGGGAAAAAAATGCCTTAAAGAGGCTGCACAAGATGCAGACAGGCCTAGAGAATTTGGTATAGAAAATGTACTTAAATACTAAGAAGGTGCAGATCTAACTGACCTAGAATTAGGACTCGAAGTGGCCGCAATATCCATTCAAAAGCTTCTACAACAGTTTCTGGTATTTAACAGCAACTGTGGACTCCCTTCAGATGTTTGAGAATGTTACAGACTGTCCGTTTGCAGACTAAACATCCCCCCTTCTACCCTTGTGTTTGCTGTGCTGGCGTGGTCATGAGGTACATACATGAGCTGCGTAGCCATCCTCACCTGGACTCCTCTGGGACAAGACCCGTGATTTGCCTCAGTTCTGCCGCCCTTTGGGACTCTCCCACCTCTACAGCGTCCATTGCATTAGTCTCGTAATCAGTTCCTGCTGGACTGAATTTTCTGTGGATGCTTTAGCATTTCCAAAATTATGTCACACGTTCACAATGCCAACCATTTTTTTACATAGACTGTTGATATATAACCATGCTCTAGTTCTTCCTCTTCTTGCTAAGGGCTACTGTTCCTAACAGAGGTCCCCACCGTTAACATCTTTTATTTCCTGCCAGGAGAATAAAGCTCACGTAACCTCCGTGCAGAGAGCGCTCTGCTGGGAACTGTAAAAGCAGTGTGTGTTTACAGTAACACTAGACACCATTTCAGAACAAGTCAGCATTTTTTGCCCCACAGGAATCCAGCACATTGGTTCTCAGGCAAGGAGGGGCAGAATGGACCGAAGGTCAGCATGTGCTTGCCGCTAACGCAACGGATTTTGTCAACATACGTGATTCCAGCTGCCCTCCTACACACACTTCACTGAGAGCGGCCTTTTTGTTGAAATCCATGCAAAGTTCAGTTCTTCATTTCAAGTTTTAGCTTCACGCTTAACTAGCTTTTTTTGAACTTCCTTGCCTGTTAGATGTTAGGAGCTAACAGCCGGTCTCCCGTTATTTTTCTAAGACAACTCTCCTTTCATGGGGTGATTGTCATTGATAAACTAAATATAGTGATTTGAAACGTTTGCATGACCCTCTCTGCGTTCCACACATTCATTCTTGTCTTTACACACCATGCACAACAACGTGAAAGTCACAAGGAGAAAAAGTCCCTTTTTCCATAAAATGATGCAGAAACATCTAACCTTCTCCAGAATATGAAATTTTGAAACAAGCATGTAGATAGATGTGACAAGTGAGCAGGGCATTTATGGAAGAACTTTAAGAAATTACAATATCCAGACAACTGGAGATAACTTAGACTTCCTTGGTAAAATAGAAGGGGTTTCGTATGGGATATATTTAATTGTACTTTGTATTGCCTCTTAGAGTGAGAAAAAATATAACTGCTGAGGATCAAAATATACAGAGGGTTCTGGTGAGATATATGTTTAATACTTCATAGGTAGGTATGAGAACTACATATAGACCACATTTTGGTTGGTGATGAGTAGTACTTTACTGAAAACATTGCAGCAAGGGTGTGTGTGAAAAATACCTGTCAAGCCCTTAATTTGAAATTAGTGAAAACAATTTTTCTGTAGTCTCCTCACCTCCAAAGCATGGTAACCTTTAAAAAGGGTGTGATTTCCCTAGACAAAGACTACTAAAAGATCTTTAATTTTGCAAGTCTGAAACCCAGGATCTAGCTAATGTATCTTTGATCGAAATTAATTTTCAGTACCTCTCAAGAACATACCTGAGAGCTTTTTTGAAAGTTTATTTAAAATTCTACATCACTCTTAATCTTAGTTGCCAGAATTTATTGTTTAGTAATTTGATTGTCCAAATGCTCAAACCTTAAAGTTCTTATATATGAGAGGAGGTTTCCAACATCAAATAACTAGGTTATTCTGGTTGAAATGAGGTTAATTAGGTAACAGTATCTAATCCTATTAATGGAAACTTGGAGCTGTCATGACTTTGCAGGGACAGAGCCTTTCAAAGCTTTTTTAATATTGAAGGACTTACATTAACACCTGTTTTTTAATTGTCCCTTTGGATTTCTTTATGTATTTTCATATACGATATAGATTTAAGTTTTGGCCTTTTGAAATGTATTTCTGTTTTATTTCTGACTTTTATGACTGGTTAGCCAAGCTCAAATTTGTTATCAGTACACTGACAGCTACTTGTTCCACAATCAACTCCAAATTTCAATCAATCTAGAATCAGCCTTTTAAGAAGAGTACAACAAGAGTAGAAAAGTAGACTTGGTTGTCACACAAGAATACAACATTTTCTCCTATAACTTACGGTGGAAGTTTTCATTGAATGTAAAGAAGTATTCTATTTTGGTCCCTATGTGTAATCTTTTCTAATACTTGACTAAAGGGTAGTAAATTTGGATTGAAAAAAAGTTACTGACAACCTTGTAAGAATGCCATCCTTTCATATCCTCTGCTAAAGAACTTTAAGGTTTCTTTTTAATTTGGTTCCTTATGCATGAAGTGTTAAAGAGCATCACTGACACGAAAAAAGCTCCTGGTTTTCCTTTAAATGTTGCCTAAAGGCACACTCTTTTTCTACTAGTGGCTTCAGAAAGCTGCCAATATGAGCAAACAGGCCTGAGCCGATATAGCGCACGAAAAAGCATCCAGTGGGTGACTGCAGTTTTTTTCTTTCTTTGGTTTGTTGTGTACAACAAGCAATGATACCTGTGTTTAGCCTGTAAACACATTGAGTATGCAAGTACTAAGACTTAGCACGGCAGGTGCCCTATCTAGCTGTGACTACTGTTTGTTCAAATAACGACTGATAAGTGCGGTTGGGTTCTTGGTCTGGACTGACACGTGAGTGCCTTTATAGAAGCACATGTGTGAATGTTCTGCACTTTACGTATTACTGAAATAATGTGTGGATGCATACATTTAGGTTTTAAAAGATCCAGAATCATGAAAATGTTCCTAAAATAGTGTTCTCTGTTTTCATCCCTGCTTTAGATTGTACATTGCCCTTATTTCAGAACAAATAAAGTATATTGAGAGTGATGTAGGGCCTTATAGGTGAATTAGTTTGCCAATACATTTATAGAGGATATCTGATTCCTCTGTCTTCATGAAACACTGGAATTCCACCCATATATGGCATATAGGAGGAAAGGGAAATTATATCCTTGTCTGTCAATATAAAATGATGAGGTAAAAGCCAGTGATGATGTTTGAGCATCTTTCATCTGCTGGTAGCTTTGTCATTTCATGGTCTTACATCCTCATGTCTTGTGATCATCCACTTCTTCCTCCAGTTTTTAAATCAGGGTGAGAACTGATCTAAAGACTTCCATGTTCATGACGTGAACTTTGTGGAGATTCTGCTCTGGATCGAACCCGGGAGGGACAAGTGAGGCAAATCAGGACCACTGTTATTCTGCAAACTCATATGAAAGAAGCAACAGAACTAGGGCTGGCACAGCCCTTTGTATCAGTTCCTAGGGATCAGAGGACCAGGAGGAAGAAGATGCCAAGTATGAGCTGTGCAAATATAACAACTTGCTAAAGTTGGTGATGAATTTGTGTAGAATAGGTGTGAGGCCTACCCTTTCCCAGAACATTTTACAGTAGCAGTCTTTAGCATGGCAGAACCGCTATATTTCAGCCTTTTATTTATGATGTCTCTAAGCTTCTGCCATTGTCCATAAGGCATAGCTAACCCAGCCCTGCCGAAGTACCCTCCATGCCAAGGGTGCCTTGGAGGCATTAAAGTGGAATTTTCAACGTTTGTAAGGGATTTAGTCTCACTGCTCCCACTGAATACTAATAACCAGAAAATAAGCAATAAAAAGGTACCCGAAATACAAACCTGACAAGCTGTTTTTCCAGAGTTTGCAGATGATCAGAGTAGTTTTTTGTGTGCACCACAGTGGCCTGAGTTTGGGAAAGAGACTTTTTGACAGAGGAGCTTGATGGAGGCCCTTCCAGCTCTCTCCTTCGTGCTGTGGATGGACTGTCAATTGTGACAGTCACAGGCATCTTGACAAGAGCTCTGATATCAAGTTAAATGTTCTGTGGTAGAAATATCCCAGATAAGCTACTCAGAAAACGTGCCTGGAAGAATGAGATTCACCGTCTGTAACCTCTCAGNCTGCCTGGAAGAATGAGATTCACTGTCTGTAACCTCTCAGTTGAGATCTATTGAGTGTAGCACTCAAGGTACTTGTTAGCATATGTGTACATTTGACACTTCTTCCATCCTCTCCCTTCTCTCCCCCCGCCCCTGGTATTTCCTTCATCTTCTCCTTTTCCAATGAATTTCTGCATGTAACACTTGACCTAAAGGCATACAGAATCATATTGACAGCTTGTGTATCAGAAGACTAAATTTCAGTTATAAGGCTGAAGTTTTGATATGACAAATTTTGTCTGAATAGCAGGTCCTTTTTCACCAAGAAGGGGTTGAAGGTTATCAAGGCGTTGTGAGACTTTCTGAGCAAAGCAAACCTACTTTCAGGGTCGGTTCTTTCTAAAGAGGCTATGAACTATGATACTGACATATTCTTCCTCTAGTATTATATTCTGCTCATTTGTCAAATTAAATCTTGCTATGTCAATTTTGATCTTGATCAAATTTGATCTTGCTAACTTCTATGTTTAAATATATACTATATTGAGGACTTGCGCCATTGCTGATATATGCATCTTTCTGTTTTACATTTGCACTTTTTTTCCTTGATCTTGTACTCACATATTTTATTTTGTACTTACATAAGCATAATTAGTCCTAGTTTGGAGGAAAAACACACACAAACACACCACTCTCTCTAATGTCAGGTCAGTGTTTTGAAACCCTGTACCACCTTAAACACTTCCTCTCTTTTCTTGGTGTGCTCACGCTTTAAATACTTGTAGACTGTTATCATGACTCTCCCCTTGCATTATTAGCTGTCATTTGGCTAAGCAGAACATGTTTTAATCTTTCCTCGTAAATCAAGCTCTCCAGCCCCTTAATCATTTATGTTGCTGTTATCTGAATTCCTTCAAAACTTGTTGACATCTTCGTGGTACTGGAGAGGCTAAAACTACATGCTGCATTTGAGAAGGGATTCATTTGTGCCAAATAGAGTATATCTGGTTGTTCCTTATGGAAATACTGAGAATGTAAATAATAGGGCTTTTTTCTATTATATAGGTGAGCAAAATAGTTAATGTTATGATTAAAACATCAGGAATAGTAAAGAAGAAATGCCATAGATTTTACCACACTTCTCAGTCTAACATTTGAGATATATATCCTTTCACCATTACTGCAATACTTTATTTTTAATAAATATACCTTTAAAATATTACTTCAACCTATCAATCTCAGATGTGAGCTTTGTCTTCTTGTTTGTTTGCTTCCTCAACTTCTTTGGGGAGTGTTTTACTCCCTTCTTAAGTTTACCATATTTTTTCCTAGGAATTTCTTCATCATCTACTTATAAATATGAAATAATTTCTCCATTATTTAACCAGCTCTTTAATTAATCTTTAATCCTCACCCCTTCTGCTATGAAGTACTTAAAGAAACACTTGTACTCATTTGTTTCTAGTGTACATAAAGATTTGTAAGCAGTTTTTCCATGTATGCTGTTATTTTAGATATTTACATTTTTTCAAAGCCTAATTTTGATTATTCCAGAACCATTAATATCTTGCATTGAACCTGAGTACAAGACTCATATTTCTAATTTTCCTTAAGAAATGCATAAATTCAGTATTGTAATTATGTCTCTGAAAACTTTAAGTTCAAAGGCAATAAAGAGAATTTTAGGTTCTCCTATGTAACCCACCTCATCATCTAGATATCCTTTTAACAACAAATGACTACAGTATTTTCAGATTGAAAAAGACCAGATTAGATAATCTTAATTTCAAGCCCGGTTCAATTGGGAATACCACCATATATCTCTTACTTTTCAAAGTAATTACTTGACTTGAGAGTAAAACAATATTATGTCAGATACAGAGCTATAGCAAAACACAGGTCAGGGTTTCAGCCCTACAAACACAGCATAAGGTTCACATTTTCACCTTGCTCTTGAGTCTGCAAAGTGCAAAGTTTGCTGAACATATAATAATGAAATGCCCTCCTAAAATAAATTAGGGGAACTTGCCAGCCAGTAGCTAGTCTCAGGGCTCAGGTGGGCTAAGTACTGCTGCATCCTATCAGCCCCCTGGTCCCGAAACCAGCTAGTCTAAGCTCACGGTTCTTCCCTAGCCAGCCCTCAATACCAGTGTAGTAACCTGACTCTAAGTGAAGATTTTCCACGCAGTGCAGTGATGCTTCAGAGGGCAGATATGCCATGTCTAAAATCAGACGCCAGCAGGAACAGCAACGTACATGCAGAAGCAATTTTGGCTGATTAGCTGTGAAGTAAATTAAGTAAAGATATGAAGCAATCCGATTCCTAGAATAGCAAACCAAAGTGTTCATTAAAACCTCATTTAATAGTGTTGGTAACTTCATGGAGTAAATATGAAGCATTAACTTCTAATAATAACTTTAGCTGGAGTTTTAGATTTCCTTTGTAAGTTTTTAAGGTATGCTGTGTACATTCGTTATTCACAAAGGCTTTATTATGGATAAAAATTTATCTTTCAGTTGATATGATGACTGCTTTAATCTTCAGGATAATTATGTTTGACACTCCCTATAAAGCTTTAAGTTGCATCCGTGATACATTAAGCTTACAAAAGGTGAAATGAAATGTTAGATTCTTTATCTCTGAAAGATTAGGCATTACAGCTTGTAATCAACAGTTACTGCAAGATTTCAGTGGAAATAATGAACGCCAGAAGAAAGACATCCTACAAAACAGCATGCAACACTTAATGGAGTATCAGTTTTTCTTTTTATTTAAAAAAAAAAAAAAGAAGTACAACTGTAGCCAATATCCTGGAAAAATCTGCAGCCGAAAAGACCCCAAGAGCGCGTCCTTTTCTGTTCAGAGCNATCTGCAGCCGAAAAGACCCCAAGAGCGCATGCTTTTCTGTTCAGAGCAAAGACAATTGTTTAACATGATGCTTCTCTGTTCCAATGTTTATTCCATTCCATCAGAGCAGTACATGAGAAAAGTTCTCACTAGCTGTGTAATAGCTGAATTTTAGTTGCCAAATGTAGGCATGCAATTAAAACTATAGTAGATAAGGGATACACTTGCCCTCTCCTCTCGTTGCATCCCTCACCCTGTTCCTGCCTCTGCTTCACAAAGCTGTGTATACAAAGCTCCCTCCCAACCCCTAGCACAACTTTCTCATTCCTTATTACATTTGATGAGGGACCAACCATCTTCGTGAAATGAAGAAGCAGGGTCAGTAAAAGCGCGGGTGAGATGGGTTCTCTTGTTCATGCAGCCTTCTGGGCTGCTGCCCACTAACATCCAACGCTGCTGAACTGCTATGAAATAGAGTTTCTCAAAGGCTTGTCAATGGCTACAACAAATGGACTTTCAGAAAGATGAAAAAAGGAATATTTCTACAAAAGAGCAAATTCCAATACCAAAACATAACTGAGTGTTTAAGGAAAACTTGCTAGAATTTTTCAACATCAGGAGAATAATATATCCTTTCATTCATTTTCCTCAATGAGCTGGATTTAAAATGAACACAGAAATAAAGCACCTCAAAGAAGTTATGTCACAGACAACTCCAGGACAAACAGTTAAAGCATGGCAGATACCAGAAACTCAAACCAGGAGTCTGAGGAAGTTAGGCGGTGTTAAAAATAAATCCCCAATCTGACTATGCACATAAACATTTGCACAAAAATGGAGCAAGGAGAAGTTACTGCTCACAAGCTGTCCAGCAGTGCTTTAATTAGTGAAATCTTGAAATCTACGGAGGGTCTGTTCCAATACCTGTCCAAAAGTTTAGATTCAGTTTGGGTCCTGCTTCCTATGCCATTGTTTCCTACGAAAATTCCAATTTTTCTCCTGTTTTCTCTGCCCCTGAAGCCACAAACCCGCAGTTCGGGCAAGGTTACATCCTGCTTGTCTTCACCATGACAAACAAACCTTCTGTAGAGATTGTGTTTCACAGAGCCGCAATGGCAGCAGCAGGGATGAGAAGGGAGGAGGACAGCTCAGCCTCTTTACATCACTTAATAAAACACACATTACGCAGGGCAGTACTGATGAAGACAACTTACATGAGCCCCCTAAACCTCACTAAATCTTCTCAGGAATGAGCTTTTTCCATCTTACCCTACAAACACTGGGACTTCTTTGGTTTAAGATTTCTTGCTGCTCTTTGATCTCTCTGTTCAGAATGATCTCAGGCTGTATTCTGAATTATTTCCCTGCTCACCCTCTGACTTAGATGAGTTCTGCTCGCATAACACTCCCCACACTCCCATTCTGCTCACTGCTACATACACAGACACCAGCCAGCCACTGCTAGATTACTTTAAACTCACGTTTTGTAAGAAACTTAGTATTATTCACAATCAATATTCATTTTGGTCTTTGCAGACAAGCTTAAAGACTTTGTTGCTTTAACATCTTATGTCTATTGTACCATTTTGTATAGGGGATGTCTAAATAGGAAGACCTTTAACCCAAGGAACTCACCACCTTAGTATGACTGGGTAGACACGAACAGGAGAGAGGGAAAGAGAGAGTGGGAGAGAGAAAAAAACAGAAGACAAGGAAGGAAAATTGCTAATTATGAAAGAAGATTATAGAGACAGAATTTGAATAGGGAGTAAGAATAGGGGGTTGCTTGTTTGGGGAGTGTTGGGCTGTCCTCTAAACATCAGGAGGAACTCTAAACATGAGGAGGAACTTCTTTCTTTTGAGGATGGCAGAGCACTGGCACAGGCTGCCACCTGGCAGGCACAGGAGACATTCACACTGGAGACATTCAAAACCCGCCTGGATGCTGTCCTGTGCAACCTGCTGTAGGTGACCCTGCTCTGGACTGGATGACCTCCAGAGGTCCCTTCTAACCCTGACCATTCTGTGATTCTGTGTTTGGGTTCTTATTTTTTTCAGTAGGATCTGCTATTTTCGATTATTGCAATTTCACATAGAGCCACTTTTGCATTTCTATTGGAAAGAAAGTACCTTAGACCATGTATCTTATTCTATGAAATTTTATTTGTCCTGCCTGAGCCCTACTGATGGGATCACTCAAGGTGGCAGCTGACAAAAAGATATCCCAGTACAGGCCATTTTCATGTGAGATCACTGTGAAGGAAGAAGAAACAGTGCTGTTTAATACTATTTTGCTGTGATAAAGCATAACAGATGGCTAATGCTAAAAACTAATCACAGTTCACAGCCTATTGCCATCAACTATTCTGTATGAAAGAGATATAACTGAGAAAGTTCTACAGCTCGGGTTAGGTATTTAGAAGTGTTTGGACGTCCCTATAGATTAATACTTCCATAAACTTCTCTCGGCAGGTGCCTCACATATGGCTAAACAGAATGAAGCATTAACACTTCCTTTCTCATTTGAATTTTAAACTGTGGCACCAGTGTTCACTAATGTTCCATTTTTTCTCATTAACATGCAGTATTTCAGACAACAGTTGGCAGCAGGGGCAAGACTGGATTTTCTAATAATGTAAGGATAGTTTATAATCAGTTACATTAAAAATAGGTTAATCTGGAAAAACATGCAACTGAAACTGGAAACATATCTTTTTTCATGTTATTCAGTTACTTATTATTTTGCACTTATGGCTGTGATTAGAAATGTTTTCTGCTTCCCATTGTTGGTTTATTTATTATTTTTGGAGCACACAGTGATAGTGAGACAGCAGTTCAGAAACAGCCAGATAAGTTTACACTTTGAAGTGCACAGAACTCCAATTAAGCTATGGGGCTATTTGCAAAGCAGGGCCATAATCACACCATGAAGTTTGATAAATATTGTTAGTGTTTATCTGGGCTCATGTTTAATTTGAAACTCATAAATATATAATAGAGGACTACTCTACTCAGTTTACATAAACCCATCAGCATGTATTTATCACACAACGAAAGGCAATTAAGGTAGATATTTTGACAAGGTCTTCTCAGTGTTTCACTGAAACACATCTTCAATGTTTAGGCATTGAAAAGTCCACGAAAGCAACAACAGTTGTTGTGGCCTGCATCATGGACAGCTGCTAGGGAAGGTGGATTTTGTGCATCTTCTTTCTAACTGCTTAAACACTCTTGTTCTTCAAAAGTACAGGTCTAGACCATGGCATGAGGGTATAAAGCCTGCACAGCTTACCAAAGCAGCATGTACAGAGGCAATGGCTGTCACCTGGAGAGGGAAGGATTGTCCCTGGGGCTTCTCCTCACCTCTGCTACCAAGGGGAAGCAGACAGTGAAGGGACAGAAAGTAGTGCACTCTTCCCATCCATAGAGGAAGCTCAGGAAACTTTCTCTCTCTGTTACATGGTCTCCTATCTCTTCTCCAGACTGCATCCATTTAGCTTCTAGGCTGTTCAAAGGTTCTACAGGGTGTTGACATGTGTCACGGGACACTTTTCTGAGAGCAAAATACAGCGGGACACATAGTAACATAGGGTTGAGCTGTACACTCCCATCATCAGCACCTTTGCAGCAACCACCACCCAAACTTTTGTTATTATCTTACGTGCAGCTCCTGCTGAGATCAGGATGCAGAGCAGCTCCAGTCTGTTTTGTCCCATGCAGCAATGCTCCCATTGGCATAAAAGACTTGCAAGCCCTTGTCCACTGCAGCAGGGAGGAGTGAAAGGAGCAACACAGAGGAGAGCAGTCAGCCATCGGAACCAGAGGTCAGATGATGGAGAAGGGTGTAGCTGGGCCAGGGATGGGGAGGAAACTGTACAAAGCATGATGGAGCAGTCTTTAGAAGGTAGAAGAGAAAAACAGCAACAAGGAATAACTTGTAAATGAGTTTGGAAAGGAGAAAACGAAATGGAGATGCTGAAGAGGAGAGGGCATCATACACAAATCAGCAGACAAATCCAGTCTATGGGCTGGGAAGACTCGAAATGCGTTCTTCCTTCTTTTCTTCCTTCGATGACTGATCTTCATGTTTACTTCCTTTGATCTATACCTCACAGTGACACTGGACGCAGAAAGAATCCTAATAATCTGCCTTAATACTGTGTAAGTGGGAGGCTGAAACATGGGAAGAGAGAAGTCTTCCTCACTATAACGCCTACCCTGCCTAACTTCCAAATCTGGAGGTCTGGGCTTCCATAATGTGCTGACTTTCGCTCCTAGTGCAAGAAATGAGAAAAATAATGTCCTTCTGNCCAATGTGTTCTTCCTTCTTTTCTTCCTTCGATGACTAATCTTCATGTTTACTTCCTTTTATCTATACCTCACAGTGACACTGGACACAGAAAGAATCCTAATATTCTGCCTTAATACTGTGTAAGTGGGAGGCTGAAACATGGGAAGAGAGAAGTCTTCCTCACTATAACGCCTACCCTGCCTAACTTCCAAATCTGGAGGTCTGGGCTTCCATAATGTGCTGACTTTCGCTCCTAGTGCAAGAAATGAGAAAAATAATGTCCTTCTGAAATTTATATTCTCAATTTGGAACAAAAAAGCAAAACTTGTCATGGAAGGATTTTTTCATTAAAGTGTCTGTTTGGGAATACCCCAGTGTTACATACCCATCCCCCTTCCTGCCATGACAGGAGAGAGGAAATGATGACAAGAGAGTGGCTGCCACTGTGAGGTCAAGTCTTTCCACCTGCAGCCTGTTGCCAGGGCTGCTCCCTAAAGAGGCATGGGGAAACCTGAGCACTGGAAAGTAGTCCGTGGGACAGACAAATTGCCCAGGCACCTATGTGCTGAATGAAACTTCTGAATATTTTTACCTTATCTTATTGACGAGCAGAGATTTTTTTAAAAATCAAATCAAATCGAATAAAGATGTGGCTTTGTCATATGAAGAATTTTCTGGAGATTTGTCAAGCATCTATTGAAACTTTTCTGTCTCAAAAAGTACATTTTAATTGCATGTCTTTCCATAGGAATTTCTCTCAATCTTTACAGTCTGCTCTGATTGGAGGCTGCTTCTTGTCTAAAGATCTGATATGTATCAGATCTCTCAGATACTGCAGATGTTGCAGTACCAGATTTTCTTTTGGAAAGCAACACATGTCAAAGTCAAAATTCAAAGGGCTCTTTTCCCAGTCTGGTCTCCTAGACAGCATTTGGAGACATCTGCTGAGAGTTGAAACAATGACACGTTATGTGCCCAGCAGGCGTTTTTTATTAGACCTAAAATTTTGATTCTGAATCATTCTTTTGTTTTGTGATACTCTTGGAGAGTTACGGCATTACCTTTCTGTTTCTGTAACAAGGGGAAAGATGGTTGCATGCATCAGATCAGGCAAGCTGCATAGACCACCCAGCGAAGATGGTCTGAATTTGCCATACTATTTGTCACAGCCTCTACGGAAGTCACAGCAAAGCTCAAACTGGCAGCACGTTTAAAAAATGATGTGTCTCTGCCTGGCTATGCATACTTTGCATACACACATCCTACCAGACTCAAGGGGCCAGAATCACATAGAGACAAACATAAGAATTTGTGCATTCTGAAACACTCAGAAGGGAAATTGATGCACTTTGAGCAAGGCTGAAGAGAGTGAGGTTTGCATAACTGTTTACTTCCTAGGAGCCGGTTGTTGCCAGCACTGAAAATGAGATCATCATTCCCATCCATCCTAATACCTGACGCATTTGTCTGCTCTTTGCCTTAAAGAGGAAAAAGGATCTTTAATGCTATCTTTGCAGACTGAAGTAGGGACAGAACCACTAAAGGACAGAAGAGAGGTATGTTTGGCAAGCTTAGATCCTTCAGCTTGAAATGCTGAGAAGTGGTAAGGTTATACGGAATTAGTCTCTGCCTTCTGCCCTTGGCTGGTTTAAGAGCGATGTGTTTAAGAATGATGAGCGGCACTTTACAAGTAAGAACATCCAGCCTTGAGTGGAAGACTGGAGAGGGACAGCTTTGCTTGTATTAACGAGACATGTCTAAAAATATTTCTGAAAAGACAAGTGGGAGAAGTCAGTGGCTGCAGTCCAGAGGCAGGCTAGGACTGGGTAACAGGGAAGACGCCGTCCCAGGAGCAGTGATGGTGGGGCCCATCGTGGCTGGTGGGAGCGTGGGGAGGGCAGGGCTCAGCCTGGCTCCAAGACAGCTGGGTGGGCAGGTAAGGAACTGGCCCCTATAAATATTTGCCTCTGGAATTCCACAAAGACTTTTCTCTGGGCATGCATGCTGCTCCGCACGTGTGCACGGCCGCCTCTTTCCTGAGGGTGTACTGTCACCTTTCTCCCCAAACACTGGCTGCTGCATTCCTCTCTTGTCAGCAACAGACCCCTCTCCTTCAGATTCCCATCATACTATTTTTAGTCCAGCACACGTCTCTGTTGACCCATCCAGTTTACCTTTTGACCATAACTATTTCTTTGGGCTTTTTTTTTCATCTCAGCCATTGAACAGGAAATACTGAATAAAATAAAATAGTTCTGGAAGATAGCTGGAATATCGACCGTACTGTGACTGTGGTCACCATGAGTACTATTCAAATAGTGCCTGCTGGTGGTCTTCCTTAAGTTTCCAGACACAGTGAAGCCAACAGATAGAGCCACATCATAAATTTTGCCTAGATGCTGGTTGGGGGGTTAGGACCTTACTTATTTTTGTATGCATTTTCCTGTAGTACCTGTGTACAGCTAACTGAATTGTAGATGTAACATACAGAAGGGTGCATAGGCCATCTCCCAGCTAAAGGAACATATTTGTTTTCAGGAGATTTCCCAGTACATTTTCGAATACAGCAGCAAAATGTTTTGCCATTTTCTTTGAAAACATTTGCTTTGCCAGTCTGTAAATCTCACCATAAAACCTTTTTCCTTTAATGTCATTCCCAGTGCTCCAGTTTAACTGTTTGGTTTAACAGCTTTCCCCGTAAATTAATCTAATACATTAATGTTGACCAACATCAGAGATTCACCAGCTGAGGTCTGTACACATGTACTTGGCACCAGTGGCATCCTCAGACTGTTCAGACTGTGAGCACGAGTAATGGGGGAAGCTTTTCCACACCAACAATCTGAAGGTAACGGCAGGCGCGTGATTCTGGCAGATCATAGAATCATAGAATGGTTTGGGTTGGAAGGGACC
>RSEF01000004.1:27742654-27760714 GCA_003993805.1 Himantopus leucocephalus | reverse complement strand
GACTGAGCCTGATCACCCTGTTCTCCTGCATGTGCTGTGTAATAGCACTGAGGATGATCTGTTCCCTGACCTTCCCAGCACTGAGTACTGAAGAGAAGGAAAGGAGCACCTCCCTTGACCTCCTGATGACACTGCCAAGTTGCTGTGGTCCGTCGTTGCTGTGAGGGCACATTGCTGGCTCATGGTCAGCTTGTCCACGCGCACCCTTGAGTCCATCTCTGCAAAGCTGCTTTCCAGTTAGTTGGCCCCCAAACTGCACTGGTGCCTGGCATTATTCCTCCACAGCTGCAGGACTTTGCACTTGCCCTTTGTTGAACTTCATGAGGTTACTGTTTGCTCGTTTCTGTAGCCTGTCAAGGTTCCTCTGAATGGCAACACAACCCTCTTAGTTTTACATTATCTGTGAACTTGCTGAAGGTCCACACTGTCTCACCTTGCAAGTTATTAATGAAGATCTTTAACAGTATTGGCTCCCGTATTGACACCCGGGGTGTGCCTGTGATGACTGCCCTCCAACTGGACTTGGTGCTGCTGACCCACACCCCTTTGAGGCCAGCAGTTTGGACAGTGTTCATTGTTGATCATTTTAAGTACACATGCAAATGTGTCAGACTGTGCATAGAGACCAAAACAATTTGCAGAAGGCAATAGTATGGTGTTAGCATGATTCACCTAAAAAGCCAATCAACAGATGCAGAAACCTGGCTTCCTCGGTTCTGAGGCTCATGGGAAGTACTTGCATCTGCTTCATCTGGCTCTAGACCATCCGTTGATCTTCCAGTGTGCTCTTGTTTTGATGCCAGGCCAGGGTGGGAAATGTTGGAAAGAGAAGAACCCTTCTAGTCACTCTGTCTGCATTGAAAAAAAACTGAGATCAGCAGGGTTAGTGTCATCAGAAGGGTGGCTTAAGAAATTTTGGCCATATATAGGTGAGAAAGATCCCAAACATACTAAATAGGGAAATAAATGCATATATTGATAAGTGCAGGGTTGTCACAGCTGGCTTTTTGTCATTGTTATTCTAAGGTTGAAACCAACATGGAATCTTCAAGGATGTTTACATGAGAGTACAGTTTTAAGAGATAAGGGACAGGGTGATGTTGCTCTGCATATGAAAGGTCACAGGATCACAAGATGAATATTAAAATAACCTTCTCACACACTGTGATCCTTAGTGCTAACTGTTGAACTAGTGATACTCTGTGACTAAAATTCTGATTTACAAATTGTATATATGCTAATAAGTGGATGGTTATGATGTTTTCTTAGCTTCATTTGATCCCTTTGCCTGTTAGCATCATATTGGTGTAATCGAAATGGATTCTTATCATTTGGGGAGTAGGAAAGACAAAAGAAAAATTGAGTGGCATGTAAGGCATCTGATCTAACTAAATAGAACAGACTGAATTGGATGTAGTTTATTTGAATTCGTTAAAAGATGTATTTCAAATTATTGAATCTTTACCTTATGTTTTTTCTGTGACCATTGCATTTTTGGAAGTTAGGACAGTTTCCATAATCAGGTGTGTGCTTTCATCTAAGTGAAAAGTAGGGAGCAGAGTTTTCCTTTGCATATTTGGAAACTCATAGCAGGGGCCAAGGATCCAACACCTCGTTCAGTGAATACAGATTCATTTCCACTTTTTGGAAGTTCTGCTCCTTGGATAGATGCAATGTGTACCTGAATTTTATAGATCAGTCAATAGATAGTAATTTATATTACATAAAAGATTTCAGACACAATTCAGAATTACTCCAAGCATAGTTCTTTATATTCCATAAGAGCAAGGCCATGGGACCTCATGCAGAAATCCAATATATCTACTTTTGTTCATTGTGGCACAGTAATTAAGGATTCAGTGACCTCTCTGTTATGGGCATGACACCTGACTTTTAGATTGTCATCACGGTGATTGGTTTTGTCATCCTTCAAGCTTAGGAGAACTATTGCAGTTTGTGTATTTTGTGCTCCTGATAGCTGTGTTGAAGCCATGTGGGGAACATTAATCTGTAAATGCTGTAGGAAGGCTCAGGTTCTGCTTACTATCTTGTGGTTTAGGAATGTTTTAGCATTTTTCTTCATGTGATTTTTTTCTGGAATTTGGAAAGAGGAAACCTGCGTACAGTTGGATCATCTTCCTTATTTAAAACCATTTGAATTATAAGTAAAATTACAAGACTAAATTGTATATTGAATAATTGAATTGAAAAATTGAATATAATTAATGAGTCATGCCATGATTTCAGTTCCTATACCTTCACTCAGTTCCTATATTCCTATACTTACATTGTGGCTGAAAGTTTGCAGTTCAGCAAATATCCAGTCTTCAAAAAGAGACATTTGTTTGAATGTGCCTTGGCACCTGCCAATCTTTTAGTGAAATTTCATGGCAAACTTTCTGCACAAATCTTGAAATATTTTGTGAGCTCAAAGCCTTTGGGGATGTATTGAATGTAAGGTCATTATTCACACTATGGCCATGTAAAATGGTAACTATGGCAACTGCAAAGTATTGGAATGGAGGGTGAGGGAAGAGGTTTATGTGAAAGAAGTAATATCCTTGGACATAGAAAACATCCTCACAGAGCCTCCTCAAATTAAGATATTATATGGACATTTTATTTGTGTGAGGTTCTTTGGTTTTCTAATGTCAAGGAAAATGAAACTTCCTGTGACTAGTCCTCTTCCAAGTTTCTTTTAATTGGTAGCACAGGTTTTAAAGAGAAGTATATCGTGTGTTTCCTTATAATTTAAAGCTTGTAGAATATTCTTGGGGCTTTAAAGGCATTAACCCCCTAGAATTTAATGCAGTGAAAACTGAAGCTATGAAAATATGTGGCTTAAAGTTTTGGTGTTTCTTTTAGTTTTTTTATATAAATTAGAAAATATTAAAAGATCAATGAGAAAAGGAAGGAACAATGGCTTTTGAATTTTGAAAAAACTTTATAGAATAAATTTAGGTAAATACTAAAGTTACTTAAACAGGCATGTACAGGTAGAATGCTGTGCAGTATTCTGATGTGAAGTCTGTGGGAACAGAACACTACTACTGTTTTTCAAAGCATTCTAAGTTGTAGTATTTGCAAAACCTCTCATCAGATTTTGCAACACTTGCAAGACTTTTGAGAGCACTTACACCTATTTATACTGTATCAGATCAACAGCTTTTCTGATTTGCTTTTTTTCCAACTTTAGGTAATTCCTATTCACAGAACTGGGATTTAATTCGTTGTGATTTGTCTCATCAGTGCTGCTTCCTGCTTAGGAGCCTTTTGCAGCAGTAAGACCTGGTGGAAAAAGGAAAGTAGCTGTAAATCCTGCTCTCCTGTCGTATGATTATGGTTCACAGATTGTACTGTCAATATGGATAGAAGTACTTTGTTCTGTAGCCTGAGTGGATGAAATCGCACAGTCATTGCTAATGACAAAGGGGTTTTTTTTGTTTTTTTAAGTAGTAAGGTTTGTGTCTTTGAGTATCTTAATGCTTAGGATAAAATTGAATCTGGATCTCTAGCATCTTGTCAAAATGTTCTGACCATCAAGAACATCCCTGCCTTCCTCAGCATGCTTACTGTGTTTTAAAGTAAAGGTGAGCCTCTGTCTGTTCTTTGTTCAAAAGACAGTGCCAGGAATATTTGGAAAGAAGCATTTTGTGCATCTTTCTTTGAGTGATGAACTCCCAGAAGGGGCTTTTATTGAGCTTTACACAGTGACTTCCAAAATGTGCTGCCATTCTGGTTTAGATCAGGGACGAGCTGAAGATCACAGAATCATTGGCTAAGTCAGTGTAGAAACTATGATGACATGACTTTGTCCTCTACCATAGTGACAGAAAGCATGACCTTTAATTCCCTCTTATGTCGTCCTTGTCATAAAGATACCTAGGATGAAATCTTTGCCTTGCTGAAGTTTATGGGAGTTTTGATATTAACTTCAATGAAGTCAAGATGTTACAAGTTGTGTATTATAGAGGAAAAAGTAGAAGTTTTAGACTTGGGTAACTCTCATGAGAAATCTCTCTTTTTTCTTCTTTTCTTTTTTTTTTCTTTATTTTTTCTTCAATTAAATGCAAGTATGATTTCATTTTGCAATTTTGGTGACCTCTTAAAAATAATCAAGTGAGCTTTCTTTATCCTGTATGAACATGGCCTTGCTATTCAGTCTTGTTGCTAGTTATGAGAAGGGCAATAGCAGAATAAGGAGCTAGAAAGCAGAAGTAAAATACCAGGGTTTTATTCTCTTGTTAGTGGGAATCTTACCTTCCCCGATCCTGAACATGCACATTTCTTACCATGGCAGATATTTTGTCTTTGAATCATGTTTGATTCTAATATAATGCAGAAGCAAATGGAAGTATAAAATCAAGTCAGCAGAAGGTGAACTAACAAACGGCTGAGGCGCCAGTGAAAATTTTTAGTTAAGGAATGTGGTGTCCAGTACAAGGACTCAAGGATTTCTTTATTTTTAAATTAGTGGATTGTGGAATATATTCCAACGCTTTGCTGATTCCAACGGTGGGATACATTCCAACTACGGAATATATTCCAACTACTTGCAGAAAAATGTAGCTCCTCCTAGCTGCCAAGTGTAACTGCTGGTAATTAGGATTCAAATGAACAGTGGCAATGACATTAGCTTAGTTTACCTGTAACCAATGTCAAGACTGAGCATGCATTGAAGTTGCTCAGGGCTGTCATGACAAAACCCAACATATCCAAATAGGATACAGGATAAACCTTGTCTCAGTCTTCTGAAACACCAGCCCTCTTTCGAAGTTGTCTACGTGGAATAAGAGTCCAACCAAGACTTACCATTTCCTATCAATAGAATTCTTCTACAGTATAGACTCAACAGATTATTTGTAGTCTGTCTGTATTGTCACACAAAAGATACAGTAGGAACAAAGGTGATTTTTATCTTTTGCATGGGCTTGTCCAAATTGCAGTGCAAATCCTGGTCTCTCTTCCTCTCTAATACTTGCACCTTAGCCTGCTGTCAGAAAGGGAGTGAGATGGCAAGGTTGAAAGCTCATCTGTTGTGCTGTTTCCTTGATGGCCAGCCAGCAGCACTGACTGACTTAATGCAAATGAGAGCTAGTTTCACTCTGAAATCTAGTTTGAGGTGGTATTGTGTCACTCCTGATGGTAACCAAGTTTTAAATTCATTTTGAATTTATCTATTGATGTCCTTTTAACCTTTTGGTTTCTTTTGCTGTTATGTATAAAGCATAAATATGCAGAAATTGCTTTTAAAAGAAATGCTTGTCACCAATAATCTTTTTTTTAATCATAATTTTTTTTAATCTTTGGCTTTGATTTTATGGTAGTATTGAATCCCAGATTGAAACCAGCTAATGGATTTCACAGAGAAAAGGCATAGTTACTATGGCTACACAGCACCCTGAAAGCTTAAAAGGACAAAGGCTAAATGAATACGGTACTGGCTGCTTAGCCATTTCTAGAATAGATTCTAATAATTTAAAGACTTTATAGTCTTTCAGACACTGTCAGAAAAAGCATGATGTTAGTCCTTTAAGAATTTGTATTTCATTTTTAGTTTAGATCTTTACTTTTGAAGTGGCATATTTGAAAAATATATTTCAAAACGTCCTCTGCTTTGAGTCAATTTATTTCACATATATCTATTGCATGTAATGAAGTTGACTGTTACTGAACATTTTATCACTGATATTTTTACTATGATATTTTAAAATGAGTAGAGATCTAATCCTCCTATGGTCAAATAAACACAGACTAATTGTGGTTTGATGAAAACTTGCAGTAATGTACTTTTTATAGCTTTCAGTGTAATTTTGGCTGAAATGTTTTTACCTTTGATTTTCTTATAAACCAATCTATTCATTTAAGGCAAACATTTTGTTTGTAGTAAAGAGTAATAAAACATATGCACAGTTAGGTTCATATAATTAAGGAATTGAATTACCATCAGCAGTTTTAGCATCACCTTAGTGACAGATGGCAGAAGTGCTACGACCTGCCTTTGCTGGAGAAATAAATTGCGTTAGAAATCATAAACATATCACTTATCAACTCAACGGCATATTTTAATGGCCTGTTAAAAAATACAGAATGATGTTTTTTTAGAGTGTAATGATAAAATGCGTCTATTGTTTACCTCAGATAGAATTTCTCTCTACTGATAAAACTGTACTTTGTCTGATGGTTGGTAGAAAATCATTGGGAAGGTAGCAGGTGAGCTTGCAGGTGAGCTTACAGGTGGTTTTGTAAAGAGATATTTCATATGCTCTTATTTACAGGCAGAGGGCTCTTGTATTTTGGAATTATCTGTCCAGCAACATTTGCATGTTTTTGTAAAGCAAACTGGACTTGCTGCATATGCAACAGACCAGCTGAGCCGTCCTCCTATTGTAGATCTGTCCTGTGCTCCACAGAAATGTCACATTGATGCATTAGCCCATAGTGACATTTATGTCTAAGGCATGCAAAGAAGCCTTTCTACCTAAAAATATCAGAATTATTGTACAGAATTATTCACCATACAGACCAGCAATCTAGACCGATCTATAAAAGCCTGTTCGGGCCAAATTCCAAGATAAACAAAAGAGAATGCCTGGGAAAACCCAAGAATAACCCAAGTAAACGTACAGGTCAAAGGAGGTGGTGCTGGTAGAAAAATATTGTGGGAATTTCATCCTGCTGTTTGTTGTGGATCTGAGATTGCATAAATATGTAGTAGCTCTTAAAATAGCTCTAGGTTATAAACTACTATAAACTAAAGTACAGTGGTGCAGAAGTGACCCACAAGGTCTGATTACCTTTTAAATCTCCATAGGGTCTGTTCCTAGCTGCTTCTGGTGCTTTTGGGCACACAAATCTAAAATGCAAATACCAGACTTTGAAATTCAGCAGGCCAGTTTTCCTAACTTAAGACAATTCTTAAGACAATTTACAGTTTGGACAACACTTGTGTTACAATTTCACACAGAACCAGTGTGCTCAAAACTAACATGATATTTACTGAGGGTGATTTTTTGAGTGCTTACTTTAAGAGAGTTTTTCAGAAGATCTTCACTTAAAAATGAATGTTGTATATTTGTACCCCTTCTTAAAATAGGGAAAAGGAGTTATCAAGATAGATTCTGAGGTAAAATATAACTTACTTTCAGGAAATCCCTGTGACTAGTTTTTTATCTTGCATGAAAATGTATTGAGAAATTTTCCTCTTATTTGTAGTTCTTTGATCATTGTTAACATGAGGATGAAAAACTTAGATAGCCCATTAATGATTTGTAGATTATGATATCTAGCTGACGTTGTCCCATAGTAAGCAGTCATTGTGGTCTTACCCACAATGTAACCTTAGTGTAGGCTACACTTAGTGTAACCTTATTCTTTAAAACTTGTATTGCGCACAATTTGTTTTGCGCATGTAACATAATGATTTTGAAATTTTAATCAAGTAAAAACTACCAACAGAACAACAGATTTTTTTTTATAATGTACCTCTTGCACCCCTGCCTTAGATCGTTTATATGTAATTCTCTCCAAAAATGAAATTATAAAAACAATAAAATAAATGAAAAAAAGAATCCCCTAATTAGGGGCTTTTATTCATGGGTATTTGTTTCATTCATGTGGTTTTTTTGGTTTGATGAAATACTCCATTCATTTATTATTTACTTAAGTACTGCAGAAAAAGATGCTGCTTGAAATTCAGGAGTGGATCAGTTAGAAGTGCTTCAACAGAAGACTGGGACTATGTGATATTTGATGTTGCCATGGGAAACTGCTTTGCAAGAACATTTGCAGAGCAGATGGACCAAGATAAATAAAACGGATACAGGTATTGAATAGAGATGGTGTAACGTTCTGTGAAACAACAGGAAAACATGAACTCCAATCCATGTAATGCAGTTCTTTGATTCATCCTTTTTTAATGGATATGCTGATAGCTTAATTTTCAGAACACACTTCATTATAGCAAACTTGTTTTGTCTTCCTTTAAATGCGATCGTATATTTTCGTGGTATTTTATCTTATGCCATTGATAAAGAACTGTCTGGTATGAATAGTTCAGTAATGAAGGTGTTTCCAATAGATTTTGAGTTTTCAATAAATCAAAGAAAATTTCAGGTTTATCTGCCTCTTACCTGTGTTATGCAAAATTAGTAATGTCCTAACTTTATGCTGTAGTCTACTACCTTTTGGGCTAGCCTCCAAACTTACATCTAAGTACACAAACCCTATGGAATGAAAAATCTTTTTATTTCAGATGTTATAATTTTGTTAGCTTAACATGCTGTTGGCTATTGAGAGCTCTTCTGTAACATTATACACTAGCTTTTTTCCCTTGATTTAAAAAATAATAATAAAAAGACACATCCACCCTGTTTAAGAACTAGAATGTCTTTGAAATCATATGTTTGGCACAGAAGTTTGTTTCCTTAGCAACATGGACACAAAAGATACTCATGTGACTATGTACATGCAACATGCCTTTGTAAGAGTACGTATGTACAGAAATCCAGTGTATGTTTGTTTAACATGTATTCTTTGTTCTCCCTGGCAATGAATAAAATAGGCACGTGCTGTTTTATTTTTCTCTAAGGAAATAGGTAGAGAATTTGAAATATAAATTGTAGTCATATCTTTTCAACAACTCAAATTCAAACTTGTAAAAAGAAGAAGCCTCTGGAAAAATAGAAGTTTAATCTTCTCATTTGAAGGTGTATGATTTCAGCTGCAAAAGGCTTTTTTTTTTCCCCTAAGTAATATATTGATTGTAAAAAAAATTCTTTGGGCTTTTAATCTACAATCTATCTGTGCTTCTGTTCTTCATGAGTTATAAAACTTACTGCATGGATTGGTTTCTCCACATGTAGTGGAACAGTTCTTAGGGTCATGCTGCCATAAACCTATGAATGCCCACATAGCTATCGGTGTTTTTCATTTAGTATGAAATACCATACCACTGCATACCATGCAGCTGATTCACATTTTAAGAGTGCATGTTAACAGGTTTTTTTTGAGTGGTCAGAGTAATGTATGTTTGTTTTTATGTATTTCCATTATGAAACAAGATACATTAAATGTATTTGTTATTCATCTATTTTAAATATCCCATGTGAGTATCTGCCTGAAGTTTTATATTTATGTAAATTCTGTTTTTTTCAGGGGAAACTAGGAGAGGTAGAAGTAGGAATTATTGGGGAAAATGTTATGGCTTCTACAATTAATTAGATTAGAGTATCTGAATTTCTTCCATTGCTTTTAATCTATTTTAATCAGTAAAGTCTGCCGTTAATATCCTTGGCGCCAAAAGACATGTTGGCATTCATTAGGGTTGGGGTTACTATATGTTGCTAGCTTTCAGCTGTAACCTTTTTATGCCTTTTTCACTAGCTAAAGCACAATGAAGTTGATTGGGTCTTTTTTTCCAGTGCATCGTGGAGAAGAGATTTCATGGGTGATTAATTTAACCTCTTTTCAACTTATTTTAAGCAGAGACCAGTTAAATAAAATGCTTTACAGAATCACAGAATCGTTGAGGTTGGAAGGGACCTCTGGAGATTGTCCAACCCTCTGGTCAAAGCAGGGTCACCTAGAGCACATTGCCTAGGACTATGTCCAGTTGGGTTTTGATGATCTCCAAGGATGGAGACTCTGCACCCATCTTGGCCAACCTGTGCCATTGGTTGACCACCCTCACAGGAAAAAAGAAAATCATTATGTTTAAATGGGATGTCTTGTATTTAATTTATGCCCGTTGCCTCTTGTCCTTTCAGTGGATACCACTGAGTCTTATTTTGCCTTCCTTACTCTGTCCCCCATCGGGTATTTATAAACATAGATAAGATCCCTCTGAGCCTTCTCTTCTTAAGGCCCCTATCCCTCTTAGCCTCTCCTCATACAAAAGATGCTCTAGTCCTTTAATTACCTTCATGACCATTTGCTGGATTTGCTCCAGTAAGCCTATGTCTCTCTTGTACTGGGGAATCCAGGACTGGGCCGAGTATTCAGGATGGCTCACCAGTGCTGAGTAGAGAGGAAGTATCACCTCCCTCAATCTGCTGGTGATATACTCTTCCTAATGCAGCCCAGGTTGCTGTGGCTGCTTTTGCTGTGAGGGCACATTGTGGGCTCACAGCCAGCTTATTGTCCCTCAGGTCCTCTTCTGCAAATGTGCATGGGATTACTCCTCCACAGGTGCAGGACTTTGCATTTCCCTTCATGGGGTTACTGTTGGCCCATTTCTCAGCCTGTCAAGGTTCCTCTGGATGGGAGTATAACCCTCTGGTGTATCAACTACTTCTTAGTTTTGTATTATCTGTGAACTTGCTGAAGGTGCACTCTGTCTCACCTTGCGAGTTACTGATGAGTTGTTGAACTGTACTGACTCTCTTATTGACACCTGGGGTGAGCCTTTGATGACTGGCCTCCAGCTGGACTTGGTGCTGCTCATCCACAACTCCTTGCCCCAGCAGTTCAGCCAGTTTTCTGTTCATCTCACTCTCCGTTTATCTATTTTGTGTTTCATCTGTTTGTCAGGGAGGAGACAACAGGAGACAGTGACGGAAGCATTATTAAAGTCAACATAAGCAATGTTTAGTGTTCTCTCCTTGTCCATTGGGCCAGCCTTCTCATTTTGAAAGGCCATCAGGTTGGTCGGGCACAATTTCACCTTCATATATCCATACTGACTACTTCCAAACACCTTCTTTTCCTTCTTGTGTTTGGCAATGGTTTTCAAGGTTATTTTCTTCCCAAGGAATCGAAGTGAGGCTGTGACTGGCCTGCAGTTTCCTAGATCCTCCTTCTTGCACTTTTTGAAAGTAAGGGGAATGTTTACTTTCTTCCAGTCCTCAGAATTTGCTTCCCCCCAGGCCCTGATCACCATGATTTTTCATGATCTTTCAATGCTTGAGTCTTCTCACAATGACATCAGCCAGCTCTCTCAGTATGTGTGGGTGCATCTCATTATGGCCCATGGATTTGTGTGTGTCCGGTTCGTTTAAATGTTTCCTAACCTGATCTTCTTCCACTGAGGGGAAATCTACCTTGCTCCAGGCTTTCCCACTGATCTCGGGGACCTGGGATTGCTGAGGGATGTTTTTATCAGTAAAAAGTGAGATGAAGAAAGCATTCAGTGTATTTGCCTTCCTCATGTCCTTTGTGACAGGTCTCCATTAGCATTCAGCAGGCGGGGGAGCATTTTCCTTAGTCTTCCTTGTGCTGCAAATGCACCAGTAGGAACATCTCATGTTCCCCTTCATGTTTGTGTGAGTTATGCGCTTTTGTGATCCCAGTGAGGTCTAACTGCACTCAGACCTCTTAATTCCTCCTGTTCCCTATGCTGTGTGCATTAGCATGCAGGCTCTTTGGAGAGGTACAAAAACATGCTGATTTCCCAGAATTCTGCCTGGTGGGCATTTCCCATTGTCCATGTATGTGGACACAGTTGGGGTGGGACTGCTACAGTCCTGTTTTTTTGCTTACAAGTTTCCTCCTATTCATATTGCCCCATACTCTTTGCTTGCTAACCTGGTCCACTTCCTCACTTGATTGTTGGTCATTCTCTCCTGCCCCTATTATTCCCAGTTTGAAACTCTCATTACTGGATTGACCATCCTGTTGGCAAAAATGTTTTTCCCTACTTAGGTGTATACCATGTCTGATAAACAATCCTCTGTTCTTGTAGAGCTTCCTGTGATCATATAAAACCCACACCAATTGCATGATAAATTGTTGAGTTGCTGGATCTGTCTTCTACTCCTCACACCCTTCTGTCTTTCTGGAAGGATTAAGGAGAAAACTGCCTGAGCTTCTGTGCCCTTGACGCCCCCCCCCCCCGCCATTATACCCGACAACAATGTTGTCAATGCTTGGTGCTTTCCTGGTTGCACCTGGGATCGTCATTGGTGCCAGAGTGGTGGAAGTGCAGCAGAGGGTAATAGTCTGCAGCAGCCTTTCCACAATGTCCTGATCTGAGTCCCTGGCAAGCAGGAAACCTCCCTGGGCAACAGGTCAGGGAGGCAGCTGGGGGCCTCCATCCCCCCTCAGCAGGGAGTTGCCCACTGTGAACACCCACCACATGCTCCGGCGCAACTCAGGTTTAGCTGTTTTGGGTGCGTTGCTGGACAGAGCTTGTATTTGTTGCCCTCATAAGACAACTATTTTAGTTAAATGTTTAATGCATTTTACTCTTTGTTTTGCAAGCAAATGGGTGTAAAAATATTGTTAGTGAGCAAATTACATGTTTTAGCTTTTTTTGTTTTAAGCTTTATTTATTCTTGAATGGTATTCTGCCAATGCCATAAGGGTTAGTTGGCTACAAACAGGCTTTTTCCACTAGTGTGGCTGATAAAAGGAAAATCATGTATGGTTTTCCTGTGCTTAGGGAGGTCAAGGATTAATCTTTAATTAATCTCAAATCAATGTGAGAGTCTACAGAAAGATGAATGGGAACCAGTATCTGGTACAGTATCTGATAAAGGTTATTTAAGACTACCTCTCACATTCAGAAGTGTTGTTTTAGGTTGTACTATCTGGAAGACACCAGCATTAATTTTTTTTCCAAAGGTTGCTTCATAACATGATTTAAGGCTCCTAGGTTTAGGTCTACAGTATTTCAACATGATATAACTGGTTTCACATGTGTCTTGTTTCTGTTTGTTCTAGGAAATGAACCCAGGAAGTAATGTGAAGGGCCATGTGAAGCTCTGTCATAGCAGAAATTTGCTAAAAGATTGTTTTACCTGTAAGTTCTTCTTTTTTGTTGTTAAATGTTAAATTATATTCAAACTGCTGGAGAAAAAAAATGGTTTATTTTGGCATTTTGACTTGCAGCTTGATGGTGAAGAAAACCCTGCCAAGTGCCTTATGTTTAACACCTGCTATTATTAACTTGCTATATTTTAGTGAAGAGCAAAGAAACATTTTTTCCTCTTCTATTAAGGTTTTGAATCTAATGAGCAGGATTTTCATGTTGTGTCATTATAGGTTATACATCCACTGTGATGCATGCTAAACTGCGGTAGCTTATTTTTCAGAAATTCTTCTAAAAGCGAATGAAAGATAGAAAACGTCCAAACTCATATGAGAGTATGAAACTTTTCAACTGAAAAGTTCTTTAGCAAAGATTGCCTGTGCAGGTGCCTGCCGTGACTCAGACCTCTTCTGGATTGGTCATCTTTTTCCAGAGTTGTTAAATATTATGATAGTCCCCTTTACAGTTGTAAAAAGTTTTGCACAGTACTGGTGAAACTTCAGCAATTTCCCTGTGTTATCCTCAGTGTATTAAAATGACTCAGATGCTGAAGCTTTTCCTTTGGTTTTATCAAAGAGTCTGCAGGGGATATTCCAGGATATTTCAAGGAGACTTTTATGATTAGTCAAGGAAGAGAGAAGAGAAACTACTACTCTGATAATGCTGCCTTAATAACTAAATTTGTCAGATTTTCAGTATTATTTAGTAACCTTTAATACTTATCACTGGTCAGGCAAGTGGATTTCCTGTATTGTTACAGTAGCATTAAGAAACCCAAACAAACTGAAAAGAGGTAAGATTGAGTTAGAACTGGCTAATTTATTTCAACTTCATCTTCTCTTTCAATTACTCTGTTCATCTCTTCATGTCTGTCTGAGAAATGCAAGTATTTTATATGTGTATATGTGTATATATATAAGTGTGTGTGCGCATGTGTGGATCAGTTATAGATATTTATATTCATTGAAGATATAAAGTACAGACTTGACTTGGAAAAATCTTAGGTGAGAATATGGAGAAAAGTCTTTGACCGGATGCAAAAGCTGAGAGCCATATTGCATGTTGAGCACCATAAGGTACATTTGTAGCCTCCCAGACAACAAATGGGTTATTTGGAGTCCTGCAAAGATGCTGATTTCTATCTGATTTTAATAGTGTGACTGCATCTGAGGACACAATAGCAGAAAATACGGGTTTTTTCTCTGACCTAAAATGTCTTCTATTTCTATATAAAGACAATGCTGAAGCCTGGTTAGAGAACTGGCAACATGTGAGCATAGAGGCATATTTTCTTCCTTTGGCCTAAGAACTGATCCCGTATCTACTCCTCCCAAGTGCCAGTGAGCCTCTTTCTGGTGTGTGTTTGCAGCCAATATTCACATACATAAGTTACTAATGGACTATGGGCATTAGTAAATTACGTCAAAGGTACCATAGTCCGAAACTTCATTGCCATCATTTTTCCTATTGTGCAAAGCATTGTTCTCTAGGTATAACTTCAGTTTTGCAGAAGCATTGAAGGTACTTGTGCCACTTGATGTAAAAATCCTTCATGTGGTATCACTGTTATATGGAGTAGCAGGTTGTTTTGAAGCCCAGGAATTTGAGAATTACAGTGGACTAAAAACCTGCCTGTACTCCTTAAAGAGATTTATGTGGGCCAAGACAATGTCTTTTTTTTGGTAGGAAGTACAGGCTTCAGCCTATTTTTCCTAAACCTGTTGCTCCAGAAAGATAGTGGTCTGTCACTGGTCCTTACCGCTAGTGGACATTTATGCATCTTTAATCCGCACTTGAGGTATTTGTGCTGATGGCCTGGCAAGAGTGAGCAAAGGCTCCACTCTGCCAATACACTGACTTTGTACTCTTTTCTGCATCTGGATCATATGCAGTGGCAATATAGAGAGGAGGGTGTACTTTTGCCTCTAGTATATCTGTATTGAAGTGCTGTCAGGACCTTAATTTCTTGTTTATTTGTGCAATTTTGACCACAGGCATTTGAAAATGCTAAGGATGTTGTTAACAATTTCTGCAGACAATTCTTATGGGATAATCTGAACAGGAAGAAGCTTGTACGCACTGATTAGGTAAACATAATAGCTCTTTTAAAAGATTGGCATCAGTCAATACAGATTTTTTTATAAGCATTGGACATACTAGTTTTCATTAAGTCTGCCTAATTTGGCAGCATGCTTCGGAGAGAAATACTGAGAAGAGGAGGAGAAAAGGTTCTAGAGACTGATTGTTGATTTAATAAGGGCCTAATAAAAGAAGTAATAAAGTAGTTTCTGTTTGGAATAACTTCTGATTGGTACTATATGCAGGCCAGAAGGAATAACATGCCTTATTTAACCAATTAAATCTTGCTTGGGGAACTGTAGGCAAGCAATTCTGGTTCTATTTTCTTTGGATTCTCTTTTGCATTGGTCATCAATAAGTTAATGAAGCTGTGGCAGCACTGTATTTTCACAGATGGCTGGACTGGCTTATTTCAAGTCCTCCTATACACCTCTATATTTAGTGCTTAATCTATTCAGTTCTTGTTAAGGAAGTGGGGGACAATATCAGAGGCATGTCGCAAAGCAGCATATATGCAGCTTCCTACTGAAGGCTGCAATTGATTTTATAATTCACATATTCAACCATTATATTGGTACAAACAGAAGAGACAACGTGGGGAAGAAAAAGGATATTATTATTATTATATACTCTGAGCACAGGTTGCTAGAGGAGAAAGAAATCTAACATTTTTTGACCATGAGATAGTTCATGTTTCTTGTTCTTGTCTCAAGTCTTTTTGCTAGAAATAATTCCATGCTGTTAATTGTGATATTGATTAAAGTATTTCTTTTATACATTTAATGTATCTTGTAGTATTCCAAATAAATCAATCAGTATTATAAAACTGTCTGTCATGATACACAGACATGTAACTATATAACTTACTGAGATTTGTAGATCATGGTGGCAATTACTTCATGATGATCAGTTTTGTATATTTTTCTTCCAAAGGGAGTTTGCATATTTAATTTCTTTTAATGTTAACTACTGAACAAGTAAGAAAACAGAATTCTTCTTCTGCCTCTTTTTCCCCACAGCTGGATTGTTCTGTGTTCAGCTAATCACCATCAAAATAACATTTCTATCCTGTGCTTATAAAAGATCAAAACTTTAGGTATCTTAGTATGTTCTACATAAAATAAGTAGTAATGCAGAGTCTATTTCTGTATTGTTTTAGAAGCGCAACAATTTCTAAATATGATAGCCAGTCATTTTGACAGAAATTTAGGACGACAAATGTTCTGTTTACACAGACAAAATAGTAAATTATTCCTCTTTATGAAAGGCATGTTTGCTGATGCACAGTGACAAGAGTTCACAATTTTCTCTGAATCCTTGCTGGATCTCTGGAGCTCTTAGCTTTTCCCTCTATTCTTCTTATGCCCTCTGAAAATAGGTTTGAAATACCTTCTGTTGATTTCACTGAGAATTCAGGGTTGGGTCACTTATTTGGAGATCCTGATGAGAGTCCAGTTGCAAGTATGGCAAAAGGTGCAACTAAACCAGTTGAAAAACAAAAAACACACTACCAAAATCAGTAGTAAGAATTTAAATGATGTATAGAGAAACTAGTGAAGACTCACAGGGTTTTTCGTGTTGTAGAAGATTCCAAGACCCTAAGAGCACATTCATTTCCAAGGAGTGTCTTGCACAGCTCTAATTAAGGTTTCAGTGATCACTGGAGATGAATCTTCCTCTGCTCTTCCCATGCCTTTCTTTTGTCTTTCTGAACTAAATTCAGACTTGAACTTTAATCTCATATGTTACCTGGTGTATGATTTTGTCGGCTTCTGTGAATATATTCAGGGCAACACAAGTTTTAATTGTAGCATTTTTGCATACTGTAAGCACCTTCCCGATCTTAAGCTAGTACAAAGCTATCTTGCAGAGTGAACAGAATTATTGTGAAGGTCTTTCATCTTTTGCTTCATTACTTATTATGTAGATTTTTTTTTTAATAAAGGATATACTGAGGACTATGAATTGATATATCTGAACTGATAACACTAAGAAATACAACAGCTGTCCCTGGTGTTGTTTGTTAATTTACTTTGCTGAGGTATAATTTCATGCCTTGTTAAAATCAGACAGATGTAACTATGATTTGCTGAAGGTGAAATAAGGGGACAGGCTCCATGAAACTTCTGTGTTTTTAAAAATAGAAGATACCAAATTTCCACCAGTAGCACTGAAAGCAGTGGTCAATAAAAAATGTCCTGTAAGTTAAATGTGATAACACAGGAAAGAGTATCAATGCAACAAAACTAAAATATTTTATCCTTTGGGGTCAGTATGCAGTCAATGTTTTGCTCTAGGTATAAACTTCCTAAACCTCAGGTAGTCTAAGAATGCACATGTAGATATCAAAATGGTGCTAGTAAATGTGTGCACAACATGCATAAGCCACCAGTCGTGGCTTCATTAGCTGCTGAACATAAGGAAAACTAGAGAATTGTGCAAGCTGTCTCAGAAATTAAGAGGTTGATAGCTCATCATGGAATATAGGATGACAAATTTGAAAAAGTGCTGGTGAAAAAAAAGAAATAAAAGACACACAAATAAAAGAAAAAAATGATTGCAAAGAATTCTCAGGAACTGACGATACGGTACTCTATTTTGATGAATAAACAAAATTTTGAGGTCCAGTGGGAGAGAAGGGAGGGAATGGTACAAGCAGTGAGTACTTCTGACTAATAGTGTTTATTTTTTGTTTTTGATTGGTCTAATGTTTTTCAAATTCAACAGAAGACAACTTCTTAGTTTATTTTCAATGTTGTGAAAATATACATTAATTAATTCTATAATTCTTTTTCATCATTAATAATAAGTTTCTGGTTAATTATGTGTTGGTTTACAGAATGCGTGGGCAGGAATTATAGATGCTTTGATTACCTCATTTAACATGCTGTGATTATAGTATACGCTTCCAAATTATGCAACAAGATTTGGCTTCACAGCCTCCCTCAGACTGAGTTTGCATCTCTCCCTTTTGAGGTGACTGTCTTGACTATGCTACAGAAGTAGCTTGGAAGGGAAGGAATGAGTACTGTTACATAGCCTGTCATTTATACTTCACAGAATCACAGAATGGTCAGGGTTAGAAGGGACCTCTGGGGATCACCTAGTTCACCGCCCCTGCCAGAGCAGGGTCACCTACAGCAGGTTGCATAGGGCGGCGTCCAGGCAGGTTTTGAATGTCTCCAGAGTCGGTGACTCCACCACCTCTCTGGGCAGCCTGTTCCAGTGCTCTG
>RSEF01000004.1:27675899-27742644 GCA_003993805.1 Himantopus leucocephalus | reverse complement strand
ACTCCACCATCTCATGGTCACTGCAGCCAAGGCTACCCCCAATTTTCACATCCCCAACTAGTCCTTCTTTGTCGGCACAAGGTCCAGCGGCAACTTCCCTTCATTTTATTTCATTGTGTGGCCACTTACCTGACTTATGTCTAGAAAGCACCAATTCTAGCATTACCGTGGAGGGAGAGAAAGGCCTTTTAGAGCATGCTCAATGACTTTACTTTCCTAATGATTATTAGTATTACTCATATTTCAGAAGTTGCTACTGTATAGTAAACACTTTCTAACATATATAAGTCAATGAACCTTTCCAGGAGTCTCATCAACACAGGAAGAATTACTACATTGGAAGGTCATCAAAGAAAAAAGAAAATAAATCTTACTTTTACACATACATACGTTATACCACTTAATCTTGGATTAGGATGGGATTTGATAGGTTACAAGTAAAAAACATGACAGAAAACAATTGCAGAAGTGGGATCAAAACAGAAAGATCCAAACCTTGCTAATGTTTCCTTTTACTGCTAACCCAATACTACTATACTCCAAATATTTTTGCAACCGCTACAGCTTGCTTCCTTTGTGAACTTAGAATAAAAAACCAGGAGAAATGAGAACATTTGCTAACAACGAATAGCTTGCAAAATGCATTTTCCTTTGTTCTTTTTGTTTTAATCAGACTTCATTCACCCTGATTCCATGAAACAATGGTATTGAGAAGCTGCCTGTTATTTTGATTAGTTGATGAGATCATGAAGAATAACATAAAATATCACCCCAAGTATTGAGCTTAGAGCAGCAAAACTTGAGAGTGCTAGAGAGGAAAAAAACCAACCAGTAAGAGCTATAGCCCAGTTACTCCCTCTCACAAACAGGTAGTTACTCAGGATATGCATCATTAGGAACCAAAAGCAAGTCATTCCTTAGGTTGTCTTCAGTTCTCTGCTTGAAAAACTCACTAACCAATGTAATTAATCATCTAACTCTTCCTTCAGGTAAGTGAAAGCAATACGGCATAAAGCATTTTTAATTAATATGAAGTATGCATTGAAAAATTAATATATCAGCAACAGCATTGACTTTGGAGACTACATCTATTTTTTTTTTAATGTCATGTAGTTGTATCTGCAGTATCTTTGTATTTCCCTGTTCTACACATTTTGTTTGTACTTACTCCTCTTTTTTTGACTGATCAATTAATAATAATCATAATAACCAATGATAAAATAAAAATAAGAGCAAGTCCTTAGATAAGTTTGTACCAATCTGTGTGATCACATATATTACTATGACAAAATCTATCTCCTCCTTTTTCTCATTTGAACCCAATTTAAGACCTGAAGTCACAGGAAAATTCACCTCTGGTAACCAGTCAGGTTTATTTTAAGAATGAATACTTTCCTAAAATTACATACCCATATCAGGTCCCTAAACTCCGAGTTCTGTAAATTTTGGCAGAACAGAAACACCTAATTATAAAAGTAAGTTCCAGTGTGCCTGAGCAGTGCCCATGCTTTATGGTGGTGCTGCACACAGCTATAGGCTGGAGTTAGTGCAGCACACAACCTGTGAGGTCAACAACAATTTCCTCCATTATAAAAAATTAAGTGTGCCACTTGCACCCCTGGCAACACAGCAAAATTGCAAAACTGATTCCCCAGGTGGATAAAGCTTCCACTCAATTAATCTAATTTTTTACAGTGGTTCGAAAGAAATCTGTTTTAAATGAAAAAGTAACGCTGCAATACGATGTTAAGGATCTGATCTGGCTCTCACCCATGTTTAGGTCAACTCGCTGTTTCATGGGTCTCAGAGCAAGGCAAGATTACTCTAATATGTTGCAGATTATAACAAAGGGCCAGCAAAGAACAGAATATCTGCTGTGTATACACTTACTCTGCTTTATTCACTTCAGCTAGACTTTCACAGCTATTGTCTAAGTTAGCCATTTCAATTGACTTTCACCGATTATTTTTATTCTTTTTTCAGTTTTTTTTTTTAATTTGGTCTCCTACAGACAATTATTCAAGACCCATTCAGCCACACAGATCCAGCATATTCCATCAACTTAACACTTTATGTTGAATTTAACAACATTAAAGAATAATACTCAGCACCCGCCAGAAGATATTTACGTAGCTGCAAAGAAAACTTTACAGGAAAAATCATTTGAATCCAGAAGCTTACCAACAGTCAAGAAAGTTTGTGTCAAATAGGAAGAGGAATAAGGAATTACCATCTTCACTCAGCTGGAAGCGTTGCCAGTAAATGCATCGTAACTAGGTCTCAAAGACATATCTCCAGCCCATTGGATTTTGTGTCTTGTTTTTTTGAATCCTCAACAGAGAAGATCTTTAATCAATCTTGTGAACAAATTTCTCTATTTCAAAGATTTTTTGGGATAACCCACATTGCTATTCACAAATTCATCAGCATAAATGATTTTTTCACTGTTTTCATATTGTTAGGCAATTTATAAGGCATAATTTCATTAACTGAGAAGTTCACTGAATTTGTGATTTTCATTACATCAGGAAAAACCTCCTAGGACTTGGAAACAACTACATTTTTAATAGCATCTGATAGCACCATGAGGTATTGACTAGGATCGTGGCCAATGCAAAGATATGATCCATATGGTCTATTTATCATCAACATAATCATTAAGAACACCTTCCTCATTTTCACCACTCTTAAGCATATGGGATCTACAAAGGCATAAGCAATTAGAGAAATAAAATTAAACTTTGTATTCAAAGTTATGGCAACTCTCTTCTGACTTCTACATATGCCACATGAAATAATCCCAAACATACTGTCCTCAAAAGCGATACTTTGATATGACTGCAAAGAATCACTTTCCGCAGGGTTTTGGAAATACACTATATGGTGGTTTTGCCCTCAGTTTGCCCAGTCTAACCTCCTTCCTCACCTACTCCAGTTGCACTGTTTAACATAGGACAGTAGGATTTATACACAAAGTGGCCTGTATGAATCAACAACAACAACAAAACTCTTAAAACAAAACACCTTGACTCAATCCTCTGGTTGTTAAAGTAACCATGAGGGGAATAAAAAAAGGTAAATTTATAGAAAAGGAAGACTTAAAGTATTTTGTTTAGCAAATAGAAGGGAAATAACATTAAGAGAAGACTGGAACAGAAAGGTGGAAAAACAGATAACATGGAAATTTGCTCCTGCTCCCAGCCTCAGACTTTCCCAACTCCTTTTGACTACCTATGCCAGGGAGACACTGCTGCTGCTTGCTTTTCCTCTCAGAATTCAAGCACTGGCATTCCACCTGGCTGATAAAGTATGTATCAAGGTTAAGAATACTTTTTCTTTTTTTTTTAACTATAGTAATATTTCTGCCTGAATTTTGCAGTAAAAGACCTTGGAGAAAAAGTTTGCAGTTAACTTCTTGTGCAAACACCCTGAAAAATGAACTAAAAGGACAGTGGAGCAGCATTATAAAAATACAGAAATTATTCAGGTTTTGAACGTCACACACATAAGCTGTCTGGAAAGGAAAACTGTAGTATATGAGCAGCAATAGTACTGTTAAAACAACCAAAGACACCTATACAGACATTTGGGGTTTATTTTTATAAAAAAAAGATCAGATTTATTAGTGCCAACGTATGTTCATAGTAAGGTAACAGAAACTAAGCTAATCTGAGTAGCAACTTACATCAAAGGATATCAAAATAATATTTCTGTTAAGTGAAACATAATACTTCATTTAAACTTGATTCTTGCCAACTAGAAGTCCTTGTTATCTTTCTATGAAGCCTTTAAAGAAAAGTTGCTACAGTCAAACAGGGTCCTGACAGAACTTGGCACATAAAGAAACAATTCAATTTCCACCCATACAACACCTCTCACTCCCCTGGAGCACTCATTCATACAATACTTACATAATGCATATACATTATGACTAAAGCCATGTATGGCCTAAAGCACATAGAATATCTCAGTTCTAAACTTAACATATCTCTACGTCAAAAGCAGGTCACTGTATTTACAGCAGATGATCTTGCTCTGCAGATGGGGCTTTCACTTGATGATCCTTTTGTTAGCGTATGCTAAGATGTCCAAGTCGTCGAATTATTTATCAAATTAGAGGTGTATCTACAGGAAGATCTGTCTGACTGTGTGCGAGGATTCTAAGGCAATAGTAGTAGTTGTTCCACAGGACTAGCACTGCCGTTGCAACCCGCTCTCCCTTGGAGCAGTAAAGCCTTCCTTCTCCAGATGCAGCCAGGCGTAGTGAGACATTCATGATCTGCAAGCTGTTGGCTCAAAAGTCTAAAACTTCTTGGTTTGTTTTTGTTTTTAATGTTCATGGAATAGCACCATAGGAATTCACTCTTGATAACAAACAGCCTGGGTCTGTTGTTTTGTTTTGCTTTTTTTGCCGTCACAGATACTCTTACTCCCAGAAAAAAAAAACAAACCCTCTTTGGGATACTACTGCAGCTTCATTTCTGATTAGCTAAACCAGACATTAGCTAATTCACAAAGAGGTCCGAAGAAATAAAGCTTAGTAGTGGTTCCAAATGTACTGCTAAAAACAAATTCAGTAGGAGGAGTTTCCGATGATCCTTGACTATTTCTGTCTCTCATGGATACAGATTTTGACTGGGGACAGGTTTTCATCTCAGTCTGTTTCTACGTTCAGTGCAAAATAAGAGCACATCATCAGAGATAGCTTACTTAGCCAGTAAAACAAACATTTTCAGATGCTTACACTGTTCAAATTCAGTCAACTAGTGATTGGTCAGCTAGTAAGGACCGATGTAACAGTTCAGACTTCTCAGTCATTAGTAAAACAAAATACTCTAAAGATCAGTTATGTTTCAGAAGTAGGATTTTCCAGTTTCAAAACACTGATAACCTGATATGACAGATGAACTTGTAAAAAATACAGAACAATGCAGGAAGACCTTCCCACTTCATATCTTCTTTCAAGTCCTTGTACACAACGTATGCAGGATACAAAGTCAAAGCGACTAGATATAAGGACAGTATTTTGAGTGTGTGACCTGAAAGAGCTTTTTTTTACTCCTGGACACCATACAATTGTCAGAAGGAAGAACAGTCTGCAGGGTCACTTCCCCTGAATGCAACTGATTGAATCTGCACGCATCTATGACAAATGTCAAACCATGAACAAAAGCTTTTATATTCTCCCTGCATGCAAAGTCCTTTCACAAGCTTTGCAGAGACAGTCAAGTATGGATCCTGCACATCATAATCTTGTCCATTCCACTCGGATAGGTGATTTTTATTTTAAATTTTATTTCAGTCTCTGGTCTTACAAGTCGTCATTTCAACTGAACTCATATAAAATATTTGTGCTAATAACTTCAGTTTAAAAAAAAAAAGACATGCCTTCCTTCCCTTCCACTGTGCGTTCTTTCTTTCTCACTCTCCTTTTCTGGCATAGAGGTTCTTGTGTTATTTTTTGGTGCGCACACTATCTGGATATTTTATACTTCTGTATCGTATATGAAATCCTTTCTTGTTGATTGTATCATCAGTGTGAAAGTGAAGTAAAAGAGCTTCCCCTGCTGAATAAATTTCTTCTGGTGGCTAAAATAAATGAATAAACAAACAAATTATTGGTCCATTCTGCGCATTTATAGCCTTCATGCACTTTTCTTTTTTCTTACGGGTATTTCTCTTTTGTGTTCAATTTGTACTGAGTATCTCTGCAATCTTTTCTTACAAGACAAAGAGAACAAAGCTTCTTGTGCTTTTGTCCTTCCCAGTTGTCTTCTGTAGTTCTTCTGGAGCCATGTAAGATACTGGGCAGGACTATACACAATATTCTAAATTTAGATAAACAAATGACTGCAGTACCTATTTTCCATCTTATGCTTCATAGCCGTAATAATGGCCTGTTTTATTACCGAAGCACGTTGATCAGAAGTACCAGCTGAACTACCAAGTCCTTTCTCTGAAGTTGAGAAGGTGGTAATGTATACTAACAGCGCTCTTTTCCCACTTCAGCTTGGATTATTTTGCTTTCAATAACTTTTCTGTTTAATACCGTCTCTCCTATGTGCTTGCTTTGGAATGGCCTCTGAAGCGATTCATCCATATCTTACCAGAACCAAACCAAACCACCAACAAAAAAACCCCAACCACCCTACCTACCGCCACCTCTCACCCCCTCCCTGCGCCCCCAAAAAAGAAAAAAAAATAAAAATAAATCAGGGTTAGGTTGGGCCATTCTCTAGTTTGCTGTCTTCCTACTTGTAAGAAATAGGGCAAGTTGCAAAGAAAAGTATTGTTTCGTGTAAATTAGTAGATGCTGGGCTCAGTTGTAGGATTTCCCTTAGAATATATTGCCTACAGCTCAGTGGTAACACCTTTCCTGCATCTTTAAGTGTTCCTAAAATGCCTGAAAAGGATTTAAGCCAGCTTGTAGGTAACTTGTCTGAATGGCTGAGATATTTGATCCAGCACTGTGTCTGAATCCAAAAAGTGTCACATGGTTAATTAAGAGCTCCTGCTATCTCATGTAGAGCCTTTCAAACCTTTTATCTAGGCATAGAGCGTATGTATGAAAGTGTGCTTGCATTTGCACACATAGAAACAATTGATGAGGACTTGTGGAATTATTGCACCATCTTTCTCAAGGCAGGCAGCCAACGGAACAATGCAAGTCTAAAACGAGAAATAGGATACGTTCTTTTCAGGATGTCACCGGGCCAACTTCCAGTTAAAATGTGCCAGAGATGCGACTGGGGTGACAGGGTTTTCTGAAGGCCCATATTAATCACACAGTTTAGGAGCATTTTTTCCTGAAATCAGATTTAAGTAGTAGATAAGCATATTATAAATGCTTCCCAATCTCCCCTACCCTTGCAAAATGTGGCTTCTTCATTCCAATTGAAAGAATTTTGATGTGGTAATTTTCAACACCAGTGCATTTCTCTCTCTGTAAGGTAAAATGCTGTTAATTTTTTTTGGAGTGCTGTTAAACACTCCACTGTCTGCTACCTAAATCTTAACATAAGACCATACTTAGGTCAAAAACTAGATAAGAATATTTATTGTTGAAAATATTTCAAGGGAATGCTTCTACTACAAGTCTGCAAATTTATATTAAAAAATCTAGAGCACATAATCTAGTATCTGCATTATAAGGCATATTGACTGAACCTCATCCCTTCTTGTCCCTTCCCTTCCTCTGCCCCATCTTCCTTTTTCTTTTTGTTGCAGAAATAAAAGTAAAAACTTTAGTACCTGGTTACTTACCCCAGATCCACAAAATCGACCAAGTCTCACAGCTGTCTTATCGTGACCATCAAAGAGCTCCACGTAATCGTAACCACAGTCTGCCTCTTCTTCAACCTCAAAAGTCTGAAACATTAACTCAACTCGATAGCCGCGCTCTGCCACCAGGAGCCAGTCGCAGTCCGCCTGAACTGGGTAGTTGTTATCGCCAAACTGAGCATGCGAGTACAGATCTTTCGGCTTGGTTTCAGCTTTCAGTCGACCGCCACACTCTAAACAGAGAAAAAAAAAAGGATGAAGAAGCTTATTCAGTGCAAATTAGCATTTTCTTTTTCTAGATGCACAGCCTTATTCAGGCTGAGTGCATTTTTATGCCACAAGCAGGTCAATCAAACAAGGTGCGGAGTGAAGTACTACTCAGTATGAATACAAATCCATGATTCGGAGTTTTCCCTATATAAACTCTGTTTTATAACTACAGAAATTTGAGCATATTTCATAATTTTCAAGTAAAAGACCAAAAGGCAGGGAACACCAAAGTTGTAAGGAATGTGGTTTGAGAGGTAGGACGTTCTTCAGGTAGTCAATTTGAGAGGTTCCTGTGGCCAGCAAGGCAAGTGCTGTAAGTGGGGCACCCACATTTCAGTGGTGACAGCCTTTCCACATTGGTTAACAAAAACATTTGCAAGTGGCAGGGGAGGATCAGCTCTCGCGTACACGTAGTCAGCAATCAAAAGTCTTGTGTTTCATAGGAGTGTCAGCTTTAACCATCATGCAGTGCCTTGAGAGCCAGCTCAATACTCAACACCACTGCCAAGCTCGCTAGCTTGTTTGCTGCACAGTTCATGGGTGGGAACGGGTCTTTCTCTGCAAAAGATCGTGGCCAGGAGAAAGCTGTTACTACCAGAGAAAGTCTTGTACCTGAAAGACTGCTCTTGACGCAAGTCCTGAGCTGGAGAACCTTGCCCTATGCCAAAGCAGTATTTTCAGTGTAAGTCTTTATTTGTACACAGTAGTAAAATGTATGTGTTGCTTTAGAGCTTGTTTATAACTGCTCAAAAAGTTCACAATTTAAATATAAATGAACTTTACTGTATAGTCCAATAAGCTGTTCATTAGCCAGTTTAATGGAGAACAGAAATTGCTGAAAGTGAGCTGAACAAAAAAAAAAACACCCCAAAACCCAACAAACCAGCTGCTAGTATTTTATCCTTTCTAAATATTTTCAGCAGCTATAATTAAAACTAATATTCTGTCCTAAATAGCCAGTGAATTCAGCTTCTACAGTAACTTAAACATATAGGTGTTATGCATTTGTCAATTGAAAGTTCTATTACAATGCAACCAACAACAGATGGAAAATTGTACTTAAAAGAAAAAAATGCGTTGTTTATTATGTTTCCAAGAAATGGGTGGAGGCTTTTTTCTTTACAGCTACAAAGATTTCAATGAACACAGCATAATTTTGTTCCAGTTTCTCATCAAGAACAATCCATCCCTTACAGCACCCATAAAAACACCAGGTGCCTATGAGCTTGAACAAAACCTGAGAGTCACAAGTTTAGACTCAATTTTTATAAATAAATGAACAGATAATTCTATCCACATTTTAATCAAATGTAGCTATTATAAATTAATCATTTTAAAACAACTTGAAATAAATTGCAAGATTCAAACATTTCTAAGCTTTGGTGAATTGATAATTTGAATTTGATTTCAGTGTCATGGACTCTGCCCACACTAAACATGACCAATTGCAATGTTATATTGTGAGGACTCACATTTCAGCTGGGAATTAATGACAGTAATGAGCAAATACTTATTTTTAAAAAGTGGTGTTTATTCTTAATAAAAAAATGAAGGAATAAAAGGAGGAAATATAAATTATGTCAGGAGAGTAATCCATTATGCATGATGTGTTGTTCAATCTGAAAATTCAAATTTTTTTTGCTTTTAAGGAACAGGTAAGAGCACATAATAAAGAAAATTCGTCAAATGAGGTAGTTCAAACAGATATTTCTCGTTGGTATTTTAATTTACTGATCTCTTTCCCCCCTTTTTTTTTTTCCTATTCTTGATTTCAATTACTACTTCTTTTTTTTTTTTTTGACTGGATTGTTGCCAACAGTAAGAACATCTCCCTGCTGCAGACACAGAACAGCTGCTAAGGAGAAAACATTTAATGAACTGTCTGCATTGTTTCCCTCTGTTTGCTACAGTGGACAGGAGTTTAAAGGAAAGTTGTAGCCATACTAGCAATGGCAGAAAATGACAATTCCCTTTCCTCTGCACTTCTCCCATGGCTTATAGCCTTATATTTTAGGATAAGGTATTGATTTTAGAAATTACAAGTCAAATTTTCAATTTCTTGAGGACTAAGTTGTAGTTTCAAAAGCCTACATCCAGCCTACATCGTGCTTCCATTGTGCCGGGTCTGCTCTGCGGTAGGTGCGATGTACACATCTGACAGTAAAGAAATATGTCTGACTTGTAAAATGCTGTTGACCTGACAGCTTTAGGTGAAAGACTTTCTTCTAGATCAGGTAAGGAATAAAAAAAATCCTTTCTTGTTTCCTGACCTCTTTAGGGGCTTTGAGGCTTCTTACAAACTTCTTACAAAAGAGCAAATCAAGCAGTAATCTCTTGACTGCTTAACAGGCTGGACAGATGAAAAAAGCTTCAACCCACACTATCTGAACTAGTGAAACAAGATAATAAATTTGATTCACCATTGCCATAATGAATTATTATAGTCATTTTGGAAGCGACACAGGATCCTAAACTGAGTGACATCTGAGATGCCCAGACCACCAGAAAACATCCGGAATTTTCCCAGACATTGTCTTGTTTTTTTTCCTTTTACAGCTCTTAAGAACAAGTTTATCTATAATTACATGGTTTTATTCCAGGCTTTCTTAAGTCCAGTCACTGTGTCAACTCACTTTCACTTACACTGGAAGATCTTTACCTCCCACGCTAAAACAAATAAATATGCACACATACCAATATGGGATATATAATTCCTTTTAAATTGTACCATGAGTCAGAGCTACTTTTTTGCTTGCTACCTGATCCCTTTCCTTGCAAATGTCATTACTCTGGAACATCTTCATGCTGTACATGATGGATGTTGCTACTTCATTACTTGCTGCTAAACAAGATTTGGGGGTGGGAGAGGAGATTAAGAAATGGAGGGTGACATTGATGTTAGAGACATCCTCCCAGGGTTGACAAATAGGAACAGGACCTACAGCAGACCTGCAACCTCCTGCAGCAGTGGCTGGAGGCCAGACACCATAAATGAGGCCATCCAGAAGGGAACCAGATGCCTGTCTTAGGGCAGCAAAATCAATCCCTGACCAATGATGCTTAATGTTCTGTCAGAAGCATTTTTGTAAATTCCTTCTGAATGGGTTATGCCTTTTCTGAGAGGGAAAATATAACAGAATCTCTGCGTTGCACTTTAAAAACAGCATTTTATAAGTTTTGCTACACCTGGGTAAGTCTTTCTATCCCATCTATTTTTTGAAACTATTTATTGCACCTCCTGCTACAGTTTTATCCTTTTTTTTTTGAAAATATTCAATGGATATTTGGTATTTGGACAGTATTTCAAGCCAAAAAGTGTCACAGAACGGAAATCAACATCATCATCGGGATCAACTAGAGTAAGAGGCCATTAAATCATGAGGATGCCAGGAATACAGCAGCACAGACACCTTTGGGCATAGGATCCAGTTACTCTTTCTCTGCTGTTACGTTACACAGATCCTTCCACTGAGTGAGTTATGCCCAGAGGTCAGTAGTGAAGGGAGAAGGTTCCTCGGCTCTCCCTGTCCGTCTGTACAGCTATGCAGAACTGAGCACAACCTTGCCTACTTCCATTGCATACTGTCAAGTATTATTTGCTAGAAAAAATAAAATAAGGAAATACAATCCACTGTCTATACACGTTAGATATCTATTCATTCACATATGTGTCCAAAGCACAGAGGTAAAATTCCCACAGAGCATCTGAGTGTGGCTCAACACTGTAGGAAAAGGCTGCTAGGTCCAAGTCATCTCTCACTCAGGTGCCCCAAAGCACATGGCGCTGACGCGCTGTTCAACTTAGGGAGCAGTTTGTGCAACAGCAGTTGACAGAAAGAAATGTCCTCTTTTAAGGAGGCAAACTTTCTAATTTTTACAGCATTCTTAAAAACCAGGCAGATTCTATTCTTCACATTTCTCAGAAAAGCACTATTATGCATGCTAAGAAAGTTTTTACAGTTAAGGCACATAAAACTCAGCAGATATATATCTTTATCTCTCTATACGTGGAAAATTCCAACAAGTCATAACATAACTAGCAATCCTTAGAAATTAGGGACTATACATTTGAACTTCTTTCACATAGTGGCTGCTCCAGTTCTGCAAACTGAAAATGAGAGGAATAAATGAGACAGTAGTTTTACCACACCTATTTCTAACAAGAGTTCTGACCTTTAAGTATTTAGCTCGAGGTAATTTAAAAATGAGTTATTATTACCATTTCTATCTAATTTTCCATGTAAGGGAAGTGGTTACTGCAGTAGGGAAGGCAAACAATGGCATGTTTGTAAAAGAGGACTTTCCGCAAGAAAAATAAATTGAATTACACAGTTAGCTAGACTTTTCACTTTCCAGGCTGAGATCATGAAGAGTGAATAGTTCATATACTGTTGCCTACTATCTTTCTCTGAAAAGGAAATTAAATTAATAAAGTTTTAGAATTATTCTTAATGAAGTAGAAAGGAAAAAAAAGAGAAAATGCTAATACTGATACATAAGGATTTTTTAGCTGAGCACTAAACATCAACTTCACAAATACTCTGGGTAATATCAAATTATATTAACAGTGACTAACCACCTTGATTATGATCTTCTATTAATAACTGTTACTTGTCAGTAAACCTTATCTACTAGCACAGATATTTATAAATATTTTCTGCATTAATATTTATTGCCAAATACCGGATGAGTAAGAATGAACTTTGGAAAGTAAAGACAGACATTATCGCTGAAGAAGAAAAGCAAAAAAACCCCGCAACCCCCTCATGTTACAGTAGGCACTGGAAGTTCAGAGATTCAGCACTAGGGGCCACTGTAAGCCAAGCAACATCGGAAAAATAACGTACACACTATGAAAATGCCCCAAGAAATCTATTAATGCAATTGCAAAACACTATTTTCAATTTCAGTGATTTCTGACAAAGAAAAAAATTAAATGGTAAATACGAAGGAGATTATACTCTTAAGGTGGTAAGAAAGTCTTCACTATTTTTTCTTATTCTTCTTTGGCTTCTCTTTCCTTCTTAGCTCTATGGGAAAGTAATAGCTGTTTATACAAAACTCTGACTTTTGTTTAAGTTAGAACAGAAAAGTAACGGAGGTGCATCACATGCCCCAGTGAATTATTGCCATTACAAATACAATGCAAAGCTATTGGATCTTTTACAAACTAATGGCATGAATTCTAAGGAATATCTCTTTGATTATCTGTGCCAGCATCTTCTTTTTATCTGATTTTATTTTAATCGCTTACTTACGAGAGAGAGACAGAGAAGGATACAGAAATGTCTAAAATGTTAGAGAATACTTTCTGCAATCTCTGACTTTCCCTACTGTTCTTAAGGTTTCATTAGATTTAGTTGTAACGTTGTCTTATCTGTTAACTCATCCCATTATTATAAAAGAAATGCCTGAATATCTTCTGCTAAAGAAGAAAGGGGAAATTACTAGTAAAGCACATCCTGATTTTCTAACCTGTAGAGTGCGTTGCTTGGAAGCCTTTTCTTTGAACTGATGCATCAGAAATAAAGCGGAGAAACATTTTGTTTCCAGTAGCAATAAGAGGATCTGGTATCTTGTTGCCACATAAGCGTCCCAGAATTGGTGATTTTTCACTTTCACCATCAAACACTTCCAAGTGGTCATAAGCACATTCTTGATGTTGTTCTATCTCAAATTCATTGAAGGTCTGGAGGGGAAGAAAAGCAACGTGACTCAATGTAGTACTGTTTACTGTACTTACATGGTATATATGAACTGTTAGCACGTTTCAGAATACGAAGTAGATGTAGTTAAGATGACACATTTAACATTACTGCCCCTATTTAGCTTTGAATAATGTACTGATTTTGAGAAAGTGGAGTAACAGTTAAGACTGAATTTCAAGATGGCATCATCCTTCATACAGAAAGGAGTTAGAAAGGGATTTTATAGGCAACTAATATCCATAAGAGAATATTAAGTCTAGAATACGGTGGCCTTTCTGTTGAATTTGCACCATTCGTAGCATTATTCCAAATTTCACAGAACATTCAGAGTAGAAATAAGCCAGAAATTAGTGGTTCCTCAGATAGTTGAGGATTGATTGAAACATCTGCAAAACATAATGCACACACACACCTTTTTTCCTTTTTTTAACCTTACGTCACGCCACAACTGAAGCCTTTGAGAATGACCTTTCCACATGAATGGTCATGAGTGAAAGTTATATTTCCTAATCTATTATCTAGAGAATTTTTTATTATTATTACAACACTAACAATATTTCAGGCTGCACCTTTCACGCTAAGATTGCATTTTTGCTAGCAAAACCATTGTGAAAAATAACAAAATTTTGTTGTTTATTAAAAAAACTTCTGCAGACTCTTTTGCTGTCCTCAGCTCTCCCAAGAAAATTCAAATTGCTGCCATAGTTTGAACACAAACTGGGGCTCACAAACTTTACTTCATTTTAAATCTGTGATGTTTCTTCTACATCTCAAAACATTTATCTTATTTTCTGAGCTCCTAGGGATTCTCAGTCTCTCAGTGCTTGTGGCAGCTTGTAATGATGAACTGGGGTCTATTAAAACACCAATTGGGGTCTATTAAAAAATTGTAATTTGCAAGTCCTTTGGAGCAGAGCCTGGCCAACTTACTTTTAAAAAACTTTTGGAATTTAGATTTCTTGAACTCAGATTGTCCAACCACAGGCATTTCTGAAAGGTGTATGCCATACCCTACAGAAGATGTTAAAATATATACAATACGTGCTTTTCAAATATGGAGGATATACATATCCTCCATATACATATGTGCACATACATACATATGCTTTTCAAACTGGACTGGTATCAACAAATTTCTTTCATGGGAACATGTAAGAGATTTCAGGTAAGACTTTTTGACCAGGTCTAAATTTCAACAAGAAATCTAAAGCTTAATATCCAGCAATGTCCTCTCACGTAAACACTGAGAAGGCCATATATATAGATGCATCTGCATGAATTTTCCAAAATAAACTACAATTTAAGATGAAATTCAAAATCTGTTTTGTTCAACAGAGTAGCATAAAAATACTAAGTACAAATGCTCCCATGAGCAGTCATATATTTCCTAAAGGAAATATAAAGAGCTAACACAAAATCTTTTGCTCAAAGAACTGGAATATTCAGAATAACACTTTTGTGAAAAGTGAAGAGTTGCATGATGCAGTGGACGTAGGTTCATTTCACAGGAAAGTTTGGGGTTTTATGTTAAGGGATTGAAACTGCAGAGGCAGCAAAAACAGCTGTACATCAGTCCCTCCTGCTGCTCTTAAATTGTATTCAGCCATCCTACTTTTATGATGCCAAGTACATATTGTCATTTATGCCCAAATAAAATCCAATGGANAAAAAAAAACACAAACCCAAACCAGAAAGCTGAAAGACTAACTGTAAGGGAGTTAGTTAAATATAGAATTGAGTCAAGCCAACTTGGAATCAACAGGAGCAATAGATGTGATCCAAGAGCAGCCTGCAGAGCTACATTTTCTTTTAGAGGAAAATTTTATCAGTTCTGTTCACTTCTCATCAGTACAAAAAGATCACTCTCTAGGAAGCACTTCTCACCACGAACTGTAAGACACACCTATTATTTTTAATATTTGACTTATGACTGGGATTCCTAATACTGCAGGGGGACAGTATATGGTATATTTGGTCCCACAAAGAAGAACAGAAAAAAGTCCTAAATCTGTTGTGAGTCTATCAATTGATTCTAGCAATTACAAAGAGAATCAAAGGAATTTCTTTTTTAAAGGGAAATAGATTTTAATATTAAATCTCTTAAAAGCTCAAAATGCCTGATATTTCAAAACACCCAGAAATGATCTCCATTTTTTGAATAAAGCAGTTCCCAGCAGTGAACTAAGAGCAGGCTTGAAAGAGGAGAACTGACACACACTTTCCTTAAAGTTGAACATAACTCAATAGTTGCTGCCAACAGAGTTCACAGATGATTTAATAAAGTTAGTAGTATAATTAAATCACACTCCATCTTCCTGGGACAAATACTTTTGAATACCTACCCCACCATGACTACAGTCCCCATTTTGATTGTCTCATTAGTGGGAATGGTATTCAGAAACATTACATATAGCTTCTGAACATCCAGCCCTTTCTATCTATAGCACTCAACTGAGTAGATATGTTGGTGGCACTTACGGATAGCTGCCTGAATGGGACACTTAAGTCTGTCTCTTATAAACATCCGGCTGATTAGCTTATGAAAATCGCTCTCTCTTCTACATACATTTTCAAAGCCATCTTTATCTACACATTTCATTTAAAAATTCTGAAGTGCATATCCATTTTTTCATAAGCTTCTTAATTACACCAAATGCTTAACTTTAGTCTTGTCAGGAAGAGACTTTTCAACGATTATCAGAGTGAGAGCAATCACAACAAAAGATGAGTTTCTGTACACACATCCCTCTCAAAAAAGGAAGCATAGCCTCACAATTCATGTGGTGTGTCACCGTGAAGAAATCAATTCTCTCCTTGTTCAATTTGACTAAGTAAACTGTGAGGAGTAAACTTAAATATGGTGTGAAAGTCCAAGAAAAAATATTTGCCCATAGTGGAAGTATGGTATTAATATTATTAATATAGCATCTTGCTGTACTGGACAGACTTTAAAGATATAATACACAGATATTATACACACAGAATTTAGTAGATTGAGCCTACTGGCTCGCACAGAAAAGTGGATTTCAGACTCTAAACCTTGGAGGTATTTTTGAAAATTCTGTCTAGTAAAATGCTGTCCAATTTTTCCAATTTCATTAGCAAAAGCCAATTTAAAAACCTTTTATTTTAAAACAAACCACGTGATATTTCACTGAAGATATCTGAATGCTGGAATTTTGCCTGCTGAGGTTAAAAGTACTGAACAAGCCTTTACAGTAGCATGCCCACACCTGGCTGGCTTTGGTTTATTCCGCCAGGATGAAGGCAGCTTGCTCAGAAGTGGCAGCAGGAAGGCCGCCTGAATCAAAAATCTGTTTTTCACACTTTGAATGGACAGAGTGTGCACACCATTCATTTTCTGCAACTCCCACAACCCCCAGAACAATTTAACCATTTTAATTCTGGTGAACAAGGGTCAACACATGATCCCACATCAGCACCAGTAACAGGAGTTACGGTTTTGGCTAAGGTCAGAAGTCATGAGATATCAATATCCCTTTCACCCCTGCATCAGTATTGGCTATTGCTTCTACCTCTCTGAAGCAGATACATCTCTCAAGTTTATTTGCTCCAAAACACTTATTAAATCAATTTATCAGATTTTAAAATATATAAGGCCAGCTTTTGTTGTGGCTGTCCCCTGAGTACTCTGGCTGAAGGAACATTGGGGCTGATCTCAAAGCAGAAAAGCCCCCTGGGCAGGTCCGTGCCTTCAGCTTCGTACAGAGGCTAGGTAACCTCAGTAGATCTGCAAAGCTCCCTAAGCTCTGCTAGACTGTCTTCAGCCACCAGCACTGTCCTCAGCCAGCTGGACACAAAGGTCACTTAACTCTACTTAGGCTGCTCTTCTACTTATGTGAAAATTTGGAGGCACTTTTAATGAGAAGTCCAGATTCTTGGGTTTTGTATCTTCTTTTCCTCCTTGAAAATTACAGAAGAGGAATGCAAAAGGTTTGTGAAGAGCACTGTTCATAACTTCTGATTTTTCTTATTCTATATATTGGAGTTTGTATAGATGGCCTCTGCCATTATTTGTCAAAAATTTGTGTAAATTTTATGAATTGCAACAATGATGTAGTAAAGTCTGACAGGAGGAAAGTATTCCTCCTGTCCTTTGCTGTCCAGAGTATTTACAATCACCACAAACTTAAATTCACAGCTCTGTGATATTGAGTAGCCCCAGCTGGCCAGGAATGGACAGGAGTCAGTAGGTTTTTAAAACAGTTTACCTCTGGGCTGCAAACTGATAGTAAACTTTAGTAACAGTTTCGTATCAATTGTGTAGTCATTTGAGAAGCAAGTTTGGTGGGAAAAAAAAGAGAAAAAGGAAGGGTAGGTGGAAACTCACCAATTTCACCCTCTGTCCAGGGGTGGCACTGATTTCCCACGTACACTCCTTTCTGCTGGGATACTTGTCAGGCCAGTTGGGACTCGTGACGATGCCATTAGGACTGTGGATCTTCTGTTCACACTCAGCTGTGCCAACAATGATAGCATCAGTTAGTCTGGGGGGTCTGCATTCAGAGGTAGCCAGGAAAGTACTCTTTTTTTTTGTCAGGGGAACCACTGAATGGAAAGGATCTTTAGGAAGACAGCTAAGCACGCTCTTCAGTGTGCACGATCGTGTTCTTCCCCTTTGGCAAACACTTTATGGCAATTAACCCAGCATGCGTGTTTATTGATTTTTGTGAAACATACACTGTTTGCAATGGATGGCTTTTTTTTTTTTTAGGAAAAAATATTATAAAGGAATATACATAAGATAAATATAAAAATTGAATTGAATATTTTGCTATTCCCCCCATTCTACATACAAATAAGTATGAAAATCCATATGAGAAATCTTATTACTCCAACTTCAAATTATATTTCTCTCTTCTTGTTAATTTTCATACTGCAGCTACGGAGCGATCATTTTGATTTCTAAACCACAGTTTCTAGGGACGTATATACAATTAGAAAACAGCTAAGGCTAAACTGTGAGTATGTATGAAGAACAGCTTCATCATTCACATTGTAACTGAATCACTAGAAATGCAATTTACTCTCTGTGAATAAATACAAAGAACTAAACTTAAAGAAGGCAAGAAAAAAACTAGTTTAATTTTGTAATTAGTTTTTTAACAATTTCAAATTGCTTTATAAATATCAGAATTATTCAACAAGAATCTTGCAAGTATCAACAAGAATCAGGCAAGTATCATTCCAACACCAGTGAAAATGCAAGCGATTCACAAAGGGCATATCTTTACTTGCAAATTAAATCCATGCTAGAATAAAACCTTGAGAAATTACAGTAGCTCGCATGATACTGCACACTTGAGGTTCATTTGCAGACAATCTAAATTCTAGTTAAGCCTCAAAGCCTACTGTTTCCTTGGAGGTAGCCACACTTGAGACAGCAAATAGGAAGAAAGATGCACATGGCATTGACTAGAATTTAGATTACCTGAATATGTCCCCTAAAATAAACCCCAGAAAGGGCAGATACAGTTTCAACCTGACTGCAAGGAGACTAACTGCTACTGATGGGAATAAATGACAACCTTACCAGGCTTCTCTCCAGAAACTCTACCCCTGTGTTTAATACAGTATTAGATAAATACTCTATCACAGCTTTAAATGTTCTCCACTTCACAGCACTATTAAAAGTAGCACTTCCTGCCAACGTTCCCAGGTTTTCCAAGCTGCATTCCTGTGGACCTCAAACTCAGCCACACACAAATGCTGGGGATGGAGGGGACAGGAAAGGGGCGAGGTGGGGTAGTGTTTAAGCCCAAATTACCAAGACCTTTTTCTTTCCTTCCTTCCCTTCGGAAGGAGAGCTGCAGAGAGCTTTCTGCAAGACAGTTGTATATTCAACCACTCAAATACCTTACTACTTACCCTCCTTGCAGTCATGTTTGTTTTCGTGTAGCACAAATCCATTTCGGCACTGGCAAACATAGCTTCCTACCGTGTTGATGCACTCATGCTGGCAGCCACCGTTGTCCTTTGAACACTCATCCTTGTCTAAGAAACACACAACAAGGTTGGGTGAGCATCACAGCTAGCTGTAGTCCTCATTACCAAATAGAAAAAAGTTTAGCGCAGTGTTTGAGTCCAGAAAAGGATAAGCTAAGACACAGTCACTCTTCTCAGTATGGCAGTTTCGTGGTACCTTAGTTCTAGCCACTCATTGCTCAGCCTGCAACCTTGCACCGTGGCACAAATAGTCTGTCTCATCTTTATGGGAGATGAGGGGGAGTTCTTAGGGCAGAGGAACACTAGTAAAACAAACAAGCTAAATCAAAAGAGATAAGACGGTTACCAGCGTTTACTCTTTCAAGTGGTTTAGCTGGTAAAAATTTCATAAATATCTCATCCAAAGCTTTATTTCAGTAAACAATGGTAGCGTAATTTACGGGCAATGCAAAGTATTCCAACTTTATGCAAATTCCACAATTTAATGGTGGTATGTTGAAAGGAACATGTAGGCCAAACAAGATTTCAAGCTCCACACATTAAACATGTTAGAAAAAAAGGATTTAACGTAAACATTTTTAATAAGTTGATTTTTTTCCCTAGCAGAGTGACAATGTGCTTTACTTTTAATGAATCTGGACATTACAGAACACCACAAAAAGAAAAACATTTCATTGAAAAACATACAAAAGAAACTGGCATTAGTTATTTCAAGGAGATCTATAATATAGCATGCAGTTCTGTTTATTAACATATAATCCTTCAAAAGAGCTTTTAGTGTGTTAGAAGTAAAGCAGAGAGTAGGGAAGGAAATTTGACCTGCATTAAACAGCTACAAATTCATTGCATGGAAAAAAGCCAAACTAGATTAACAGGCTGTCATTCTAGCAAGAGGCCTCAGCTGCCACCCTTCTATGTCAATTCAGCTGTTGTCATTTTAGGTGAAGCTGGTCCATTTAAGAGGCAGACTGCTCCTGACATATACGTCTATATACACATACATGTATATAAGTATGCACATCTATATACCTATATATGTATAGACACATATATATAAATCCTGAGATATAAAAATATAAACCCATATAAAAATATATATATAAAAACACACACATATTAAAAAACTGTATCTTACAAAATGTGTCATTTCAACATGCAAAAGAGAGGAGGAGGAAGGGCAAAGAAATTGTGCTCATTCCAGTTGTTGCAGGGCTGGAATGCAGAACATTCACCCCCTTCAGCCTCATGTACCTTGGAAAGCAGCAGTGAGCGTTATCGCCAAACAAGGTATCATGCAATGTTTCAGACTTTTGAGCCACAGTAAGAATGTCTATAGATTACAAGCCACTATGGATAATTTAAATCTCTTTTCGTTGTCTTACTTATGGGTTTTTTTTCCCTGCCTTTACTGATGCTTATGTTCAGTAAAACAACAAAGGAAGTCTGCATTATAATTGCATACACATCAACTTTATCTACCAAAATGTATGCAACGCTTGACTCATTGACTTGCAGGTCTTTCTATAAAAATCAGCTTCTACTTATAATACATGATGATAATGTACATGTATAGATAAACTCTGCAAGTCAACGCCAAGCATCCACTGCATTTTGTCCTGTAAATCTCCAATTTGTTTGCACTGAAAGTTTTTGGAAGCTTTCTGCAGACATGAACAGATTTGAAGGTTAAGAAACAGTTGAAAACATAGGTAGCTCCCAGAGTCATACATCCAAAGGCTAGTTGTCATTTTGATGATGAAAGCATGAAAGCTCCACAATACACTGTTTATGCACCTTGCAATGCAAGTCCCAAACTGAGGTAGCAAGTCTATTTAATTTCAAAATAACTTTATAATCTTTCATCTTTGTAAAAGCAAGCACTCTCATAAACTAGTTCCATGTTGCAAGTGAAGAATAGTAAGCAGCAAATGAAAAATTAAATAAAATATGAACAAAACTCTTCAATATTTGCCCTCCTAAGTATTAGTTTGTAGTTTTCTACCAAAATAACAAAATAAATGGAAGGCAAGCTCAAAATGCATTCAAGTTAGGCTTTCAAATCCAGAGTAGGTACACAAATTCTAAGTAAAAGCCCTGTCCATTTTCATCTTCCACCAATCTGTGTGAAAATACTGAAAAGTATTTTAACATTAAATAAGCTTATATTCTGTAAAATAATCTCTTGAGACAAGTACATAAGTAAACAGTCCCATGTTGGACCTCCTCAGAAATAAAACAATGAACACAAGGTAGAAAGGAGCAGCTTTGGAACATTTTTGAACCACAATAATTACTTGTACATGGTTAATCAAGGATGCAATTGTTGAACGAGCCTTCCTCACACTTCCTAATTCAGAACAGACTTTCTGTCAAATTGATTACCCCGTTTCAAAATTCATGAAAAAACAATTAGTCTGTATTAGTTATAGGAACAAATGTTTTGCCATGTAAAAACAAAGCCATTTGTTATGCTGACAGATGGAAATGAGTCTCCCCGTTTTGAATGGATACTTTCTTTCTTTTCTCATTTCAGTACTCAGAACAGGGAAAGATCCATTCTCAACAAAATGTTAGACTGAATCATTCAGAGGACAAATGGTCGTACCTCTGAGACCCTCAGAGGCCACCAGTCTGTGAATAATACGTACTCGGCCTGAAGGGACCTGTATCAAGTCCTTGCAAGATTCAAAAACAAAAATTTTCTCTTTGCAGGCAGCTTTCTTGTCTGTGGAAAAAAATGTACCAGGATGGCACCAGAGATGAGTTTGTGCTCCAAAACAAGTTTGCTCAAGGCTAGAAACATTCTAGCTTTCTCTTTTTAACTGCTCAATGAATCATCACCAAAGAAAAAATGTCCCAACAAACCTCATTTCTATATTACATCAAACACCGTGTATGTTTTAAATGATCATGCAAAGAATCATATTTATTTAAAACACTGAAATAACTCTAAAACTTATGACAAATGGAAGCAGTTTAGTGACAAATTATCACTGGGTATTAAGCATACCACTACACAAAGACTGATTCAAAGAAGTAATTAGACTATCTTCTTGGAAACACCACAGAAAAAAAAAAAATATATATATAAAATTATCTTTTTCTCTCCCTAGAGTAAATTCCTGGAGTTATTTTACACTCCTCTAGTCTTACGGGCCCAGCAGACTGCAATAGGTCTTCTGACAAGAGAGGAAGAGAGAGAGAGGAGGGACGGAAGGAAGAGAGAGGGAGAAAGAACAAAAACCTAATTACTGGAAGCTTTTAATTTAGAAGCCTAATACCCAATTCCAAAAAGTTTTCATAAAAGTTTTTAAAAAATAATGTATCGTTACTTCCTAGTTTCTTCTCTTTATCCAAGAAACTCAATTATAAATGTACAAGAGTGTCTCTGGAGATTAGCTAGATCCCTGCGATGGCTCCCAACTGAGCTTTCTTCAGAACTGTCCCATCAAATGTAAATTTTACAGAATGTTGAAAGAAAAGTTTTTCTCACTTTCCAGTAGCACCTGTCTGGCTGTTAACACCATTTTACAGCCAAAAATGTAATTACATGTTGTCTTATATCAACATAAATACCTTCCTAATGCAGGTCATCTGTTGCCCTATGTCACTGTTTGCTTTCACAGTTTATCACAGTGGGTTTCAACCACCCAAAAACTGCTTTCTGTCGTCTGAGTTGGAGCTGGGCCATGCTTTCTCAACTGTAGCTGTGGCTGCAGAATTCACCACCATAAAAGTTGCAGAAAAAGTTCTTTATCTGCGCTTTGTGGAACATGTTACAGTTCCTAATCTTCAAACTAATCTGACTCGCCCACCTGTCTCGCTTGCTGACTGTTGCACCTGCCCTTTACTGGTGAATCGACTGCAAGATACTGTTTTACTCATTACTGATTTTTTTCATTATATATGTCTTTATAACTAAATGCTTACAAATATTTCTATTGTGATTTAATTAGTAAAACTGTTAAATGCCTTCCAGCAAGTACCCTAGACACTAGCACTAAGGATTTCTCCACAGATATAATTCTAAAAGTAGTGTATTCTGAAGACAAGTATATAAATAGGCAAAAAACCCACTTCATCAGCTGAACTGTGATCAGCTATCAACTCCCAAAGGCAAAATACTTGAAGTTTTAAGTTTGTTCTTCATTGACAGATCAATAGCATATTATGGCCATATTAAGGAATTTGGGGGTAAGCAAGTTATAATGTTTTCTGACAGCAATGCACGTTTTGTTTATGAATTATTCAGAGATGACAACTTCTTTTTAGATACTTTAAGTGCAGAATTTTGATTTGTCTCAAGCATTACAACGTTTCTGTTCTAATCAGGAAATACTGTCAAAAGAGAAAATCCAGATAACATAGAAGAATAGAATCTGCCAGAAACAATAACAAACTGGAAAAGAATTGAGAAAGAATAAAAATAAAATACGAAATATCTGAACTCATATGAAATGAGAGAAGAGATTATGGTAGAAATGCATTATGAAGCAATCAATACATTTATATACTTACAGACTCAAAGACTACTTATATCAAACTCTCTTTCTTTGAAGGGGATTAGATATATACTATATCCAGGACACATCACACATTTCTATTCATTAAAAAACACATTAGTTCAGATTTATCCCTGGCTAATGAATTTATTTTAGTTCTCAATGACATCATTTAAAACTTGTATTTTTTAAATTACCATGAAAAAACTGTTTTCACCTGGGGGAAGAAAGGGAAGGACATTTCATTCAGAAGTGAAAACGACAAGGGAAACGATGGTTCTGAAGGATTATGAGATAATGCTTTGAACTCCATGAATTGTAGTCTAGTCTTTCCCCAACATATAGCATTGGCCTGATTTCTTCCTAGAACCCACTCATAACATTAATAGATCATGTAAACAATCACTAAAATAAATAAATAAATAAACCTGTGAAAATGAACCATCACTTCAAGGAAAACCAAAATTTTACTATAAATGTATAAATGCTCAGCACGCCCGCAAAATACAACTTCTGAACAACAGAGCTTACACAAATTTTGAAGCTGTCATTGCCAATCTTATCTGTATAGATCCTGAAAATATATCACAAACTTAATTTGCAGGCCATTTTTAGAACTGGAACATGTCAATAATTATTCTTGTAAAAAGTCAAAATATGTGACAATTCCTGCTGGTGCTACTAGGCCTACATGAAATGACTAGTTGTGTAACTGTTTCTAGGAAGAAGCCTTGTTGTGTTCATATATGTATTTACTACAAATAATGAGTAAACCTTGAAAGCTTCTTCCTAGTGTAAAATAAAAATTTAAAAACTGCTGCTATATGTAAAGATGGATCTGAAAGACTATGACCGGAGAAATGTGATAACAAGAAGAAAAATAATAAGCTTTAGAGAAGGTAAAATGGTTAACTACCTTGTATGAGATGAAACACTTTTTTTATCTTTCATAATTGCTTAAGAAAAACATCAAAGCAGTCATAATGAGAAAACATTGCAAGTCTAAACTGTTTGTCTGGACAGTTGTTTTTCTCGCTTTCCAAACTACATCACTTATACAATATACTGATTCTTTTTACTTGCTTATAGTTAAGTTATCAAAGCTAACCAATATCGCTTTCATTTCAGCTTTGATAAAATATTTTAGCAAACAAATACTAATTACAGTGCCTGGTAATACATTTTACTACATGCTAAACATAATCAGGATTCTCCAGATTCAGATTTTCACTGCTATCAAAAAACTTGGGGCAGAATTCAAATCCCAAATGATTCTGGATGAGTTGCAGTTTGGGGAGGTGGGCAGACAGGACTCTTTTGTTGTGGTGTTTTACACAACATAACACACCTATGTGCATGTGTGTGTGTAAACACACAGGAAAATCACTAGGCAAAATTCCACTACTAACACCAGGTGGTATCCTGCCACAGCTGAATTATTATGACCTAACCTCAATGGATAATGGCAGAGACCACTGTTGTGCAATTATCTCCTCACATCTTCAGCTTCACTCAGGTCTAACTTTATTCAACAATACATGTTCTCAGATAACATAAAATTCCATCACTCTGACCTGCCTCGGTGAAATTACACTCATAACGAAAGACATGCATTTTTGCAAGAGCAAGGTCTTAAACTCTGTTCTTCTGCAAAACATTAAGAAGTGCAAAGTTTGGCAAGAAAGTACCCATAATGTTAAACAAATGTTGTAGCACAAAGTGGTAATTTCATAACAAATGCATTATATTAAGAGACCTGAGTGAAAAAAACACGAGCGTGCACGGTATGTAATTCGTATCACATTACAACTGGGATTTGAAAAAATAGCGACAAAACTTGGGATAAAAGAAATCCAATAGAAATTTAAAAACACTTAGTAAATTTGCTTTTTTCCTCTGTATCTCACAAAGTTCATTTGCCTCTGCTGTTGTTTAAAAATATATATATGCATTCCATATATTTTCTACTATATACAGACATTACAGTTCAGACCAGTATTTTAGGACAGGAGAGTGGTTTATGCTTATATAAATAAAACAAAGTCAAAGCTACCAGAAAAATTATAAGGGAAAAGGCCACTCATTTTCATACCAAAATACAGGATTTACTCCACTGAGTCAGTATGTGCTCAGAGACACTCACAGGTACACAAGAATGATTTTCTATACCTGAGAAGAAGTGTGCCTTGAAGCCTTTTTTTGACACCGTGTTGTCAGACCTGAACTCAACTCGCATGTTGTTGTACTGAGAGGTGATAACTTCAGGCACTTCTGTACCGCAGAATTTACCGTGTAGTTTAGAATCAGAAGAAAGGCCACTACGAATCTCCACATAATCATATTTGCAAACCTGAGAAAAGAAAGAAAATAACTTTTTTGGCTAATCAAAAGAAAAGCATGAAGTTATTTACAAATGCAAGAACTCTGATTGATATATGCTGCTTAATAGTAGGATAATAATAACTTTTTTTAACTTTTCCCTGACTCTGAAAACATTTGTAAACGGTTACAAATGTTTACTGATTTTGTGGAAGAATATTTTAAGATCACTAAAGCATAGCTACACTATGCATTACATTCAAAAATATATTTTGATAGATACTAGTCTGTGTTTGGTATCTAAACTTCAAGATGCTTAGTAATGTTTCCGTTTAATCTAAAAAGTAAAAATTCCAGTTACATTAGACTAAAATCTAGGAATATTCACCCTAAAAATTATACCTGTCTTTGTGCTATAAATCACATACCCAGAACCTACAAAACTTCTACTGTTTGCATCTCATAGATTTTTAAAAATATATTAATTTTCACTTAGAAACTTACAAGATAGGTTTTTACCATAATGCATTTAAGACATATTCTTTTATTTACACGTGTATAAATTTGCATAATTAAAACTATAGATCTTTCTTTAACAGTAGCATAGCTATAATTTGGAGGGCTGATGCATGTAATTTTCACTAAAAGGTCAAAAATAAAATAAAGTAAAATAATATAATAAAAAAGCCTTATGCAAGGCCTACTACTCATGATAATACTTTCAATTCATAATCCCTTGGTCAACCTAAAGCCTTCCACCCAAAAACTTCTAAGCTTCTTAGGCTCAACTATCAATCATTTAATCAAAAATGTCCCAGTTGTCTGCAATTAATAGCTTAAGAGAAACCAGTGGCCAGGAGGATTCATACAGAGCTTAGATTGTCCTTTAAATCCAAGTTGTATTTGATAAATTGTAATTTCTAGTCAAAAAAGAAATGTTGGGGGAGCTGGAGGAGAAATATTAAAAAAAGGATATTTCGGCCTTTTTTGCTCTCTTTCCACATGAAACATTAAGTGATTGTCAACATTTCCAATTTTTTTGAATATAATACATTTAAGATGTAGATTAAATTTTCATTGTTACTGGAAAAATTTTCATATGTTGTGGAGTTGGAAAGTGACTAATTCACTTGAAACTACTTTTATACAATATAAAGAACAGAAAGATTTATAAAACTTGAGTTGCTGCCACATGCTGATTTTTATTAATTGTAAGATAAATTCAAGGTAATGCGTTAATAAATATCAATTTCAGCAATACATCAGTGGTGAGAAATGAAATGTAACTTCAGATAGGTTTAACTTCCTTCATACTACACTATATTTAAAAAAAAATACAAGTTACACATAAAACTAAATGTGTAAATTGTAAGTGTAAAATATTATAATTGTAATATTGGAAAAGCGATATTAAACCTTGTCTTAAATAGAGCATCTATAAAAAAAATCAGAGCATTTGCTAAATGCATACACTTTATGTCTGCACTCAGACAATATATTAGAATGTTCTAGGTATTATATGTGTTTCTTCTGATTTTCAGAGGTACCATTCTTAGTACTACAATTTAATAATATAAAGCTGAAGTTGATTTAGTAGCACAGGAGAGGATGAAACCAAAGTTGTAAATGTTGAAAAACATTATGTATATATTTTTCATATCTGCTGAAGTTATATGTCTTGCATGACCTTAGAAAACTGATTTTACTTCATTATAGCTCAAGTGTCTTCCTTGCAAATCTGGCTTAAGTACCAAGAAAGTGCAGGAAAAATGTTTTAGGATTTGTCCAAGTAGTAATTCAGTTTTAATTCTTTGGGATTTGTAAAATTTTGTTCTACGTTTTACAGTTCTTGTAATGACGATAACAGAACATGAATGTAACATGTTATAAATCATTAAAAGTAAGTTGGAATTTCATGGACTTTAGAATCCACCTCAAATTATTAACGAAAAAAACCCAAACCTCACATTGTTGCCTCTTCAAATGATTTTGAGATATTTTGAAGAAGCCATGGCTGGGTTGTTTCTTAGTTATAAATTAAACTCCAGGTTTTACCACTTCAGATCTCATGCCGTAAACACAGCACATCCTCATATCAAATATGTTGCCACAAATTTGTTTAGTCAGAAATAATGCCATGAGGTTTGAGTTTTTAACACCACATGAAGAATATCCAGATAAAATTGATGGCGACAGCACATTATGGCTAGAGTCTAGCAAGGGAACTCAATGGTATGACAGAGTGGTGCCTAGGAAGCAGAACAGAGGCTGAAAATTTGATGTTGAAACCCATGTCTTACCTATTCACACCCAAAAAACCGCTGCGACCTCCACCATTTTGTTTAGAGCTATAGGAACCAGCCCTTACCACATGGAGAACTCTGCCCTACCCCTCTACCCCACCTGGGGACGAGATTCCCCATGCGTCCAGGGGCTGCCCAGCTCAAACATTGCTGCTGTTCTATTGTGCATTATTTCTGGTATTGCTCCTTTTAAAATATTCCCCCCTGAGATAACTTGTACGTGATTTAAACGCTCCCTCGCTCCGTCACTAACCAGAGTTTATGTGTATTCTTTGGAGTCATAGTCTGTAAAGATGATTTGGTTTCTCCAGATTTTCTTCTCTTGAATTCTTTCCAATATGCCTCAGCCATTTGCTCTGTTTTACTTTGTTGATAAAAAAAGTCAGCTGAGACTCAGCAGAGAACATTTCTTTTAAATTTCATGTAATACATATACATTTAGATGATATGTAAAAGAGAGTTATTCTCTCCATATTTGTTTTGAAAGAATCCAGAAACAGTCCCAAAATGAAAACAAGAATATCTATGGTTATTGTCAGCGTATGAACAGTCAGCAAGGGCTTTATACGACAATATCTATTTTTGAATGCTCATGAAACTGTTTAGAGTGAGACAGATCGTGCAGCTCTTTGTTCACGGTTACTTACTTCATTCCCTTCTAACTCAAAAAACTCAAACTTCATTGAAATTCGGTATTGCGTCGGGGCAACCACCTGCCACACACAGTTTTTGTTTGGAGGATACTCTTTGGGCCACCCTGGTGTGGTTATAGTCCCATTTAGCTTTGTCAGGAGTCCTCCGCAAGCAGCTGTAAAATTAAAAGGGAGAGCATCGTTTCTTGACTGAAACCGTGTTTTACTATAAACAGAAGCACACTGAGAAGATTCAGTCCTCTCATTACTTATACTGCTGTAATGCCCAGACAGACTAATCAGAATCTTGTTTTATCATGCTTGGTGCAAACAAAGAGAAAGAGACAGCCCCTATCTTGAACAGCCTGCAGGTTTGCGGACAGAGATAAGTTTCAGGACTACACAAGGCGTTATCATATTCATTCTTTTCCCTTCCCTCCAGAGACTCTGGTTATTCTCTGACAGCCTTTCCCATGCAAGTCCTCTGACCTCACCGCCCTCCCCAGGACCTTGACCACTCCTCTTCTGACAGACGGACTACTTAAGATGCGCTTCGCATTTCCCTGGCTTCTCTCCTTGATTATCGATCCAGAATCAGCCCTACCTGTCTCAGCTCATATAGCTGTATACGCCTCCCATAACCTACTAGATAGGGTCACTACTTTGGGATAGCACTCACGTACTCTCCAGTCACAATTATTTTTGTTAAAGTATGGATGTTCAAGTAATAGAGAAAATACCTATTAGTTCCAAATGTATGCTGAATAGTCACCGCCATACAACCGAACGATACTGTACTATGTTTGTGAATGCAGTTCAGATAGCAAAGGATAAACACATTAATCTTTTCCATCTGTGGAAATTTTATTTAAAAAAAAAAAAAAAAGGAAAGCAATGAGATTTGCAGGGGTTCTCTATCACACTCTGCTCCATTGATACCATTCCAGCATTGTGACAGCACTGGAAATCATCCACAAATCTCTTTATAATGAGCTGGTGGGGGGAAGCTCCACCTTCTTCCAATTGCTTTGTGCTAACACTGAATGCTTGAAAAACTGGCTTTTCCTGTCTAGGTGATGGGCTCACATGCCACATCTACTTCATCTAACACACCTGGGAGAACTCTCCAGTTTCTGTGTCGGGGCACACTTGGCCAGCCCAGACGCATATCAGTCTTCCTCCTGACGCCTGGCTTTCCATGCAAAGGACTTCTTGGTATACACGTAAAGGTAATATGACTGGAGGGGAGGGCGAAGACCCTGTGTCACATCACAGTGTGTCAAAAAAATCTGGGCACAGGTTTAGAGACCACAGTCAGATACACAAGTTGTACCCCAACATGATCCAGTCCAGGACAGGGTGACAACTGACCACTAGTTTTTGGTTTCTGCTTTTCAGCATCACTCCACTGCTCCTTGAGGCAGCGGTGGGAAACGTGGAAATACTGAAATAAACCCCAACTCTTAAAGCCCTGTAATCTTCTGCCAGCAGGGGAGACTTGGATTAGACCAGCATGAAGCAATTTTCTGTGCATGTCAACGCTGCAGTGAAGCATTGGGCAGAGTTTCTGAGTTAGAGGCTTCTACTCTGGCATCATGTGTGAATTAATACAGCTAGGTCACCCCTTATATTCCCAAACTATAACTAGGGTATAATGCTCACTGTGACTACACAGTGATTTTAATTCAGCAGTCGCAAGTAGCATCTACATACAGTGAGCACTACCTTGCATGGAACAAACACATTCACACTTTTAGGGATAGCTCAGGGATTTTACTCCACGCTGCGCTGCACTGCGCTACTTCGAATGACTCCCCTTTTTGCCAGAGCTGCTTTTCTGTTTGAGTGCCAGGGAGGTATTCCTTCTCTACGTTTTGGAGGAAGAAGGAAGAGTATTCTGAAAGACCAGTCATCTTCCCTAATGTTCTGACTCAGATCAGCAGGCAGGCTAAACGAAATTCCTTACATAAATTTGGGCTGATGATCAAAGGCCCAGAGATCAAACTTGTCTTCATGGCCCCCATTAGCTTAACCTTACTTTCTGCACACTGCCTAATATGCAGACATCTTAATACAATAGGCTTTTTGAAATAAATTGTTTTTCCAATGTGCTCGCTATTAAAAATGAGGGGGAAAAAAAACCAATCAAAAAAACAGCTAGCTTGATGAGAGCTGCAGTCTAACATGATTGTAGTCTAAGACAATCACCACCTTGCGCACACACACCCCAAATGAGCAGAAAAACTCAACCCTACAGAACCAAAAGCAAAAGAAGAGAAAGTGCAAAGAAACTAAGCAAAACTACCCCAAATTGTGACAAATCATGAATTAAAGCCAGGGAATTGGAAAAAAGAGAGACCAGTGAATCACATCTGAAGAAAACCATAACACCGAACGCTGCAATTTTCAAACTCCATTCACTACTGAAAAAACCAGATGAAATAAGAGAAGAATAATTTGTGCTATCCTTGAATTTATTGGTGTTTATGAATAAAAAAATCAAACAATAATTCGTGTGTAATGATCAAGAGCTTTTGCTTCTTTCCTTTGATATGAAATATGTACAGAATGCAAAAGCTTATTTCAGTCCAATCCTATGTTTATACAGACTTCCATTTATCAGGTGTTTATTTCTCCAAATGATTATTTGAGCAGGCTTTGCTCACCCTGAAATGTAGAGTTTGTTTCCAGCAAGAAAAGTCCACAACCTTACGGGGAGTGGGGAGGATTTCTCTGAGCTTTGAGCTAGGATAAAGGACCCTGCTCTTCAAACCAGCCACCTTCCCAGTCACAGGTGGTCAGAGGGATCATTAAATATTCTGATACCCAGACAACAGCACATTGCTCTGCTGATAATTTTCTCCTTATACGTGGTGGGAGACTTGGCTTTAATGAGTTTGAATAATGTAGTAAGTGGTTTGGGAAGGTAGGAAGTTCTGCTTTGCATCAGCCCCAATCGACTAACAGCAAAACCTGTGAAGCTGAATTAGGGACAGGCATCGGATGAAGATGACTGCTGTGGACAGACATCACCTCGGCACCACAACTTAAAAGGGAGCACTGGTTTTCTAGACTGGGTTCCACAGATCTCACGCTGCTAGGGCATAGCGTACGAAAGGTGTGGCATTTCACTCAAGCGATGGCACCCTGTGAGCTTTAACAGCCCATAACACAGCAACGCACTGTACCTTCACAGCTCTTTTTGTCAGGACCAAGTTCATAGCCGGGATCACAGGCGCACTGGTAACTGCCCAGAGTGTTTACACAGCGCTGCTCACAGCCACCGTTGTCAGGTTTGGCACATTCATCTTCCTCTGCCAAGACAGGGAAGAATGCAAAAACGTGTTAAATAATGACCTTTCTCAGCTGTAATTGCTGGATCAATATTAACCCAGAAAGCTATATGCGTGCCATTATAAGGTGCAGTACATAACACACTGTGGTTGCTGACTAGAGTGTTTTCAGATACTAAGGAGACCTGCAATGGAGAAAATAAAAATTTGTCCTTTGTGGGGTTTGGGTGGGTTTTTTTTTTTACAATACCTACTGACAGCTGCAGACCTAATTTATAAGCACTTTGTGGGCAACATACAATAATTCAGGCAGCCGTAATCTAAAGGTTGTATAAAGTATTGAAAGAAAGATTGAAAATCCACAGCAGGGTCACTTGAAGGGCACTTTATCTCCCACAGAATCAATTTGTGCATTATCCCGAATTCATACTCAAAAACAGATTAACAGAATCCTCAAATCCCAGGTTTTCATTCTACTGATATTAAAGGGAACAAGACGCATTAGGGATGGGGGAGGGAAAGGAATAATGTATTATCTCTACTAGCTCTGAAGTATACCCACGAGATTCATTGTTAAAATATTCCTCAGATGTTGAAATATTGTTTCCTTACACCAGGACAAGTAATTTCTTCAGAATAAAACAGAGCTCCCACTTTCATGTCTACAGCCTTCAAGGTTATAATTGTCTACAGCAAAAACTAACAGTTACTGGGGAAAAAAGCCCCAGCTTGTGGCTTTTCAAAAGAGCAAAAAGGTCGTCCTGGTGCTGTGACCTGTATTTTGGGTGTCACCATGGCCACACCACTGATGGTGTCTTTCACTGTGCCATGGGCAGCACAGGGTAGGAATTACGGACTCCCCGTGCACCAACTGCTGCAAGTATAGATGCAATTGTATCACACGCACCCCCCAAAACTGGAGGAAGACTGGAAGGCCATTAGTCACTGTATGATTTCTGAGTTGTATTTTTTTTCTTGCTCACAGTAAGTAATAATTGATAAAGCCGCCTAACACAGCAATGAGATTAGAAAAAACACAACATTTAGATTAAAAAAAAAAAAAAGAAATAACAGGAAAGACCACATTGTCTCTATTGCGATTATACTATTTACATTTATATTTGATAAAGTAATATGACCAAACCCCCCCATTTTTACAAGATTAGATATGTTTCAAAGCTATTTCAAAACTAAGCTGATTATTTGAACCTGAAGAGAGTAGGGAAGTTGCACTGGATATGTTCCTTCATCCTCTGGACATATTTTACAAGGAGATAGAAATACCTTAACTCTTTTGATTGGATGAAATTTCATGCTCAGGTAAAAAATATATTGGAGACAGTACAGAACTGATTTTAGAAAAATTAGGTTGAAACTTTTTTTTTCATATCCTATAATATTTTTTCTAGTACAAAATCAAGTGATAAGCAGTTCATAGCTCCCAAAATATGCTTTAACATTTACCTTTAAAAAAGTTAGCTGCAAACCCTGCTTTGTTAACGGTTCCATCAGAAACGAACTTCATCCACAGGGTATTAGAGGTAGATCTAATGTCTTCTGGCTTGTCATAGCCACAAAAGTGACCAATTAAAGGACTGTTTTCATTTGTTCCATCTCGAATTTCCAAGTAGTCATATGCACAGTTATCATGTCTTTCAATCTGTAAAAAATTATTTTTAAAGTGACCTATTCGAACTTGACCATAAATATCAAATATCAATCAGCTAATAAACAGGAAAGAAATTTTTCAAAGTTAAGGTTGGGGTTCTCTGTTTAGGGTTCAAACACCAGGAAGATGAGGAAAAGAACAAGCATCACTGGACTTTTTTTAACTATACTTGTTTTCTACAAGAAGAAATAATTTTGAGATTGTTACACAGGACACAACAGTCTAACTGAAAAAAAGTAGCTAAAAAGACACGCTCACCTCTAAGCTTCCCAATGTTGTGTCATATTCCTGTTCTGGGTTCACGTTAAGTCCTCTTTTCTCATGTACACTCAAGTATAAAAGAGTAATGGTTCAACAACTAACCAGGTCAGAAATATTAATTGGTTTCGTAACATTGAAAAGCTGAATTTTTATTAATATGCATAAGATTTTTAGACATGATCAAACTGTGCTACTTCAGGTGATGATCAATATTTTATTTTCTTCCTTTATCTTCAACACAGTGCAAAATTTTGCATCTGTCACTACCCACTGATGTTGCAGGATAAGTGTAAAAAATTACAGAGTTTGGGGCATCTGTAGAATTACATCCAAACACACTTCCAAAATTATCAGTTCTTAAGTAGCCAGTAGAACAGATGACAAAAACTATCATCATTATGTGTCTGGTTTCTGCTGCACGATTCCTTATTTCAGGTGTTGTCTTTTGACTTTCTAAGTCAATGGAGTGAATCTTTGCCATACTGATGGAGAAACCTACTGAAACCGGAACAACTGAAAATGTGCCTCATTTAAACCTCCTGCCAAATGACATGCAAACATAGACTAGCATACGAGTGGACACGTGTGCCTTTCTACTTGGGTAGCAAGTCTTGTGCTCTTTACATAACAGTATTTGCAGAGTCTGTCAGAGTGGGAATTGCCCCAAAGAAGAAAGCAGTAGCAGCCCGAATATGATCCTATCCACAGCCCAGAAAATCTTTGATGTCTATCTTTATTGAGAGTATCTTTCCCAACAGAATTAAGAAACCCTCTTGATCTGGGTCATTTTACTGCAGGATTACTTCACGTTACTCAAGTAATACAGCATCTTAGCTATAAAAGAATTAACGAAATCCAAGCATTCAAAAATAAATCCTCTAAGAAAACTATTGTTCAACTAGGTGGCTGAATTGTGAGGTACGTTAAAGGGGGGGAGACCACCATCAGGGAGAAGGGGTTGGAGAAGTCTCAAATGTAATTCAACACATCTGAATTCTGTTAAAATGACAAAGAAGTCAAAACCACACCAAACCCAGAAAAATCCACACCTTATCTCCAGACAAAGCTTTTCTTGCACGTAAGCTGCACAGTTAGTACAAGTGGCTGCTGATACTCTGCTCTAATTATGCATCATGACCACCACTAAGCTCAGTAACCACGACAGACTAAGGAGCTTTCATTTAGCACATTAGGATTTCTGCTTCTTTTATGTAAGAGGGAAAACTAGGGGAAGGAGCTGTTTGATTTTGTTTCATTTTAATGGCATCAAAATATGGCACTCACTCACACACAAAATTTGTCTGTCCTCTTTCCAACTTTCCAATTCTTCAAGCATTTAAATACGTAATTTTCTCCCACTCACTTATCTGGCACATTCCATATTGTCATTTACTCTGATTTCTTAGCTGTTTGCTCAGGAATTGCTTTGGGCCAGAGTTTGGGAAATGAGTAAGAAAAGTCAAGACGACCTGTGATGCAACCACCCATTGCTGACTTCAACAGCAATTGTATGTTTGCAACTAATGCAGTCTATGTCTACCTGAGCACTGATAAGTTTTTGACACTGTAATACCTATTCCAAATTTGCATTAATTTAAATAATAAATTTTAAACACATGACATCATATTCCATTTTGAAACAAAGTCTGCCTTGTTATCTCAGTAAAAATCATATTGCAGTCTGATGCAGAAAGAAGTGACCTGGTCCAAAGCCCACTAATATCAATGAAGGAATTGTGTATTTTCCCCACATGTCTGCGCTCATTTCACTACTCAAGACTTTTAATTAACATCTGTCTTTTTCCATGTTTCCATGTTTTCCATGTTCTATGGGGCAATATGGAAAATCTGATTTTTCACAGGCCAACTGCAAATCTGAGTTACACATGCCAAATTCCCAATGAAGTGAATTGTTAGTTTCTTTTCTGAGAATCACTCTATTTTTGGCAGAAGACAAGAGCTAAAAATACATTTTGTGTAGCACTAAGTTGCTAAACTTCCTAAGACTATAAAAATCAACCAACTTAGAAAGTGCTATTGATTTTCAATAACATAATTTGAAAAGTGGCCATTCTACCATATTCATTTATTTTTAGTACACTACAACTGCAAGTGATGCCATTATTATTATCAATATTATTATATTAAGGGATTAAATTGTTACACCTATATATAAACTAAGTATTGTGCTTTTGAGAAATGACAACTGGTGTTAAGGCATTTGGTAACCAATGAAAAAGAACCAGTATAAAATGTTCTTTGCTTATCTGTACCTCAGGTTTTAAGATGTCATGGTTCTGTCATCTGGGAACACAGCCATACAAAGATCTATTACACTTGCAATAATCTCTTATTCTTCCCACTACAAGGGCAGAAAATCTCCTCAAGTTAATGAAAGGACTCCCAATGAGTTTAGCTGTAACTGGACTGGTCCTGTAAATCTTATTTACTGGAGCATTAAAACCTCACAATATTGATATTACACATGGATGAGAATACACAAAATGTGTAAAAAAATGTGCAAATGCAAAAAAAGCATAAATAAGTTTTACAGAAAATTGTATTGCTTATAGGAGAATGAAAGATACCATTGGCTCCTGAAGGCCTTATTGGAAACCCAGAATTTGAATGGCATTAGACAACTAAGCTGAGAAAATGGCAGGAAAATTCCTAAGACGGGAGCACAAGCACAAGAAAACACTAAGGGATCCCCTGGTGAAATGGAAAGCCAGATATGTTCTCAACATGCATTCTCAAAAGGAAAGAAAATTCTTTGTACATAGTTTCAGTTTTGAAAAAAACAATTACTTTAGACTAAAACATATCTGGTTAAAAATTCCAGACTACCTTTGTTTTGTAGTACTCTGCCAACANAAAAAAAAAAAAAAAAAAAAAAAAAAAAAAAAAGAGGATTTGAAGAGCAAATCCAGGAGCAATCACATTTCAGGAGAAGTCGAAGTCTTCCAATTACTTTTTGTCATTGTTAATTTATTTGTTGATAGAGTCAAATTCCAGTACAGGTAAGCGTATCTGACTCAAGTCATAGACTTCTGTCATAAAAGGTGAGATATATGCCTTGTGGAATCAGATGATCAGATAAATTTTATTCTCTGACTTATGTAAAAATAATTTAAATGAACACTATCTGCACAAAGATTAACAGGGTCACTCAAATGAGGAAGATTAATATGGCTCAGCTCTACAAACCCTCTGGATCGCCTTACCTGGTGAAACTGCGTGCCAACAAAAGTTCTTGAAAAAAAATACACAAGGACCGCTAATTTTCAAAGAACAGTATAATAAAGGTGACTCTAACAATGAAGCAAAAAGATGAAGTTACTAGTTCCAACATCTCTGCTGTCATCTAGATACTGGAAAGTGTAGCTGCTCATCAGGCAGCCAAATAAGAAAGGGTAATCCCACACTCAGTGGAAAACGAGTTGCCCACAGCAGGCAAAACAAGATGACTCATTGATACAGTTTGAAATTCTCAGCTTCCCTAGTGCTTTCATTTCAGAGTGAAGGTTATTTATACAGTTATTTTTTCTAGCATTACATATGGATAATGAGAATTCCTCTTACTTAACTGTACCTTTCAAAGGACAGAGAAGTAATTTTCTCACAAACACGCTGCAATAACTCTTTGGCCTGACATTTACTTTTTTTGATCTCAGCTGGCACGAAGAACTGTGATTTTTAAACAACTTCTTGTTTTACTGGGCAGAGCACCAAGGATTCAGTCCAGAGAGGGACTTAGTAGCAAAAAACAGGACACCTACGTTCAGGCACTTGGACCTGAAATGGAAATCAGACCCAATGGTGAATGTCTAGGCAAGGCACTTCAGAGCAGTTTCCAAAGCAACTCTCACTCTCAGCAGGGAGCCCTGTGGACGAGCCAGTAAGAAACGCCGCAAAGACAGATATAACAGAAGTCTTGTGCCTTTCTGGGGCACCTCATTTGGTGCTCAAGGGCATCTTGCCACTCTGGAATCACAGCTCAGACTCTCCCTGGAAAAGTATGTGCTTTTCAAGTCCCTACTGTTGGAATTTTTACTTTTTTTTTCTTTCAAAACACATCTAGCAGGGGCACTAACTTGAGACTACCACTCAACTATACTTCTGCTCAATTTCCTCTTTCTTCTTATGAGGTGTCAGTCCGCATGTTCCACCTCTAGAGTGTGCCATAATACTAAATAGTCTGGGGGAAAAACTGGACATTTCTTCTTACAGTCTTATCCACCAGCCTACTAAATTGTGTTCTCATTTGCTGGTCCTTTGTTTCTAATTATTTTCTATATGGTGAGGCAGGAATATGCCAACTTCACACTTGCGAATAGACCATAATTTGGTGATTAGAAAACGGTCCTGAAAGATAAGAAGAGATGGAAGTTTGATGCTCCCAGAGGTGATATTAAACTAAGGTCAGTTCAAGCGATTATGTATCATGCGTGTAGACCTACGCTGAGCATCTGCACAGAGATCAAATACTGTGGCAAGTGTCTTATGAAGAGGCATAGTGCCATGTCTCTTGGGATCAGTAAAAAATACTGAGCACCAATGGCAGACTAGAAAAGCTCCATATCTAGTCAGTAAATCATATGAAGTTACTGAAAACATTGTGCATTTTCAACAGAGCTTAAAAAGAGAGGCTGACTATGTTAAGCAATCTTGAGCCAGGCCATGTAGAGTCTGAAGGGCATTTGGAAAACTCTCTGGGCAGGGAGAGCTGATCTTGTCTGCAATTGACCCAACATTAATTCAGGATATTAAAAAGGGCAAATGAACTAGATTTTGTGAAATTATTAAAATTTCCATTGTTTATATTCATAATTGCGGATAAAGTCCCAAACCCTTGTTATCTCATGCTTACACCTTTTTGTCATAGCAAAAATGTGCCATACCCTGAAGTCTATCTGTAAAGCTAAAATTACAGGTTGGAAATTATATCTATATTTATGACACCTGTGTTTATATCTATGCACACTATAAAGCCAGAAAGTTTAGATTTAAAAAAAAAAAGTGTTCTTCATGTCATTACTGCTGAGGCATATTCAAATAAAACAAGTGAACTCAAAGTATGTTACCAAATTTATCTACAAACTTCAAACCAGTGTATAGCGTATGTATAAAAAAGACCTACGAAATATTATTTTTCTTTGTTATACAATAGTTTACCACTGGTTAACAATGTTATACACAGAGAGATGTACACTAAAGACACGCAAATATGACTCACTGTGGCTTTTTTCTTCTCTCTCTAAAGATAGGTTTGTAAACTGAATTTAAGTAGGCTTTCTTTTTTTTCTTTCTTCTCAAAACAGAAGCCAAAAAATACAGTGGTTTCTTTCCAAATAGACATTCCTTTTTAACAATAAGATTTAGCAAAGATAAAAAAATCCCTATTATTTAACTGAATATTATAACAGCATTGCTGAACTGGATTATGTACTTGTTAAGCCGTGACTATTGTCAGTACTTTTAAACATTCCAATTCAAATAGCATAGAAAACATGAAAAACCTTTAATCTTGAAAAATTCTGCACAAAGGAAGATTTCATGGAGAGTAGAATTGGCTTCTGGAGCTTATTCTTCATAGATAATTCTTAAATTAATTCACAGGTTTAATGAGGATTCCCTTAAATGTCACTGTCACTTAGCCACTAGATGCTTTTCTGAGATCAGTTAAAAGGCTTTACCTCAAATGCTTGAAAGGTTAATCCTACATTGTAGTTTTCTGACACTGTTATTTTCCACACACATTCCTTCATTGGTCTGTAGTCATCAGGATAATTGGGAGACTGGATCTGGCCTTCATTTTTGTGGATTTCACCTCCACAAATAGCTGATAAAAGCATAAAATTCTTATTGTCAATAATGACATTTTCTGTTCCCCATGCCCAAACTCACATCTTATGCTCTGCTTTTAAAAACTAATGATAAGATTATTCTGGAGAAGACTTAAAAAGTCTACCAAGGACAAATTCTTGAAAGCACAAACATTTAAATGGCTATATGTATTTCAGTTAGCAAATATAATTCAGCATTTGTAATAGCTCTAACCGTGTCTACAGTGTTCAGGAAGACTTTAGAAACATGGATAATCTGAATCTATACATTCTACAGGTTATATTTAAAAGGTCAAAATAATTAGATTTTACTTTTTGTTCACCTTTGAAATGTATTGAGTAAACATTCTTCCTTAATATTTAGTAACCTTTACAAAGAGACAAATGAGACAGAAATCTCATATTTTATAATGATCTATGCATTTTAACCTACAGTTTATCACTTCAAGCTTACACTGAATTTGAAGAAACAGCTAATATAAATAAAAATATTTTCATGAAAAGTAAACGCACTTTTCAGGGTCCATACTGATAATCATGTAAAGATCTGTGAATATCAACTACATCATACAGTTTACTACCCAAGATTCACTATTTAAGAAAAAAGACTCTATTCTAAACAGGTGAATGTTGACTTGCTAATATACTTAGCGTGTGGGAGTGTCTCTATTAAGTAATCTCAGAGCATATGGAAAACTTAAGTCAGATTCTTCTGAAGAATAAACAGAAAGTACTCAAAGAAATCTTTCCACACGCTAAGCACAAGAACAGGCACATTTAGTTAATTAAATGACTGGTAAAAAATGTTTATGAATATTAGATATTAGGAAGAAATTCTTTACTCTGAGGGTGGTGAGACACTGGAACAGGATGCCCAGAGAAGCCGTGGATGCCCCATCCTGGAAGTGTTCAAGGCCAGGCTGGATGGGGCTTTGAGCAACCTGGTCTAGTAGAAGGTGTCACTGCCCATGGCAGCGGGGTTGGAACTACATGACCTTTAAGGTCCCTTCCAACTCTAACCATTCTATGATTATCAGTGGTGTGCATGGAAAAGAGGTCATCTGAAATCTGATCACAGGAAGTTTCAAAATGTCCTGTCTAGTAAGTTAACACCTACTGTCTCTTTTAGTAATAAAATATTGATTTCATATCAGGTTATTTCTGACACCTTTTTTTTTTTACTAGCCAAAGATATCCAGTTAATATTTTTCCTCCATAATCAAGTCATTTTTAATGCTGTAAGAGGCTTACCTTCATAAATTGCTGCAAAACCTTTCCCAACCCAGTTGCTGCTGCTGCGGAACTCGATCCACATCCTGCTGTCAGAGGATGCGAGGACTTCTGGCAGTTTGTCACCACAAAACCTGCCTAAAAACATGCAACCAGTAACTGCATTTTCTGCCGCCTCTGAAGCCAAACGCTGCAAACATTTATACAAGTGTTTAACATCATAAACAGAAGTAGCATAACCAACTCAGTGGAGCTATTCACACGCTTATGGTTAAGCACATGGGTTTCTGCAGATCAGGACCCAGTACACAAAGATTTTATTATAAAGCTTTCAGTACTTCTTTTCATTGCAGTCAGACTCACAAGTCTAAGTACAAAACCTTCGGGGAATTGAGTAGAAAAATTATTGTTATAGACGGCTTCTATATATACAAACCCAGGTGTTTTGGAAGGGGGAAGTGAGTACAAATCTTAAGAGAGGAACGTAACCTAGGTCACAGTAATACCGCTCATTGTGCCTAAGGATCAAAGAGATTTAAAAACTAACATCCAAATGACCCTAGACTATATTATCCTCTTAAATTCAGCTAGGTAGGTGAAATTTCTGCTCGTCTAGGTGACAGAGAAGGGAACAGGAGAAAAGGTTAATTACTATCTGGTCTTAATTCTTTCTTCTTTCTTTTCTTTTTAAGGCCAAGAAAACAGGCACTACTGTTAAAAACCTGACCTCTGTGTCTGCTTCCTAGGACAGGACACTAACAAACAGTTTTAGTCTTCATTCTGAAAACAACAACAAAATTGACCCAAGAGTTGGAGACGCTCGTGGTTCCTATGGTCTGAAATCCCTGAAATCCCCAGTTTCAATCTTAGAAGATCACAGGATGTCAAACCGAGCCTCTGGATTGGGCAGTGGCATTACGGGGTGTGAAATCTCCCCACCAACCCTCTGAATTAAGAAAAGGATGGCTGCAGCTTCCTGCATATTAGTTGCAACTCTAAGACTTAACTTATTATTGCTTTGCACGTCTTTTCTCTGCAAAAGCAGGGAAGGACACGTAAAGAAGAAATAGAAGTAATCTTCCATTCATAATTTAAAAAGTACAGGAACAGAGCTGGTAAGTACAACTCTACAGTGGGCATGTGCTCATCATGTGCCCTATGGATTTCCCATCACACACTCTGCAGATTTGTCTGTATACTATTTCCCCGTTTCTGTGAACAAAACTATGGCAACTTCATATTCTAATACCCACATGCAAAGCAAAAAGTTGCCCATTTTGTAGTTTTCATCTTTCCACACACCAAGCTGAATAACAGCTAGCTGCAATCAAAGTAAGGCTTGAGGCGCGAAGTCAAATTAACGACATATTTGAGGCCATTTAGGGTTTTTTCCCCATCCCTAGGTTTAGAATCGTTCTAGACACCTAAAAGTCAAGAGGTTTGTTGTGAGTTCAACAGCACTCAAGTTCACTGAACTAAACGAGCGCAGTAACCACGGACAGTGCAGCATTCAACAGTTGCATACCAAGCAGAGGTGATTTTCTCCAGTAGCCATCTCTTACTTCAATATAGTCATACCAACAGAGACTGCTCTTGTAAAGGTCCATGGTGGTGAAGTTTAACACAATCTGCAATCAGAGGAGAATACCTAATTAAATCACGTGTGGTTAATACTACAAAATGATCACAACAACATTCTGCAGAACAGAAGCCAGAGTGGTTGCCTGTAACAGGATTCCAACTGCTTAGACACTTAATTAACCTCTCCTCAATTATTTCTTATACTGAGTAGCAGTTGTCTGGGAACATTAACAGTTTTTTATTTAATCTTACACATTTGTGCAAATTCAAGACAGACTATTCACATTTAATTGCTTACAGGGAGCTTTTCACTGAGAAAAAAAATTAAGAATGCTAATACGGTAAAATAATGTGCTCATATAATTTTAAGTATGTTGTTTGATAATTCCTTTTCCATTCTGACTATAATCAGCACTGACAGCTGTAAAAAAAAGTCTGGTTTTATTTTGGTTTGCATTTCCTTCTACTATTGTTTCAACAAGATAATTTACTTTCAGAAAAGTTAAATATTGACAACAGTGGACAGTAATGGTAAAAGTAGTATCACTAAAACAAATGTTACACAATCTCTTAATGACTCTTAATGAAACTATAATAAAGCTTTTTATACAGAAATCTGAGTTCTGTGCATTTCTGGAACTTCTGAACTTGGACTCCCAATTTTGCTGAGCACATCTGTAAATAGGCGTATTTTCAATACATAATATCAGGACTACCCTAGAACATTACATTATCCCACTTTGGTTTAGAAACACTAATCCTAAACTGCCATAAACTCATTACTTTTAACGCAGGAGTAGGATTCATCCCGGATCACTGGATAACACAATAGCTACAGTTTGGACCCTGACTGACTGGGACAGTCTTAGCATCACGTCCTGCAATTTGAGGACCAAACAAGAAGATTAAAAATCCTTCATATTTGGTATTATAAAATCATTTCCAATTCATACCCTTTCATTGGATTTAGGTGTATTTGGAAAAAGAATTCATCTCCCAAATCAGTTCCTTAGTGTAGCTTAATAAATATTTCAACCTAACTAAAAATATTCTTTATTCACATATGAGCATAGAAGTGCTTTAATTTTTAGCTTTGATCCTAGCAATTCACAATCAAAACCTCCTATTACAAAGAAAGCATGAATTGCTGCACAGTAGCAAATACCTCACACTGCAAAAATATATCTCCATGGCTGCCTATGAAGCAGCTGTGAGTGTCAGCTGAAAGGAGAGAAATTTACCCTTAGTCCAGCTGCAAGGAGGCAATATAACACCATAACTGGAACAGTGGGCCCAGATAGTCAGACGGGATGGTTTACTTCCATCTCCTCTGAAGGCACTATGTGTCTCTAACCACAACATAGTACAATATTAAACCAAAAAGGCAGAACTTATTCAGACTGTTTAATTTTAAGATGATAAAAAAACTACTTTAAGAAGATAAAAACTAATTTAAAGATAATATAACACTCAGTGGTTTGGGTGTGGAGGTGGTAGAGAGTTGCGGTAAGGCTCTTATCCAAAGAATGCAAAATGGACATAATCTTTCACTGCAAAACACTATGTGTCTTAATATTAGGCTAGCAGGAGTTTTGCTTTCACTTACATTCTACAAAAAATAACTAAGTATATCCATATGAGCAATTACGTTCTCAAAAATCTCTTTTGTTTTCAGTGGAGAGTAGGAAACTTTCTGACATAATCTTAAAAGCTGTATCTTCCCCTATCGCCTCGTGCTGACACCACTGACCAGGTGGAAGACCAAGCTCACGGGTGATTCTATTCAGCTTTCACCTTTACTACCGTGATGGCATGGGAAACAGAAAACATCTGTAAGGCTACACACAAAGCCCAACAGACAGAAGTCCTGTACAGTGAGGTGCATTATGCTGGCAGCCACAGCCTTGTGGGATGAAGGTACGGGACACGAAGCATGCCAAGAACCATCAGAACAGCACTGAATAAATGAATACCTGTTCTGATGGTTGAGTATGGCCAAACATTTATATCCACAAGCTGCTACCACATCCATAAAACCTGCAAAAGGGTTGCTTAAACAGCAGTCTGCCTCTAGCAGTGTGTTCTCCATGGGAACACCCTGCAAGCAGCTTTGGTACATATTTAGTGTAGCAGATGCAAAAAATACAGCCTGCCCTCTCCCTTTTGGCCCCTTCCTTCTTTCATTTTACGGCCACAAAGGGAGGCAATGATTTAGTCTCAGATCTATATGCCAAGAATGTCTGCTTCAGTATTAGTTTGATACTTTGGAAATACATTTAGATAATATTTACTCATGTCAAGGCTGCCATTGGCACTCTGAATCATAAAGACCTATAACAATGAATAGTCATCAAATTATATTGTAGGCTTCCTTCCTGAGCTCAGAGATGAAAATGGATGAATCTGAAATCACACACAATAGCCATGCAGTCCCTTCTCTTTGCTGCAACAGAAATTACAGTAGAAATGAATATATTTAAAGAAAACATGTTCCTTATACTGAAAGGTTTGCAGTAATAGGTACTCTAATATCTTGAACTACTTTTCAATATAGATACCCTTTCTCTGAACTTTGAAAACCAAAGCAAATTAAGTCCTAATAAAAAAAACCCAGTTTAAATTAATATCTGGTATTATGTAGATAGGGGATGTGTTCATAAGCATGGAATTTAGAAACATAATGAAATGCTCACCCAGTTAATCATTTATCGAGTTATAATAATAAAGAGTTTTATATAGAAAATACATCAAATCAGTACTTTTAAAGCTAGAGCAAGTAGGGAATTGGGGGGAGGGGAGCGTTGCTTGTGTCTTTTGGGAGAAGGTTTTTTTTGGTGAAGCCAGTAAGCAAATCATCCAAACAGTCCACTGTTGAACTCCAAGGATTTGAACTTCCAACTTTGAGACATTCAAGATTTTATCCTAGATCCGCTATATCTCTGCAAGTTCTGTGAGCTAGCTTTAAGACTCCCTTTCCCATTTCAGATGTGGCTAGTCAGGTTAAGTAGAACAAATTTCAACAGCAGAGGGACAACTGGAAAGATTCAGGTAAGCACAGCACACGCTTTGGACACACTCTCAGCAGAGCAAGCACTACAATCCAGTTTTCTACCTAACAACCTCTGTCTTCAACCCAATTATTGAGCTACACCTCTCTTCAGATGGCTCTCACCTTCCCTTTGCCAGTTTTTCATCAGGGCCTTGGTGGAGAATTTGTTTTGTTTTGTTTTTTTGTTTTTTTTTTTTAATTTTGCAAAATAAGAATAATGTTTTCTTTCCAGTGTTACTGAGAAAATTAACAGAAAACCTTCAATGCCATGCTACTCAGTTTCCAGACTATTGCACAGTTTACCTAAAAATGGCATGCATCAAAGTATTACTTGATCCTCTCAGCTGGCATTCACTAGGTTACTGTGGTTGTGTCCATCCACATGCTTCTTTTAGTTTAACTGCAGCACCTCCTGTTTCAACTTCCCTGTCTTATTTCCTGGACACAGACTTACTGTGCCATTCCTTCCTGGAAAGGGAACCTCACAACTCACTTCTTTGCTTTTGCCTACTGCTACATCTCTCAAACTTCTTCTAGCTTATTTGCACCCTTTCCCAGATGTCTAACCCACAGGGCATTTTGCCTTTGCTATTCAGGCACTCCTTCAGGGACATGTACTGAAGAAATAAATTCCCAAATATTATCAGAATTCCAAAAACACCTATTTACCATGTTATTCTCCATGAGAAACATGCAGATCTGGCTAAAAGTACAATCATTTATATGCTTTCCTCTGCTTCAGTTTTCTACTACATTTCCAAGCACTATTTGAATCTGCCTCTGAAGGATGGCAGAGAGGTCCTGTATATTCTCTCATTCAGACAGCAATTCTGTCTGTCCTTTGCAGACTGTTTCTTCTTCAGCCTGTCCTTCAAATAAAGAGGCCTCACCAACTACAAAATTTTTGTTCTTCCCCTCATCTCAACCACTTTGCAGTTCACATTCCTTCTAAACTCTTACCTTCATTTTTTTCCCCAAGTTTCTCAGACCATAGGTAGGTACCTCTGTTTGTATCTAGCCATACTACTGGAGAACTCTACTGCCCTCGACAGTCTCCTCCTTTTCCACCCATGCCCACCTCACCCCAGCCGTGCAGGCAGAGAGGTTCACAAGGGGGAGCCTTTTTCTCTACCCAGATGAGACGCAGACAGCTGGGTTAGGGAAGGTCAGGCTACCTTCCACTGCTGCTTAAGCTAACCCAGCTGGGTCTGTTGGAAGCAAGTTATGGAAGCCACATCCTATACCTCCTCCACAGGCTCAGCTGTGTGGAGCCTGGAGGCCTCTAACCAGTCTAGCCACAAGTTTTCCATTTTCCATGACACAGCTGAAACACCAGATTTCTCCGGTTTCTGTTTGGAAATTTGTGTTTTTGCAAACGTTAGTTGCCAGGATAGAGCTGGGAAAAGAATGGTTTTACTTAGGTGTGCTCATGTCATTGTCTCAAAGTACTGCTATCTAAATGGAAACCATTAAAATTTAATAAACCTCCTCAATGGCCCCCTCCTTTGAAACTATATGAAATAACCTTCACAGCCTTTTCTCACTCTGACATGCCAAGGTATTTGATGATGCAGCAATTCCTTAACATTGACCAGAATTCATTAGCTCTACATAGGCAGAACCCCCAATCTGTCACAGCATGATTTCTGGTTGGGAATGAAACAAGTATAAATATATTTAAGATTCTTATTTGCAATTCTGCAAAGTTTTAAATAGAGGTACAGACAAGGCAGAGCTTGTTCAAGGGGACAGGATGGCTGTAAGTCTTCACAGGAAAAACAATCAATGGGTATTTGTCAGCACAGTTAAGGAATTATTGATTACACAGCAGATTCAATTGTGCTGCTGCAGAGAGAATATATCACACCTCCTACTGCCTGGGATAAGAAAACACAAAATACATAGCAAAGACCAGGTAGTACTAACTAAGTTTTCTGCAGATGGTATTTTTTCCTGTATCAACCAGGGATTTATCTGTCCTATTTTATCATTCATGTAAAATATTAAGGAAAATTGGAAAGTAATGTAACTTATTCAAAAAGGCAGATAAAAAAAAAAAAGAAAAAAAACACAACACTTGCACAGTTGCAACTCCCTGTGCCAACAAAATTTCTACACACCAGAAGGCAGTATTCAACCTGGCAGAGGGCATAACAGTATTACTAACACCATCCGCCCCCAGAGATTTTTTTCAGAGATTTTTTTCTAGATATATTGCATACAGCTGTTTACCATACAGTCTTAAATCTTGAGAGAAAGTAAAAGGTAAATGAACTGCCTTGTCTCAGTAATAGGGACACATACATTTTAGGTTGGGCTGGCAATTTATGATGCCTGTCAATAAAAGGAATACTGTGGCTCATGTGTATCACTGCAATCCCGTCCTTCATTGAATTTCCTGCCATCAAGATCGGAAGTGTCTGTACTTGCAGAAAGCAGCACGGATAGAAGTCCTCTAAACTATGCCAAAACAGCACAATGTTAAATCTCAATAAATAAGAGACAAGAGTTAGACAATCTGGACTGATGCTTTTTCAGTTTATTTTTAGGTGACTAAAGTGCTCACTGACATTTCAGAACATGATGTGATGTACTTATACATACTCTAACCTCCACACAACATTCGTGAGATCTAACAGGGTCAAAGCAGCAAACAAAGAAACAAAAATTTAAATATATGTTTATTTTCCCCTCATAACATGAATATGTTATCATCATTTACTGAGAAAATTTGGGATCAAGCATAATGTGTGTCCAAGGTACTGCGATATATGCATTAGTTAAGATTTAGACCACATTTCTGCTACTCACATCTAAGTACTTGCTGCAAATAGGGTCCTTTACCTCAAAACAGACAATACGCTATGGGAATAGCTCTGACAAAACAGACTTTTTGACATTAGCACAAATATCATTTACTTTGTTCTTGCTGAACTATATGGAGACTATGAGAGCTGGAGGTCAGAACAGTGCTCTGCAGACACAACATGTCATGTCAAATTTGAATTAGAAAATTCTGTTCAGTCTTTTTCCCCATTTGAAGTGGAGGGCAAGACAGGAGGGGAGTCAGTCGTCTTACATCGCTCACTTCAAGACACTCATTGCTCGCTTCCCCCATTAAGCTTTTGTCCAGTATAATATAGCCACAGTGGTGGTTACAATCTCAAGACGTAATGGTATTACAAATATATTACAACTACACTAATGTCCACAGATAGGTTTACACAAAGTTGGAGTATGCCATGAATACTTAAGCATGACCATTTTCTAACTCATATACTTATATTGTTTTCAAAAGCCAATAATAATTGTAGATGAACACTAGAATTTTTAAAGTTTTTAACTGAGGAATAGAAAAGAAACCTAAACCATTTTTGTGGTTATCACAGCAGTGTCTAAGAAGCAACAGAAATAGTGGCGACATAAAATTACCTATCTAGACTAATTTGCATCTTTTGCACAAACCTTCTCCGATTCATCTGTTTTCATTTGTTTTTCCCTGCCAACCTGCAGAGCCACCCACGCCCTCCCAGCACAGAAGGTGTTTATTTTTCCTCCTGTCTCTGGCTCTTGCCCAGAGGAGGGCGAACGCTTTTCAAACAACTTTGCTTTCATCCCCCACAGTGGCAAATGCTCTTATAGCTCCTCAGGATCTATTAGCACATCAAGAACTTATGTTCTTGGTGTCTACCAGGACCCTGACCTGAAAGAAACACTGAATAAAGTAATCCAATCAGGAGAAATCTGTGTCCAATACGGAGTGGGATACCACTGACAAAACTGACTGAAATAACTGGGTTTTCCTCTTTGGACTCTCCAGTACTGAGACTGGGGCTAGGTTCTGTATTTCAGGCTTTAGGCTGTATTTGCTTAATATCGGCCACTGCTTCTCGTAAAGAAACTTACATCCTTTTTTTTCTTCTCCTGCATATTTTGTCTCAGCTGAAACTTCCCATTGCTCCCTCTATCCTTATTTATTTTGAGGCAAGCTAATATTTGAGCCAATAATTTAAAACAAGATCCAGCAAGCACATTTTGAAAGCATACGCAAGAGGAACAGGTTTTGCTTCCCCTAGGACAGCACACTTCTCTCCCCAGACTGCTCTCACCAAGCCAGTTCCTGCCCCCCCGCCCCCTCCCCCCCCCCCGGCTTTTTCCTCTAAAATCGATGCCCAGAAAGTAAAACTATATGCACTAGAACCGATACCAGGGAACACCTACAACAACACTTTCTTCACTCCATGTTGTTAGCGTTTCATTTGAGAAACACCTCATTCAACATACTAAGAGCTTCCTTAGGACGAGCCCGGCTGTCAGCCCCCCACACCTCAGTCAGCTCGCCCGAGCCCGTGCTGGAGAACAGACCATGCAGGAGCCTGAACTACCTCTTCCACCTTCACACTGAACCACCAACTGAATTGGAAGCCAGTTTTGAAGGTATTTCTCAATGAAAACATATAGCAAATTGACATCACACCTTCATTTGCCGTGGACGGCCACCAAATAGATGATGTGGTTCCAATGCCACAGACCAAAGTCAAGTCAATAGCACGTAGTTAGTTCATGGTCCCATTTTTCCATGGCATACCATTGTTTTCAATTATTATGCAAGCTTTGAACTTAAATGAAAAGCTAAAGAAATGCAACATTTATTTTGAAAATAGTATCTGTGTGTTGCCGAGGAAATTTTAAAGTACCTTCTCCCCTGGGGTCACAGAGATTCTCCATATGCAGTGTGTGTAGGAAGGATAACCGTTTGGAAATCCTGGAGAAGAAAAGTTGCCTGTAGATTCCTGCAGTGTTTCTCCACAGGCTGAAAGAAACAAAATAGAGTAAAAATATAAAATTGAATGCACCTAACAAGGAAAAATGCATCTTTCCAATATCTACTTCACAATACATTTAACTCACTGCAGATGCAGAATGTAAAACAGACTAGTTATTTTATGATTTATTCAAAACAATGATTTTAAGCCAGTCTGACATTCATTCCGTTTTACACGGGATGTTTTTATTCCATGAACTATTTCACTTGTGTGCTGTCTGCTGACATAACCAAAATTACAGCAGTCTTAAAAATGTCATTGCTGTCAATCAACTGCAAAATTATACATATTATTTTTTTCACCACAGTACAGTTGTTAGCCACACCCTTAGACACATCCTTTAACAACTAAAACAAAACTAAAACAAAAGCTGGCATGGCATGATTGGCACCACATTGGAATTTCATCAGTGGTTTCATTTAATTTAGTACTTTGCCCACATGAGAGTCACTTCCAACCCAAACTATTCTATGATTCTATGAGAGACTGATCTGACCTAAACTCACTCATTTACATTGGTATAGAAAACTAAATCGTATAATTCAACAAAATCTCTTGTAACAGTGATTTGTAGACACGTGACTAATAGAGCAAAGCAAATGGAAAGTCCTAAAATACCAAAGGCTTTTATATTCTTTCTTATTGAAGCTTTTAGCACCCATATCTCACCTGTCAATCATGCTACTAGCTGCTGGCGGACTGGTTAATGATTCTTCACACTAAAATACAGCATTGGAAGCTCCTGCCATTCTCCACCACTAAAATTGATTCAGGTAGGGCGTCACACCTCAGTCAGTCATCTTTTTTGACCTTATTCAGGTTGTTTCACCCACCAATTTTGCAGGTGTGATACGGGAGATGTGAATTTGAGAATATTATCCCATGACTGACAGTGTAATCAGATCTGCAGTGCTCTCAAATTACAGTGCTACCACTGCCAGCAGGTGAACTACTGTATCATCAAAATCTCAATGAATTATAAATGATCTGGAAAATCTTTAAATAAAAGGGGACAAAGGAAGAGATTGTTTATGACAAGGACAGACAACACAGCTGTACAGGCTGTCTTGTTAAAATGCATCTAAGATGTAATCTGACAACTACACTCTAATATCAGGCATAAGCTACATTCAAGGCATCAAATATACTCTCTGACACTGAAATGGTTATTGTGATGAGGAGAGAAAAGAAAGATTGGTGCAGCCCCCAAAAAATTTAATGGCTAAAGTCACCGTCACTGTGTCCTTCAGGAACGAAACAGAAACAAAAAAAAAAATCTTTTACTGCCCTGATTTAAAAAATGTGGGTTTAATTTTAAAAAAAATTGCAGGCAGCCACAGTAAATGACACATACAAAAAGGGTATTCAGTGCTAAATAATTATTTCTGTACAAAGCCTTTTCAGTGAAAAGGCTATATCCACAACTAATCACAGAATGGTAGGGGTAGGAAGGGACTTTCGGAGATCATCAAGTCCAACCCAATCCTTGAGCAACCTGGTCTAGTGGAAGGTGTCCCTGCTCATGGCAGGGAGGCTGGAACTAGATGATCTTTAAGGTCTCTTCCGACTTAAACCATTCTGTGATTCTAACCCCCCTGCCAAAGCAGGTTCACCTAGAGCAGGTTGCACAGGAATGCATCCAGGCAAGTTTTTAATCTCTCCAGAGAAGGAGACTCCACAACCTCTCTGGGCAGCCTGTTCCAGCGTTCTGTCACCCTCAAAATTAACCACAATTTATTTTTAACACAGTGATGAATGCAAACTTACATAAACAGCAGAGTACTGTACTGGGTTCCCCCAGCGCTAGTGAACCGTATCGTAGCTCACAACGCGTACATATAGCACTTAAGAGAAGGCCAAGAGTAAAATCATAGTCTTGTACCGGAGTAGAGGAAAGCAGAGCCCAAAGAGGAGATACCCTGTGCAGCAGCTGCATGCATGACTTGGGAGATCCGTGAGGATCCAAGTATTCTGCTCACCACCTTTAGAACCCTCTCTTGTTCTTCCCCCCAAGCATGGCTTTGTTGAGACTACACTGCGTCAGTGTACTCTCACAAGGCATACAACCGTATTTCAAGCTTTAGTGCATCTTCCATTTGCTCTAGCTATAACTATTTCACCAACACTACAGTTACTAAGGAAGCCTTGAGAAGATGACACCGTGAGAGGTGGGGAACGCTTTGTCCCATCTTTTCTGCTCACATTGCATTTTTTCAATTAACTGTAACTTCGACTCACAAATATTGATTATGAAGTCATGCAATGCACACACCCACATAATGTGAAGTATGTAAGCAAACAAAAAGCCATCAAGTATGTGGGACAAATGAGATATCAGTTCAAATGCAGCCCTGAAATTAGAGGGAGGAGGATGACCCTGGCATAACTACCCCTTACTCTATTAAAGTCCCTAAATTACACCGTTATAAAAGTAAACACACACCAATGATTTAAGCATAATAGCTTTACATTTTTGTAAACATTTCAGAATTTCTCTCTCTTATACAGAGTGCAGGATTATTTTCTCCAGAATATTAATAACACTCCATCTTCACACACAGAAGTTGTATATGGCCTTAAAACCATGGATTTTAAGTTGCAAAAGGTGTCATGGAACACTTTCTTTTTCTAGGAATTATAGAATAAAGCTAGTTAATATGGCACTTTAACTTATATCCATATTAAATGTCTAGGAGCTCTCTATCAAATCAAAACTTTCATAAATTCTCTGAATTTAAGGGAAGCATAAGAAAAATTGTAATTGGATAACATCTACTAAGAATTAACACAATCAGTATTTATGAAATATGTTTGGGTTTTACGCGTTTCACCACATTTATGATTTAATTTAAAATTCTCTGTTTTAGGAGAACAGGAGGAACTATAACAAGAACAGCTTATACAAACCAATAGTTTATTAATTACCTATGGGATGTGAGTTCCAGGCTGGCTTCCAGAGCTGCTGTAGACAGGGGGATATTTGGACATTTCTTGTTTAAAAGCACATTCCGCCACAATGGGTCAGTGGTAATTGAAACAGTTAAAATTCTGCCACTAGAGAATGTAAAGGTTTTCTCTGTAATTGGACTGTGGCAATTACAGTATTCGTGATTAGGCTTATGAAATGGTATGTTATAAACGTTTTACCATGTGATGGTCCATTAGTAATGGAGTCCACTTTGGGAAAGAAATGTAGAAGGAAAATGAGTGGTAAGGGCCACTTATTTAGATTGCCTAAAAACTAATCTTAATTTCATGTCAAAAGAAATTAATTACAACTTCAATCTTATACACCTCTGCTTTATAAAGCATTTGTACTTTTTTATTCCATTGTTAATCATTAACATTACCAACATTTTCTCTGGTGCTTTTTTCCCCTCCTAAATGTCATGCCTTATATCACTTTTACTAGGCTAGACCACTTGCAGAAATGCCACTTTAGCTCTCCCCACACACACACTCCAACCAAAAACACAATCTCCCCTCTGTTTTACAACTTGAGAACGTTAGGCTTCTGATAAGCCTTTCTGTGGTAAGGAAAGGTAAACTATTTTTGCTTGTCCTTGTAAAGATTAGCAATGGGTGCAGGCAGCAGGTAGATTACACACTTATACAAAGCAATTTCTACCAGTGAACTCTGCGGCAGTGTTTAATTACACAGCCTGTGTAAAGAACCTCTCTGGGCTCGCCTGCACACGCGGTCAAGTTCCATTAAGGATTATAGTGAAATCTGCAAATGACGAAGCCCAGATCCTCCAAGACATTTAGGGATCCAACACTCATTCCATTGTCCCTAGCACTAGCAAATACATACTGCCATATACAGTTAATTTAAGCTTACCCTTCTGCAAAGAGAATAAAGATCTTTAATACTTTTTACTTAGACCCAAGTCTGTACATCTGTACATATATGGCGTATATAGCTGCAACAGAGTCCCCAAAATATCTGGTGCTGATAATGTACTTGTTAAACCAAAAACTCAAATCAGTTTACTACAACTCAATGTCTTACTGTTGACTTGAGTCCCCTTTATAGTTATAGGGAAATGGTCTTAATCTAAAAACCTTAATCCTCCTTATGTAGTGAATAAAGGCTGACTTTTGAACTTGAACACTCCTTCTAAATCTAATAGAGATGGGAGCAAGTTACGCGTGAGGAACAGCGAGGACAGTACAAAAAAGAGCCAGGCTACGTATCCTTCACCTGCTCTCTTCCACACATGCTGTCACAGACCATGGCAATTTGTAAATTTGCTGAACTTCTTCCATCCGCTGTCTCTTCCCCTGAACAGCCTTCTCCTGAAAGTCTGAGCCTCCTTTCCCATCCATTATTCAGTCCCACTCTACCCACTTATTTTTTGTCCTCTTTTTCTGCCTAACGGTATTTCTCCATCATCTCCTTTTCCTATTCTCTTGCTCCTATAAAACTACATATACATTTTAAATCAACTACAATTTCTATGTAGAACTATAAAGGTAGACCTGTGTTGAAATTTTAGTAGCTACACCACAAGAAAACATATTCTAGTACTCTGTTAGACAGTCTGAAAACCCTTGTAATACATCCAGCCCTGAAGTTCCAAATCTGTTCTCAAATGCCAAGACATTCCAAGTTCAAAATAAGATTGGCAGAGGAAGGACCCTCAGCTGCTTACTTTCTCCTTCTTATTCTATCGTGTAACAGTGTAACTCAGTATTAAAATGTAACAGATCCCTATCAGCAATTATGTTTTCCTTTGACAAAAATCCTAAGAAAAAGTTAAAAACAAACCAAAATTACTGTTGCTAGGTCGTTGAGTCCTGGCGCTCACTCAGCTGATGAAAGACAGGTTATCAAATCTCATGCCTTGGCTTCATCAAGCTCAAAACTGTTTCTTGGTCACTAAGCCCTTTCCTGAATAATGACCCTGAATATCCTGACTAGCTAAAACAAGCTGGGTGGCTCAGCTGCCTCACTGTTGTGAGGACCAGCTGGATTCTCCAGCAGCCCTGGGCTCAGCTTCATGTTCACAGGCCCCAGAAAATGCAGCAAGCTTCTCGGACCAGAAACTCTTTGCAGGAATAACGAGAACTCCAAACAAAACGTGGACAATACCGCAAAATCCTTTATCAAAGAAGTGTGTATCTCTGGAAAACACTGATTTAAGGCACTGTTTTCTGTATTTTTGTCGTATTACATTTAAGGCAACACAAACAAACACATGAAACAATGCAGATGTTATTAATGTTTGAAATATTCACTGCTGTTTTATCATAAGCAGACATCACGATTAACATCTTTTGTCTGAAACAGGAAATACAGCAAACCTCCAAAAACAGCAGCGTCAGGGATTTTATTGCCATATTCTATGACGATCACATGATTCTTTTCATAAAACCAAAAGTTTAATGTCTGAATTTTCAGTCTCACCATTAGCTGAAAAATTTATTAGATCACAAGGACCGTGCAAATTTCAGAGAGTTGCTATCTTTATTGGATGTTTAAGCTTGTGCTGTGTTATTCAGTTATGCAGCTTCTATCAAAAATATTGACTGAAAAAACAGCATGTTAAATAGTATGCTATTTAAAATTTATAGCAAAACTTTCTGCCTTTTTCTCTCTCTTAAAACTTACTTTCTTTTATGGACTGGCTCATCTAAGTAGAAAACCCTTGTCTTTTATCCCAAAATTTGCCGAAGCAAAGCGCCAGAAAAGGAGGATGATCCTGCAACCACCTTTCATTTTTATTATTCCTCCGAAGTGTGTTCACCAGTGCTGCAAAAAATAACTTACTTCTACAGTGCACACTCTACTGAACAGCCATGGTTTTACAACACTGTGAAACTAACATTCAACAAGACTTTCAAGACATTGAAAGAAGCGATAACCCATCATTGCACATTTTCATGGATTGCATAAAAATGACATTTTCTCCAACAAGTATTTGAACATCAGCTCAAAAAGCAGATTGTGCCTTTTTCAGTGGACTGAAAGTACATGTTAGAGTATTGTATACACACTTAGCGGCCTACGTTGTAATTTTTTAATTTTTTTTTCCTTCTTTCTTAAGTCAATGTGATGATAAAATACTAGCTACTTTCACAGTGGTTTTGATTCTATAGTCTATTTCCATCTCCAAAATTTGCCTTTTATCAAAACATACACATATTCTCTGTGTTTATGAAACTGGTGCTCTCTGTATACTCTCATTAGAAACAATGCTGCCAAGAAGAATGCCATTATTCAAGCACTTGCTGTACCAAAAGGAAAGAACAAAAATTATTCCACAAGGAACAGCTGTTAAGGAAAATATGTTAAAGTGGTTTCTCCTCTGGTAGGCCCAGAAACACTGTGTATGTTCTCAGTATATAGAAGATTATGATTCAATGTACTTACAGCACAAAGGAAAAGCATATTTCAGCTGTACAGTGTACATCAAATGCACATCAGATCCCCCAGATCTTCAGTAGATCCCACTGCTGCTGATACAAATCTGAAGCAGCTCCATCAGTTCAGTCCTGATACCTCTTTTTAGTCCTTCTGTATTGATCAGGTTGTAAAAAGTAGCTGTATATCTGACTTAAAACAGTTACTGAGGCTTCATTAATTCCTATGAGGAGAGCAGGAGGCCTCTAAAACCTACGTGGCACAGAGCTGGTACGTCTCGCCTCCCACCAGGACCTTGCTGGCAAATTCGGGCTGAGAGGTGTCACTTCTGAACTGCTCCAGTTTACACCAAAGGTTAAAACTGGTCTCAGCTATGACTAGAGCAAGGAAAGTAAAACCTTTTGCTTTGAGATTTCCACCACTTTGCCAGCACTTAGAGAAGAACTAGCACAAGAGAGCAACCACAGGATTGACTCTGGGTTGCTCCAGACTTGCTACTCATGTCTCTGGGACAGACAGCACCCAACACTATTTTGAGATAAAACATTAATATGCATTGAAATTATAGGATGCTAGAATTAGGCAGAACATACTAAAATACTAAATGTAACTGTTACAACTGCATAAAGTTTGTAATAAAATCTAACCAATTCATCCATAAAAGAGTTTACAACTTAGTTGTCCTCACTCGTTATTTGTCAAATTTTCAAAAAATGTCACGTTCAGAGCTGACTGCAATAATTTAATTTGCTCCTTCTGCACTCTGCTTGAATTCAAATAAAAAACAGACTCCAGTCAATATGCAAACCAGAAGTGATATTAAGCATATTTTTTTTTTCTAGTCATTGAATAGATAAGGAAAATAAAGACTGAAATGTCATGAAATTAAGTGTTGTTTCATACATTTTATCTGTCCTTAAGTGCTTTGCATTCCAGAGACCTTACCTATAAGGTTTCTTTTATGATTCGATTCTTGAACTGCCTACATCAGCTGCCAACATGGAAACAGACTACTGTGCAGCTGACTCAAAAAATTTATCATTCCTCTTGAACAACAAGTCAAACGGTTGCTAGCGTGTGGGTTTTGGTTGTTTGTGGTGCAATACCTGGACATCTATACAGCTTTCTTGCCTGTGCAATATCTCCTTTACTTAGACGAGTACGCTGGCCAATGGCAGGTCGTATACCATTATCATCACGGGAAGGGAGAATGGTATCCAGAAACATGCCCCTAAAAAAAATAAAAATAAAAATAGACCCCAAAAAACCCTATCAGGATTCTGTCATAAAACTGTCTGAGTTTTATGGATAATACTGTCTTGCAAATCTAGAATTTACATTTGGCATAATTAAGAGGGTAAAACGCAGAACTTTAAATACAGAAAACATGTCAAAAATTCCTCTGGATGGCAAACTTTACGCAAAGTTATCAAAAAATAATCTTCTTTCAGTACATCAATTAACATATCAGCTTTTATATTTCTATTAGACAACAGGAGGGAAATCTCTTACTACTATTTAGACTAGACAGGAAAAAGGCACTGCTGTTAAGCTCTTGCTATACTGAAAAAGTTAATTATAAAAATTATATAAAAATACATAAATTAGGCTCTATCACAAAATTCTTAATCACAAAGTTCCTATTTCTAATAACATTTTTAAGGAAAGGCTGACTTACACGCGTAAGAGCAGGTAAAGTCAGGCACACTTGCCAATCATTCTTCTTTCAGGTGTTATAACATATTTAAGTCTACTTTAGCCACTGCTGCTTTTTAAACATAAATACTTACTTGCCAGCCTCTGCTTGCTTTACAATAAAATATATCAACTTACCATATGTGATTTTAATAACATTTATCCTAAACGACTAGATGTAACAGAGAAGCACACTTGCTCCAAATGTGCAGTTTTATTCAAAATTTCCCAAATTTTAAATATGATCCAAAATATTTTGGTAGTCTCAAATTTTAAGAGAGCAAGGTACAAAATTAAGTTCTATTATTATGTTACAGAATTTGAAAATCCCTCAAAACCCATAAAATGGAAGTTATCAGATTAATATGTTTCTGTATTCTCTTGTTCTTTAATTTTATTTTACTGTCTTGTATACTTGTAGAGTTTTTATTGAAAAGTAAAACTGGTATTTTCAGGCATAATGTAGGTCCAAAAATGAATGAACAGTAAGGATCTTTGCAGTTAAGAATACTGTTTATAAATACGGACTGGTTTTTAAATTATAATAAACGAACCATTTTGAGTATTGCTCTTCCAGTGAGATTTCTNCACACAAGCTGAAATCTTTGGAGTGGGAAGAAAAAAAAAAAAAAAAGAAACGAAACTTCTCAGGATGTTACCCTAATCTAAACAGCGAAATAAACTACTTATGGTGTTATGCAGTTTCTAGAAATAAGGAACATTATTCTTTCAAAAAAGTGTTTGTATCTATAAATTATTATTTTATTTTCCACTGATTTTTAGTACAACCTGAAACTGATGCTACTCATATTCTGAAAAATGTGAAAACAATGCTCTCTTAAATGCCTTAGCATCACCTTAATACAGGAACAACCTGTAACAGTTTTAACACAGCATGAACAACATCATTGTGTGTGACTAGAACTTTATAATGTTTTGATTTCTACTTCTTATCCGGGTGAGTAAAGTCTGATAACAAACAGCTGGCAGTATGTCACATTGAGCACGACTCATGTTTTCAAGATAAATCAGTGCAAATCACTACATGACCTCAAGGGTTTGCTCGTTGTTTTTAAACAGTATGAAGTAACAACTTCTTGTACCTTAGGGCAGGGCATGCCTACTCATGGCACTATCATTTTTTGCCAGCTTGGAAAGTGGTGAGATCAGGGCCCACAAATCAAATTATCTCAATGTTGTCATTGCCCTAGGACTTTGGGGGGTTCCAGCTTGTTAAATTACTCTATTTTATGTAGGTTCTTATAATCTCCTCCTTAAGGTAATGTATCTGTAACTGCATTAAGCGATGTGACTAATATCTGCCTCATGTGACTCATTCCCACGCTTTTCCAGGGGTGAATTATGTGTATGCTAAATGCATCTTTGGTAGGATTTTTTTTTTTTTTTTAAAATAATATCATTTATGTTGAGGAGAACAAGCTTAAAAAATTTGCAAAGGCCGGTGAGGTTTCTGGTGGTCTTCAGCTTATTTCAGAGTCTTAGACTGTCTAGTATTTTTGCCTTAAAATGCACAAATTGAACAACAAAAAAAAAGCTAATCACATAACTTTTCAAACTAGCATTTTTGTTGGAGGTTTTTTGAGGTTTCTTTTAATTTACATTACTCTGGCATTTCTAGAGAGTAATTAGCTGAACCGCAACTTGGTATGAAATATAACAGGAGACCGGGTGAAAGACTCCTTCTTCACTTATTCTCCAGAGTAGGGCTAGTCTACGGGAACAGCTTGTTGCACAGCTCCCCACATCCACGTGGAGTTTCAGAGTGAGCCCCACATGAGTTACCATGGAGTTGGGAATGGATCAGCATGCAACGGGCCAGAGCAAAACCAGCAGAACTCTTTATTATATGGTTTTGATGACAGTAACAATCTGTACAAACAACAGAGAAGAGATTGCAGTCTCTGTTATAAACGGTTGACTGCAGTCCTTAGCAAAGGCTGTGGCTTGTGTGGTAGATGTCCTAATACCATAATGTGTTCTACTCACATAATCCATAGTTACTCAGACATTATGCATCAAAGGAGATTTCTCTTTAAGAGAACAGATCATGTTACACATAAAGTTCCTAACCATTTCGCTCATTTGTTTTTTTCTAAATTCAAAATTTTGCAGAGACAAAAAGAAAGTATTATATGAAATGATGTTTCCAGATAATCTTGTCTTAAAATCTAAAGAACTGAAGCAAGATCAAAAGGCTGCTTTGAAACTGAACAGAACCGAAACGTTTTTAATAGTGTAATTAAATTATTCTGACTCAAAATAAACAAGCTGTGCTTTGACTGCTGTAAGAATACTATATTGCAAGGGATATATTAAGTGATTTCGGAATACTTAAAAAAGCATAGTTTTTAGCATTCACAGAGAGGAATAGAATTAAAAGTCAAAAGGTATAACCTGAGACTCCAACCTTGAGAAGGTGTTCCTGGCATAGTGCATAATGCTGTCAAAGTCGTATGGTTCCCCAAGGGAGTTCACCTCTCCAGGCTCCATCTTCAAGAAGTTGTATTCCTGACCTATGAATGATTGATAATTAGAGTTTCTTTAATATCTTCTTTCATGAAGATAAAAACCAAACAGGAAAAGAAAAACAACAGAGATCTTAACCTAATCACTCACTGACATTCATAAATCTTAGCCATTTGGGAGTAACTGTGTGATTTTAATAACCAAGGGGGCAAACATGTCTTCTGAAACACACATCAAATTCCTATATTTGGCATTTAGAAAGACTGTTTTCATTCACCTAACCCACATAAAGGCCCCACATAGTATGCTGTGCTTCATGTAGAATCCATAAATTTTCTGGCTTGGTTCTTAATTCCAGCAAGAAATCATTCTGACAGCAAAGACCCCGGAAGAACCCTCCTCGTTGTAGACTCATTAGACTGGATACTAAAGAGACTTTTGCTTCAGCAAAGGCTACTCTCTGAGCCCCCATGTAATACAAACACTACAAAGTCACATTTTCAGGAGCCAGCTGTTGCAACTTTATGAAAGCAGAAGAGGAACAAAAGAATCATACGTAGTTCATAATTCCAGACCAGAAGTTCTTTGTCCTAATCAGTGTATTAAGAGATGAAAAGCACCCCTTACTCCAATCCATATTCCCATTGGTGTCTTGCAACAAAACTGCAGTGGCATTAATATTATTAACCAACATAATTTGCATAATAAAAAAAACCCCAGTGTCTCAGTGGTCATGACTACCTGATGCCATTTAACGTTCCTCAAGCTCATGCCACACCACAAGAAGTAGTTTCAGCTAGAAACTAAAGAGACAACTGAAAGGAGAGAATAGGAAGCTGAGGATGGCACTCAAACTGATTTTCCCCATCGCATAAAAAGCACAGGGGAAGAGCACTTATGGCATCTATACAAGTCAACGACACAGAGAGAACAGAAGGAAGACTTGTATGCACCTGCCCTTTCAGGACTTCAGAGACTTGTGGAAGTGTGTATCAGCTGCCAGTCACCTTCCAAGTCCTGGCTGAGGTGGCAAAGATTTATTGCATCTCAAATCTATTTTGTTTTAAAACATTTTTTATAGGAACAGACAAATATTCCAAGCTATCATTGGACAATTTCTGATTTCACCCCTTCTTGAGCAGAGAATTCCCATGTCAAAATCAGTGTTTCACATTTATGAACATTGCAAATGAAACATGCCTAGTTGCCTCCCATATCTTGCCCACAAAGCACAAGGGCAGGCACAACAGCTAGACTGACAAAGAAATGATAGTCACAGTTTAAAGTTCTCAGGTTCCTCAGATGCTTTGTCTCAACAATGCCAAGGTCACTGGCTAAAGCCACAAGCTCCATAGGGAAAGAGTAATTTGGAAACTGTGGGAACAGTGCCCATCTTTGTCATGGATTCAAAGTCCTCAGCTTACCTTCCAGGTCTAAACCTCTTGGGCATCTACAAAGCTATTGACGTGTTTCTACTTATCATTCAGTAAAGACTACAAAAGCAAAGCCCTTTCTCAAACACAAAAACATGACTTCTAAAGGGCTTCAAGAGCAATGGCTTCCTTCAAAGTTTTTGAGGATGATTAATATTTGTCTCCTTCTAACCAAAACTATTTAATGGCTTGCTACTCAGCCAGATCTTTAGAAAAGATTGTATTTTAGTTGCAATATTTCATTTGTGAATCAGCTTGAGACCAGTCTAGCTAAGAGGAATAGCATAAATGCTCATTTCTGCTATTCAGTTCAGTTTTAAGAGTTGAGCAAATGAAGGAAACACCAAAAATAAACAGACTTTTTTTTTTTTTTTCCAAAATACGTATCACAATATCTCACCAGGCTGGATGTTTTCTCTAATGATGGTGACATGGTCATCACGGTCTGGTCGTGTATGTTCATGCCAAAAACCTATCACATGACCCAACTCATGGACAACTATACCAAACTTATCACAGTTCTTGCCAATAGATATTGCCTGGGGACCATTTCCCCTTCGACCAACATAAGAACAGCACCTGTAATTAAAACACAAACACAAATGAACATTCTCATGCGTACCTCTACAAACCATACAGGAAATTCAGTTAAAATATGAGAAAATATTAATTAAAGAATTAGCAGAACAATGCACTATGCAATTTCTGAAGTCTCACAAACCTTAGCTCTACTGCAAGAACAACCTATTATTCAGAATACATAATAAAGGACACCTGTACCTTTTGGGTTTGTTTTTTTTCAAGGTCTTCTTAAAAGAGACTAGCTGTGGTCAACAGGATTGTCATTTGTGGCCTTGTATCTCAGAATGACACAGGAACTTCTTTTCACCCAAAGAATCAACAAAAATAAAGTTGACTGGAAGTATCATCTCACCCATGCCTATCACTGCTCTCTTGCCCGTGCACACTCAAGAGGCATGCAGGGGGAAGCAGAAAGAGTAAGTAAAGTCAAGGTTTCGTCTGTGCCATACTTCTGCTGTGTGTCTTGACAGCACTCACCAGGCTCTTGGTCACTCAAGTTCTGATAAGTTTGCTTTATTTTGATCTGAAAAGTCACCCTACTTCATTAGTTCCATTTATAAAGGATACAGAAATAACGAAAGTGAAATAGTCCTTCAAAAAATTCACTTAGCGTGCAGTTGAAAATACAGAAGGAAAATATCCTGAATGAGATGCAGAATCCTGTGATGCCACTGTGCAATCTCTCATTTTTTGTTTCTCTGGCTATGGGTGATATACAATGTCATTTACAACAACAGTACATTAGGAGGTTGAATGGTCTGGATATGTGCCAACCGCTTTTTTTCTCCCACTCCTGTTTTCTTGTAATAGGAACCTCAGTCCCAGAAAGTCATATTTTCACAAGAAAAAAAAAAACAACACAAACAACCCCAAAAAAAACCCTACTTCACAACTGCTCTTGTGTTTCACTCCTGTTCCACTGCACTTCCATGATTCCAATGTAAACTTACAGAACAGAGATGCCCTTTTCAGCATTTATCTGAGATGTCTGCTTTTTGGTTAGGAAAAAAAAGTCTGCTGACTATGCTAGCAAAAGGAGAGAAAGGAGAGTAAAGCAAATCCTACCAAAATGGAAGACAATTTCAGGTTTCATAAGCTGACAATCTGTCACCTCTGAAGATCTTAAGCATTTCAAGCCAGCATTATATTCCCTAATAAAAGCCTGATTTCCCATCTCCGCTCTGTATACTCTGCAGTCTGTCAGGTGGAATGGAATTGTACTGAGCAGATCACCTCCACCCTCTCCCTCCTCCCCCCCTTTTTTCAAAAACATGTTTTCTGATGCAACATTTACATAGCAGAATATATTTGGTCCTTGAGGAGGCCTATGCTAGTGTGGAGAATGATCCTATCTTTCATATGCCTCTGTGGGCAATGAAAAGTATTTATGGTAGCAATACTGATACCTCATTAAATTCTACAGAAAACATTTGCTTGTTTCTCCTTTTAAGGTTTTGTGTTGGCAAAGAGACTTTTCACTTTTGTTAGTTGGCCAGTCAGTCAGTCTTCGTTGGTCATCTTTGTTGATTTTTGTTAGTGTCTAATACAACTACAATTTTAAAACACGAATATTAGAGAAACACAGCCAATACCTGTTCTCGGTAAGCATATACTGGTTTGGACTGGTTAAAAATCAAGGGTAAAAATACCAAAAAAATGATAGTAAAATCCTAAAATTTTAAAGGCCACACAATTTACTTAATAGAGGAAAACATTACAACAACAGCCTAGAGAGTTGTATAAAGAATTTTGAAACTACCTTGAAAATACTGTTGGGAAAAGTTATTGTTCACATTATAATCATTCCTTGCCATCTCAACTGCTTCTCAAGTATTCCTACCCTCAAAAAAAGGTAACTCTTTTCTTCCTGCTTTAGATAGTTCCAAGGATAGGTATGAATCACCCTTTTAGGTGAAAGCACTGAATTAGGCTCGGTGCTTCAGCTAGAGTTGTGCAATATCACATTTAATTAATTTCTTAAGTTGTCTTTTCTCTTAATAGCTCTCTTCAAGGCAGGTAAATAAAAACAATGGCAATTTAGACTCCCTGCTATAATTCTGTGCCATTGTCAATGTTGCAGGTTTATGTGGTACTGTTCCACATCACAGTAAAAGAAAATAAAGAACACCTGTATATTGCGCTGTATATTTCTCTCACTCTATATAAACTGTATTAATACAAAATTACTATTTACAATATTTATGATATAGGAATATTATTATAAACACTGATATAAAAAATAGTAATGGAAAAACTACCTTAAGGTGTGCCATAAATAGAGCATAGGTGATAAAAAGGAGCAACAGATAGCAGAAATAAGATTAAAATAAAAATTTAGACTAGTTACACCCTTTTATCTCATGATTCCACAGTGGATTTCACCTTTGCACTTGACACTCTGACATGGTTTTGCTTAACATATTTTTCAGACTGCATGTTTGCAGAATAAATATTATGGCTACAGGTGAATATGTAAACGTAATTAAAGCACGACAGATATTTTCAGTATCATTTTTACCCAGGTTTTTATCATTCATTAGTCACTCAACTATTTGCATATGCTTCTATTGTGCAATAAGGAAATTACCATAGTTCATACCCTCTCTTATTCACTCGTTCTCACCCTGGGGAGAAAAGTGTTTGGATCCTTATGAAAGTTTTGGGGTTTTTGTTGTTTTGTTGTGTTTTTTTTTTTAAAACATCCTACACGGTGTTATTTACTGTCCCACCCAATTAGAGTGGGAATGCTGGAGTACACACTTTGTACTCTGAGCCAAAAAGCGGTAGAATTTGCAGCAACTCTTCATTCTCAGACAAGTTCATTCATTTAAAAAGCCGTTAAAGACCTTCTATCCTCAGTACAGAACTCCCAATTCACTGTCACAGGCAGTTGTGTTATGTACACCAAACAAATTTGTCAAACACAATTCCCAGGTCCCAGACTTCAAATCTTTTAGAAAACATTGTTCGGTATCTTTGAATACTTTGAAGCAAGGACCAAGGTGTGGCATTTGCCTTGGAAGTCTACAGGAAGCCATGGTAGAAAACACAAGAATCAATCAGATGAAGTAATCAACACTCTGGGAAAGCATGTCACCATTTCCATATTAGGTGAAGTTAATGAGCTAGGGCTTCCTACCTACGTTAACTTCATTATGGTAATTATGCTATACTGACCTTAACTTGTGCAAAGAGATAAAATGTACTGACAATGCCTGATGGTTGTTTTAAAAATAGAAAAGCATGAAATGCATGCAATCTATGAAAATTCACATTACAGACTACAAAATATGGACAAAATTCCACTGATTCTTGCATAATTCGGATTGGAAGGGACCTCTGGAGGTCTCCACTTCAACTTTCTGCTCAAAGCAGGGTCAGATATGAAGTCAGACCAGGGTTGCTCAGAATCACAGAATGGTCAGGGTTGGAAGGGACCTCTGG
>RSEF01000004.1:27342490-27669379 GCA_003993805.1 Himantopus leucocephalus | reverse complement strand
GAAAAAAATTCTACAGCGTTCAAATCTGGAGACCAATTTAACCTAAGTCGTGTTAGCAGGCATACCTGTCAAGGCATTTGATTTTAATAATGCTGTCTTGAACAGGGACCATTCTCCACTTGTGTCAAAATCTTTCAGAAATCAAATGATCCACCAAAAGGGGGAAATTCTTCATTTGGTACAAGACTATATATAAATACCTCAATATTTGTTTTAAGAATGAGAAACATTCAGAAATAATCAAAACTATACCCTAGATGTAGCAGCAGCCAGGCCAGCTCTCACCACAGAACACAAAGGCAGCTAGTACATAGTACTCCAGATAGTATAAGCAATGTAATTTCATTGCCTGACAAAAGACAAGGCTTATTAACTTAGAGGCAGTGTCTGAGAATACAGCTGTATTGCTTCTGAGCTGGAAATCCACAAAGAACAGTACTATTTGGCATGAATGTGCTAGCAGAAGTACCTCCACCTTGCAGAATTTTGCAAAGATGCATGTTACAGCATAGGATAATTTAAAAAAAAAATACTTTTTTAAACAAAGGCAACAAACCCTCAAAGGTCATAAAAATAGCAAGTTCAAATCATGTCAGGATCCTAAAAATTAAAGGTTATTTCATCCCGTCTTGCCCTTTTCTTTTATCTTTAAGCAATGTTTGCCAAGCTTTAGAATTTATCTTTCATTATGAAACAGGTAAAATGTTTAACATGATATGCTTTCGTTGAGTTTACTACCATTATTTCAGAAGATGGTAATCCTAAAGCAAAGGTCACATTCGGTATAGTACTATGTAAACACCCAAACTAAAAGTTTGGCTGTAGCTGTCAGTTTGAAAGGAATGACTCTGGTTTCTCCATACACATATACATACAATGTGTGAGCATTTGTGTGTTTCTTTTGTTTCCCTGTATTATTGTGCACAATAAATAACATGTTATTACATATCTTTTCCCATCCATCTTTGCTTTTCTCCCTCCTTTTTTGTTTTAAATTACCTCTTACATCCACATGGATATTGATATTGATCCATTTACATTTTTCAGGGATAACATATGTTTTAAACTTTTTCTACAGTTTTCTACTAAGATTTCTATATATTTTGAAGTCAGCCTTTCTTCTTGTCATATATGTCTGTGTGTACCCATCTGAAAACCAAACTGAGGAATTAAAAAACACATTTGAGTCAGTCTGTTGAGTGAAATCAGTTTAGCAGAATACATGTCACACCAGTTAAATAAGTTATATTCTTGTGCTAAATATCCTGTATTTTTTTAAAAACAGATTTTGCAACATTCTGTTACTGAGGCTCTTGAAAACAAACATGCAACAAGAAATATCAGGCAAAGAAAAAGAGCCTTTCCTTTCTAAAACAGTTATAAATTTTTATTACATAGCTTGCTTTTAGGAACAATTTTTTTGAAGTATGACTAATATTTTCAGAACAGATGTACTTCAGGCCTGATCCAACAGAGACCCTTCTATCGACTAGACTTTAAAAAAAAAAAGCGATTAAAAAAATTCATATTCCTTCTCCCCATCCAAAGCACAAAGCTTACCAGTGAAATTTCCACCTATTACATATGGAATGACACCCCCTGGCCATATTCTTTCTGTTCGTGATGTAGCAGCTCTGGGAAATCGGTTTTTCTCATTTTTCCCTGAGAATTTTACAGTAGTTCTTCCTTTAGATGTATTATTTTGCTCAAAGCCTGTAACGATAATTAAAACACTGAATGAGATCACACACACAAAAAAGAGAACAATTATTTTCCAGCAGGTCAGGTTCAGATTATTTCTTTATGCCCTTTAAAAGTAGGACATTGCTGTTATGCAACAGTCTATCATTACTTAGTTTCCTGAGAAATGCTTGAAATGAAAAGTCTAAATCTCCATTTTTCAAACATATCTAGAGTAACAATTTGCAAATACATTTATCAGCTTGCAGGCACATTGCATAATTTCGTCTAAATGTTCTCATTTAATAATTGTAATAATTAAAAAAAAAAAAATCACACCCCCTGTGTACTTTTTTAAATAAATTGGGATTTTTCCAGCAAAGAAGGAAAGACTTTGGACAATCCAAAAGTAACCAAGGCACTCACTCTTCCTTTCATTTTTACTGCACTATCTGGAAAAAGCAAGTGCATGACCATCCTTAAAGCACTGGACAGAAAGGAGTCCTTAAAGTATTAGATTGGCTTTTATTATCAGAAATTACAAGGGAAAAATAGAAAAAATATTTGCAAAGCTCTATACACATGGAAAAAGTCAGAGAGGGTCATTTCTCCCTCCAATCTCCTCCACCTGTAGCTATTACCAAAAGATACATTTTCAGATTAAAATGTGACTTTCATTTTGATAGTAATCTTACAACACTTCAGGATGCAAATATACTTTTTTTTTTTTATAAAAGAGCTTTTGGAACCCTATGGATAAGTATTACTCCTGGCTGGAATTTCTTTACAAGACCAAAAAATGTCTACTATTTTCACAGTTTCACCATTCATTCCATTACAGGCAAATCTTTCCCAAATCAGCTGAAACTTACTGTGACAACAGAAGAGGATAATAGTTAGACAAGGACTTGCACACCACAACAGGTGCTTCCCCTGAAGCAATTTATAAGTTAGTGTGCACGTCAGGGCAGCTGATTAAAACAGATCACTTGAAAGGCAGTCAAGAAATCCCACTCAGTGGGGTCGAAGCCTTATCCCTCATTGAAGAGTACACCTTCCCTCTCCCACAATCCCTGGTGATACTAGTGCCACCTAAGTGTTAATGGCTATGTCCAAATCAGGGAGGATTCCAGGGCAGGATCATGGTAGGGTATCTTGGCATAGCCCCAGGGCTGGGAGAGCAGCAGAAGGAAAAAAAAAAAAAAAAGGAAGAAGCTACAGTACAAGGCAGGGAGAAAGCTCTTGATACACGGGAAGAATAACCTCCCTTTGTAAAAAACAACACGTAACTTAAATTATATCCAGAATGATACAGAAAATTTCAGGGTTTAAAAAAAAATACTCGGGTAAAGCACATAGCTTATCCTTGTAAGTAAATAAGTGTGTAAATTAGAATTACACAACAGTCTACAACACAGGTAGAAACTTTAGAGAAAAATAATTGTTATACTTAATATGCAGTCATTACTGAATGACATCGCATGTTAATACAGATGTTTTACCATTCAGAATTCTTCTATCAACCTTCTTTTGAACTACAAGTAAGAAATTTATGCCAAATTGCACACAAAAGATGACAAGCATTTATGCAGTGCTAAAATTGTAATTCTCTTATAAAGAATGAAGATTAGATACCAAAGCACTTCTGCAAAGGCAGTTTCTGTGCTCTGGTTAATATTACAAGATACGCAGTGATGCATTTAGACATAATATGGTGTGATTAGAATGGAGTTTCACATATTTTCCTTGTTGAGGTTGAGGTTTCATGACAGTAAAGTGACATGTCCTTGCATCATCAAATATGGTGGGTAAACTCAAGCAGTATTAATGGGGATTCCACTTACATAGCCTGCTGAATTCAACTATATTCATACTGACAAGAGTATGATTAGTATAAAACCATGTTTGTTCAGTGTAACACACCACAAATGCTTCAAACACAGTATGAATCATCAGAATGCCCCAACTGGATCCAGAAAAAAAACAAAAAAACCCAAACCAAAACAAAAAACCCCTAGCAGCTATGCAGCATAGTCTACTTGTACTGAAAAGACATTGTATTGGTATCAGTTGAACTGATAACTGAACACAGACATACTAAAATGCTAAGGAATTTTTAATATGAGATTTAAACCTACATATTCTATCTTCCAGATTTGATGCTGGAAACAGACCTCTAAGAAAATGCAACAAAGAGCTAATCTCTTCATTAATATTCTTGTACTACTTATTCTATAGTTTGTTTATGCTAATAGTAATACAGAAAGGCTTTAAAGCGTTAAAGTACTATCATCATTAATGTTCATGATATATTATCACATCAGGCAACCTGCTAATTTAAACAGTGAAAATACCAGAGCCAAATCTTCTTATCCTGTCTATAAGCTGATAGAGGGCACCTCGTTTTTTTGACATCCCATGCTCTCCAAAGCCACCTTTAAAAAGAAAAGAAACAACAACAACAAAAAAAGGAATGTTACAAAAGTTAAACACATTGAATCTTGCACCTACAGCTACTATATATAGCCTGGACAGATTAGAAAATACCCCATAAAAACTGCAATGTGTCTTAAAGGAAATTTAACATTCTTCAATGACTCGCATACGAATTCTTCAAGTATTCTTGACAATGAAATAAAAACACATTTTTAGCTGAAAAATTTTCTAATATGCATTCCAGAATGTAAGCCAACATGTCTTCGTAACTCAGACAAGTCATGACAATTACATCATCTAATTATTATTTGGAGCTTTTTTTCTTCCTGGTGACCTTGACATCCTCAGACCCATATTGATTGACAGCTAAAAGCCTTACTCTCACAGAAATTTCCTGAATGCATGCCATAATCTTCTCATTTCAAGGGAGGGGAAAGAGGGAAAGCAAACACACAAAGTTTCATCAGAAGAAAAACAACAAAACTGATACAAACTTAACAAGGCTGATTTTACCATGGAAGATTTGGTTTCCTTTGTCAGCATGCAAATAGATGTCCAACGCATTCTAAAGGCTTTGAAACATCACATGCCGGTGCATATTGCAGTAAGACCTCACAGGCATATATGTCTGTGTCATTTCAGTAATCAATGAGCAAGAAATTAAGCTAATAAGTAACTGATTTTAACATTTACCGTGCCGTTTACAGAAATGCAACACACTACAGAAATGTGTACATTTGACGCATCTGCCACATACTCTCTTCACCTGTAATCCTTTTGTGGCTGCAAGTGCCTTTGCAAACAACCAGTAAACCAGAAGAAAGAACACTGATAATACTGCACTAGTAAATAAATCGTTCAGAATTGTTCAGAAGGTTTTGTGATTTTCAGGAGTTTGTAGTAGGTTGTATTTTAAAATTTAATAGCTGTTATAGGATAAGAGAGCTTTCAAACTACTTTTACAACAGCAAAAATTAAGAAGATCAAAATAAAAGGACCACTGAAGCCTCCAATCACCACTAAAAAGACCTTTCCCAACTTGCCATAAAAACTTTCAATATATATGTGGAAAATATATTTATTAAACAACAACTTAAAATCATATTACAGATGAGAAAGTTCCATATAAGGCAACTGAGTTTGTATGGCTGCTCAGTGAATAACAATGTCCCTAATTATTTGGATTACACTGTCACATAGTTGCTGGCTCCCTTGAGAAAAATTTTCCAAATTTTTTAAAACATTTTAGATAGCTGAGGTAATACTTCAACACATTCCTTTCCAACACTATAATATGCACTACAGAGAATATAACAATTCCATTCCTTGTATTGATCATCATTAATGTAATTTTCTCTCATGTTAACATTCGTCTTGTAAAAAAGGCACATAGCTAAAGATTCCAAACAAATATTAAAAAATCCGTAAAAGCATTAACTGTCACAGACATAACAGATAAAACAAAGAATCCATTTATTTACTTAAAGAAACTATTATACTATAATTATTTTTAGAAAAATGTATTAAACTATCGTTTCTGTGTTAACACAGCCTATGTATTAATTTCAGTGAAAAACTAAAGAAGAAAAAGTATCTCACATAGCTAATCTCTTTTATATCAATAATATATAGCCTTGTCAAGCCACAGTCTAAAAATGTTTAAAAAAAAAAAAACCAAAAAACCACATTTGATGCATCTTCTCATACTTCAGGCACAAGAAGGAGGATACTTTCAGCAGTTTGGACTCATAACAATATATACACAAAAATTTTATCAGCTTTACTGTTGTTTCTGTTTACAATGACTATGCGTGTTGCCTGGACAAAATGACAAATAAAATGACAGAGTCACACTCTGAGAAGGCTCACAGATTAAGTATCTGACCCTGCAAATCCCAGGCAGATAATCCTCACCAAAAGGAGTAGTCACATAACGTGAATCAGAGCCTGTGAGCCTCAGGATTTTTAATTAGTAGTTGCAAGGAAAAATGCGACTCTGCAACTCCATCTTGCTAGTGTACACCCAAGTATCTGACCCTTCTACCCGATACCACCTTTAGCTTGCGAAGGTCAACAACAGAAAGTTCTCAGAAATGAAGCTTGTAATTAATTGTCATTGTGTCTGTAACTAAGGTAAAATATTAATTTGTTTTGTATTTTACAGACATTTTAGTTCCTTTTCCAGTAGCTACCTAATATCAACTAATTAGTTGTTGGCAATTTACTCTTTTGGAAATTAGAGGGGGAAAAAAGCACATTAGGCTGTGCAGTTTGCAAGAACAGGCTAAATTCCTAGTTTATGCATCAAAATGCTGTAAATTTAGAAAAATAATTACATATGTAAAGTGTAAAATTGAGTTCTCCAACTCTGTTTTTAGAAAAATCAAGAACGTTGAGGGTTCACTGAGAACCATTACAAAATCATTAACTTCAGCAGTTTGTTCTCCAAAGTCCAGTCCCACTGACCATTGCAGTTGCCTTGATTCTTCTTGTGCAATAAAGGTAGTAAAATTTGACCCAAATCATTAGTAACCCTCAATAAGATGACTCAATGTCCTGAATAGGATACTGTCCATAGGAAAAGATAATGCACAATTCTCAAGACAGGTAAGGAAAGAAAATTAAATAATAGAATAGTAAATATTATTAAAAAACAGCTTAGAAATGTACATTCTTTCTGTGGCAATTGACACAAAAAAAAAAAAACCAAAACAGTTGTGCAGTTCAAAAGAAAAAATAGAAAAGCAAGAAGAAAATGGAAAGTCAGCAGGCCAAAGAAATCACTCGACTGCATCCACTGAAAGGGGAAATGACCGACCTTGCTCTCTACGTTTTGTCAGCAAAACCAGCGCCTGAAATACCTTCAAAGCCAATTAAAACTATTTGTTTGGGGAAAAGGGGGGTAGGGAAACCACTGACTCTATTAACATTTTAAAATCTAGTCTTGATCTAGAAACAACCAAAGGCGTTCCTGCCTTGAAAGACTAAGTGGGTATAAAAGGAGATAAAATACTTTTTCAGGTTGTTATAAAAATAGTCTAATCATGACACCTAACTAGGAAGAGTAAAAATATTTCAAATATATCAATATTGAAAGATTAAATTGAAAATTGCTTCTTTGATCTGAAAAACTCCTTTCTGATCATTACTCCAAGTGATCCTTTTTCCACATACCAGGAACCATCAAGTTAACAGGACCTCAGTTCAGAAACACATAGAACATGCTTAACAGAAAATAAATTTCAATTACGCATTTACACATTTTCTAATAGCATTTTTTTCCTACACTTTTCCTAAGTCTCTTGGCTTTTTTGGTACCATGACCGGAAAGTTTACAAATTACAGTTATGAATTTACAAATCAGAGACTGAAAGCATAGATATTTTTAGACATTAGACAGACATCCATTTAGACATGGATTATGTTTTCTCTCTCACACACACATATATATTTACACATAAATAATATCTCTTTATCTATCTGTCTGAATATCCAACTGCCTGTGTTAATCAGATTGCAGCTTCTGGCACTAATGCACTGCATGTTAACAACAGCAAGCAAACACATTCAAATTTGACAGATTAATAGTTGCTTTTTAGACAAGGCAAATTCTAGCAAGGATGGCATGTTCTTGTGTTGCTCCTAAATCTGGGTACAGATCTAGATGGAACTGAAAAAAGAGGAAAAGGAGGGGCGTAATCCAAGACTCCCAGTCTCGCCTCCAGTATTTCACTTGTATTCTCCATAGGCCATTTGGGCTCTGCTATCGGGAACTTTTAGCGATGAAATCAAAGCTTTGTACAATTTCCTTTCCCACACGACCACCTGCAGAGTGGACTTACGGTTCCTACCAGATTCTGTTCAAGAAGATATTTTCAATCAGAAATGCCAGAATAAAATTAAAATTTTAGCTTTTTCTCTTTCTTTCCCCAAAACAAATTTATATTCATTGTTTAATAACCTTTTAAAGTGTAAACTAGTGTTACTCAAAACATTAGAGTGACTTTCTACATTTAAAACTGAGATTGCCTTCTATGCAGAAGTAAATAACAGGAAAAATAAGTTAAAAGCAAGCTTGAAATATCATACCTGTGTTATGGCCAAGTCTTTCGTTGGAGTGCTGCGTAAGGTCAATCGTCCTGTCAATTTGAAAGATTTTTAAGTCTTCATCATCTAAGGCAATATCTCCCCAAAAGACAGCTTTAAATAAAAAAGAGCTCAATTTAATTAAAGAATTTATTTAGACATTAAAACCAATCTGAAGACTATAACGCCATGTTACAACCCTTGGGAAAATACATGACAAATACATATTTATATCACATACATTTGCTTACTGATCTATATTTTTATACAAACAAAGAAAACTACCTAGAAAGCGACAAATAATTTGTTTCAGTATTCTCCTAAACGCTGTCTTTTTAGTTTCTTTACACATTGCCTAAATGCAATCATGTAAATGTAACGTCAATCTATTAACAAATTTACAGCATGCGTTGTGTTCTGCAAGTACAACAAAGAATAGAACTGAAACATGTTAACATTTGAAATATGAAGTCAAAAAGATACAGTACTGAAAAAATACAATCTTTACACGTCCTAACATCTTCCTGACAATGAGAATTATTTGAAGTAATTTTTATGTTCCAATCAATTTCTATATTACGTTATGTTTGCCTCAGAAAATTGATATGTTTATCTGTTTTCTGCTAAACTGAGTGAAAAAAACCACTTTATTTTTCTTTTCCCTCTTGGTTTATTTGTATGCTTTCCTTTTATAGTTAATCTCACTATTAGGATTCTTTCAAATACTTTGCTTTTCAAAGCTCCAGTCCCTCTTTCTTCTTTTTAACCTTTCTTTCGCCATTTTGGTGGGTTTCTTCTTTCTTTTCCTGTTCTCTTTCAGGCTCTCTCAGGTTGGGTTTTTTTTTTCAACTTTTGCACAGCTAACTCGTCTTCCTTAAGATGCCATCACAATTCAATGAACCAAGATATGGGCCCACTTGCAAGAATTTGGGATCTATAACCTCAGTCTTTCATGTCTGCCTATTTTTGCTGAGATTTTAACCTGAAATTTCCCTGCCAACTCAAACTTATCATTAAAGCTGAATTCAACAGGCCATATCCTCAACTACTGTGAATGAAGCCAACAGTGCATATACCAATTAACATGAGCTGAAGTGGTTGTTTATTATCTTTATCCAAATTCTTTCCTTTTCCCTTTCTTCACTGCCTCTGTCAATAGCTCTATTATTTGTCCCCTCAGAGTCACAAAACCCCTGGGTTCAATCTTGGTGTCATCTTCAACTCTTTCCCTTCTTTCCCCTATCTGGGAAGATATCACTAACTCTGCTTAGTTGTTTGTTATACGGTTCTACAGCAAATTGTTTTCTTCGCTTCCATACAACCAAAACCTAGTCCAAAATCCAGCTGCTACCATATCATTCTCTCTGGTCTACTTCCATTCAAACTGATCCTAAACATTATTGTTAACTAGTATTCTTTTCCTCTGTCTGTTCTTTATATCGTGTTGGAGGCATCATTCATCAGATAATATTCTCAACAGTTTCATATTGCTGCAAACATTACTTTTTTCTTATTTATTGATGCTCACATTCGTTAGTATTTAATCAAATCCATATTAAAAAAATCTTTACTTAAGCAAAAAGATATGTATTTCTAAAGAACTCTCAGATAAAACCTTACTTCCTCCTATCTCCATTATTTTTCTTGAACACATACAACTCGGATAAATCACATTGAAAATGCCTTTGGTCTGCCTTGTAAAATACTTTAAAAAAAAAAAAAAAAAAGATCAACTATGCAGAGTTCCAAAATGAAAATGAAACTTTTCAATTAAAAACATAATCAACATCTTATGTCTTCCTAAACATGGATATTTCCATGTATATAATTTTTACACAAAAATATAATGTTTCTTAGAAATAACAAGAATTTGAGACAATTTCTGAAACTGTTTGGTCACTTCTAACACATTTCTGAACACTCTCTTTCCAAGGGTCACTATTTCCTTATGTTCACATTGGGCACATTGGGGACATCTTTACTCTGGCTAGCCTGCTCTCACCAGTGATGTTTTTTACCACCAGGTCAAAAGACAGAGCTAGTGGCAGCTCTAGATGTTTTTTTATCCCTTAAGCTTCTAGAAAAAAGATCTCAAATTGTCAGGGTTTTGAACAGTGAGGGGAGAAAGTCAGTAGTCTCCATCTGGCTCGAGTTAAATATTATTTATTATTATTATTATAAACAGCTTCTAGAAATTTCTCTTGGATGTCATTCATAACAGGGGCCACTGTATAAGCACAATGAAAGATTGCAAACTTTAATAAACAGAACAGAAAACGGTAAGAGGAAGAAACTGTTAACATTTCTATCTACAAAGACATGATGTGCCCCAGCAGATGTCACAGAGGTTGTTCATGCCAGACTCGAGGAAGTGCTAAAGCTTAATAGCAAGCCCATTTCTCTTTCCTGGTAATATTGAGAGTTAACAAAAGGAAGGTTCTGAATTAACAATAGATGATGCAAAAAATAACTCACTGACAGAAAAGCATTAGCAGAAATCACTTTGGTTTCAGTGTGTAATACTGGTGTATAAATATGAAAACCCAAAGCAAATCAAACTTCAGAAAAATAATAAAGTAGAAAAAAAAATTGGTGGAAAATATCCTCCCTAGTCTTGATGATGCATATTTGTCACTTCACTGTGCTAACATTCACTTTTCCATGAAAATACAAATAGCAAAGACGAAACCCTATGAATTTGTCTGATGTAAATGCATTGAATTTGTGTGCACATATCTAAAATACACCTCAACGTTCAGGCAAGGTGTAGTAACTTTGTTTGTTGGGTTAGAAAGGAAAACAAAGCTATGCTATTTTTGTTAAACATCTGGACTGCTAGCTAGCTTTTGATTAGCAACCAAGCACAAGGTTAAGCGCAACGATAATATAACCATGGCAATGTAACAATAAGTGCTGATGCAAGTTTGACGTAATTGTAAACAAGTAATCTGTATGACCAATAGGAGGTAGGTTCTCTAATGTATGAACTAAATATGAGTTAACACTGAAGAAAGAAATATATACGATTGTTTAAAAGTGTAATGGAAAGTTTGGAGCTTTCTTCAGGCCACTGTTGTTTTGACGCAAAGAAATTCTGTTTTGCAAAAAAAGTTGAACATGTAAAAGACAAACATGATGAAAGGCAGAATGATAGAACATGACAGAATTAACTCATTTGACTTCAGTAACAATTTAATATTTGTCACTTTACTTTTTCTGAAATAAACCTGTGATTTTCTGAATTAATTTCAGTGTAACTGGGAAGATATACACCTAGCAAAAGAAACAACAGTTAACTGCATGCTATTGAATCTCAATATAGTCCAAACAATCAGCAAATGAGACAAAAAAAGGAGCTGATAACTGCTTTTTTTAAAAGAATCACCTTTTTTCCAAAGAAAGGTCTGCACTGAATATAGATTCTGCCCTTCAAAGCCTGAAGCACAACTCCACTTGAATTATCCAAAACCAAAAAAATTAGAACAGGTATCTCCCACAACTGTTAAAAGTATCCTTTAATTTTTTTGGAATGCCTGTGTGTCAAACTACTTTGTAACTAGAGAAGACCGTATTTTTATCTCCTGCCTTAAAATTTTTATGGCCTGAAACTATCTGAAGAAGTCACTCTGTATACTTCATCATGTCACACACCAATCTCAACCTCACAGAAAGCAAGCAGAGGATTGTTTGGGTATGCAAGGCATGATGTTAAAGACTTTGCTAAGAGCACATTAGGATTAAGAGCTTTATTAGCTCCCTCTAAGGAACTTCTGACAGAATTGACCTGTTCAGCTCTGCACCTCCCTCATTTTTCACAGCTATTTGATTCATAAGTTTAATCCAGAAAATTAGTAAGAATCCAATAACCAATTCACTTAGCATGCAAAAAAAAAAAAAAAAATTTAAAACAAAAGGATGGAAGAACTTTCAAAATGATCCAAACAGAACTTTAACATATGTCTACTTATTTCAGGTTGCTTCTTATTATCTCTTATCCTATCTATCTATTCAGTGATCTGGAAAACTTGATGTTTACAGGCAGCTTTTTCATTTAATTTGAAAATGCAAGATTGACAATAAGCTCAGGAAAATTTTGTTGAAAATCTGAGACCACATTTATTATAGGGGGAAAGTATTTCAACTATCTTTTATTACATATAGGTTCTTAATAAAAAAGAAAATGGATATTTTTGTCCAATACTTGATAAATAGATATATACGCTGTTATATCAAATTTCAAGCAGCTTTGTTTTTATTGTGGGGGTTTTTATGTTTTATATGGCCACTACATTATGGATTTACACAAATTCAGAGACAATACACGCATCGATTTCAGAAAGATGGACACAAACAGATTACACAGTAAAAGCATATTTTCCTGTAACAGCGCAGAAGGATTTATATGGAGCTGTTAAAACAGAAAATACTCTTCACCAGCAGATGCAGTTCTGCTTTCAGACACTCAAAGCCCTCTGCCATCTGCCAACATCACCTTCAAAAAGGTTCTTATTTTAATAAAAGACAAAACATTGCCATGTAAAGCAGCTAAGTTTGCTATATGTAAACAGTCAGCTCACAAGCATGAAAACAAACAGGAAAACAAGTAGGTTGTAAAAGATATCTGCCATCCAGAGAAGCACACCTTAATATTACCACACAAGTAATGTGATTGGAAAGGAAAAATAAGATGATCTATAAAATACAGATCAAGCACAGGAACATCTACATTCTACTACTTGTAACAGGAACTATTATTTTATCATAAATAATTAAGATTCATCTGCAAAGCTCTCTTTGCTAATCTACTCTCTTCCAACAAGACCATCACTGCATCAAATATCCAGTATTCTAAAGGAATAAAATATGCTACTAAGGATAGAAAATATCAATAAATAAATAAATTGTTTTTTTAAAAAAGACATGAAAACTATTTTAAGTATATGGATGTACACACATGGTATGAATAAATTAGCATACACAGTTAGGACAAAAAAGGCTTTCATGACTTTATAGACGATGGTCGGAAGCCCGTGGAACAAGAAAGAAATCATGGTTAAATCCATGGCGCTGCGATATGCAGTAGGATGGCTCATTCTGGGATTTAAAATACCAATTAGTGTGTAAGTCTGCAAAATATATACAGGAGTATAATCCTTATAACTGCAACAACAAAATCACCTGCATCAAACTTCCTTCACAACTTGTCCTACGATTACTAATTTTTAAAGCTCAAAACAAAACCGGCCCTTTTTAAATAAAAATATATTCCCGATAGTATTCCTGGGTGATATTAGTAACAAAGTGCAAAATGCAGCTAAGTGAAGGTTGCTAGTGTTTGCTCCTACAGCAGCAGCAGAAACCCGGCGGTACCCGGGGATGCGGCAGGAGCCCCCGGCTACCAAGGACAGCTCTGAGAGCCCGACACCGCTCGGGCCTGCTCCCAGCCCGGAACCACGCTCCTGACGGGATCTCTTCCGATGACCATGCAGGCTAGACAAATGTCCACCTCAGGTGCAGCTTTGCCACGTTTGGAAAGCTGGTGAAAACAAGACCAGCGAAATTCTTTCTTAGACTTTCTCAAGCTGAGATGTAAACCGTGATCGGCTACACAGGTGTTCTCTTGTTCTACGGGCAGACGCCGAACTGCGACAGGGAGATTACTCCTCTACTGAGAAGGTAACCAATGAAAGGATTAAGGCAATATTAGAAGACATTTTAAAAGCAAAGCCTCAGGGTTTGGTATGTTACTGGGAGTGGAAAGCACAGGACTTTTATGCTTCATCCACTTCGTAGAAGTTGCCAAGAATGGACAACAAAAATATCAGAGTTAACTGCAAGGCAAAATTGAAACCTGAAGAGCTCCTTTAACATCCTTCAGTGGGAGGTGGGACACCTAGCACTTTTCTAAATCGGACCACTAATTCACGCAGCAAGAAGTGCCAAGAAGTGTGCTGGCCCAGGTCCAGGGTAGATATTAATCTAAACCTACGTGTGCAGTGGTTCCACTTAGCAGCCTCTTCTATAGCTGAGTCATTGAATACTTCCCTGTAACAACACAGCTACGTGTATTATAGTCTATCTTAGTGAGTCATTTTGTTCTGTACAATCCATTCACAGCTTACATAACTGCCTCCAACTCTAAATAGAAAAAGGAAAATTTTGAGCTAAATCAGTAAAAACAATTACACCTCATTACAGGGAAGACAACATACGCTACTATAATTAACCTGATTTTGTATTCCCACTGTCTTCAAATCAGTTCGGGCGTTCTAAGATTTTCAGGTGCAACACACTTTCCTTAGAAATCATTAAAATGAGAACCAGACCGGGCAAATAAATAGCAAAAGTTCTTACATGCAACCACAAGCATAAGATTGCATGTCATACCCTGAACTCTGTCTATCATTGTTTGTCATGAGTGCTACCTTCAGCCATAGCAGTGTGATAAATTTCCATGTTACCATACAGACCTCACAGAACTTTCAAAAGAAATTTATGAATTGAAATTGAAGTTAATTTAATCAAGTGTTTGATAATTATCCAAATCAGTTTGATTTTTTCATTGAACAAAAATACGACAGAAAAAAAAGTTAAATACAGCTTTAAGAACATTAAATAGAAGACCAAGGTAGACAATTTTCACAGACACACCAAAACAATAAATTAGCTACTTTGTTAATTTCAGCATGCAGCATTTTCAAATTTGTGCATGACTGAGCAAGTGTTAGCTAAACCTCTTCATTTACTTGGAAAAGCTCACATAGACACACCTGAAAGGGGATATGAAGCCTCTGACTGGCTCCTTTCATGTTCCTACTTATTGTAAAAGTAAATGATGTAAAACATCAAGTTCATCAATACTCATACCAATTCTATTTTTCAAGGCTCTTGCTTCAAACTCCTAACCAGAAAGCCACCATTTTCCCTAAAGAATGTACCATTGCCACTTCTTTCGGAAAAGAAAATAACGAAGGCTGAATACTTTAAACATCACCAGACTGTATACCAGTTAGAAATCCATTCCTCCATTCTTTTGAATGTGGCCTCTCTTGACAGTCAAACAGCTCGCACAGGCATACCTAAAGCTATCCTGAAATCAGCTAGCTTGCATATGGCGGTAATGTAGCCTTAGAAGCACAAATTTTAATGCCATTTACTCAAATCTTCAGTGACACAGTTTCCCTCTCGACATGATCACACCTGTCTCATATCACCCACTCTTAGAAACTTCCCGTATGTTCTCCACACAGTGTTTTTAGCTTCCTTCCTTCCTTTCACTATGTGTTCACTTTTATAGGTAGGGTGCTGGCAAGGCAACTTCCCTGTTGGGGCCAAGTTACACTTGTGTAGCCGCATCTGTGGTATGTAGCATTTCACTGCAGTCCCTTCATACTGTTCTCCAAAATCTGCAGGAAGTTATTACCAAACTGACCCAACTAGGGGCAGAAAAGCAACCAGGTATGACCTGACTGTGGACACAAAAAACCACCCATAGAGTCAAAGACAGGAGAAGAGAAATAATTTCGGGAGAGGCATCCCCATCCTATAGAGCCAGCTGGTTCCAGACATCCCTCCCAGGCACAATGCGATCAGGTCGTAGCACAGATGGGCTACAGGTTAAGTGACGTGCAGCACTGCGGCACTTTTCCAAGTTTTTCAAGGCAGAAAACTTCTCCAATGCAAAGCAATAGTCTCAAGGAAAATCGAGTATTTGTGAAAGCCTTTATCAGGGTAAAATCTTCACTTACCAAAAGAGGCATTTGTAGAGCTTGATCTTTGTGAAAGGGGATACTAATATGCTAGAGATGTTTCTCCATGACACAGCGTAAATCTTGATTTACAGATGTCCTTTTCCTCTGAGCTAACTACAGCTTTTACTTTGTTCTTAACTCGAAAGTAGTGACTTTTTCAATTCCACTTTTTTCTGTTTCCTTTTTTGAGGGACAGTTTTCATATTCTTTTAAAATTAATACAAAACAAAACAAACAAAAACATCTGCAAGAAAGCAAAGACTACTTTGACAGAAGTTGCAATCTTAGGTAAAAGGACGAGCTTTACTCCTAAACTTCCTGAATGGTATTTTGAGGACCAGCTCTTTAACAATGCAACAAGTCCTCTGTGAAAGGTTTGGTTCTTGGTTAAACAACCCAACCTGGCAAACTTGCTGACTTTCAGCAACTATTTTCTTTTTTTTTTAATGCATCATCAACACCACGCACACTTTGTAACTGGTAAAACGTATTCCTCATGTAATGGGTTAACTGCTGAACTGAATGCAGAGGACACTGCTGAGCAAACAGCAAAGGTGTCTGCACACCATGTTGGCAAAGCAAGCAGCTACTGTAAGAAGTTTCTTTGTCACTGATCTCTGCCTCAGGCCAGATATGGGCAAAACAAGCCTACAGAGAAATACTCTGAAAGAGATCCATTTACCCATCCTGCTATTAACTTTTGTAATTATTATTTTCTACTATTTCTAGTTTTGAGACTGCAGAAAGAGTCAAAAATTAAAAAAAACCAATAAATTGAAAGACGAGCTTTTGTTAAGAGCAGTTATGAACCACTTTGAAAGGAAAGCCACACCAAGAAACCAAGTGGCTCTCAGAAAGACCAATGATTGCCAAAAATATAGGGCAATCATGGCTAATTTTTCTTACCACAACAAATGCTGACCTGCTTTATATGAAAGCACATGCAAGAGTACCATCATTTCTTGGGTCCGTCACTCCTTCTGCTACCAGGATAACAGAGGCAATGAGGGAAATATTTCTCCCTCTTCCTGGGAAGGGTGCATATTGCCACTAGCAGAAGCCACTGCCCCAGTATTGCCGACCTTTCATTTAGTGATAATACGCTGTGGTTTCTGGCATAAGAAAAGAGCGGTTTTTTGCTGTCCCCAGTCACTTGCAAATGCTGATTACTTCTGCTATAACTAGCTTTATTGAGGAAGCTAGAAAAATATACCAGGGGGAAATTCAGGTCTGTAATATCACAACAGTCCTAATTACCCCAGTTAGGCCTGTATGACCACTATGACGCTATAATATTCATCTTCATTTTACTTTGAAACTCCATTATCCTGTGAATAGCCTTAGGGTCAAGATCTACAAAGTTAATTATGTGACTAAGCTTTCTTACAGTAGAAAGAACAGGCTCCACGAGGCAAAATTATCAATCTTAAAGTGAAATCTTTTTAAAAATATATAAAATACATACATGTATAAAACTAGACAGAGCAAATCTCATTGTTTTAAAATTAAGGCTAGAAATTAAGAACAGAACTGAATTAATTCTATTGGAAAATGGAAAAATTGATAACTTTAAAAAATAAGTTGCAAATGGAAGAATGGAAAAAACCCCGTGTCGGAAAGAAAGTTGTCAGTCTGAGCATGCTACCTACATGAAACAGCTGTTAGGGCTGAGACAGACACAGCAGCTGCTACAAGGCCTCCCCAAAGATGCAAGCCTTAGACGTTTTCATTTGAATACCAAGAAAACAGAATAGCACCACCAAATCAAGTGAATTACCAAGCTAACTGATAACGCATGGCACAAACCGAAGGATTAAATACACTATTTTATTCTTTGCCATTACGCCCATGTGAATAAACTCTACTTACCTGGTACAGAATTTTGTATAACACAGCTGATATTTTACAGCTTTTTTTTTTCCCCTTCATACAGCCTAAACTTGAGGTCAAGATAACTTCCCTAGGTTCACAAAATAAATTACATTTTATAAGTGATGTACCATACCTTTCATAACTTTTTCAACATGATTAACAACATTCTTTTCCTCAGAGCAGACTTATGTATTTTTTTAAATTAAAATAATACTTTCAGCATCAACTGTGTACCACTTAAGCGCAGTACTAGCTCTTTGTCCCAGAAACTTAATTCAGCCAGTTCAGCATGATTATAAAAAAGGAAGAATCATATTCTAGTTTTACTTGGCAGTTTTGAAATACTATTTTCTTTCTAACCTGAAGGTAAAAAAGAGCTAGAAACTTACATGTATAGATTTGCCCACATGCACGCATTTGGGGCCAGGGGAAGTGTTATTCTGCAGTACTCCCTGTTCAAAACACAAATCAGTTCCTGGTTTGATGACTTTGATGCTTCAGTCTTGAAGCCTCAGAAGAGAAGGAAGGTAACAGCACCGTCTGCAGACAGGAAACTGCAGCAGAGTTATCAAACAAACCATCAGACACTGGAAATGAAGTTCATTTTGTTTCCAGGAGTTTTTCCAGCTTTTGTGGCATTCAGCCCAACACGTATTAGTGTAACTTTGGAAGAGCAAATGAGGCTTCAATGTTACTAGTAAAGCTCACTTAAGCAAAAATTCCTGTGACCCAGTGAAGACAGAGGCACTTTGCTGGCTAGGTAGCTACAAACAGAAAAATTTCAAGGAGCTTGGAGTTGAGCATCTGCACCCTGATCAGTCAACAGGCATGGAAAATTTCACCACATGACTGTTATACAGAAAAGGTACTGGGGGAACAAATCAACATCAAGTGGAAGTTGCAAGATGCCCACTTTTGAGCAAAGACTGTCAGGACTACAATTCCAGTCCATGCTTCCTCGCCCATCTTTAAGAAAAGGCATGCAGGTTCAAGCAACAGAGGTTGAATGAAGCAAGGAAATTAAATTCAGTGAAGTACAATGGAAGAGAGATACAAAGTGCAGAAAACGAGGTGAAAGAATGAGGCTACCAGGAAGACTGTTACCATGCAAAAAGCAGAGTATTTAATTTTAGCCATCTACAATTAATTTTGTTTGTTTTTTGTTGTTTTTTTGAGAGAGAAAATTCTTAGAGAGGAGGAAGAGCTGGAAAGATTAAGGTAATTTTGGAGTTTGTCTAAATGTTTGTATCTCAGAGGACAGAGGTAAAATTCTTTACATGCTTTTCCACTTTTCACACCTTAAAAAAAAAAAGTTAAGTTCCAACCCATTCATTGGAACTGAGATCTTAATGAATAGAAAGGATTTCAGAGAATTAAATCCTATTTGAGGAGGAAGAACAAAAATAATATAACAGTCAAAATTTAGCTAAATAGACTACTGAGGGTGTGGGGCAAAATAGTTTTGGTCACAACTTCAATTTAATATCCCTGCCTTTCAGGAACAGAGTAAGTTACAGGGTCAAAAGTTACTGTTTGTGATAAGCTGAAGGAATAGATTTATACACATGACAGGAGAAGGTGTATTTAAGATGAGTGTTTCCCAGGTCTTGAGCCCCTGGAAGCAGGTTTTCCTGGGGGTTTGCTGCTTCTGAAGACACTCAGGCAAGTCAGACATGAACGGTGCCCTGGAAGAGGTCTGGTGCACGGACCGGAGAGACTGACCTCGGCGGGAGCGTGGCCGGAGCCAGCAGAGCACAGGCACTGCACAGCAGCCTTGAGGGGGAAGAAGCAGTAGCTGTCTGGGGATTTGGAGGGCAACAGAGAAGAAGGCTAATTTACAAAAAAAGACTGGGAATTACTGTTTAGCTAAGATATCTTACTTTGGAAATTCCAGTCTCCACGAAATTTCACAACCATAACATCCCTCCCTCTGGTGCTAAGCTGGACTCAGGTTGTTACTATAATGGATAATTAACTCAGTAATAAATGTGATAACTCCCTTAGTAATTTTGTTAAACTATGACAATAAGAGGCCACATATTTATACAGTAACACTTCCATTAAAACTTGGCATTAGACTATAATAAACACGTTGCATTAATGTTATAGTGTAGCAGCACTGATCTATGCGGAAATCCTCCCCTTCTGTACCTTTTCTTCATCTTTGGGAAATGAAAAAATGTATTTCTTTTTCTCACAGACATAAAATTCCAAGTAGGCTAAAGTAGTACCTCTAAACCAGAAAATCCCTGAATAATCATTAAATGCAACCAAAGATTTATACAGAAAGCCAAATGGCACAGACAGGAAAGTGCATATCTGAGGGATTATCTGGCATTCAGGATCAAGGTTCTCATCATACCACATGAAATAAATGTTCCTCCATTTGCACCATTTTAAATTTAAACATGGAGAATTATTAAACTGTATATAAATAAACCCTTATTCAGGCTTCAGAAATGATTTCGATTATCAGCTGCAGCTTCCTGTTTCAGTCATTTTTGTCATGAACTTCACTTAAGTCACTCCATCTCAGTTTTTAGCACATCATTCTGCGACCTGGCTCTGCGGAAGAGACAAGGAAAGGGACTAAACAGCTCTTAATGCTGCTTTTTTTGGCAGCGATCCTGTGCTTAATACAGCAAGGTCTGGGTGTTGGACCAACGGAATTCTATATTCCTGTCCACATATTCAGCAGATGTCTTCTACCGTATTTTTTTGTTACCAGAGTACAAATTCTAGTCCATACAGCTAAAACATTGAAGCACAATTGTTTTACTCTCTATCATTCAATTCACGTCATGGTTTAAAATAGAAATGATGAGTCTCATTCGTCACAACTATTTTGCTTGCTTGTTACTGGATACTGATTTTTTTTTTTTTTTCCAGCATTTGTAATTTAAAGAGTTGGATTTTTTTCCCCCATGGAGACTCTGCACAGCTGCTGATTATGTTTTTTGGACACAGCAAGTAAAACAGAAACTGAAAAAATATCCTCAGTTAGTGAGGCGACAGTAAATGACCAGTGGAAAATCACTGATGTTATCTAATGCCTAATACCAAGTTATTAGTTAGAATTTAATGCTCCATACATCTGAATCTTACCTAGCTTAATATTCTGAGCAATTTTAGCCATGATAGCATGTGAGACAGAATTTATACAATCATTCTAATATTTTCCCTCTTGATAGATACAATGAAACCTCGTCTCAGTTTTGCATTTGTCCCCTCTTGAAAAACACTCTTCTGCTACAGACACCCAGTGCTGCGTAGCTGCTGAAAGCTTTTTTAAATCCTTGTTTTTAAATGGTAAAGAGTATTAGCCTTTTGCGAGTACTCTGCCGCAAGCCAGCGGAATCTCCACCCCATTCTGAAGAGAATTATACAAGTTGCATGCAGTCCAAACTTACTCACTTCCTAGGTTTTGGCACTGTTGGTAATTCAAGTATCATCAACGGAACTTAAGCGGGGGAAGTAGGGGAGAGGGTGATTTAAAAAAATAAAAATAAAAATACACCACATAAAAAAACCCCAAGACTTCAACTTTTTCCTGTCCCTACAGTTTCTTTGCAAGACTGCCTTTATCCCCAACTTGGGAGGCTGCAACCACTGTTGCCACCCCCAAGCTGCCACAAAATTGCTTAGGTTAAATTGTGTACAATTGCAGTGGTATTTTACATAAGGACTTAGAGTTTGCTGCTTGTCAGCAACTGGTTATCAGACTAATGTACTAAAAGCAAATAAAGGAAAAAACAATCCAATAACAAGAAACACCTATGGATTTTATTACAGACAGTCTTGTGGTGTAAAATGGTAGCTATGTAAAAGTTCAAGAATTTCACAAATCTTAAAAGAAAGCAAATAGTTATACCTTGGTTAAGCTTCCCAATCCCAGAAAATCACCCTCACGCTGATCCTTATTTTATAAGGATTTTTTTTTGTATGTCAAACAGAAACACTAAAGAGCCAATCCAAATAACAGATCCTGACTTTTTCTCCACGACTGTTATTCTTCTTTCCTTGCCTTCACTAAGCCACTGCAGCTCCTTCTGTACTGCTTACCACCAGATTTCTTAAACCGCTTTATAATAGCAGCCCATATGTTAGCAGGAACGGCGTAGCATGGTCCGTTTGCCATCCCACTCGCAGACACCGCTTCTCCCATTGCAACTGCAACGCTCTTATTTACAGCTGTTGTTTGCATGAATACAGAGGAGATAGATACTAAGTATTCAATGTTTTTTAATGTCTTCGGTTTTTAATTAATGACGACATTACTGCCTAAATTAGTCTCAGAGTATTTTTAGACGTCTTTTAATGTAATTCAGCAGCTGGAACAAAGGATGTGAGCCAAACACCATGTTTCTAGCCAGCTCACCCTGGGCTGGCATGGTCTGCTGGCCACGAGGGGTGTGCCTTTTGACAGCAACACAGTGGTGGCCTCAAATAACCTCTTAATATATCTCTGGAAATAGGAATTACACAAGATACTGCAAATACTAAGCTTCCTTCAAGTTCAGAGAAAATACAAATATTTGATATAGCTAACTTTCAGAACAAATATGCCAAATTAAATATTACCCTTCTCAGAGGACTGCTATTTAGCCTGTGGCATTTAGGGTCTAATATTTCAAAATTCCTTGACTATTAAGATTTTAGGAAACAGGAAATTTTAATAGGCTCCTTAACTTCTAGATGGTCTATATTCTTTCATGCTTTGAAAACAAGCTATTCAGAAATAAGCATGAATACGTAGAAAACCACAGGAAAAGCAGTTGACCAAGTAAAACTTGGGCACTCAGAAAACATGTTGCTGTATCACTTACTCCTTGAGTAGATCATATGTATTATTACTGTGTTTATAAAACATTCTCTCTAGTGCAATGTCTAAATGGTAAATGAAAAATCCTGTATTACCAAAAGGCTTACTCCTGTAAATATTCGAGAAACTTCAGCTCTACGTATGGGAGAGGAAAAAAAAACCCACAAAAACAAACATACACTTTATTATACCCACTATCTCTTGTCATATGAATCCTAGTCTGTAAGTCATAATCCTAAACGTCCACATTTCTCACATAAAAATTGCAGCAGTACACATACTTGTTTTAAGTGTTTCCCTGAGTTAACACAAGAGTAATTGAAAACAGAATTCCTAGTAAAGGACAAAACGGAAAGGTTTGCTTATCCGGTGCTCTGAAGCAGTGCTGTTTAAGCCAGCCAATTCATTGGTCTCTGGATATGAGGGTGCTCAAACAATACAGTGTATTCTGGGACAGATAAGATTTCAAGTGAATGACCCTGGGCCAGTCCCAAGGTTTGGAAAGGAATACCAGTCACCTAAACTTTAAATTTTCTGTTCACAACTAAAATATCCACAGACTGTCATTTTATAGAAATTTATCTGTTTGAAGGTCTTCTAGGAAGGATTGTAAGACAATATTTCAGATTGTGGATTGGTAGCATCAATACTGCTTCAGGTATTAGAGAGCTGTAATATTATAGCTGAAAGGCAATGACTTTCACAATAGGAGTATAAGTTATTCCTCAAGAACATGACTCCCAAAAAGAAAATAATTTTATCATAACTTTACTGTTACCGGTATAAATACATCTAAGTGGAGAATTCATTCAAATGACATATAAAAATTCATCTCTAGAAGTGTCAATTAGAAACGCCTTCACAGATGTGAAAGTCACTGACATTTGTGGTTTATAAATTAATCTTGCACTTGTCTAGTTCTCAAAGTACATTTCTTTCTATACCTGAAGAGGAAAAGAGCCCGAAGATATCCAGCTTTTTAATACAATCAGTAGAAACAGATAAGCAGATTATTTCAGAAATTTCTTACTCATTTTCAACTGCAGAACTGACATTAATCTTAGAACTAACGAATATCTAAAGAGGTAGATGGCAGAATAGAGACAGAAAACTGTCATGTAATCTACAAGGTAGTGAGAAAGAAAAACAAAAAGAAAATCCTGTACTATAGGACTTAAGATATTCTTTTTTTTTTTTTTGTGGCAGACAAAAAGAAGAAAACTAACTCTAAACTGTGAATATACCAGAAAATGGTCTTTGTGGCATCCTAAAAACTCTTTTAATTTTGATGAATGTCTTAGAAATCCATGAATGCACCAGGGACACTTCAGAGAGCAGTTAATGACCTAACCCAAAGTTTGAGAACAGAAGACATCTTCATGTGCTAAAATGACTTCATTTGTTTTCATAAAACATGGGAGGAACATCTGGCAGGACAGGAAAGGATGCTGGAGCTTTTTAAGGCACCAGAGCTGAAGTTAGCAGGAGGGATTTGGGGGCTAGGGTTTTTTTTTCGATTGCTTATTTGGCTTTGGCAAAGGGGTGCACCACATTTCTGGGACTTAGAGAAAATGGGCTAGAACCTTTGAGTCCCAAACTGGATGGAAAGGATTGCAAGGTTCCTTCAAATCTTGAGAAAGCATAGTAGATTAAAGACCTGTGGAGTGTAGATTTCAAGACTAAAACAAAACCCTGCAAAACAAACAGCAGTATTATACCACCTGCAACAACTCCATCCATTTGGAAGAAAACACCAAAAAGCTTCTGAGTCACTAAAACCAATACTTGTATTCCCAGTCCTATGCCTGAGTGACTGGGCTGATCCAATTCATTTGTGGCAATTTGTGGTGCCTCAAAGGTTATTTATTGGATTTGCACTAAAACAAATTATCTTGATAAAATGAGACAAACATCTCTGGGAAATAATGTACTCGGCCGACTCCACAGGGATACTTTTAGTACTAACAAAAATCCTGAAAAGCAAAATGCAACTGCCATTGCTCTCATTCCACAGGCTGTACTGAACAAAGAGTGGTGCTAACTACTGGTTAACTAACGGTGATAACTAGCCCATACTCTGTCTCCCAGGACTGAGCACAGGGCTACGCTACTGCACAACATCTCACATGCAACCTGCCACAGAGCTGGCCCAGGGGATTTTTTGGGTGGCATTGCCGTACGAAGAGCACCCCTAGCCCCTAGTCTCAGCCAAGCTTCATGCACACGCGTGAAAACACTAATATGCTGGACGGTTGTCGCTAGATCAACAAATATGTTTTCTTCAAGTACAGAATCGAATGTTGTCAGTTCCACCATAGGAGTACGAAAATAACATTTCTTCCTAACAATTACATAGTTTTCCATTTGGATTTTTCCTGTTCTCCATGTTTCAAAAATAGAACTAAAACTAAAGTCACTGGGTTTGGTTAATTTATCTTATTGGGTTTTCCTTTTGTTTAACCCCCAAAACATAAATACTGAGTGGGTGAAAGCAGAAATTATAAAAAATGATAACATAATTTATGAACAAATATACCTGTTATTTTTTCCATGTTAGTTTCCAATTTCTCTGTCCAACACTATCCAAATTAAAAGTCCAATCATATATCTAATCAAAGTTTTCATGGAATATCCAGAAGTTCATTGTTTTAACAACACAGCACTTAGTAATACAATAAAAAGATTTCACTCTGCCGTTTTGTTAACATAGAAATATGTAACTGGTTGAGTTACTGAATTCAGAACCCTGCTGGCACCATCAACTTTACCATATGCAACTTGCCATAAATTATCAAGAACCATTTTAAAAACGATGTGTTCCCTTCACTAGTCCTGCTGAAAACTTTTTCTGTGATGCTTCCAATTTGAAGCTGGCCTTGCTTACTTGGCTTTAGACTTTTATTTTTTGAAAAATCTGTTAACACTACCACTCAATTTTCATAAACCAATACCACAAATGCAAATGTAGAGGCCACTCTAAGACTTTAACATATATCAAGTCAGAGAGTACAATTTTCTGACAGTATTACTGGAATTCCTACCATGCAATAAAATTCTGTGAGAGCATTTAACTGATAACATACTTCGTGTTACCAAATAATAATAATGTTAAATCAAAATGATTGAAGCCCTACTGCTTCAGCCCTACAGCAAGATACAGACAGCTATAGCTTAAAATTACTAGCAAAGTAATGAAGATAAGTGGATTCTTAAAGAAAGGCACAATGACAGCAGGAGTTAACTTATCAGACAAACTTTACACTGAGAGATAAAAACAATTACTTTAAGACTTTCAAATCTGTAGGTTAATATAAAATTGAGAAACTGACTGGAGACAATTATCTCCATATTACAAGCATTAGACAAAATCAGTTGCATTAAATTGATTAAAATGACCTTTGACAAAAGAAGGCATAATTAAGTACAAAGAATTATCATTCTGCTGCATCTTTTTTCTTGCAAGAATTATGTCTTAGCTTAAAGCTATACAACTACTATTCAACTAGAAAAATATACAGAAACATTTATGACAAATCAGCAAATGGCACAGGGCTACTGTAAATGTACGGAATAAGAAATACAGGTCATAAATGCAGAGTGACCTGGACTTCTTGTTAAACCAAATCCACAACAGTCCAAAACAACATCGAACTCCGGTAGATGTTAAGAAGTTCATGTGTTTAAAACATGTGTGTGCGTACACGCACATACTTACGAAGAATGTAGGACACATTATGGGAAGCCAGAGAGTATCCTAGAAAACAGATTCCCCAAAAGGACTTTGGGCCTGCATGATATGCAACTTCAAAAACAATGGTTTGGTCCAACAGCAGCCAAGAAGCAGCACAGGACTTTTGACTTGACTGGCAAGTGAGAGGCAGTTCTTGGCCACCTTGTCAGACTGTGCATATCTCTGGCCACCTCATCAGAGAAGCATTAGGCACATGGATCAGACAGAGCTCGCTTGGTTTCTTATCAAGCTGGCAAGCCATGGAAAACAATGTGGGAGGGAGCTGGGGAAAAGCCCAGGGTACGCTGGGGATGCAGCTGGATAGAAACAATAGAAACTGCTAATAGAAACTGGACATGGAATTAGCAGGATAGTGAATAACCTGGTAAACATGATTTTCAGTGCAACATCACGGCTTAAAAATTGTAAGCTATTTTAACGGAGGGATGGTGTATAAGCGCAATAAGTATTTTACCTGGTCAACAAACTTAACAGACCATTGGCAGAACAGTTAGTTCAGCTTTGAGATACTTTGAACTACACAACTCTCAACAGAATGCTGACAGACTGGACCAGCTTCAGAAAGCATTCATGCAAATGATTTTTCATGAGTATAGTGAGAGACCTGAGGAACTCGGTATATACAACTTAAGAGAAACAATGTTAAATGATTTGATCATCAGTGAAATATTGTCGTGAGAAAAACTTTATTCACTGTGTGACTATTGTTAGTCCAGCTGACAAAAGACAAAGCAAACGGAGAGAAATTGATAACAGAAAAATTCAAAGTGGACGTAACACTCCATTAAGGAATAATGCACAATCGAGCTGGGAAGACATTTACAAAACACCATTGATCATAAGTTAAATACTTCTGATTATCTTTTGTCTTTAAATTTTTTTTTTGAAAGGAAGCTCTCTGCCAACTCACTGGTTTTTTTCAGTCAGAAAAGAGGTACAGCTACTGAGCTATCCTGCATTATTACTGGTTTTATTAATTTACATATTAACTACATGATTCCTAAAGTTCACTAAGAATGGAACTGTATTCTGCACTCTAGAAAAAAAAAAAGTTGCAAGTAGACCCTGTGCCATCTTGAGACAACAGAAAGAAAGGACATGAACAGAAGTAGGCGGTTAGAAGGAAGGATAAGTGCTTGACATGACAATCACAAAAGGGAACTACTAATTGAAAATACTCCCTTTATGGCCTACTTAACTCTAGTCCAAAACACTGAGTTTGAAACAAACCAATCCCTAGATACGACGGGAAGAGAAACAACTGTCATTGCTCTACAGACCCCACAGAAGAGCAAAGCCACTCCTTACAGGCAGTACAAAGGAGCCAGTATCTGGAAAAAAGACTATGAGAAAAGAAAATAACGCTTATAGCAGTTTATCAGAAGTAGCAGCCAGCAAAAGTTAAGTAGTTTCTTGATCAAAGAAAATAGTAACATTACTATGTTCTGGTAGAGCAAATCATCTCAATTTCAAGAAAGCTGGAGATAAAACGTGTACCTATCATGGGCAATTAGAATAACAGACTGCTTTAATAATCTTCATCTCTGAAGACAATGTGGAATCTCTCTCATCTCTTTCAGAGGATAAATTTGACCAAATCAAGAGATTTTTTTTTTCAATATTAAGCTCAAATATACACCTTACTGTGCTTTCACAAAACCTGCTCTTTACCGTCCATAGCATTTAGGCAAAACTCTTGTAAAACATTCTATGATGTTTAACAAATGTAGAAAATAAATTCCAGTGGCCACACAAGACAGTTTCATCGGATGATTTAATCAGCACACACCAACTGACAGAACATTTTCATTCTCACCGCTTAGTGAGAGGTCAGGATAAACACGACAAGGAGACAGCCCACGTTTCACGGATCTGGCTTCTGTTGGCTGTCCTTGGGGCCTGACATTTTGCAGAAGAACCTAGCTTCACCCAAAAACTTGTCATGGTATTTGTGGCAATCAGTTAGTCAGCAAGCACACTACAGCTGACAACAAAAGCTGTTGTCACAAGATGTGGCCACTCCATTTCTGACCAGGTTTGGTACCAGCTGGAATGACTTTTTATCTTAAGATCAGCACACTTCCCACCACTTTCTACTTTGGACCTTCAAAGTATCCCCCAAAACCTGTATAAATCCTGAATTTAAAAGACAGGGCAAGTTCTTAGCACCTGGTTTCAGCTGGTTCAGATGCCTTGACAGAAATACGCATTACTTTTCTGAATGGCACAGGAAATGACAGTAAAGATTCATGGTAATCTCATGAACCTCGAGTTTAGAGTAATCACAAAAAAGAGACACATAACAAGAATTGACTTGTGGTAAAGCTATCTGAAAAGCAAAAATCTCTCAGATATACATGATGGACATATAAATGAACAGTTTTGATCTGCTCACTTGTGTTTTTCCTGTCAACCTATTTGATCTGGCAAAATCATCTGTCAGTGAAGCAAAAGCAGCTTTCAAGAATGGCATCTTTGGTATTTTCCACTGGGGCAGAACTAAGCTTCTGAAGGAATTCTGTATTATGATAATCAATGAGGTGAAATTTAACATGGACCACTGTACAAATGGTATTAATAACGCACCACTGAAGAAGGTATGTACCAAAAATGCAACTCCCAGAAGCACCCTCATCTTCAGCAGAGAAATACTACAACAAAGCAAAAATCCCATGTCAGCACTCAGCAGGGAAAAGAGAAAGCACGTGACGGGTCTTCTGTCTGATTTGTTTGGAAGACAATGTAGCTTGCGTTTGAGAGGAGGAAAAAAGAAAAGAAAGAAAACAAAACCCTTAACAGAAATTGTGTCACCATAAAAGACACAAGAAAAAATGTTGACCCAAGTTTTGAAACATAACAAATATTTAGTGAGAAGTAGCCACCCCAGATAAATCATTAATTTCCTACCAGTAAGAATTAGAGGACACTAGTGTACACATACAGTATACAGCTACATACATATCTTTTCCAACACTTGCATCTAGCACTCCTTGCTTCTATAAGAGTCAATGGCACACTGTTATTGAATGTATGTACAGTACACAAATGGATATTATGGCTTTGAAATCCTTTAGCATAATGTAAAGGCAGTGTGCTTTCCTGAGAAATTTTTTTTTTCCTTCTGAGCACATGGAATTTGTTCCCTGCTATGCAAGCAGTATAAAACGTTCTTTCAGGTAGTTTTGAAAAAGAATATATATGTATTATATAACAAGATTTTACTTGCAGTGAAATGTCTTAAAAAGCAAAACTCTGTTGGAGAGGTATAGTAATATATTATTCAGAAGTAGCAAGGAGGCTGTTTCATGGTGCATTTCACGCCATAGTTTTAATCCATCAGCAGATCATCCTATCAGATACTTAAAAGAAACATATACTGCAACCAGTTAAATGGCAACAATTTTTGGCATTTCATATACTGACTTCTGTTCCATTTCTATTATTTCTGTCCTCTCTTTTTAATTAAAGTAGAAAGGGGCAGATTACATCTGAAAAATCAACACCTGCAGGTAAAATATGAAAGCTAAATTTAGGTACATGTTACACAAATACAACTGAAAAAACCCTAGTCCACACTGAAATACGCTTTAGGTATTAGAATAATTTTTTAAATCTTCTAGATCCTGACATTTAGTATGCATCTTTTCCCATTTTTTCCACTCACCAGACAGTCTACAAGCATCAAAAATGGTATTTTCAGTTTTTCCCTGTGAAAGTCTTTTCAACAGTACCTATGTCTAGAATAAATGTAATTATTTTTCTCCTGCACACTTGTGTATTTCTGTATACAATTTCAATAAAAATAACTCTTGGTAGGAAGCATGAATGAAGAAGTGTGTGTGACATTTACAGCAAAGTGGCAGGATGCAGACTACCAGGAAAAGATAACTAAAGTCAATGGTGAGCGCTTGCAAAACGTAAGCCAGTTTGGCAGAATCTGATACTGTCCTGCAGTCGGGAAACTAGATAACAAAAGGTTGGCAATGTGCATTCTGCTCTTTAATAGAAAAGATGATATCAGATAAGCTAACAGCCAAATAGTCACATCGCGTCTTTCCTCACAATAACACGGACAGGAATACCTGGCAGTACTAAAATGTAATGGTATTTTGTTTGGAAGGAAAACTAATCTGAATTGTATGCTAAGATGACCTTTCATTTAGATAAAATTTAATTTAAAAACTACTCCTTCTGAAAAAAAAAAAAGAGCATAATTCATTAAGACAATTCTCTGTAAAACGCTAAGTATCTAGCCTTGTTAGATGTTTCATTGCTATAAAATGTAAGACTATCCCACTAGTAAAACTTTCTGAATAAGGTCTGCCAACAGACCTTAACTAACGAATTCAAGAAATTAAGTTTGCAGTGCACATTTGAAACAAACCCTTTGGAGGAGCTGAAGCCTGCACACTGGCACAGGCTCTCCTCTTCAGTCTCTCCCATGATATTTCACACAAGTTGATACCTCAAAAGAAAGGTAAGTTTTCCCCACAAAATAAAGTACTGCACTGTGCTTCTTATTTGGGGCCTTGTATTATGATCTACTATGATTAGGAAAAAAAAAAAAGAGCATTTTCTACACTAGTTAGCTGTGAACAAGCATAAAAAGAATCTAAATTTAGAAATAACAAATATACAGCCACTTTAAATCTTTTCTGTTGTAGAACTATTTTTAAAGACAAAATAATTTGCTACATCATTGAGCATTGTGGCATAAAATATTCTTCCACTACTTATTGTTACAAAACGTAAAAGCTATTTTAAAGCAATTTCCCAGCTTTTGCTTTAAACTGAGAAAAGTCAGTTTCTGATATGGACAGCAACAAGGACCATACATCCGTCAACAGGGTTTGTAACCTGAAATTATAGCACAAACTTCTGTCAGATGAGATGCAGGACACTAACCGGCAACAGAAGAAAGCTTTTACTCCAGCGAGGGAAATGGCCCCTGGAGCTAAGTGCTAACTCCAGCAGCAGTCAGGGGAGCCCTGGCCCAATTTATCCTGCTCTTTTCTCCCACCCTGGAGGCGGGATCTGTGCCACATATTTGTGCCCCCAAAGGAGGGAGAAGGGTTGCTGAGCCTATGGTTTTATGGACTAAGCCTGGCCAGGCTGTCTGCCTCTCCAAGTTTCCCAGGAATTGTGAGAACTTTTTCTCCCAAGAGGTATTCTGAGAGGCTGTGGGGATGTAGTTAAGGACAGGAGGTAGGACTTCACTAACTCGCTTCCTTCCAGCTCGCAATGCTCCATCTGCTCTGTCAGCTCCCAGCATAAAGTGATCCAATGCTCTGGTGGCAGCGTGGGACTCCCTCCCTGGAACTGCCATGCTCAGGCATTAATTTGGCAGGTTAACACCATTTTCCTGAGAAAAATAAGCAAGCAAAAGGAAATGGTATGTCTGAACCGTTTAAAATCAACTAAATCTGAACAAAATTGGATGGGACTAAGAAAAGGTGTTTTTCTAGCTCTAGGGCCTTTTCTCTTCCAGATTTCAAAGATTTGCAGTGTAATAGCTTTTCTCTATCCCACCCTCCCCTAAAAGTCAAAGGAATCTTAAAATACCAAATACAATATACAGTCTACATACAGGTATGGTAATCCACTCCAATTATAAAACTATAGACAGTGCATTTGCAGGAATTTGCATTTAAGGATTGTGAGCCTCATTCTTTAACTCTACAATAAGGAGCAGAGGGCCAAAATGGATAAATTCTGTAACAAAGAGTAGGGCACTTAACAGTGCAAGGGAAACCTCTTCAGTAGCAAAGCTCAATTTTGTTCTGAAACCAGCAGCTGAAATCCAGTCTAGAACCTGTTGTGATCAGCAGACATTACTATTTTACTATGAGGAAGCCTATCCAAAGTGTGTTTGTGAAGCAGGTTTCTGTGGCAGGTTCATCTGAGCCTTCATCACAACATGACTGCAACAGCCTTGAATTGCCACGTAAGGCACTTCATGCTGTGTGTCACTTCCTAACACCTATAATAACAAAAAAAAAAAAAAAAAANAAAAAAAGGAAAAGTACAGTCAGAAAATGGTTTGCGTCCACATATTTTGTGTACGTAGCCCAGAAAAATAGTGTAATTTATATTTTATCAATGAGAAATCTTGTACAAAAATGCTGAGGAAATAAGGTGGGTTCATTCATACTTATTTGATTATATGTACTTATTATATGTAGCAAAGACTTTGTAAACAGACTCACAAATGTTTGCCATTTACTTGAACTACAAATTACAATATAAACGTAATTCCTATCCTTGGCTTGCTCTCTTCTAAATGCTAACTGTAAATTGTAGTTGGTGATTTACAGAGTGTTTGTAGATTCACAAAGAGTTTACAGATTTGCCTTTGTTGCCCAAAGTGATTCTTCCAAGTAAGTGGACGGATGAACAGAGAGCCAGATAGGCATGTGGCTATGAATGCCCGGAGAAGAGCGAAAGAAATAACATGCAAATCCAAATTAGGACTGTAATTGGCATGCAGTCTTTCCTCAACTGCCATTATGTCCTAACACTTGTTTTGCGTAAGCTCAGTTTTGTTTTTCCATACAATTTCAATTTTATGCCTCATTTCTGTGCTTCCATCCGTTCTTTATTCTGGACCTCTGGAAGTGAACACTAGGTTTCTTTAATGATTTGAAAATATATAAATACTTACGTATTTGATTAGCTATCAAAATAAACATCTTTCTTAAATCCAAAACAAATTTTAAATAAAGGAAAACAGTAGTTTCTAACTGTTACACAAAAAATGGCATGAAGCGTGGATCAAAAACTAACTTCCAGGAAGCATATAATGACAATATAGAAAAGTAAAGTTCATAGGAAAAAAAGAACGTCAAAGTTATCTAAGGTTTTCATACATACATTAAGGAAGCCTTTTTTGAAAATTTCTTTCTATTGTCTATACATACAAAACCTGAGCACTGACGAACCAAAAAGAACAATATACAGTTTTGCCTGTTACTTGCTTTCTGTGGTTTAGGTAAGACAGTTTTTGGAGTTACCATAGTGATTTATATCACCCGTCACTTCCGCTGCACTGAATACAAAGAGCGCTCCCCACAGTCCCACCTCGCCAACCACATCACCAAACACCTTACAGACCACAAATGGTCATCAACTGTTTCAAAAAGCTCTTTCCTTCCCATATTTTTCAGGATTTCAGCATTACTTTTTGAGAGTCTTGGGTCTTCTCTTGTTTGGTATAAAATGTTGATTGTTCTTACGAAAAGGAGTTCTTGTTTTTCAGCCATCCTTTCTTTGGAAGGAAGAAGAGTTTAGCTCTTGCCGTAGCATGTTTACTTTTGCTAAGAGGATAAAATTAGTGCCAGGTACCAGAAGAAATACATAACGTGGGGGAGAATTATTGAGGAATAAATTTGTAACGCTGTCTTTAACAGCATTACCTGTTTTTAAAAAGGAATATATTTATTTTTCATAAGTGAATGTGACTGTGGAGTACATGAGCCAGGCCTTCCCTCCACTGAGTTAAGAACATCTTTTAAAAGTCTCAGGGACTAATGCTAGAGATCTGATGAGTTACTGAAAGGGAAGTAGAGAAAGAAAAGGAAACACCTTCAGGTACGTCTCAGTAGCTATATTTGAAGATCTCTTCTCTGTTTATATGGATCCCAGTAATTGAACAAACTTCAATGTACCTGTGCCGTTATGCAATAGTTTATCTCAGCCATTGATGAAGGACATGAGACTCAAAATGGACATTTTACAGACCAGGAAATCTTTGGAAAGTGTGCCTCAATGCCATTTTTTCTTCTTAGAACCCATTCTTCAATGTGAACATATCAAGACGTGAATTCACATGGTAAACAGGCATTTGCACAGACAATTTTAATGAAACAGAATACGGGATTACTTATTTTGGAAGTCTAGGTATTTCCTCTGAACTCAGCAGTACTCAAATCGCACCTCATTTGATCCAAGGCGCCTATACTCACCCTGCCAGCAAGAAGTAAGGGAAAAACAGGCATCTCAGGCCAAGGCCACGCACCCCTGTCTAACACAAGTATCTAAAATAGGCAAATCTAGTGACTGATAAGGCCAACCCTCTCTTTCAACTCATTGTAGCAGGATGAGGAATGACCAGCTTAAACTAAACACCTGTCTTTCAGAAGTCTAACCTTAAGGGAGATAATTGCTATCTTAAGTGCTTCTAATGCTTCAGCACATTTCCTTCCCAGTATTTTTCAGATGCAATACAGAAAATGGATATGCAACTTTGTGCCTTCTTTATTGCAGCTTAATTACACTGTTCAGTAAAGGCAAAAGAGGCAGTGGCAATGTAACTGACCTTGCATGCACCAGTTAAGTGTGGAGGGTGTGCAATTCAGAAAATACAACATTATACATACATGAGCAGGTGATTTAAAAAAGAAAAAATATGCAAAAATAACGTTTTTGAGATAAAAATAGCACTGCATTAAGATCCTATTAAAGAATTTGGCACAATTTAAGATACAATAGTTACCTCTGTTTAGACAATATTTCTAGGATTTGACACGTTAACATAACAGTGAACTAGAACTGAGGAGACAAATCAATAACTTCACATGCTTTTCTCTCTCTTTTTTGTCTTTTTTTTTTTGCATAAGTATGCACATTAATAATTACTGTTACTACGCAGTAACCTGAATACCTAAAGGTGTTTGCCAAAATTATGTCATAATCTTTGTCAAAAATTGCAGCACGGTCCCCTGAAATAACTTTTGTGGGTAATTAGTAATTTTGGCAACAAAGTTCCACATTGGACAGGGGACAGAATCTTCCCTGTAGTTTCTTAGACTAATTACCTAAGGAGTAAATGACCAAACAATTACAAACTTGAAAAAAATTGATCTAAAAAAAGCACAGTTAATGTCAGAATTAACTCAAATTGGGAATCAAGATGTGGGCTTAAAATAAGAACTATACTGAACTTTGTTTAAAAGCAATTACAGAAAACAGAATAAAAATAATTGAATTAGAATCACAGAATAGTTTGGGTTGGCAGGGACCTTTAAAGGTCATCTAGCCCAACCCCCCTCCAATCAGCAGGGACATTTTCAAGCAGAACAGGTGGCTCAGAGCCCCGTCCAACCTGACCTTGAATGTTTCCACGGATGGGGCATCTACCACCTCTCTGGGCATTAATTAAGCCATACCTAAAGCTCTGTAAGTGAGACAAGTTTGTCCTAAGGCTCTGTCATCAAAAGTTTTATCATTTACCCCCAGAGGTTCAGATATATTTAAAAAATGCCTCTCTTATGGACATCCTGGTCTTACACTGCTAAATAAAGAGGACCAGAGCAAACAAATTTGAGCACAGGGCATGTGATCATTTGTACTCCCTGGCTGTTAGTTCATTCCCTCACTCTGTTTTGAACTGTTCCAGCTTGCTGTTTCCAAGACAAAATTTAAGCGCAGTCTTAAACGCAGTTCACTCCAGGGACCATTTCCCAACAAAACTGCAAGCGTTCAGATCCCACCAGGTCAGCTCCCGAGAGGCTCACCTGTCCTCTCCTGACACGCCACAGGGCAGGCAATGTATACCTACATATACCCTTCATCTCCTGATATAAAAACCATCACTTCAGTGGGCCACAGCACAGCCCTTGCACTATTTAGATACTTTGAACCAACAAGAACACACACAATCGCAATCATCAATTTGTCCTATCTCAAAGTTTAAGCAGGGCTTAAGATTCATCAGTATTTCTTATTAGTCTTAAAAGCATCTTTTGACATCTGAGCACTAACTTATATTTCTTAAAAATGGGCTGTATGTTTCAGAGAAGAACTGCACAGCCTACTTAACATTTAGAAAAATGTTTTAAGGTCCTTGGAAGAAAAGCAAGATCTCATGTAAATTACGATATCACACAAAGTCTTAATTGGCAAAACTTCAATGACTTCAATTTAGAGAATAAATTTACGTACCCACTAAATTACTGATTTGCCTAAATACAAGGAAGAATTATTCACTCTCCCATTAATGAAAGACAGATTTTCAAATGACACACTTTTGTAGGTGAGAATCATTTAGTCTACCTGGATACTATCTCCAGAACTGCAGTACTTCAAAGCAGAGCATGAAACACTGCCGTATCAGGTTTTTTGGCTCCAGAAGGGTATTCTGAAATTAAGTGTAAAGGCCAGAAGCTAAAATGCTTAATCCTCTTATAATTTAATAATCCATTTTATTAAGAACAATGAGGGTATCACTACATTTTTTTCTTAACCATATCAAGAAGAAAAAAGCTAGTGCTTAACAAATAAAAACCAAGTTCATTAAAACTACATTTTCTACTAAAAGAAGGAAAAGCAAACCCCTTTAAATGTTGCCTTAAGGCAACAGATTTAGAAACATTTACTTAATCAGCACTCTTAAACAAACTTACTTAACAGTATTTCTCCATTACCATCTACTGTGAGAATCCTTAACTCAACAATATTGTAAATCCCTGAAAAGAAACAGTCAAGATGAAAGGCAAATAGACTAATGCATAATTGACAAAAGGACTAATGTTTAAAGAACTGGCAACACCAAAATCAGGACAGCTAGGTATCATCTCTAGCACCTTAAAGAAACAAAGCATCCTTGCTGCTCCAGGAATGAGAGAATTAAAAGAAATAAAAAACAACGGCCAAAAATAAACAAACAAAAAACCCCAAACAAGCAAACAAAACACCAACAAAAACCACCCCAAAATCAAATAAAACCAAACAGACCAGAAAACCAGCACTCCAAGGAATTTACACAGTGAGATGCATCTAGATTGTAGCTAGTCAAAACTGAGAAAGGACAAGATGCGCTCGTGAAGCTCAGCATAAAAAGGATCAGCCCCCCCGCCAATATTAGCAAAACTGACACCAAGTTCCCCTTCCGCGCAGAAAGGCAGGCATTCAGGGCCAAGCTACGAAATCCCATGCCAATCAGGTACACTGGCGCAGCGATGGCCCAGGCCCTCCGTGGTTTATGTCCCCTTGGACAGGAGTGATTAAGTCCCATTAGCGTCAATGGGAGGAAGGCATGCATAGCGAGGGGTGCAGGCTCCCTGGCAATTAACGCACAACGCGGCGATGGGGGCAGCAGCTGCGGGAGAGAAAAGAGGTGGGGGGGTAAAAAATAATAATACATATATCAGAGAGAAATGGCAGTTTCAAGCACAAGGAAAGCTCGCCATGTCTTTGGGATTTAATCACGCATTTTAAAGGAGAACAGAAAGGAGCAGGGGGGAAAAGATGGGCTCTAACCCAAACAGTATCATGAGCCACAAACAAAAGGGACTGGAAATCAGAAACTCTTCCATAGCGGGCAAAAAGCTCTGCGAGTTTCCGTCATTTCAAACTCAGTGTTGATAAGGGTCAAGAGGAAAATCCGTACTTTTAGGAATGTTTGCTGTAATCTGTTCTTTGAAAAATGACAGCTATGGAATGATTCAAGTAACTGCTGTGAAAAATCATCTGTTCTGCAAAAGGCAACTGGCAACTTCTCTGCCAGCTGGTATTTAAGAGACTATTTTATGTGAAGAAAAACAAAACATAATTACAGAATACGTTCATCCAAATTCACCAAAAGGTAAAATATATTTATTTTCTTGACTATAAATTATTAATAATTTGTCCTCTTAGACGTGCAAAAACACCAGTATCACAGCTATCAGCAATTTCTAAATCTGAAAAATATTCTTAGAAATCACGTGTGCAGATTATCAGTGCCAAAATCCATCATGTGGATCCAAGAGAAAAAAATTATCCACTAGCCTGTTCACCAGTAATCCTTTCAAGTTTTTCCCTCAGTGAATACCTAATCAGAGCAGCATACGGGAAGAGACACAGAAAGGGCCAAATTCTTCTGAGACAGATCCTCAGTGAAATTTGAAAGCTAAGTACATACAATTTTACAACCATTTGTAGATTCATATTTTAACTTAGTAGTTGCCTTCCAAACCATTCAAGAATAGCAATTCTGTTTACTTTGTTCTAAGTATTGCAACCTATATTTTATATTCATTGTGTAAATACATCTAACCTGGGGAGTTATTTACAGCACATAACACTTGGCATTGCAAATCACTGCTTAGTCTCAGGTTAAAAAAGAGCAAACAAATGAAACAGGATTACAAGGAGGAAATTTGCACATATTAAAATAATTTCATTGTATTTTTATCCTCTAAATATGCAGAAAGAGTGATCTCTATATACACCTACAAAGCACAAATTATACACCTACAGAGCACAAATTAAAAATTTGGTCACATAAATATTTATCTTACAGTTCCACTAACTGCAGAAGTTTATTCCACAAGCTGTTAATGAGAGGTTCTGAAACAAAGATAACTTCAAGCTTGATCTCAGAAGCATAATGGAGAGAGGGACGCGTAATCTCTATTTGAGCCAAACACTGCACATCCAACTTATGTACCGAGATAAATTCTGATCCTGCAAATATTTAGTTACTAGAACATCCAACGGAACTGGCCAAGGATGTCAACAGAAGCTCTGTTTATTGACTTATGCTAAGTGCCCACAAGACAAAACTCTGCTTATCTTTATTGATAGCGTGCTTAGAAAGTCAGGGGAACTGGACCATGCCTACCACTTCTGCTCAACAGCACTCACCAGGCCCACCTTAGCTACTCAGATGATTTGACCACAGCTGCAGAGCAAGTGGGAGAACAGTTCAAGTCACAAGTGCAAGCTATTATCTTTCTGTTTTAGCAAACATACAAAAATTAACTTCATTTAAAGCTGTTAGCAACTGCTTTATTTTTGAATTTTTGAAACATCTTATCTCGCCAGGCCCTTATTCAAGCAAAAGGCTTCTGTTTTGTCAGCTAAACTGGATCAAATAATGTTCGACAAACAAGAGTCTTCACTGCAAAAATTAAGTGGCTTACTAAGAGCACCCATGTAATTTAAAGAATTAGACTTGCTTTTATTATCTGCAGAATAACAGATTTAACTTAAAGCACGTGCTTGCAGTTTTTATAAAGTGAGATACTTTCATAATTAAAAAAAAACCAAACCACTTTGGCTGCTTTTTGCAATCTTTCTCCGAATTTGCATAATCAATTCAGCCTCGTTAACATTTCACATACACTACCTTATTCGGGTTTCCTGTTATTCGAAACACAGAAACACCACTGATAGAAATCAGACACCTAGACAGAAGCTCAGATCAGTGTTTAGTAAGCATGCTTTCAGAATATCCCCATTCTGAGAAGCACTCTTTATAAAGCAGACTTTAATTCCATCTAAAACAAACTAATTTAAATTTCAGTAGAACTACTATCTGTGTTAGCCTGTTCCCTACTCTGCCAAATCGGGTCACCTCAATGGTGGCATTCAGTCAGTCTTTCCCTTGGCTTATCCTCTAAAAACTATTTGTGCTAAATGGTAGGTAGGTATATTCTCAAATATTTTAAAGCTCACCCAAGAACTGTATCTCACAAATCACACCAATGGATTTTCAATATGCATTTTACTGTTCATATCTTCTAAAATTGAAAAAATTCATAAAGCTCAACGCTTGTAGTAAATTAGATATTAAGAAATGCAATTACTCATACATACTTGGTAAGAGCTACTTTTTAATTCAACTGGGTAGACAAAAATGAACATATTTCCCCATAAATGCTACTTCAGAAAAACCTGTCAGAAAATAGTCTACCTATCATGTCACTGTGATTTCACTACATTGACCTAGTGTTTCACATGAGTGCAGAGCAATAAATTTCCAAACCAAACAAGCTAAAATAAAATTTGATTACATATTTCTTCATCTCTCAGCTGAAGCTATTAAGTGGTAACCAGGTTATTATCAACATTCCTATTAACATTTGAGATGCTTTGTCTTCCCATCATCCTACACAGAGCCCCTCAGAACATAAATGCACAAAGATTGATTCAGGACTTAGCACCACTGGCAGGTGAGGGGGAGATGGGTTAGCAACCTTTTTTTTTTCCATGCCAAATCTATTCTTAGTTGTATTATCAAGCTAAAACTAGCAACCCTATCTTAATCTATAATTTTCTACTGTGTCTACAATAAAGCATTAAGGAGAAGAAACTTCATGGAAGAACCTTCAATTGTATCTGAAAGGGTTGTTTTAGCAACTGATTTGACTAATTAACACTGTTTACACACCAAGTTTGCTGGAGTTTTTTGCTTTAAGAATGGTTTATGTTGATTTAACTTCAAAACATTAGCATAAGGTGTGCTTAAACTGAAGCAAGAATGTCTAAAGAAGGCAATGCCTCGTTTAACTAAACTGATCTCTAAACCTCCTTAATTTAATCACTACACTTCTCTTGTGTACACAAGGCCTTTGTGTTACTGTAGCCTCTTGAAAAGGTGTAGGCTTCAAGAATACTGCGAGAAGAATGCTTGATGGACCACGCACCCAAAATGAACTGCAGTTTAGTACACAAGGCTTTGTTTGATTATTCCCCCCTAACCAGCTTGCCCTACACTAACAGCTGTTAGGACAGTTATATTTGCATGACAAGGAGGAAGAGATTTTTAACCATCCTGTGTGTAGGATGAGAAGAAATTGATACACATTTTGCCACCACAATAAACCAAAACATTATAACTTAGGCAAGCTATGGCTGGATAGACTAATATTTTTTTCCAAGATCTATGCAGGCACCGCATGAACACACACAGATGCAAAAAAAAAAAAAATGAAGGCGTTACTCAGCCAAAAAATTTACACTTAGCAAAAGGGATTTCATTTGCCACAGTCTATGCCTAAGCAAAACGAACAAAAGAATATCTTCCTGAAAGCAAATTTCACGTACAAGCAATCTGCATAACGAGCTTTTCTCCAGTAGCACTTGCCTTTTTCCATATAATCAAAGCTTATGCGGATGACGGCGCGCACGCTCCTGTTACAATGCCTTGGGAGAAAACCATAATTCAGTGAGGCCAGGCCCCACCTCACTTCCTTCACTAACAGGTGCCTAACCATCCTTGTGCCCCGGGCATGCAGCTGTGCCTTCCCTTCTCCTCCGGGGAGAGTTAACACTATCCTCGCCAGCCGCTGGACAACCCACATGGCTTGTAAAGAACTCTATACAACTCCTTCCCATGTAATTTGCCTCTTGGGAGGTCTCCAGTTTCTTCGCTTTTTGAATCTCACAGCGTTTGCTTCCAGGCTGCTCTATACCCTCCTTTCCAATCCCTTTTATAGCTTCTTCAGATTTTTATACTTGCGTACAATATGAGAGATGGCTTCATTACTCTATTGGTTTCTCCCTTACTATACTATTCCCTTACTTTATTTTCACATCCAGATCAATAAATGTCAAAGTGAGATTTTTCTCTCCTTTTTTCCTATTTTATGCCTCCCATCCCTATGTCTATTCTTTCTCTGATTTTTCTCTCCTGGCTTTGATTTTTTCCCTCTCACCTCACCTTCCTTGCTTGGTAATCAGTAACAACCATCTCCATCCCCTAACAGCAGAGGGGAGCCTCCTTTCTTCATCCAGGAAACAGGACACTGATTTAAGTGTAAAGAGACGCTTAAAATACAGTTGAGCACCTGCACAAGTTAGACATGGGCACAAATCCCAATTCTTTTTGCTATACCAGATCACACCAATAATTAATAAAGTACATTCCTGCCTTATGTGCCTCTTCTCTTTCGGTTTCCAACAGAGATTTTTCAGAGGCAAGACATAATTTCCTCTAATAGCTGTCAGTACTTTACTTGGCTCTACATGAAAACTGAACATTTAAAAAAACCTAGGCAAAACCCTCACATTTTTCTTCTAAAGCATTAATTCACGAAATATGTAAAGTGTTTTCTGTGTGTCATGGCTGCCTCATTTTTCTTTGTTTCTAAAAGCGACCTGCATCAGAAGAAAGGAAGATGTAACAACTAGAAAATGAAGCTACCTGGGACACATGGACAACATCTACCTAAACTACAGATTACATAGACTCATCTATAGGTATCTGGAAATTATATACAGGTCTGTAAATTAATGCATGGATGAGTTCCAAAGTGATAGAGGGTATACTAGCAAACTATTGGAAAATTTTCTGCTGTGAAATCGGTCCATCCCAACCAGCACTGTGCCTGAGCAGCTCCCGGGAAAGATAGGGCAGTTGAAACAACCCTTAGCCCATGGCCAAGAGTAGGCGGCTCAGAGACTGTCACAATTGTTGGAAAGAGCCAAAATTTACTAGCACAGACACTGGCTACTCCACAACAGCTGGCCTCAGTATTCAGGGACATTTTTAGGCATACAGACACAGCCAGAGATTTCCAAAGGATCTGACATATTTTTCCTCAAGTTTTCCTACTTTGCCACCTTACCCTACATCAACCCAACCCTGGAGGCTGTGTCACTGGGAGAGCTCAGAGATATCATGCTATCAATACCTTCCTGGTGTGGATGGGAAGTCTTCTCCTTGTTATCTGCAGACCACCCCTTACAGCTGAGAAAATCAACAAACTTCTGCAAGAAGATGAAAAGGTAGTAGAAGTTTCATTACCTCCTGTGTGATTTCATTTATAAAGCACACATGCAAAATACAGTCCTTTTGCTAGAGGGAAAAATCCCAGTTCACTTTTGGCTCTCTCTGAACTCCACACCCGCCGCTGGTGTCAGCCATGGTCGTGGGCGTTCAGTTTGATCCAGGGTTTGGCGTCGACCTTCTACAGCTCTTCAGTACTAGTGTATTTGGATAAAGTATTTTCCATCATCTTATTATTGCTCTGACATACTCATTTAGCTTTTTACATAAGCAAACTCTGATTTACTTTAATTTACTGCCAGAGTAAAGAACTCAAGAGTTTGGACTATTATTTATTTATTTATTTGACCTGATCTCTTGCCATACATGGGCAAGGCAGTCTACAGATAAGCACATCATGACCTAAACAGGCCAAGGGGCTAGGCAGGAACAGATTTTCTTGCTTTCACACTTGATTTCACACGCGTGGCATGTTGTTTTCTTTTGTGACAATATTTTGTGTCGAAGGGGGGTTTTTTTATTGCACAAAGACGGTTCTCAAGCAGAGTTCAGAGCTGAGGTAGACGGGGAGGGGGGGTTCTGAGAAACTAAGAAGAGGACAAGGAAGCTTTGAGCCACATAGGAAGTAATTTCAGGAATATTGGATAAATATCACACTTATGGAAGGACTAGAAGGAGGAGGAAAAAAAAAAAGAAAAAGAAACCAAGAAATCCAAACCCTGCTCTGTAACTTGCAAAACGTACCTTTCTAAAAAGACAAACATATAAAAGCAGAAAAGCACGGCATTTGTATGTGAGCTCCACTTACTTCATGAAACCAACTGAAAGGCTATTATTAACATCAATTTTACAGAAACATATAATTTTCTTATGAGAAACTTGTTGGTCTTTTCCTTTATTTTTTTCAGCCAATATACCTGCCCAGAAAACCAACGTAACTTGAGACATAGCTCTGCCCTGTATCAGAGACTTGAGTATCTGTGTGAACATCAGGGTATACGCCATATTTTCGGGCAGTAGTGGAAGCAAAGATTTTTAGAATAAAGCATACATCAACAGTGACATCTTTCATAGACGCTTGGTTTCCCACCTAGAACCAGTGCTGGAATACTGCAAAAATCCTTTGCACTTATAGGGCCAGAGCTCCCAAGGCAGCTCCTAACACGGTCCCTGAAAGAAATATTTTACATGCACCAGAATTTCTGTTTTTGTCAATAGCAACATATCAGCATATGCACTGAGTCACCGCAGATGATCTCCCAAGCCAGACATCCATCCATACAAATACAGAATTTGCCGTGGCAAAATTTGTAAGAAAGAACTTTTTTCAGATAGAGCACAAGATACATTTCATTTGAGCCATCAGGTACTTTAGAAACAAAACCATTTTAAAGAGATCCTACTTTTATGCCTGTATCGGGGTGAATAAGGTAGAATAAATGACTAGGGTAAGATTATACACAACGTACTTCACAGCAAAAAAGGAGCCATGGGAAGGCTGGTTTTCTCCCTTTGGGCCTTCAAATCTTATCTAAGCAAGCACCTTCTTAATATTATTCTTTTACTCGCTATATTGGAGTTCTTGGACCCAAGGCAAGCATAACTGTGAAGTTATAAATAGCTGCTGTCCAACTGCAAAGTTAGTTAAAATCACAACAAAAACCCGCTCCACTGATACACTTTGCCACCTGCCTAACGATGTCTTTTAGGCAGTATTACATATGTATGCCTATAATGATTTACACTGCAATCCAATGACACCCAGTATATCACAAAGATTGATGTTGAACATCATAAATTTTTATACTGAGTAAGAACAAAAGTATTTAGGACAATGATTCATTAGTTATAAGTAAAATAAGAGAGTCAAAGGACAAATTCTGGCTGTATAGAAGCCAATAGCAAAATATCTCCAAGCTTTAAGCAAAGAGTAAAAGTGAAGTAGTAAATGGACCTCTGACCAGTGCTTCTGCTTCACCAAGCTATTTGTATAGTTTTACCACATTAAGCTGTAACACAAGCCAGTTAGTTTTTACTTTAATGCCTTCCTCAAAAACTTCCTGACTTAGAAACAGTTCTTGTCCACAGAAACTCCCAAAATCTGTCATTTCCACACTTTCTCCAAAAACAAGAAAGGAAACAAATCTTTTTGTTTTACTTATTCTTCCCTGCCACCAGCGTGGGAAAGCTGTCATCCTCTCGGCTTCCCTACCTATTAGGGGTTTCTCATGGCAAAGCAGGCAACAGACCATCCACCAGCCTTTACTGGTCGTGACACACGCAGGTGGTGGTCTTTCAGGACTCACTGGTGGCAGCAATGGTAAGCACCTGTCTGCAATATTCTGTTTATGGCATGACCAATTAAGTGGAAACTGGGTCACTTCTGAATACAGAAGAAAACGCAGTAGGGGTATGCAATTGACTCTTGTGACAAAGGGTTCATCAAGCGTTGCCAAGATTAATTTAAACCCTCAGGGCTTAAATCTGGGAACGAGTTTCCCCTCTGATAAAGGAAGAATCAGTTTTCCCCTTCTGTTTTTGGAAAATATTGCAGAGGCAGCATGCCAGACAGCTTCCATATACCAGATACCTGCTTACACTCTAAAATGGATAGAAGGAAGAAGGTATATTTAGGCAGCAAGGTACAGAGATTGAGAGAGAGAAGAGATTGCACTGGCTAAGATGCTCATGGTGGCAGCCAACAGGTCTGCAAACTCCGTTGGGTGCTGATGCGGTGCCCCCACCTGCACTCCTGCTCAGTCTGCCAGGAGTTACAGGATGAGAATCTTCTTCCAGCAGCTGCCCCAGGCACACTGGGCACAGTTACCTGGGAGAGCAATAACCAGCTGCCTTCAACCCTGAGAGTCGGTGGGAAACATTAAAAGCTGGCTTAGGCAGATTTGCGGGGTAAGGAATGAAAGACGAATCACTGCAATACTTCTCCCTGGATTTTGTCTGCCATGATCACATCGCTATGCCTGGAAACACCCTGAATAGATTATTTGCTAATACCTGTTAGTAATTTTTTTTTCTTTTTTTTAAGCGTAAAAGATCTTTTTAGGCTCCCTAGACTTTCTCTCCGGTAGAGGCAGCAGAATATTGCATTCTAATGGTTTTAGTGATCAAAGGAAAACACTTATGTGTTCATGGTTATTTTTGAAAATGAAAGGGAGATAAAATTAAAAACCAGAAATCTTCCACATACGATTCTGCTGTAAATCTCTCCAGTTTACACAATAGATAGGAGAGAGAAAAAAGTACTAGCAGAATATAAGAAATGGTTGTTTGAAAGGAAAACAAGAGCTTGTGAGGATGGCATGCTTCATTAAACAGATAACGTAAAGATTTTTATTTTTCAGCATAATAAATGACTTCTTTTGTTCAATAATCTTTTTCACTGGTAAAGTTATTGAAAAGCTTTTACATGATAAGTTGTCAGCATTCTATATGGCAGAAAAATCCGCTAACTCAATGGGAGGCTGTCATAAATGTCAGCGCTAGGCAGGTACTAGACTATTATTTTTTTTCTCTACAATTAAGTAAATTCTCAGTATGTTAAAATGTACATTATAAGAGCAGGTGAAAAAAAACTATGAGAAAAGCAGTGAATGAATCAATTCATTATGCATCTTTTCACTACCGAGTTCTTCCTTCTTCTGTTACTTTACCTTCTAAGCCTTCCAGTTAAGCTTTACATTTAGTCAGACAAGCTGTCTCCTACAAGTAACGAATATATGGTTTTCACTATGACATAATATCTTTCCATATACAAGCGCTACACAACTACAATTACATTTTCACTAGCTAGATGATAAAGGAAACTTTGATTGTGCTTTCTGTAAAAAATCCATAAATAAGAGGTTAAAAAGAAGATGTGAAATGAAAAGCACATTTGAAATTGAAATACATAAGTAAGCAGACAGCCATGTATATGTGTGAATTTTTTTTTCTATATAATGCAGTGTGCTGGGTAGCAGCTTAATCAGCTGAGACCAAATGATTACTTGGCATCAATAACCCCTATTATGAGTTGTGATTTTTTTTTTAAATTAGAAGCGTTTAAATAACAGGACAAGTATGAAATTACTGAAGAAAAAGTAACAATTTTTTTGATAAATCTAATTTCACATGGGTTCATAAGCACTTCATAAGCTTTGTTCTGTAACTAAAAGGACTTTAATTTGAAAAGTTCATCAGATAAAAAAAAAATATTTCCCATAGCCCTTGTGACACATTTAATTTTACAGATCTGTTGGTTTGGGGTTGTTTTTTTTTTTTAAGTAATGCATACAGCTCTAGGTTAAATCATTGGACACCTGTGAGGAAGGAAGAACAAAGGAACACTCAAAGCCGCAGGGAATTGCCATATTCTCCATTTCAGCAGTGAGATAAACTACTGGAAGATTCTGACCAAGATGCAGAGTAGCACCTGCACCCAACCCCATACTCTCAGAAAATCAGTGAGTTTTTCCACTTACTTGCAATTATTGGTGCTGAATTGGGGCCTAAAGAAGAAACTGCAGAATAAAAGAGCAGATGGAAACCCCAGAAGAGCAGATGAAGAACTGCCAAGAGTGACTGAGGTGAAACAGAGCCAAATATTTTTATCAACTCCTAAACCAAGACATTCTTGGTAGTGAGATCAGAAGCTGAGCAATCACACCAAATTATGCTTTAACCTGAGATGAAAATTTTAATTTTGTTCTTTCAGCCAGTATAAACAATAAAATAAAAGAAAAGCATAATAGGAACTTTCTAAATATAGCCAACAAAACCAGAGACAACCTTATAACTTACAAGCTCTGGAAGGGAAGTCCATTTGAAAAAAAAAAAATAAAAAAAATACTGGATATAAAGGGGAGATGCTGCACAGCAATTTTGTTTCACGGAGATAAGCGTGGCTTGTAAGATGAAAGTTACTTATCTCTTATGGTTTTATGGAGTGTTTGTTGTGCTGATGGAAGGCAAAGGTCAGGCCTACACTAAAGCAACTTTAGCTGATTATTCAGAAGTCAGGGTTCAAGTTTTTATTGCTGGGGTTTCTATTAACAAGCCTGCCTCTTGGGCGAACTGAAAGGTGATGTCCTGTTCCAGACTACTGGTGCACAACAGTCTGGCTCCATGAGGTGCACTCCTGGGAAAGGTGTCTGTGATGGGCTGAGAGGACGAGAAAAGCTTTCAGGGACTGTTCGGGAATGAGCGTGCCTGATCAAAAAAACTAGTCTCTCCAAACTTCCATTCACCAAATGCAAAAATAAGAGATTGAGTTCTGGCACTTTCCCCCTAGGAGAGGAGGGGACAGAAATCCTGGGATTCATTAACGACCTCTGCTGAGTATTTTTACAGGCAGATCTACAAAGGCTCTGTACACAAAGCAGTTTTTCATTAAAAAAACCCAACCAAACAAAAAAAAAAAAAAAAACAAACCTACATATTGTCCTGAGTGGGAACAAGGAGGACCAGTGTGGAAGACAAGATATGCATCTTTGAAGGTGAGGAAATGTAACACTCCCTTTTGAACCTAAAACTATCTGGAAAAGCAATCAAACCATCAGAAAAGACCTGTATGTTTTAGAATATGGCGTTTGTACCAAAACCTGCCCTTGACATGCAAAAAGGATGACCACCTGCGTAAGGGGACATTTAATTGAGCTATAATGAATTTTAGCTTCTTTAGGAATTACCCGACAAATGCACAGCAAAGGCATCATTTCTTTTTTCCCCTCCCACCCAGCTCCTCTCCCTCCTACAGCTGCTCCCAACATGTTGCTCAGTCCTCGCCGCTCTTCCCATGCCTAAGCGTTGAAGAGACTGAACAACAGGAATTGTCTTCCCACGGTGCTAAGCGCTCGGAGCCCCCCCACAAGCCCCAGCTTTACGGTGCTTTCTTCCTAGTCCATCTTAACCACTGTTTACCGAGGAATCCGAGTCCCCAGAGAGCGAGTATTTGCACTGGCCGCTGCCAACAGGCAGCGCGAGCATTTTGTTTGCTGCCGATGAAAGCTAAGAACCGTGCAGCCAGATCTGAAAGTAAGACCCTAGATGACAGATATGACACAGAAACAACCAGCTGTTTCATTGTTTTACGTTGCACAACATCAAGCAACTGGAAATGGGTTTTAGCCGTAAAGAGAAGGCCCAACCGGTGAGGATGACTTTTGGGCAGCCCAAAGTGAATATTTAACACTTGAGTGCGCACAAGAGTTCGCTGAAAGTGACCTTGATAACGTGGTTGTCTGCCACGTTAAAGCAGAAGCAAAAAAATTGTATATAGTGAGGGCAATGCTTCATATATAGTTAAAGAGGCTTCCTTTGTAATGCGTGCATAAGTAGCGTGCTTTGGCAAAAAACAAAACAAAAATGAATACACACCAAGCGCCTTCAAAATCTGAACTAGTGGTTACAATTTTGGGACAGACAATTTGGCACAGACACATTCCTACTGATAAATAAAAATGTGGTTTTGAAGGCAGCAGTATACTGCACTTCACTGGAGAATTTGCTTTCATTCTCCCACAAAATAGTCCATCAATGCATTAGCTCAATACTACCATTTATTTTTTTTTTTATTACTAGATGAACATGTTTTGTGTTTGGATGAGATATGGCTGACAGCTCATTTTTCCCTTGCAGTCAACTCAATCTCATCCAAACTATTAATGTAAGAGAGTTCCAAGACAGATTTGCCAGTGGATGTTAAGTCAGTTCCCACTGACTTAACTGAGGACAAAACTCAGCCCTTAAGCAACAGACAAAATGTTAACTGGTACAGCTACTGAGTACACAGAGTTTCGTCTCTCTCCATGAGAAATGGGCATGAAGCAATATATTTAGCAGACCAAGCAACTTATGTAATGTTCTTGTTGCTTTTATCAACATTTTCACTATGTACTTGCAGTTCACTTTGGTATGGCTTGTTTTGCTATAAAATGAGCTCCTCTACCACAAACATATTTCCGAAAGTACAGTAACTGGATCAAAATAAAGACATACTTTGTTTCCAGGAAAAATATGCATACTACATAGAAGAGTAAGCTTTTAAAGCAAGTCACCTTCAAACACAAAAGTGTTCCCCAGGCAGATTTTACAACTCTTAATATAATATTAACCTGTTTTGTAAACCAGTGAAGTGGCTAGCAAACGCTTCTGCAAGATTTTATCTAGAACAAATAATGACAGCAATTTCCCATTTTTCAATTATATTACCAAATTCCATAAAATCTTCACAGTTAAAACTCAAGTTCATGCACTTATTCAGGTTACGGTTTATCTGTCAAATTGTCCCTGTGTCAGCATACGCCACAGCTAAATGTCCCAACACCCTCAGTTTTAATTGACCTTAATGGAGCTCACTGAAAAGGAGTGAAGTCTCGCTTTGTAACCACGTATGTTCATTTCAATAGCATAAATGAAGCAGACATTTTATAACCAAAACTTGCAAATGTTTTAGTACAATAAGTATCCTAAGTCTAAGCTGATGACCTAAAAAAACATCAAACTGCCACAGCTACCTATAAACATAAGAATTAAAATGCAATGTCATTTATATAAGCAACAACTGGAATAATAATTTTAGAATTACCCAGTTTCATACTACTCTATTAACTTCTCTGTTGAACAGAAACTTGACAACTCCAGTCAGGGCAAACTTCAACAATCTCCCTCAGGCAGCCCTCCTTAGGCATATTTTTATCTCAATTACACTTCTACAAGCTTGTGATGCACTGACAAACTTTCCTCACAGATGTGTCACTGAATGCATCAATAAATATCACAGTTTATTACTAGCTATATTCCAAAAAATCAAAACCAATCAATCCATAGGCCAGTCCATGCACAGATGCACTACTCCCTCTCACAAACTCGCAGTACTGTGTGTCTACTAACTACCTATTTCTTCCTACATGAATGTAAGAAAACTGACATGAAGATACTCAGTGCAAGCTTTATTTCACAGAGAATTAGCAACTTCTCTGAAAAGAACCACAAACTCAGCAAAGCAAAACCGTCTAAGGTAAACTATAGATGTGCTATAATATCATAAAACAAATATGACCCATGCAATACAGAAATTAAACAGCTAAATAATATGACGATGTGCAAATAGGCCAGAGATCACTTACCTGGCTGAAAGCTAAACATCCAATAATGGACCCAAATCCTTGCTTCAAAAGTCAAGATGAAAATAATGTAAATATTTGAGACAATTTTGCCCTGTGTGTTCATGCAATAGCAGAATTTGTTGGTTTGCATTTTTCTTCCAGAAAGAACATCTACATCTAACTGCAGGAATTAATTTAGATCACAGGTGGTGAGAACAGCCTCTCTTACATAAAAATAAAATTATAAGGCGGGGGGGGGGGAACATGACACGACCCTACAACATGGAAGCAAAGTAGTCCTTGCTACAAGAAAACATTATCAAACTTAAAATTCTTTAGCAGTTACCATTTAAGATAAAAATTGACTACACAACAAATTATTAGAACCACTGACAATATATTATGCTTGTTAACCAAACCTAGCCTTTTGGGTAAAACCAGGGGCAGATTTTGACTGAAGACAACAGAAATTGCCTGGCCTTATAATGAAGCTGACTTTGTCTCTTCCTGTAACAGCTAGTTTTGCTTCTGCAAGAAGCAAAGCACAAATAACATAGGTACTTGGACTTCGTATGCTTGTACTGTATATACTTCAAGGCAACATTTTGCATGCTATCCAATCAGTAGTTTTATATTTGGCATAAATATATTTCCATGTCTATTACCAAAAGAGTAATTTTATTATTCTTCTCTGAGCAGCATTCTTAACTAAATCATATACTAGCTTTTAATATTATTTTGTTGTGATTGATTATAACATATATGAAAATTGAACTGAACTTCAATTTGTTATGTTTAATTACTGATCAAATTTACTATCCAACAATACAAATACCAAAATTCAGTTAGTGCGTACCTCATTCTCACGCACAATTTTAAAACTATATACATGCAGTTGTGTTATATGCAAACATATTCACACTGCCCTCTGCGCCAGTTAGTGTTCCCTCTCCTCAGAGCCCCAAAAAAAGTGGGGTTTTTTTTCATTTATTATGTGGAACCATATGACACATTTTTAAAATAACCAGAAATTCTTAACTGCGGACACTGACAATACAGGCACTTTAACAGAACACATCAACATTTATCTGATAGGTTAGTTAAAAATCTTATGGTTTTTGCCACGTGCACAAAGGATGAGGAACAGTTGTTGGCATCTCACCAGTGTCCCCCAGTAACAGCAGGTAGGCACAGGAGCCTCTTCTCCCTCTTCCTCTGAATCAGGAGGAAATACGGAAAAGGACTGCTGGGAGAGAACTGACCCTTAGGGGCAAAAGAAAGGGCAAAGTGGCGTTGCTGGGAAGGGAGGTGGGGAGCAATGGGTATAAATGACAGTCCCCAACTTTCAGCTTTCAAAATCAGGATCTTAATATCCAAAAACTGCCATAAAAAATGGCAATCTCCACTTTCCTCCTGTAGCCAACTCTCAGAAAATGCCATCCACTCTGCCTCCCCTAGTGCCAAGTCTCAAACAACACGGGGAGCACCGCTTGTCAGCCAAGGGGAGCTCCTGGCAGAGAGCACTTAACTGCCTTTACAAAGGAGACTGAAGACAGACCAAAGGACCAGTTGACAAGATGGGCACGACCCAACAGTCCTGCTTCCCTCCAAAGCAACAGTGACCTCGACATCAGGCCTGCACAGCACGATGGCTTCCACGCAAGCTAGAAAGCTGACAGCTCTTTCAGTGGGAGAAATGCTGGTTCACACCACCCTCTCTTGATGGTACTCCATGAAAGTCACACCAATTAAGTTTACGTTCAAATTCTGGAAAGTCTGAATGAGGGATACGCAGTAAAAACTGTGAGAGAAACTAGCAGGAAAAAAAAAAAAACAACACACAAGCTGTGAAGTCTTTTCTGTACTTTTTTCCATGTATCCCCAAAATTTCCAGCTGGACAGCTGCTGGGGAATGAGGCCTTTGAAAGATGACACATACAGAGGGCTAACTATGGTGAGCGTTTCCCGTCTCCAGTGAACCAAGAACATTTTTCCTCCTGGATACATACAGCAAAACAAGCCAAAAATTATTAGACACTGTCCCAGTATCTCTTCTATTATAGAGAAAGGCTTTTGGGAAATGGTGTACATTTCGCCAAGTTTCCTTTGAGTCAGCTGTGAGTTTCTTACATGCCAAATGTTGTTAAAATAGAAAGTATAGAAGTTGACAGTAACAACTGAACCAAAAGTTTGGTGCTGTGGCTTTAATTTAAATCAGAGCTAAGATAGGATTCTGAATGTTTTGGGGTTTAATATGTATGTTAGAGAAAAATGTACCAAAGACAACAGATTAAAAAAGAGACAAAAATTATTTAAAAAAATCCTCTTCTGTACACAGAAGATGACAGATGCATCATATACAGTAAAAATACTTAATAGGATGTCTGAAGCTCACGTTTCATTCTTTCTTAAGAGGCATACAAAAAGCTTTATTACACTATTTTTATACTTTACATTACAACTAATATTTAGAACTTCAGTACTTATACCAATCCAAATGGTAAAACTTTCGGGAAAAAAACCCAGAAAATTAGTTATTGAACTGAGTGCACATGTAAAAGTATTTTTATTTTAAACATGTCTTCGGTACTTTTTGTGAGGCACACTATACTATTTTTATTGTAGTAAAATCATAACATACTTCAGTTCTTTAGTATCCCTTAATTCTCATGTAAGTTTACATTAACAAATGTCAACACATCTACCGCTATCATAAAAAAAGGATTTTCAAAATGTACAAGAGGACACCTAAAGCATCACGGGAAGGTTGGGTTTGTCTTGCTACCACAAGCTTTCTAAAATTCACTCCACTGACCCCTGGATACTGCAGCAAGTGCCCTCCAGACTCAGGGGGGAGCTGCAGGATTTATTCCCGAGTGCGGTGTGGCATGCAGCCAAAGGAGTCATTTAGAGGAGTTTTTGGCCAAGCAGGAAAGTGTTCCATTTCTTCTGCCATTCATTGAGACCCACGAGGAAACTGAGACAGGAAGTCAGGCTTCCAGATAATAGGAGTGTTCCTAATGATGTCCTTTGGCTCGCAGCGCAGAACAGTTCCTCTATGCTCGCCCTTGCTACAACATCATCTCTCTATATAATTTCCCACTGCAGAGGGGGAACAGCAACAAAAGCATTTTAAATGAGTTTTCCTTTGCACCCAATTCAAAAGGGCCCAGTTAAATTGCATGGATTACCTGCTTCTGTATGGTGTATGAACAGCAACTAATTGTTTCTTAAAAACAGTTATTTACACTTGAAATTGCATAATAGCGTAATGCCTCTTCGGAAAGATTCCTCTGTTGCAATGCCTACATATATATCTCTCTCTCTTAAGACTTCACAAAACACCAAAAAGCTAATTACACCACAATTACCTGGGTACATCTTGCCTCCATTGTAAAGGACTGTTGAAAAAACATACCTCCGGTAAATCTCAGCAAAGTGGCCCTAAATATAATTTTTCCTCAGGTTCAATTTCTGACCTCATTAAGGGGAGTGACCCCATGCTACTCATCTCAGTAAAAGTAACAAGAGATCCTGAGAGGGACTGCAGTCTGGGTGAAGAATTCAGCCTTATAAGTTGCACGACATAAACATTTAGTATTCCTGCATAAACGTGCCAGGAAACACAAATCAGATAAAAAATGAAGACCCTACTTTATAATAAAGGAAAAAAAAAAAACCCACCTTCATTGGCTGCTGTGGGTCCCTGCCCTGGGCATAGTTGCCTACTGTACAGTCCACACCGTGGCCCACCTACCACAATCCAGGGCCCGTAACACATCATTAATGCAGGCTCTTCCACATCCCACCTACAGGATCTGCTGTATCCCCTGGCAGGATACGATGCAGTGTTACTGTAGCTACAATCGTCCAAAGAGATGAAAGTCAGAGTTTGCAAGGGAAGTAGCTATCTTTTCTTAGACCAACCTTACAGAGAGAAAAAGTCTAACAAACTTTCAGACATGCAATCTTAATAAGCCATGGCATTTTACCAGGTGGAAGAGCCCCTGAACAATCCACAGCAGTGTGCAAAAGCAAAACCAGAAGATCTGTGCGAGAACAACTCATCCACATTTAACTGAATGACATGCTGGAACAAAATACCGCTAGGAATTTTGGTATGTGTATCATTGTTTTAATTAAGTTAACTACCTTAGCAGCAGCTGAATAAAGAGAGTAGTTTGATCTGCAGTGAAAGTGCACTCACAGAAGTTTCTGCTAGAAATCGCCTGTCTACAGCTGCAGAGGGCTCAGCACATGGTAATTCACCTCTTGTTTGCATCTCAGTTTTTACCTGCTTACCTGGCTTCCCCTGGCAGATAAACCATGTACCGCTTTGTGATGTCAGTTTATTCCCTATGACTTCTCTAAGCACATATCCAACCTTAAACACAGATACCTGTGACTGTCCAGACAACAAACCAGAAGGAAAACAAAATCCAAAACTGATTATGAAGAGGGAAGGAAGTAAAGGTACAATGCATGTTTGGCAGTGTCCTGGCGAGACAGAAGTCCCTGCAGGTCCATTAGTGCAGGAGCAAATCTCATGCATGCTCCTTTCCAGTGGACAGCCATCTGTAGAAAGAGTTTATCTTGATATCAGAACAGCCATAAAGAACTAAAAGGAATCAGAATTGAATGGGGATATTAAGTTGGTTCTTTAGCACACGCAAGTGGATTCCAAATCTTATCTAGATCTTTGCTGATTTCCATGATACATCATCTGCTTGTTGGAAGGAGAGGAGAGGAGAATTTCTCCACTGATAAGACCTGAGACATTTTAGGTCAATGAAGCCAAGCCACAGTATGCGAGCAGAAACCAAAGGTCAAATATTTTTTCTTCTTCTACAAAATTATGTAGTTACAACTATTACTATTCATGTTAATTTTTGTTGATTTTTTTTCCTTAGGGCCAAGTTTGAGCTTGCTCATCATTAGGAAAGACAAACAAAAGGTTTACATTTATAATCAAGCCTTTCTAGAACCGCTAGATCAATGAATCAGCAAAAATACATTATACGTGATGGAATGCTCTACCATACTCCAAATAAATCTAACAGACACTTTTTTAAAATCTAAAAGAATAGCCAAGAAAAAATAATTTTGCCTAAGTTGAAAAAATTATGACTTTAGCTAGCTCCTCACATTGTTGACTTAAATCACCATAGAATAGCTTGCATTTCGCTCTAATGTTTTAGTTTTAGCCCTCTCAAAATCTGCACATCTCCGTAAACACAGTTACTGATCGAGGAGGCATCTCTGTATTTGGTTCTCTTCCATAATGCAAAAGGGAGCCCACGGTATAAGTTCTCTTTACCCAAGTTTCACTTCTGTAGACACATTGACTGTGATCCATCAGTGCTACAATTCATGCTTAATTCAGCTTCTTCCATTGTAAAGGTATTATGAATGAAAACATCCAAAAGACCTGAACCGGGTTTCTGTACTTTCAACTGTACTTCATGTGTGAAAGGGTTCCATCCTTAAGAATGCAGATAAAGGACTGGGGAAGAAAAAAAAAAAAAAAGGAAAGCCCTCTCCTACACCCTCCACTCTCCACCCGTCCTTCAATTCAGGGACCAAAGGTTCTACAAACTGTAAAAGGAGAATCTTTTCATGATGGGCAAAGATTTTTCTCCTTCCTTCCCCCGCCAAATAACTCCAGAAAACTCCGTAACTAAAGCCAAGTAAAGGACTTCCTTCAAACAAGTATCCTTAGTCAAATCTAGACTCATTTATCACCTGCCATTCTCACTCAGGCCATGATTAAAGTTCAACACACTGAAGAAACGACATCAGAAAGACAACAGAAGTTTGTGAAACACTAAAGTAACAAACTGTGTGGTTAAACGCAAGATCTGCACTGAGTTAGACTATGTCATAAGGATACCTAGGTCTATCTTGCAATCTAGAGTTTTTGCAATCCATCCAAATTATACGTAGCTTTAAAAAAAAAAAACATACACTTCCTGCTCTGTTTTTATTTTACTATTTAACTAATACTTCAACTTATTAAATACATCAGGATAGTAGTACACCTGTTCCTCCTAGTTTTCCAAGATCTCTTTAGCTTCTAGCAGCCTCTGGGATAGGAAATGTTTTAATTTTGGGATATTGTAAATTACTGAAGAGACTTTCAGTGCTTGTCAAACTTTAGCTAATGGTACATGATTTTTCTGATATTATTACAAGCTACATTGACATCAGTTTCACATGCCTGCTGTATTTTGTAACTTATGGCTTATTATCTTTGACTTTACGTATCTTGAAATTACATAGATAAGGAACTGTATATGAAACTGCAACCATCATGTTTGTCAGCATCTTTAGCCATTCATCAGATTGAACAATTAATAAAGTATTCAGCTATGACAAGAAGAAACCTATCTCTAAAGGCTGAGAAATTATTGCAGTAATCTAAATCCAGTCTTATCCCGAGGCTTCTTTTGAGGGGGGGGAGGGAGGGGGGGGGGTCGAAATCAGATGCTCTTGCAAGCTGCTGGATTTTTTTTCACACCCCAGTCCAGCAAGAAAGAACCTGCAATCACAAGGTCACTGAATGTAAGATTTCATGATAGTCTTGTGTTAGTGATGACAACTACAGAAACTGGGGCAAAAATCCAACTGCCTTCATTAATGTGCCTGCAAAGCATGCGAGCACATGAATACAAGTGAGCCATAGCCCAAGTACACAGGAGTAAATTAGTCAGCTCTGCACTTTATTACTTATTCACCTATAAATATTATCTCTAAAGTAACTGGAAACATTCCCACTGAGTTCAATAGCCTCTAGATCAGGTTTAACACACAGATTAATGTGGTGTTTCCCAGTGAAAAAAAAAGAAAGAAAGAAAGAAGGCACCCACGTGATCTGTACACGCAACTTTAAAGATCCTATATAGGAACTTCTACAGGCATCTGTGCTTCAGCGACACCTCAGGTAATCAGGTGAGCATGTGCACACGTGTTTAAAGATAAGCATGTACAAAAGTGCTCCACTGGACCCATAATGAAAAACTATATACATTAGGTAAAAGCAGTTTTCTTCTTGCATACATTCATTTTCATCAAACACAGTTGGTCACTGCATTTACAGTCACACTGAGCTTTGAAATTCATTGACTTCCCAAAATAGCCAAATTGCATTTATCTTTCAGGCATGCTACAAGACATGAGTTTTTGAAATAGCATTTAGGGAGGGCTGAGGAACAAAGGAACTGCAACACTGGATCAGATCCAAGGTCCTGTCTCTGACAGCAGTCACCACCAGCTGCTCCACAGAAAGAAACAAGAATCTGCAGTAGGTAGACAAGGATAATCTTGCCACACGTTAGGGTTCATCCTGGTTTCCAGCTACTAAAGACTGGCTTGAACTCTGAAGCCGGAGGTATAAAATCCACTTGAAAATGTTGTCATTATTAATTCTCAGTGCTCCAGACACCCCTGCTAGCTATGTAAATGTCATATCATGTATCCGAACACTGCCTCAGTGGAATCCTTTAGCAGACTTCAATCTAAAAGAAGTTGCGTAAAAACCCCACGTATCTCCTTGTCTCAGTTCTGAATTTAGCACTTCAGATTTTAACAGACTAATAGAAATAGAAACCAAAAACTCCTTTTTTATCTTCTTGTATAATTTCTTAAATTGTACATGTTTATCACGGCCCTTCTCTTTCCTTTTCTGTTTTCTAACTTGAACATCTTTTTACCCTGTTTTCATTAGTTTTTCCAATAATCGAACCTTTGTGTAATAAAACACTTATCTGCATGACTCTGGTTCCTTAGCTATTTATAGGCTGGAATTTTTTTCTTGTCTAAGGCTTTGTTGCGGGTTTGTGGGGATTTTTTTAATAATTTCTTTTCCAGGCATGAAAGATTAATCTATATTAGTTTTCAGAGTGTGATGCCGTTACAGCACATCAGTAACAACAGAATAAGGATTCCAGAATTTAGTCCTGAACCAATCATCTTGAATAGCTGCACAGTTAAAGACTGAGCAGTTTATATGATGACAAAAGGATGGACTGATCAGAGATCCTGATACTAACATGAAGATCACAAAAAGCTGGGTAACATACCTTCATCATGATGTTTTTGCATGGAAACACACTATACTCTTAGTCAGAAAAGGGCTAAGTGGATTTCCCGAACACAAAATGGCTAATTTATCAATTTGCCTATATGCATATACATCTTTACAAAGGATGAAATAGACAATTATAAGTATGGGAACAGTTGTCAAGTAGTGAAGCTTAACCCACCTGCAAATAAAACTGAAGTAAGAGCACAATTGTAAGAGTAATGTTGAGTAAAGGGAAAAAAGCGAGTACAAGCAAAAATGAAGATGTATGCAAATTTGTTATAAATATAAGGACATTTTACCAGATGGAGAAATTGGGCAGTTCATCGTCATGTTCTCACACCCGCAGAGTTGTTCTAAAACTACTCTTCGTGAAAGCAAATATAATTGGCTGTGCAAGTAAACTGTTTAACTAAATCTTGATATTATGTAAGAACCATCTGAAATTATTTTCTTTACTTATCTTGAGTACATTATCTGGAAACAGAGAAGCTCTGCCTCTTGGCCGCTCTTTCTAGAATCACTGTGCCCTATTCAAAATTCTTTCTACTTTATTGGGGAAGCGGAAAAATGTTGAAGGTCTTGAGTGAAACAATACCCACGACAGCAAGAATGTTCCTAACTAGCACCTATTAAAATGTCAGACACCGATAAAACGGATTCATTTTTGTTTAATAACAATTAGAGTTATTACTAGGAATATGTTTAACTGCTGCTACCCACATAAGAATAACGTAACCCATCTGCACAGCTCTTTAGGTATATCCCTCTCAGCTGATGTCCATGGCCCCCCACTTCTTCCAAGAGCTGGTATTTGAACTCCACCACACCGTTTACAATATTTAAGGAGCACAATGCAGCTGGTGAGATACTGGCACCTTTCAAATGCAGCAATGTATCTCTGTCATTCAATTTTTGTAGGAAAAGTGATGAAATTCATCAGGACAGCAAGACAGATAATTTCTAAATTCAGATTTAAATGCACTGAAAATAAGTTTTAAAATAAACACTTTCGTTTCCATTTTTGTGTCCTGATATTGTTGATGAGACAGAGTTCCAATACTTACCATTATTTAATATAATATTAAAAATTTGATATTTTGTCAGTGACATATGAGAATACCAACCTAGAAACCTCCGAAAGTTTGAATACTGACAAGACGTGCCATTAGACTGACAGTGACAGTCCTAACACAGCTGAACTTATTTTGCTGGGTGGCACCAACTTCTAAAGCATGATTTATGACTATTTTAAAATTAAAACTCCCATGTATTTTACACAAAATTTAAGCAAAATTATCCTTTTAAGTGTTTCATGTGACAGAAATTGTTGCTAAGAATGTTCATATGCTTTAAATTACTAAAAGGATACCCCAGACCAGGCGTATTGTTCTGCAATATAATTTATAACCGTCAATATGAAGAAAAAAAAATTCAAAATCAATTCCTAGTCAATTATTGATAGACTTTATCTCAATAAAGTATATAGAGCAAAGAAGCTGGTTAAATACACACTGCATATCCTATTAGGCATCACAGTTCACGCATACCTCAAGAAAAAAATTAGGAGTTATTTTAGAACAAAATTGATTTTTTGGTGTTTTGGTCTTGACAATCTCTGTTTTTAAATATTTAAGGGAAAACCCACAAACCTACATTTTGGCGCATTATCGCTCTGTAAGAGCTATCTGACTGTGCTCAAATATTCTCAAACATTTGACGCTCACAGATTTATAGTCACTCAAAATTTGCACTTGCAGGCCATTACTCAGGCGAAAATCCCAATAAAAGTCATTGGAGAGCACCCGCATGAGTAGAAACTGCCCGCGAAGCACTCTGAAAGAGCAACCACTCACGTGGGTTGCACACCTCTTCAGGGTCACACGCAGACACTCTACATACGTCCACGGCACAGCCTCCACCTTCACACGCCCCAGCTCAACCTGTTCTGGTGCATTACTATTTATACACATTTTACATTTCAAGTGCTTCTAGTACTCTTATTTCTATTGTTCTGTGAGGACAGTCTTCACATCAAATCTTCATATTTAGGTACATGAGTCCAACCAAGACAGAAGGCTCGTGTATGTGTTCTGTATAAATATTTATAGCTGGATATTTCAGGGTCTGACGCGCAGTGTTTAGCAGATCACTGGCAGCCCACTAAGCACTCCAGTGCGAGGCCTCTGAGAACAGGCTGGTCATGCACAGCCCACCTGGCATTCTCCTCCTCCTCATTTCCAGCTGTGGGCATAGGTGCCCCGTTTCTTTGCTACAGAACTATCAAAGCACTAGAGGACAATCTTACAGAAAGCCTGATGACAAGTCAGAAATTACATTTGGAGGGATCAACTGCTAATTGTATGCAAGAGAAGAATACATCAAGTGAAAAAACAGAGAGAAGAGGACTAGGTGACTGGTCAGGCAGCACAAGCAAGTAGAAAGTGCATTCAGTGGAGAAGGGGAATCCAGAAGCAAGGAAACTTGTCAGAGGAACAATGAAAGAGGTGACAGGGAAAGAAGTAGTAAATGAGCACCAGACACAAAGCACGAACATGCATTAAAACACATTAACAGATTAGCCATCAGCTTTTTCTTAGCCAAGAAAAATATCCTGAGAAGAGAGAATTAAAAATACCCGAAGATTTCTCTCGTCGCACTTTCAGTTGCTATAGCTCTGAAGGGATGTAGTAAGGAGGTGGACAGAAGTTGTTTGTGGTCAGGAATGGAAGGAATAGACTGCATTCAATAATGACTGGAACAAGGAGGTTAGAAAGATCTTAAGGAGGCTGAGAAAAGTCTGAAAATCACTATGAAATGCTGCCCATCCTACTGAAAGCTTTAAAAGCCCAAAGCTTAGATTTGCTATGGAATACTTTTAGAATCATCTTTTCTATCTTTCCTCCTGATATATTTAAAAAAAAAAAAGAGAGAATGTTGTATAACCATAACATTTTTCATGAGTCTAAAGCTAGACCATAAAAACCTATTTCAGTTTCAGGATAAACACACATTGTCTAAACAAAGAATAGAAATTTCTACTCTTGTTTAGTTTATTCACTGTTATAAAAGTTAGAGTACTGTAGTGCATCCAGGAAGAAAAAAAAAAAAAGTCTGTTTTCCTCTACAAGGTCCCCTGTGCCTGTGAAAACCAGAAGTTGACTCTTCCATTTTACAGCCCTTCTGTCAATACCATGCACCACAGACATGACCATTTCTCTCCAAGAAGAAGTGAATGGAATTATGTCATAAGCCTATCAACCCTGTTTTCCAGAGGGGCAATAAGAATGACATAAGGCAGACATCCAGGTGTGGTGAATGTTTCCGAGCTTGCCTGGGGGACCTGATTCCAAGCTCAATTAGATTTGTCAATTAGGCTTGTTTTGCAGTGATGTAATACTGCTCCTTGCAGGTCACTCGTTTGACACACCGGAAATATATTCAGAAACAGACCCCTACGGAAAGCAGTCTGGACATGAAACTGAGCCTTTGGTATGGAAGAATATTTACAAAGTTAGAACATCAAATATATTCATTTAATATACTTTTCCCAGAGTTTCACTATTGAATTAATCTTTTCAATGAACCCAAGGAGAAAAAGAACTTTATGTTCACAAAAATTTCTTTCAAAGTTGTTGAGATACCACATTAAAGGGCATCACAGATAAAGTAATGGTGGAGACTTCTGAAAAAGAAATATGACTTAAAAGCTAAGTTTCTCAGTAGTCTGACTTACCCTATAAGTTTATCCACAGCAGGATGGAGGCCATTTGGGACTGACTATTCAGAAAAGCTTGTTTCTGGTTCAGCTGCCTACCCTACGCGTTTACTACACGAATAGTCACAGTTCTGTCAATCTGGCAAGTGGTATTAGCAGTACCACCTCTATATTAGTACAAAGTGCACAACATATCTTTCAGAATTTACTGCATGACTGAAATATAAAGACGAAAGGTTTCAATGATCTAAATCACGCAACATATTCAAAACGTATTATCAGAGGTTTTAAGAGTTTTCATGTTACCAGACTGCACAATTACAGCTGAAAATAAATGTCCCAGAATACAAGACAAACTAAAAAAAAGCAGCCTAACAGCATAGAAGGCTGCTGCTACAACATCAATAAACAAAAGTTAGGTTGCAGTTACAGATGACACCGTATAATAATTATACTTAACATTTACCATAAACTTTTCATGTTCAGATACTTTACAAATAAATTACATAATTTGATTTCATATCTGAGTGAGGTGGGAAATAATAACATCCCTGTTATGGACAATCCAAAGGTTTTTTTTATTATTATTTTTAAAGGCGCAGAGAAACCAAATGAGTTCCTTAGATCCTCACAGGAGAAATGGACACAATGAGGAGCGTCTTTCTTACTTTTCTCTTACTCTCAAGCAGGCACATATACATACAGAATTTTTCTTAGTCAAACAACAGCAAGCTAACCAACTTCCAAGCTCTGAAGCTGTAAATCTAATTGTCCATCTTTTTCATTATTCTTTTGACATTTGTATCTAGCTTTACTGGGAAAAAAATGAAAATCTTCTGTTCCAAGGCAATCATGGATAATTTGACAGAAAAAAAAAATCCCAATTAAGTGTTTTGTGTTAAAAAAAGAAAAAAAAGGGTATCCAAACTAACTATTGTGAGAAAGTAGAAGTTTCAATGAAGTTTTCCTTGGGAGAAGTTTCCCCAGTGCAAGACAGAATTTCTGGTGCAAACACGACCAAGGCCCACAACAGGGAAAAACAATAGACCAAGGAATTCAACTTCGAGCTTATTCCCCAAACCTTTAACATTTCTTTTAAGAAGTTAAATACCTCACAGAAGAAAAGCTATAAGAGACTTATCTGAGGACAGCCAGCTATCTAGAGGCTGGAACAGTCCTGAGCGATGCGGATATGCAACAAAACTAACACTTGTTGCCTAATCTTCCATGGTTCACAGTATTTGAATTGGAAGATCACACCAGAGTATCTCTCTCTCTTTTGGGTTTTTTTTTTGTGTGTTTGTTTGTTTTGTTTTAAGGAAACAAAACAAAAGCCTTCAAAAAACCTTTAATATTAACTAAGTACAGACTATGAACAAGTATTACAGAATGGCAAAATCCTTTCCTGCCCATCTCACTCTGTACGGCTCTCAACAGCTACCCTTAATACATGAAGGAGATAGCAAGAATGGGGGGGGGGGGGAAACCCTTTGGNATGCATGCAGCCATCTGAAAAGCTTAACAGTGTCCATTTAAATCTAACTAGGCATTTTAATTTTTGGAGTAATACCTTATTTATAGAAGTGCTGATCTATGTTCTTAGATTCCTTAAAGCCTGACATTGCGATGAGTATGGCATTCTCAGTTTCACATCTTCTGGCAAATTAGATCTTGAAGATGCACTAAGAATGCCTTACACTTGAACTTCACAATGGTAAACACTGAGGGTAATATCCTGCAGGGAGACACGAGGAAATATCCGAGACATCAGAAGCACAGAAACTGTGTTACATCACATCCCGCTGCTACAGCATGCCAGGATACTTGTTGTAAGGAGAAGTAGCATGACCCAAAATTCATACGTAGGTTAAAGGTCTGTAGACAAACACACAGGAAACCACACAGCTCATCAAGTTCATCTGCACAATGTCAACAGCTTCCTTACCACCACTCGTCTCCTCAACGCCATCACAACATTTCCTCAGGCTCTTCTCTTCCCTGGAGCCCTTGCTCCAGGGCTCCCAAGGTGCTGGCTTCACTGCTGAGACTGAACTTTGGGGCTGTTGCATAAAACAGCTGCTGTTTTAGATGCAATTGGAAACACCAGTTCCAGAAACAACACCTAACCCTACTGTCCATCTGTCAGACTCCTGTTATCAGTAGATTTTTCTCAAAACTGGAAACTTTGTCAGAAAAATGTACTTTTCAGCCTCTATAGCATCCTGCACTACAACACTTCTGGGAATTTTAAGTTCAAGCAACAGGGTGATTCTAAGCACACTCGCTAAAACGACCTCTTCCTTATGAAAATGTTAAAATACACACGGCATACCCATAAGTAATCCCACAGAATACCTATAAATAATGTCCCAGGGGTTGTTTTTGTTCTGGTTCTGGTAAATTTCTCCAGCTCTTCCACAAAAGGGAAAAACGGGGGAAAAGGGACCTACCAAAAGAAGATTGATTCAAGGGAGTTAGGTTCTACAACTGTAAGGAGTTATCTACACAGAACTATAACTATACATCTGAGGCCTCGTGTACTGTGCTTTCCGTCACAAGATCACAAATGTTTTCTCACATGGTCTACAGAACAAAAACTAAGCAGCAAGCACTACGCACTGGAGAAAAGCAGAATGCAAATAACTTTTAAAATACAGGTGAATCCATCCTGCATCAGCCTCTTGGAGGGATCTTCGTTGTGGCTGGTTTCAAAGCATTTTATTTGCTTAGAAATTATGGTAGGCCAAATTATTCTAAGTCCATAAAATCTTCATGGAACTCACTGCAGTTTTTGAAGTATGTCAGTAGGTAAAACCCTAAACTGACTTTGGGTATTCCCCCATTTGGTCAAGTTGCAGAAATTCCCGGTATCTGGGACCCAAATGTTACCAGCCTGAACAGTTTGTAAAAGAGCACTTTTACAGCCCCAGTTGTAGGCCCTTGAGATGCAGCAAAAGCAGGTGTTAATTATAGCTAAGATACAAAGTTTGCATACACCGAACACGATCTCAGCAAGGATTATCTTGTTTTATGCTGTTATCTCACGCATAGAGTGACCACACAAATTTGAGCGTGAACAATTCACACCCCTGAGCGTGAAGCCCGGCTTTGTCCTTCTTTAGGGCCTCACCGTGGAAGAAGCCGTCCTAATGGCAGGTATCAGTAAAATTACTCATGGGAGTCCTAAACCCACCCCAGACGGTAAGACTGACCTCGCAAGAACACGCATTTGGGTTATGCTGCTAAAAGAGGCTGAGCACCCGCTATCCCCGTCACCTTTGATCAACTATCAGTACTTCACAGGCTAAGACTAATGTAGTCTTTAAGGAAAGTTTGGCAGGAAAGGTATTTGGGAAATACTGTCAGAGGATCAGTTTCATTGATACACATAGAACTTTCTAATTTTTGTTAAAAACAATTGGTATGTGGTTCAAACCCAGTGTGCAGCGGTGACGTACGTTTTTATTTCTGAAGAACTACTATACACTACAAGAAAATAATGGCTGGGCTATTTACTGAATAAAAAACATCAAAGTGTTTGCTTTTAAGACAAATGGGAACTACACGCAACTAACTCTTCATGCATCTACCTGTTTCTCATCTCAGTAGCGTCTAAGCACCTTGTGAAGAAGCAGCAGCAAAAGCTTCCATAAAATATTTAAATGGGCCAAACTTTAGAAGCACATGTTTCTTTATCCAAACAAAACAAAATGATAGCAGAGAAGTGTCAACGCTGATCACATTGCACAGCCTCTCAGTGTTGTCTTTCTCTCATGCATAACCTTAAAACACTTACTGTCATGAATTGTAATTTCCAACTACTCCCACTATGAAATAAGAAGCCCCAAAAAAATCCCACAGCAAACCGAGGAAATACACATATTTCTTATTATTTAAAAGTATGCACATGAATCTTCCTAAACAATGACAGACCAGAAGAAAAGAGCTCAAGTTAACTATGACCACTCACTTACGTATATTTATTTGTGAGTGCTAATTGGGAAAAAATAACATTTTGTTTCCAGTTGCTTCTGCTCTTTTTGAACTTGAGTGTTCCTCAGCTGTAAGCAAGTAAGACCTAACAATTCACACTTAGGAACAAAATATTTTTGTGATTAGGAAAACACAGTGTCTGCATATTTGGCATATATGTTCACCACATTCTCCTCAATAAATTAAACAAAACCACACAGACATAGTGAACACAACCTTTGGCTGAACTAGTTTTCAGAATATAAAATAACTAATTAATGCAAAGGAGGCTGCTGGAAAATTTGAGCGCTGATTTAACAATAGAGCTGTCGGGAACGGACCACCACTCTTGTTCGTAACACATTTTGGGGGAAAACAACATCATCGAGATACACTTGTCTACTGAAATACCAGTGAACCCGGGTGCTGAGGTCGGTGAGAAGGTTGCTGATAACTTTAACGGATGAAGAGTTGGTATTAAGCCCTAAATCAGTAAGATAAACGTTCTAGAAAGGCACTCGGCTGCTCTGCAAGGTGAGAAGCGGCGACAACTCAACTCTTCCTCCACAGTTAAGAGAGGGGTCGCTCCGGCACACAGCGAGCAGGGGGGGCACGGCAGCGGCCCCACGGAACGCACTGTAGAAGCCCCAGACCGCCCCACGTACTAGTTGGGTGCCGCGGTACTCACGCGTGGACTCGCACGGCTGGAAGCCCCGCAGTCCGGCAGCCCCCCCCGCGCCTCGCCCGGCCCGGCCCTCCCCTCCCGGCTCGGGGATTAATATGTACATTAATCATATACATATTCACAGGGCAGCCGGCGCCCGGGGCCCGCCCCGCGGACCGGGGGCGACAGGTTGAGGCGGAGGAAGAGGCGAGGGGCGGGAGGCGGCCCCGGTTCCCGCCGCGGGGGCGGGCAGGGCCCCGGGAGGAGCCGCCACCCTCCGGCGCCGCCCGCGGGGCCCGGCCCGGCTTCTCCGGGCTCCCCCGGCTTGTTCTTGCGGGGCACGGTCCCGCCTCGAAACCTTTGAGCCCCGCCGAAACGCCCGCTGCAACTTCCACGTCCCCGGCGGCGTCGCGCCGGCCGCGGAGCCCTCCGCACTGCCGGGGACGCGGAGCGGGAGGCGGCCGGTCCAGCCCTGCCCCGCCGCCGCCGCGCCCCTCTCCCGCCTCAGCCGGAGGCGCTGGAGGGGAGGGGGAAGTCCCAGAAAAGCGGGTCCCGGGTACCTTCCCCAGGTGAGGGGAAGCTCCGGCTCCGCTTGTCGCCGCTGCCCCGGGGAGGGAGCAGGTGAGCCCGGGACTCCCCCCCCCGCCCCCACGCACACCGCGGCGAGGAAAGCCCAGACAAAGTCACCATCTGGGGAGGGGGTGGGGAGCTGTATTAGACGTGGAAGTCACTTACCGGCTTTGCAAGGGTCCTTATAATCTATCGCCTCAGCTTTATCCTCTTCAGTGAAATCGTAAGTGTAGTCATAATCGAGGCCAGCGCAGGAGGAAGGCTTCCCACAGACAGTCCACCCGGCCAGCCACAGTGCCATCCTCCAGCAAAGCATCTTCATCCTCCCTCGGGCAGAGAGGTGGCGGGCAGGGTGCAGATGAATTAGGCAGCCGGTTCAGCTGTCCACGCCGGCTTGGGAAAGGAGGGTAAGGGATGGAGGAACCACAGGGTTTGGGGGGATTGGGGTTGTTTGGTTGGGGTTTTTCCCCCCCCCCTCTTCTCCACCTGGAGGCTCCTCCGAGAGAGGGTGCTCCTTAGGTAGCCCCAGTCAGGCGGGTGCAACACGGAGTGAGGAGCATCGAGCGCCGCTGCCCCTCCTGCCCCCAGCCCGCCACCTCGCCGGGGAGAAGTCGCTGGGTGTGTGGGTGGGCGCAGGGGGTGGACTCAGGCCGGGAGATCCTGTCTGTCAGGGCGTCCTCACGCCTCTGTCAAACCCCAGACAAACTTCCCGCGGAGGAGGAGGAGGAGGAGGAGGCGGCGGCGGCCGCTGCCCGCGTCCCGCTCCGCGCCCGGTCCCGCTCCTGCTGCCAGAAGATGGATCCGGGCTGCACATCAGCAAACTGCAACGGGGAGAGGGGGAAAGAGAAAGAAAGAAGGAAGGAAAGAAAAGGGAGCGGGGGGTGGGGGTGCACTAGAGCAAACCGCGGAGCCCCAGTGATGGGAGGCAGCAGCTATGCCGGAGGGAGCAGAGAAAAGTGTCAGAGCTCCCCCCCACCTCCGCACAAACACTTACTCTAAGCTCTGTCTCTGGTCTGTCTTGTGTGTGTCCCCCCTCCCCCCCCCCCCCCCCCCCCCCCNCCCCCTTTAACTTACGAAAACCTTACAGACAACTAACACACAGTCGTCAGCATCCTGCTTACTTATTCATACAGTCAGGGTCAGGATCCGGGCTGCTTCTGATCTGCTCCCTTGATAGTCTTATGGAAACACACGCGCATTCACTATATGCCTCTATTTCCATATAGCTTTCTCTCTAGATAAGCAGTGCATGGCATTTCAACAACAACAACAAAAGAATCGCGATCAGATAAAACAACGCACAGATCGACACCCGGCAGCCAAAAAAGCTCGAGAGAATGGGTGATGAGGAGGACGATGAGAGAAATTAACTGCAATTTAGGAGACGGGGAAAATAAATCAGTGGCTGTGTATTTCTCCCTCTGCTGCGGCTGCTTTGCAGTGTTAGCCCCATGAGCTGACGGGTGGGGGTTAAGGAGCGAGGGGGAGGGGGAAAGAGAAAAGTTTAAGCGTCCATAGTTTGTTTAAAACAGAGGAAGGCAATATAAAAGGTCCATCGGTCTCCAGAAGTTCAGCCAAGCAGCTGGGAACCGGTTCCAAAATGAAAGTAAGAACAAACAAACAAACAGAAAAAAAAAATTAATAATAATCAAGGCAAACAAAAAGTAAAATTGCAGGCAGCAGCGCCGAGATCTTGCGGTCGGGCTTTCCCGTTCTCACGTGGATCTCCAGGAAAGCGGTGGAGGTTTCTTTTCCAGGCGAAGTTCCCGCGGGCGCCGCCGCCCCGCTCCGCGCTGTCCCGCTCGGCCGCTTCAGCGCCGGGGCGCCCCGAGCCGCTGCCGCCTGCGCCGGGCCGGGTTTTGTTTTAAAGCCCGAGAAGGGATCAGCGCGCAAAGCCTCATTTCAGCCGATCAACCTGGAGGGGGGGGGGGGGGAGGGGGGGGGTAGGGAGGCAGGAGGAGGAGGTGAAATCACTTCTCTGCCTGCTGCCTTCACACTATGGAGCAATATGCTTTTTGGGATTCTTTGCCNAAAAAAAAAAAAATATGTATGTGTATATCTAGGTAGCTAAAGATCTCCCTGCCTGCCTCTTCCCCTCCCCCGAGACGGGCAGCTCCGATCCTGCAGAAACGCCTGAAACTGTTTCAGACCAAGGTGAGACTTTTCCGTAGCAAACTCTACTCCTCCTCCTTTTACGAGTTTCCATGGAAAAGGGCGGAGGGGGGAGCGAGGGGTGGGTAGCGGGGAGTTCCTCCCGCTCCCATTTCGCCGGGGTGTCACATTTAACACGGACTTTTGAAAGGGCTGCCGCGAAGAAGTGGCTGCGCCTTTCTCTCACGCCCCAGCCCGCACAGCCTGCCTCTCCCCGCAGCACTTCCCCGGTCGCCTTCCCCCCCCCCCTCCCTCCCTGTCGCAGGGGTGGAAATCCGGAGATAGTCCCTTCCCCCCCGGGCTGTGCCAGGAGCGCAGGCGGCAGGGACGGCGGCGCGGCGCGCCCCTCACCGCCGCCTCGGGGCGCAGCGCCCCCCCGGCCGCCCGCCCGCCCTGCGCGCCCCTTCCTTCCCTCCGCGGCCGCGGCCCGACCGCGCCGCCCCAGGTACCGCCGCGGAGGTACCGCGCCGGCGCGGTGAAAGGCGGTTACGCAAACTCCGGGGAGGCACAGCTTGCTATCGCCGCTATCGCGAGGGGGGGGGCTAGGCACAGCTTGCTATCGCCGCTATCGGGGCAGAGCTGCTCCCCAAAACGTTGGGGTTGGAGGGGGCGGGAGGGAGGGGGGGCAAGGCGAGACAAAAGCTATACTGCCTGCCCGAAGTCGCCCCCTCTGCCCCTGCCCTCCCGCGAACGAAGGGTTAGTGTTGCTATAGATAGGTAGTCTCAGCAGTTCATACCGTTAAAACTGGAAAGGTCGGTTAAGACAGAGCTAATAACAGCTTAATAACAGAGCATATTAAGGAGTCTAGTGCTGAGCAACGTCAGTGTCTTTGAAGCGTCCGTGCGTTGTGCTTCCTTACGTTTTTGGCATATGGGTTGTGTCCACGTTACTCCCAACTCGATCTTGTTGCTCCGAAGTGGAAAGCCAAGGAGTGAGTAGCTGCAACTGTAAAGGCTGCAGCCTTCAAGTAAGGAATAGCTGTTCTCTGTCCCAGCAGTTGAACTTGCCGTGTGTCACAAGGCCTGCAAAAAGCACCTCGTACCAGATCACAGAAAAGCCTGAGAAACTTGTGGCCTTTTCCTTTCCCCTCTTTCTCAAGGCAATTTCTGTGACCAGCCACCCCAGACATTTGGAACTGACTCCAAGGAAGTTATTAGAGACCCTTCCCGGTCAACTCATCGGAGCAGTGTCGGGGCTGATGATTACCTTCGCTTGCACAGTGTCATGGTTTGGTGGGCTGTGTTTTGCTAAAGCAGCCAGTTTGATCCAATCAGAAATCTAGTTTCTGTTATATATGTCCACAAATGAGATAAACCATCTCACAATGTCATTAATAGCATGTAATTAATGACACTGAGATAAACATGTATATTTTACATACTGGACCTCCCTAACCTGTTTTTATTATTCTGCTCGGTCTTGTTTCATACATGCACACCTTTAAAAAGTAAGTTTTCTTTCCTGCGCCTGTGCACCTCAACCCCAAAAAGCAGCAGCCTCTGTCAAACAAGGACACATGTTTGTCAATACAGCTTTAGAAACACCGACTTTGCCGATTGCTTTACAGCCCCAGAAGAGGAATGTACAACGTGCGATCCTTCACACGCCAGTCTCCCCAGTGAGGAGATTATATTAGAGTCTCTCTCCAGCGGGAGATTAACTCTCCCAGCAAGGTAGGCACTGACGTCACCCTCAGCCTCCAGCCGGCAATCTGCCCCCGACCCCAGCATCACCAGCACTAGCGGAGCAGCACCAACCGCTCGCAGCCTGCAGGACAGCTGGCCTTGCCGAGCCCTGACTAAGACAGGAAACTAACTCAGAAATGCTACATGGGAATCATGCAGAAATCTGGGCACACAAGTGCCGTAGCAAATAAACGTGTGTGTAAGTCAGGGTAAAAGCTGTTTTCTGCTGGTAATCCAGAGCAGCTACACGTTAGAATTACTGTTTAAAATAAGGGCTGCAGCTCTGCAGAAACTATTCTACATTGCTTAAGTATTAATATTCCCATCAGTCACATTAGTAGAAACCTTTCCTCATATTAAGAGAATTTTTTTCCTAGTAACCAAGCCGGTTGACATTTAAAAAAAAAAAACCACCAAACTTTTTCCCTAAGTAACCTGTTAAATATTCAATCTAGCTTCTTTCATGATGCAAAATTTTGAAACATTTTAAGTACAAAATATTTTTTTCTTATCACACATTCATGTCTACCATTCCAAAAAGCTCACAACTCTGATAATCCATCTGACAACACAGTCAATCAAAAATCCATCCTACAGCCGTTTCCAAAGAAACGAACACATAGCCAGGAAGACAGAATGCTTAAGCTGGAAGGGAACCAACCGAAGGAACACAACAACAGCAACAACAAAACTCCAAGCATTTTCCCTTTTCCTTTAAATTTCCTGGTTTGGGGGTATATTACAGGGACACAGATAATGGTAAATGCAGTTATGTTAAAAGTGGTGGTGGTATTTTTATATATATATTTTTTGTAATCCAGGAAGCTGGAGGCTTTCTGCTCTTCCTACACACACACACAAAAAAAAAAGAACAAGTATGTAAGAAAGACAGACACAATCACAGAACTAAAAAAACACATCTGAAACATCGTTGCTCACACCTCCTCCTCATTCTTTGGCTATCTGTCTTCTGCTTAGGCCTCCATCTCGTGTGGAGTTTTAGGTGGGTGGACACAATGGGCTTATTCACAAACATCAAGCTCAGCACATGCCTAAGGCTTTGAAGGCTGAAGACCATGGCTGGTCAGCTCCTTGGGACTGGGACTCGTGGGATTTTTCAGGAGGCACACACGGTGAAGTTCAACGGGAGCTGGTTACCTTCCTGCTTTGATCTCCCCATAAACCCATTCCTTGTCTCTGAAGTACCTAGAGCACTTCTGAAACAGCTGAAACTATGCTTCAGTAGCTCCCAATTCCCCAAGCTGTTGTTCTGTAGGGAAATACCGAAGCTGAAAGTGCGTTGTAGCAAATAGGACTGGCTACGGTAACAAACGGGCATATGCACAATCATAAATATACACCGAGTAAACTATACAAGCTAAAATTAAACTTTTGAAGTTAAAAATCAAGCACTCATGATCTTAACAGCAGTGAGCTCACCTGTGAATCCTTCTTTCTCCATTCTCTCCCACATCTACTCATGTATTATGAAAGCTGTTCATTGCATGTTCACATACAATTTTTTTTTTCTACAGATCTCTCTGGTAATTAACAAGAAGGCCTTCAATGTTATGTTTTCTGTTTTATTTTTGAAAGCATGCCCCATGCTTTATTCATTATACACTTACTCAGATCCTACTCTGCATTCAGAGTTATTAATTTCCTCATGGGCTTTTTATGGAGCTTGTTGCTACAGTATTCATGTGCTTAAAAAATATTAATTAGTTTAGTTTCATAATGCACCCCTCAGATAAGGGGGTATTGTGACGGGGTATGAATATTACACATGGGAAACAGTTCCAGGTTGCCTGGTTTGATATGTTGTAGACCTGTCAGGACTTGGCACTACAGAAAACCTTATTTCTTCAAGGCCTGGTTCCCACTGGTTTCAGTTGCAGTGAATTTACTCACCGAGTATCCAGAACTACTTATAATCAAACCCTCGAGTTTACAGGCATCTGAAAATGAGAAGCAAATAATTAGTAAGAAGTGTAAATTAAGGGCCCTGAACAGCTTTATCGAGGAACTCTGTGGCAGAGGCAAGGGCTAAGACTCAAATTTCAAGCCATTCAGCTCTCTGAAGACTTTAGACGCCATTTCTCTTCCCATAATTCCTTTTCTTCAATACTTCCTTCAACTTCTAGAATAAGCATGACCAGACTCCTGCCAGTAAGAGCCCTGTCATTAATGACACCCACATAATTCATCCACCTCTTTGAATCTTTTGCTCCTCCACGCAGTACCTGTTAGCACGAGTAGGTAGTCCCATGTTTGGCCCAGCATTTGAGAAGATGCGTCTCTCTTCACCACTGGATTTCACAGTTATTACTGGCAGAAGAGGGACAGTGAATCTTGGGATCCCTTCCAAGCTCTGGGAGAGGGTGTTTTTTAACAGCACACTCCCATCTGCTTGCTTCCCATGTCCATATTTTGCCTTATCTTGGCTTGTTATTTCTAACCTGTCTTCGTTCTCTCTTCAGTCTTGGCTGTTCATCCCAATTTTGTTTTTCTTATCTAGCTAATGTTAGTGTTTGACTCTCATCCCAGTTCCAGCTGTCCTGGTTGCACTTTTCTTTAATCTTCTTCTGGGACTCCTCACTCTCAGATTCATCTTCAGCTGTGCAGGGTTGGGTTTTGTTGTTTTGTTTTCACTCCCACTATCTAGTTGATCCTTTTCTTACGCCTTCTCACCTGTTTTAACTTCTAGTTATGTTGATGTTCACCTTCCTGGTCTGTTCTTTACTCCAGGTATGCACCACAAAGTTGGTCTTGCTCCTTGACCTTATTTCCCAGTTACAGAGTTATCCTGGCTCCAGCCCTTACACATTGCTGTTCAGGCAGTTTTGCTTGTCTGCAACCCTCCATCTACCTCTTTACTTTCACCCTGTTACTTCTCAGGCCTGGTCCCCTTATGCAAACAATTTCATTATCCCAAAATACGTCCGCCATTCCCATTGCTGATTTCTCCTAATCGCATCCCACATTCTTTCTCAGGAGCTTTGTGCCGACTTTACCATGCTGCAAGATCAGTTCTTCTTGTCTGTTCAAGTCAGGCAGCCTTCTCCTTCTCATCCCGTAGAGGTGCATTAAGCATGTGAAATCATCACTTCTTCTCCATGAATTTCCAGATCCAAGCAAGGCACAGCTCAAAATGATCATGTAAAATGCCGTTGCAGGTGAGACACTCACGTAAGAGAGCTGCTAAAACTGCACGTATTCAAGGCTGACTGTGGTGATGTTTAAGTCCATAGTAATGTTAAAGGAAAATAAAAAGGTCTGATACTCTCCTCCTTTCTGTTCTGCTCAAGATTTAACTACATTTCCTACAGGCTGAGCATAGTGAAGCCCTTCCAAAAATACTGCTATGATTTTTAATCAGGAGCAAACCCATATATTTGCAAGTTTGATTTTCAAACACCTGGATAACTCAAGCTAATATTTAAAAATAGATGTTGAAAACCAAAAAATTAAAACTAAAAATCAGCTTGCAGCAGATACCTGCTGCAAATGTCATACCAAATCTTTACAATTAAGCAAAGGTATGTAAGCCCCTTAAACAACATCTACCAGCAGACCGTGTCAGGGAATTTTAATATTGGATACCTGACCAGACTCTGTTTATAAGTGTGTTATATGTGTTATGCCCGCTCCATTTTTAATGCTCTAAAAACTGCAAAAGAGCATAAAACTACATTGAGAACACATACTGATGTTAAAACAAGTAATCAAGCAACAACAACAAAAGCAGTGGTGCACTACTTAAATTAGAAACTGTTCTGTGTTTGCTCAGCATCCCTGATCCTCATCAAGTAATAAATCAATTTGCAGTAGCTGTGGACAGCTATTTAAACACAGGGCCAGAAGAGCTTAATTGTTAAAGCAATGTTCAAAGCTAGAAGGTATAAGAGGTTAGTATAGGAGGTCATATTAAATATTCACTTGTCTGAAACCAGCTGCATTCCAAGTATTAGGAGGCATCCTGCCCTCCTCTTAATTAAAAAACAAAGTCTATGAGCTTTGAGCTTAGCAGAGCTTAGCTTGCAGTTCTTCAGAAGATAGAGACTGCCAGATGAAAAACTGACATCTAAATGTTTGCCAACTTGATTTTGTTTGGTTTACTTTATTGTCTAGCATGCAAAAAAAAAAAAAAAAAAGCTAAAAGCTGTTTGTTTTGAAGTTAGTAGTTTATTTTTACAAGTTGGTAAAGCATTCAGGATTCAATTCTCGACTTTGTACGAGGCTGCTCCTTGTCAAAGTCAACAGCAACCCTGCGTTTGACTTGCATAGGAGCTGAACAGGATCAGTCACCGTTCTAGACATTGGTAGCTGGTGAATGTAGTTTCTTTGGCAATTATATGATAATGTAATTTTAATAAACTATAACCTGTTCACCCTTCATCTATGAAGAAATGCTGTTAGACTGAGAAGTGACATTTGTTATTAGACTGACTAGGCGCACAGGGTTAATCTTACCCCCCAGTATTCAGCATACTGTCACATAGCTGGGAGTCAGTGGCTGATTTTTGGCAGAAGAAAGCCCCTAATGAGCCTGATCTTGAGTGACTGCTGAGCATTTTGATCTTCCATTCATTCCTAGGAGATGAAGCAGCTCGGCACTTTGCAGAACAGGATTCACTGTTTTGAGCCATACGCGGCTCAGATGAAAAACCTCTGGTTTAGTTTACATTGTAATTTATCCCTTATGATAACCTCTCTGGCACTTACATATAGCACTGAGACTAGAGGTAAGGAATCAAAGTAAATAGAGGAACCCTGCCCTAATTGGGTTTTCTACATAGACACAACGTATTCTTCTAATTCTGGACCACTGCAAATAAGCAAGGCCAACTCCCAGGAAGAAGAATGGCAATTGTCAGCAAGAAACTGTGATACAAGCACTAGCAATGACAGCAATATTGTCCTGCAGTTATTAGCCTTGTTTTATTTGTGGTAATAGTTACATAAGTTCTCTACACAGCAGAGAACTTTTACCCCTTTCAACATTGCCTGACGTCTGTTTCATTAACGCAGGGAGTATCACAGCTACTGAATTTTACAGTTCAGCTATCAAAAAAAACCCCTCATACACCTAAGGTGGCTTAGCTGGTACCTTTTTCTAATCTTCAGTAGCATAAGATCATAAATGTCTATAGCAAAATTAATTTAATCGCATTCATATTATCCATCTCTCCAAAATTATTTGTACTGTCTTTATTATCAATTCTTCTTTACTAAAATAGAATATTTCCTAGAGTATGCAGCATAAGCTTTTAAAAGAAGACACTGATGCACCATGCAGCAATAAATAATAACTTCTGTCTGGGGGATTCAGGGATTATATTGTATTTTAAAGATGGATGCTCTTTCACTCACCAACGTGATAGTTTTGTGCAAACACTAGTCAATATTTGCTCTAAATAATACATATTTTACAGTAATTGCACATATATGCAGAATATACACATGCATTACAATTTGAGCTCAACTTGCAGCCATTTCAGTAGAGTTTTCCTTCAGGACAGTTGGAGCACTAAGCCCTTGCAATTAATTTTTTTTGCCCCCTCCCCTCAAAGCTATACAATTTGCAATACTAGAGGTGTCCCAGATGAGGGACTAGAGACAGTTATCTGCAATTGTGTGCACATATATGTGTATACACACACACTCACAACATAAAGGACCCAAACTGAAGTCAGAGATCAAAACACTTCCAAAATTAAACCAGAATGCGGAACCACCATTTACATAAAATTTTCATCCTTCCAAGAAAAGGCTGAAAGATATGCCAGGCACCATTTATACATGCATGGTTGTGTTGCATACAATACAGAGTCCAGTCTCACTGCAAAAGCGGTATAGATTTACTTTCTGCACATGCTGCAGATCTGAAGAGTCAGATTTACTATACACACTCCAGGCATCAAGGTTGGGGTTTCCCCATGTGCTGGCAGGAGTGCCCTTTTCAGATTAGGCACCACTAAAGCCTTTACTTTACGAGTACAGGCTTAAAACATTGCACATATGAACAACTCAGAATCTTCAAGTACGGAGCATCGATCGATAGTGTCTGTTTGGTTTTATTATCTTTATAAGAAATTATTTCAAGGTGTACGTTCATACTTGCACTTATCATTATGTAGAACTGCCACAACAGGTAAGATTTTTTTTTAAGTAAGTGTTTGTATGTGCATTTTATTTGTTAAAAAATTGCACTTACCATATAAAAACTCCACTTAATTCCCAGCAACTACAAAAACCCTAGCTCAGCCTACCATAAGCCAATTTGTATCTGTGTAGATCCTCTTCTTCAGCAAGTGACATGTTTGCAGGGCAGACACTGCAGATAAAATGCAACAAAACATAGTATCAAAATCGTTGTACTAGAAAAAATTGTAACATAAACCCTCAAATTTTGCACAAAATGTTAACAGTGAAAACAGTCAGAAGTCTTCCTAGTTTAAGAGTTAACTTTAGTGAAGTGATAGCTTATGATTTCTAAATGATTCAAATAGTCTTCAATTTGTGAAAGGCTCTTCTACCACCACTCCTTCCTAAGCCTGTTTTCTTCTCTCTGAATACATATATAAACATGCTGAAAGCCATTACTTCGTCACTCAACTCTCTTTAGAAATCGATACTATCTGTTCGGTTTTATTTTTATCTTTATAAGAAATTATTTCAATTGATGTCAAATGTCAAACTATTTATTGAATGCCAATACAATTTTTGATATTTGCATATTTCTGTCGACTCAGAGTAAGGCTGCTTGATGGATTTGTAATGAGCTCCCCACTCCTGTCCAAATTCCATTTACTTTAATGAACGGATCAGTTTGCCAATTGTCTCCATCGGTAAATTTGGATCTTTTGTTGTTATCGCTTGTTACATTTCTTCCTCCAACTTCCATCCTCACTGTCACCACAGTAACAGAGTATTTGTTTGTTTGGGAAATAAAGACATAGGAACATGCCTGAGGTTTGGTTTAAAAAGCAGTGGCAAACTAGATGAGAAAGCTCTCTTCTGAAACCCAACCTGTGATTATATTTTAGTATCAGAACTTTCACAAGGAATATTGTTGATGTAGCCTACATTTTTAAAGTAGTCCTTCAGATAGTGTAGACATAATTAAGTTAATCAGGTAGTTTGCTGAGAAGTGCTGAAACACCAGGAGCTGCTCAAGTACTTGACCATGGAAGAAGAGACTGGTACTTACAAGTAAAATTTATTATTCATTTTCAACAGTGAGCATTCAACATGAGCATAACATAGATGGCCGAGCCTCCAGTTAATATCCAGATTAAGCTCTGCAACAAAAATAACGTCACCTGTACCGGCATTAGGCCTTTCTTGCAGATTACCTGACACATGTATTTAATAATAATTAGATGGCCATCTTCTTCCCAGACTCAAGCCTCCTGTCCTGGACAAACCTCGTTTTTTAGCAAGCGACCAGAGCCGGCAGGAGAGAGGGCAGCCCACGGCCCCGCCATGGTGGCATTTGCCTCTTTGCCCGAGGGTCACCCTCCGCCCACAAGCCGTGGCACGGAAGGCAACTGGCTCGCAGGGAAGAGGTCTGCCATCCTTGCCCTGGCAAGCAGGTTGTGATTTTTTGGCATCCTGCGACCCCTAGTGAGAGCCCGGGGCGGCCGGGCCACGGCCACGGCAACCTCCACCACCACCACCACCACCTCCTCCTCCTCCTCCTCCCCGGGTCCCGGTGGCGGTGGCGGTCCCCGCGTGTCCGGGAGCCCCGGGGCTGCCCGCGCCACCAGGCTCTCCCAAGGCACGGACTGTTTCCAAGTCACGGGCAAAACATACCTCTAGGGATTTCCATTTCCCCCATTAACTGACTGAAACGCTACCAGGAAAACATACAAACGCCTTGTCTTTGGTCGCTCTGGAACAATGCGCCGATTGTATCGCAACTTCACAAAAAGCTGCTGTTTGGGTAAACTCTCATGGCAAGGGAGGGAGAGGTGAGAGGCAGCGTCCGTCTTCTACATGCTACCAAAAAAAAACCAAACCCACAACTTCCCCGCTACACTTCAGTGAGCTTTTCTTTTTTTCTTTTTCACTATGTGCACATAAGGCCTAACCCTTTGCAAATAATGCCGATCAATATGGAAACAATATTTGTTTGCCTGCTGGTGTTAGGAAAACATCGGTGAGAAGTTAATCTCACAGACTCCAAAGTTGCAAGCTAAGCTTTTGGCTGTTGTCACCATGCTCAGATCCCCCAGAACAATGGAGTTGCAAACAATGATTCTGTTTCTAAACACATACGTGCATTAAAAGCTGAAAATGTAAACATGCAATTATGGAAGAGGAAAGGGTATTTCTCAACTTGGTTTAGTTCCCTCAACTAAGATCAACTTGATATTCATAGACACACATCGGAATGTGTGTTTGTATATACATGTAATATTATATATCAAACTTTTATGCACTTAGACATAGTATACATATACTTTTAGGGCCACAGTTATAGTATGAAAGGGGACAGTCTGCTGTTTTCATTCCTACAATTTATTAATAAAACACACAAAAAATTCTACCTAATGTTAAAAATAAACATGCCAGAACTTGAATATTGTGATTGTCCAATGGAAAAGAAAATACACATTAACTAGTCCAAATAGTTCAGTTTTTCAATGGAAAGATCTTGACAGTCTGACTGGTAAAGACCTATTATCTACCAGATGACAAGATCCCAGGATATGAAGCGTACCCGGTTTTCAAAGACACATATTAACATCTTGTAGTCTATTTATTTCCAAAGAAGCAGCAAAGGCCTAGAATAAGGGCTTTTTATTCAGCCTTTTACATCAAAATAACTGTGACTTGCCTTTAACAAATAGTATTGCCTTCTGATTTGTATCTTTCTATGGTAAAAAAAAAAACCCACACCCTAAACTCAAAGGCAAGCTTTCTAGTCATTCAATCTTGCTAGTTTCCATTTGCTCAAAGTTGAGCTGGGTCCAAGCCATGCTTAGAACCAAAATTATAAATTTCAAAGATCTTCAGCAGTTCAGATCTGACCTACTTTGAACTTTCTCAAACAATTTTCTTTGGGAATTGAAATCCTCCTGGGTGTTTGAAGTTCTCCCAAACATTTGCAGAATGGGAGCATGAATAACGTGAATGTTGGACAAGCCCACAATTGCCATCCCCCGTTTTTTCCAAAAGCTTCTTTTAAATGACTAAAGTGCCTCCTATCCCTTGGTCACTTTTCTAAATCACCATTTTAAGCAAGATACATTCAAGCCTATAAAATTGCCTCTGAGGAAATGACTAGTGCAGAGAATTCATTGTTGGTTATACTTCTTCTATGTATTTAAAATCCTTATGTATCATATGCTTTGAAGAAAAGGGGTCGTCCACCTTTCTGCACCAATGTGGTGATATCGCAGCTCATATAACCCATAATAATACATTGGTGAACAAATACTCAATAAAAGAGCTATGGCTCCTCTATGTAATCTCTCCTCCATACTTTAGGCTAATTTTTCTTTAACTTTACTCCACATACAGGCACTCTATTGCACAGAAGTTTTTATAGGCCTCTCTGGCTTAGCACAGGAGTTGCAAACCCCAGTAATACTACCATAATCCTGTCGTGTCACAGTGAGGGAGGGGAGGGGAAACAGCCCATCAGAGGCAGTAAAGATGGTTCTGTGCAGCAATGTACATCATGGTGATGGCTTGGTTCATGGCTATTGGGTCCTCCATAGCTATATGAATACATTTGTCCAAAAAAATATTTTATGCAATTGGAATTATACGTTACTGAAAGTAAATTATATAATTTTTAAAGCATATGGTGTATGTTCAAAGTTTTATCTGATTTACCAAGGATTGACCGAAGCAGAACATGAAGATTTATTTTTTCTTAACAGTTATAAGAGCTTGCTTGCTTTAAATCATTTGTTCTTTTACCATATAATTCTGGAAATTCTCACAGAAAATGCAAATTCTAAGTTGATATTTACATACATTCTCTGTAGGTGTCAGCATTGCTTTATATTGTTGTAGAGAACTGTATTTTTTTCTTCTCAAAGAAAGAAGAAACACAGACTTGTCATTTTCCAAATGAAAGAATTTTTCTGCTCTAAGTTTGTCTTTTACTACCCATTTCAGACTAAGAGATTTAACACTATATTGTGTAGGTGCAACTAAAATAAATGTACAGAAAAAGCCTACTTTGTTTTCCTGTGCACCTGTTTTCCATTCTAAAACATTTTCATTCCATTCCAGTTATTTTCTGTATAAATATCACCCTTATTGATGTAAACACAAGGTTCCTGTAACATTTGCAAATATTTCTCAAACATTGCAAGGAGCAACAATTCAGTGACGCTAAGTAAACTGTGAATCTACCTTCTTTCCCACAGACTGTAGAGGAACACCAGACCAGAAGAAGGTCTTATCATTTTCTAGGCGGAGTCCTCAAAGAACCACCATAAGGCAAATATTTTGTAATACTTCCATTCATAAACTTACCACACGAAATAAAAGTATGCCACTGAGATCTGTTGATGAATTATCCATGCAGAAGGGAACTGTACTATCATACTAGAAGTGAATGACCTTGGGAACCAAAGTAATGGTAATTAGATGAAAATCAATTGTACAGAGTGCAAGGTCATAAATAAAGGGTAACAACAAGAATTCTTTCTGGGATCTCAGGCATAAAGAGCGATTGAAGACAGATATGGATTAAGTAGTGAGACAAAATGATTATCAGCCTCCTATACCCATGAAAAAGAAATACAATCCAAGCATCTATGAGGCAAGATATTTCCAGTAAAAAAAAAAAAAAAGAGTAACATTGATGACATTATTACAAGCCCAAGTACATATGGGCATTATTTGAAATAGTGCCTATAATCCTGACCATTCTTTTGATAAAAGGAATGGAGAACCTCTCTTCCAGGAGGCTATTAAGAGAGCACTTCAAAATCATGTGAAGGGATACTTTAGCTTCCCATAAAAGTAGTGGGAAACAAATTAACTACGTAACAAAAAACAGCATCAGCACAAGGGAAAAATGGCTACAAACTGCTCAAGAATGACACTAAAATTGGGAGAGACATTCTGACACAACTACCCAGGAGGAATAATGAAGGAAGAAATCCCATCTAATTTTCAAAGGGAGTTCAGAAGAGAGCATATGACTTGTCTGGTTTAAGAGCATGTTGGAGTCCACATGCCAGGGAGGTCCCAGTAGCTCAATCTTTCATTTGCATTACAGGGTCGAACCAAGGTTTGTCTTTGGTGCTATACCATTATCTATTGATAAAGTCAACTGCTACTTACAGCCATTGATCATGGGCAGTTTTAGTTGGTCTATTTGTAAGTTAAATGGACCAGAGGAGAGATTTTTTTTCCAGTAGTAGCCTCAGTATCTATTTAGACTAGAATGATCCTTCTTCACTACAAGCAACAAGCACCTTGATGACTGAGCCTTCTCAGTGTTGGCTGGCTCACAACCAACATTAAGTTATTGCATTTTAATTGAGATGTGGATTTCACACTGGGCATGTACTTAAGTGCAAGTTTTACCTTCATATTTGCATAACAGACACTCTTTAGAAAGCGTTGCTTCTGAAGATCTGTTTAGATATACATTTTTGTCTTCTCTCACCCCCTCCCACCATGTCTCTAATAAATTTGTCTATAAACCAGAGGAGCTGCGCTGACTTATTTTTAGGTCATCTCAAAAGTACTTAGAGGCTCCTATTAATGGCACAGGACAACGCTGAGTTTTCTATAACTCTGCGGCTGCAGAATCTTGTCTCTATCATAGATTTGCCCTTGGGCTGCAGAATAAACAAAGAGAGTATTTATAGCCTTTCTCATACAAAGAGATTTGATCATTCAAAAAGAAGGCAATGAATTGCACAGTACTTTCTATATCCCCAGGCTTGCTACTAATATTAGTGTTAAGGAAAAGCTGATGTCACCTGATCTGTCACAGTCTCTGCTTTTGTACATCTCTGGGTAACACTGGGCCAAAAAGGTTAAGTATTATTTTTGCATTCATTTATTTGAACACAGTTCCATTGTCATGACAGATTTAGAAATACTGTCCTCCACCTGAATTACATCAGATTGCTATAGTTGATACAGGAAATAGGAAAAATCAAAGTAGCACTTCTCAGAGCCTATCCAAAGGAACGTTTAAGGAAACAGACGGCTCCAACCATTTGAAATGACCCATAGTTACACTGTTACAAAATAAAAAGCTGGAGATGAGGTAGACATGCCCTAAATTATACTTTTTTTTTTCCCCCACCAAACTGTAATTCAGAAGGTTATTGGAAGCTTCAAAGTTGCTTGTAATATAAGGCATAAGCCCAACAGAATAAGCTCTACAACTTAACTGGCCTTCTCAAAGTCATCCTCTGTTCTCTAGACCCAATATCCTTGCTTTGGAGGAGTCTGATTTAAGCTACATTTTACAGCGTGGCACACAGCATGGCTGTGCTTTTGTGAGAGCACCCCTGGCTGGAAGCCTCACTTACTCAGCTGGATTGACTCCTCTGTGCCTCAGGGTACTTGTGCCACAGCAGCGGCGATATTCGCCTTCTCATCTGTGCTGAGCACACACACTTCCATGCTCACAATCACAGCTACATCCAGACCCTCCTCAACCCTGGAATAATCTCATAAAGCTCAGGTTTTATTATCCCGGATTAGGGTTGATTGCTGCGAATAAAAACTCAAGTTAAAACATGCGGTATGAGTTTATTATTTTACCTAGCTTCTATAAGGAATAACTACTTCAAAAGCAAGATAACCTTTTATGAGTCAAAAAAAAAAATATATTGTAATCCAGCAGAACTATCAGAGTGATCTCCCTTTCTGTTACCTCACCCTTTACTGTTTTCTGTAAGAAACACCAAATCTAAAATTCAAACTCTCACCGAAAAAAAAGATTTTAATGTTCAAATCCTTAAAACAAAGTGCTAAAATGCAGAATAATGACAGATTGGATAAGTGCTCACACACTAAGAAACATTTTTAGACTACTAATGTATTGCCATTACATTTTGTCATGTAATGGGTGAAGAGAAAATGGGAGTATTTGCCAAGTGATCAACCGCTTAGAAAATAAAAGTAAAATTTTTGGAATTTCATTTTTTTTCCTCAAATGTAAAATAGCACAGTGATTTTCAGTTCAGTTACTTCAAAGCATGACAACTAGAAACCAGTAATATCTTGGAAAGTTGAGAATCCCCTTACGAGGTATGGCATAGAGACCCTGTTTGTATTACTGAAGGTGACAGACTTTGAAGAAGTCAGAGATAAGAAAAAAATTTGAGGGATCTTGTGATACTATGATTTAGAGATAAAATATTCACATTTTAGCAATAATTCATCTGAGCAGACTGGCCCATGCAGTCCAGCTCCTGAGTACAGTGTGGATCTTGATCTTCATTGATTAGGCCCTTCTGAAGTAAGACCTGGTTATGCAGGAACAGAGGCCAACTGGATTACTTTTACTTTTTTCTAGAATAAGAAAAAATTAATTCTGGCCACATCGCTGTAGCATTGGCTAAATAAATGCCTAAAAATAGGTGTTAAAATGGAAATGGAAAGGACAACCACAGTGAGTTACATGGAGAACAGACTAGATGCAAGTCAAATATGTGAAAGCTGACTTCAGGCCCCAAATTTAAAAGAATCCCTTACAACTGAAAAAAACTAGATTATTTCAAAAGATTGCAAAAGAAAATAAGTCCTTCACAGACAGTTTGCAGCTGCTATAGAAGGATATCCAGCTGAGCATCAAAGATAAAACAAACAGTCATCACAAATTAAGAAACCTGTAATTAAAATGTTAGGTAGTTTGCACTAGTATTTCATATCAACATATACCAAAGACTAACTTACTATTAGTCACTTTTTCTAGTTTTCTATTTAACAGTTAACTAAATGTTAGGTACGTGTATACAGATAGCTTTGTTATTAATATATCAAACAGCTATAGTAAGAGTGCAGAATATGAAGTATTGAAAGCACAAGACATGTTTATACAACTCCTTTGTAAAACATCTCTTAATTATGATTGCGCACTAAATTTTGCCGAAAGGGCAGGAATGAAGAGTGCTCGCTGAATTCAACATTTGGTTTGATATTGGTCATAAAGAATGTGGACCCATTCCCTCAGATTTCTTGGAAAATTAGGTGTTCACAGTTAATGGATACCTGAGAAAAGTTTTTTGCTTTTTCTCCCCCAAAGCAGTACCTCATAGGGTCTTTTTGGCAAAGACAATGACAGAAACTCATTCTCCAGGGCAACATACAGTTTCCTCAGCTACAAGACCATCCTTTCTTTTCTTGACATCCCAACTCATTCAAACCACATATCCCAACTTCCTCAACAACTGAGATGAGTCTTGCAAACAAGAGACTCTTTCACTGTGTTGTGCTGATTCATTCCAAGCACTGTTCATCCTGCACACTGAATGAGGCAGGGTCCTGTGGGAAAACAAAGAATGAGATCATGTAATTAAAGACTATCTCATAATGTACACGGGGATTGAACTATAATGGCCTCAACAGTCTTAATTCTATTTCTTAACTCTTGAGTGATTAAGGCTGTAAGTTACTTTAAAATTGTTTTCTGAATATAACCATCAACAGTTCTGAGCAAAGACATTTAAAAATAACCAAAAACCCCAAGCCAAAAAAACAGCCACATGGAACAACACCAACTACTACTATATGGTATGCAAGGAGAATTACCAGTAGAGCCAACTGGAGGGGAAAACAACAACATCGCTATTTTTATTTAACATTTTTGTATTCTCAATTTGCCTATCCATTAATGCTTAAATGTTTCCCAGAGATGTTTCAATTTTAATGAAGTTCTGCCAGATTAAACTGTTTTCAAATCCTGCCTTCTGATTCCCACCAGCTCACATACTTGCTCATTCCAGAAGGATGCTGATGAGTCCATCCACATTCCCCAGGCCAACAGCCTACCTGACAGACACAGAGATCCTGCAGACCCTGCTCCCAGCCTTGCCATTTCTCTGCTGAGCACTCTGTCAAGTCGGACACAGAATAGTAATTTCATTCTGAAGGAAATTTAACTTGTTGTGAGAGTTCCAACTTAAATGCGTTAAGCTTCTAACTCTCTCAAAGTGGACACCATTCCCCCCTCCCCCAGCACAAGTCTCTGGTATGTGTACAACTTGTTTTCAAGCTGAAAGCCTGAACTGCACAATGGATGTTCGTTATTATTTGACCCTTCCCAAAAGCTGGATCTTCTGCAAGCCCTGACAGCCATTCCACAGTAAGAGAGATCATTTTGAAAACACACCCCTCCTCCCTGAAACTCTAGACCCTGAAAGCACTTTGTTTTGAAGCTCCAGAGAAACAGATTTGGGACTCTCATACCTCACACTTTCTGTCTCAGCGTGCCAGGCCTCTTATGCTTAGTGCTGTCAGGGAGCAGCACAGGCAGGGCTGCTCTTCAAGGGGAAGACAAGCCCAAGGCAACCCCAGCAAAGGCCGTGCCTGCACTGGCTAGGGTACAGTCCCACAGCACGCGAACACCACGAGCAAAACAAGACACTGCAAAAAGAGTCCATACAGGCACTCCAGTAGAGAGCAGCTGGAGACAAGACTGGAAGCAAGGCTACAGCATGAATGAGAAGGGTCCACTCAAGAGATAGGGCTAGCAACAGGCTACCTGCAATGCAAGTCCAAGGTCCAACAAGGGAGGCAGGGATGAGCAGAGAGACAGACAGACCCAGCGTAGCTCAGGAAGGAGGTAAAGGCTCAGGTCTGAGCTTAAATGGAGCCCCAGGGCCCATGGGCAGAGGGTGTGTGGGTGGGGGTCCCAGGTGAGGCTACTCAGGGCCGTTAATGCCTATCAGTGTGCTCAGGGCATGACAAGTGTTACGGTTAGTGTTGGGGGTACAGTTAAGAAAATCAGGGTCTGCAGAGCCTCAGCACGTTCAGTAGTTTGTAACCTCCAGAGGAGGGTGTGAGCTTCTATGAATAATTCCCATTTGTTCTTTTTTTCCCATATTCATTTGGGACTTTGTGGCTAATATTGCTTATTTAAAGGATTTACTCTTCCTCTCTTTCTTTAGTTGTATTTTGACTTATATTGGTTTCATTTGTTTGAAGCCATATCCTTCCTTTCTCTGTTCTTTTTGTTTGTCTCCTTTGTTCATATTTTATGTTTGTTGAAATGTAAACTTCTGGGGACTGCAATGTTGGACAAGTTCCTCAACTCTAGTTGAACTCATTAATGTTGGGAACAAGAGTCAACAGAGCGTAAAGGATGTAAAAACTTTTGTTCCTCACTCCTGCAGGTTTTTCCAACATACGTGCTTGGAACTCCAATTCCAAGAACCATTTCTAAGTCTAAGGATGCCTTCAGTCCTTTGAGAGCCTCTGAACTGGGAGGACCCAGAGAGCACCGAAGACCCCTCTTTTCCTTAGGCAGCGAGCTCTGTGTTGCACCTTACAGGCACATCACAGGGGTTCAACAAATGTCTCTGATGATGTTGGTGTGAAAATCATACGCAGTTACAGTAATTTGTTAAATTACGAATAATGTCCAGCAATACTGAAAATAACACCTTGCTTAAATGTGCACATACAAATCATATAAGTACAAGCTGCTACTGCAACTTGAGGCAGTTACAACTGAAGGTTTCAGTGAAGAAAGGTATGTTACTGCTTTGAATTTCTAAAGGCTCTTTTTTTTTTATCCAGAGCCACAGAATATGTTGCAAACATTATCTAGTTAAAGCTCATCACGTTTTTGTGAAGCAAAGTAGGAAGACTGTCATCAGCTCCTACACAGTTTATCTAGGGTGAAGCACAGGTGGTGACTAGCACAGCAACACAACAAAACAATGTGGCACAGATGGTGAAAAATGGTGCCATAATCACTTGAACCTTGGGCCATACTAGGGTGCTGTTTCATGAGTTTTGCCAGGACACCTTTTCTTGGAGTGCCATACAAGCTTTCACGTCAGAAAGCGTGGTCATGCCTTGGATCCCTTCTGACACAAAAAGTAGCAGGTCATATTCTCAATTGTGTTTTGGCTCCTTTCTCCCTACTTAGGAACCAAAAATGTCTATAAAGCAGTCAGAAAAACTCTCAGTGTGAAAGAATATCACTGAGCTTATGGGTACCATGCGCCACTGGACTTCGGATGCACTGAGCATTCAGAGCAGTACAGATATATTGTGAGAATCGAACAAATACAGTTATGCCAAAAATCTTCTATGTTTCCCTGTCATAATAAGAAACTGCATCCAGCAACACAGTTGATAGACATCATCTTGGGGTAACGGTAATACAGCACTGGGGTACTCTGCTGACTGCACCCCCAATGTTGCTTGCTGTACTTTCGCAGGCGCGCAGAGTCAGATGCGGAGAGTCATGAGCTATCTCCACTCACACTCTGACTGAGCATCGCACAAGATTCTCTTGTCCCAGAGTTCTTCAGAGATTCAGAAGCTGACCCTCTCAACCTCTCTATGAAGCACATCCAAGCAGGATTTACAAGCTTAGACACAGTCCCCTGCTAACACCGTCTAAATGCTTTTCAGACCAGAGAGTGAACAAAGCGGTGTCATGACTTATGTGACTGTACTTGGACAGCTATCCAAATACAGGAAAGTCCAACCTTAATTAAGTTGTTAAAACAAGCTGTTAAAGACACAAGACTTGACTACGTACATAAAATAAATCATGCTGGGTTTATAAGTGTTTTTATCATAGCATTTTTACATCTCTTCATTACTCCAGTGGCCTTTTTCCAAAATAGTAACATTTTTTTATATATTTTCACTAAAACCCAAGATAGGTAGCAAAGCACTCTGGGCTTTCTAAGGGAGAAGATAACTAAAACTCATAAACATGCATTTAGTAATTCATTCAGCTGGTGCTAAATGGAACCCTTTATACGGACTTTTCAAAAACATTCAGCGTCTGAGGTGAGTTCATTAATGTGGTTTAGCAGATTGGGAGCAATATCTCTTTTCATGCAAAGATTTAGCCTAGAGCAAGAAGAATGATCAGCTTCATCACCACTGGTTTTGCTAAAAGATTTTTCTGATGTTACAAGGTAGGACTAAAATCTCTAAAACATAGGTGGTCCTCTTTCTGGTGCAGAGGCTGCTCTTGGGAGAATTTTCAAGTAATTGGAATCTAATCCTAAATAGAAAGTGCTCATACAAACTCAAATGAAATACAACACTGAAACAGTTCAAAAATTTAGTTATGCATGAAGCACAGAAGATATTTTAATAATGAAGGTGCCTTCCAACCCAAATCGTTCTGTGATTCTATGATTCTACTCCCTTGACCTATCTTGAAACATAACAGATTTTATCTTATGGTCACGCTTGCTTATATATATTTTGACAATTATAAAAACATTTAATCCATGACTTCAACTCATCTTATGCATTTAAATTCATGAAACAATTTTCTTTAAAGATATCATTATTGTAACATTATAAACATCTGTTAAATGTACATAAATTGTTAGCTCCTCCCCCTGAAGTCATTCAATACTTAGAAAATGGTTGTATGAATTTTGAAATGCATGTCTGGTACTTATACAGTGTGCATTTGAGTTATAGAAGGTCCTAAAAAGGATAAACAGAATAGATCAAATTATTTTTCATATATAAAACTGTAGTCTGCTAAATATAAATAGTAACAAACAATTGAATTTTAGCTAAAACATAGCCATTATTTTATGTTCAGGTACTGAGTTTGAACGGCTCAGAGCGCTTCAGCAAGTCAATAAAAAAGCAGAATTTAAAGAAATCTTCACCACTTTTCATGACTGTAAGTGTTTTGATGCAAAATCCATGATAGAATAAAAAATAAAGAGTATTCTATTTCATTTTCCTTGATAAAAGACTTGGGGAAAAAAAGCGATATCCTAGCAACTAGACATCAGAAGTTTTCAGGGCAAACACCTCGCCCCCTTCACTGTCTCAAGTAATAAAAAGAGAATAATAAAATTCCAAACTTGCAACCAAATCCTAACATAAAACCTTAAAACACAACAGCTCAACAATGCATAGTAGATTTGAGCTCATTTTTTTCCTGGCAGAAGTATACATTCAGACAACTTCCATAACACAGCTCTGTGATTGAAAGGGCAAGACAATGTGTTTTGTGCTCTTCTCCATTAAGGTCTTTAACTGTGAATATGTAAAACCTTACTGTATCAGGTTTCTTTTGATGACTTTCATTTCATATCTAACAAACATCTTTTTCTGGACTCCTTTCTTCTACATAACACAGGCTGTCACAAGCCCTGGTTGTGGTCCTCTCCTCGATCGGCTCCCCACCAAAGCAATACAAACTGTCATTAATATGTGAGGATACTTGAGAACACAGCTCCCCGGAGTATCTAAAGAAAGTGCCAGAAATGGGCCACATGGCACTAACCAATAAACTACAAAGTCATTTTATAAAGCCAGCTGTACAATAAAAATCCATTCATTTAATATCTACTCTCGTCCATGCTAAATATTTCCACTTTCAAAGCACTTCCTGATCCCACCAAATGAAACACTATCTCTAGCTTTATCATATACTATTGATGCCTGTTTCTAGAAAACCATCAAAATCACTGTTAGTTCTGCATGTGCAACAAACACTTTTTTTTTTTTTTGGTCTAGTATGATATGCACTTATACCACTATTATTTTGGGTACTTTCTGCCTTGGTTTTATTTTGTTGCCATAAACCAGAGAACAATAAAGTGATTTGCATAAAGAGGCTGACACCAGGACATATTTCATCTGCACAGTAATTGACGGTAGCCAGAGCTCGCAAGGAAAGCGTGGATCGCAAATTTGAGCATGGATGAAGACTTAAATGTGCTGACCGTCCTTTCCTGAAAATGGCATGCTGAAATGTGTGCACTGTTTCCAGTAGATTCAAAACGCCTCATTGACCCATTGTGTTAAACAGAATGGCACAAAGGAAGTTAACTATAAATATACCGGTGCCATTGCATGAAAGGGCACATGGATTGAGGGGAGAGCAGACTGAGGGAGAGAATTTGGGAGGGCAAAGGCCCAACTGTCCAAAATGAAACAGGCAAGTATTGGTGTCATACAACATCTTGCAAGTGACCGTCATCAGGAAGGAAGATTCATCTTCTAGGTAGGTTTCCAGTCCGAATATCACGGGGATTTGCCAGCCAAAGCCCTTCTGTTTGGCCTTCTGCTCTACGTGCTGGGACTTGGGCAGAGGTTAGTCAGGGAGACAGCTAAGCAGTGCGTCCGGAAACTGCTGTGGCTATGTCTGATAGCCAAAGGTTACTTGCAGCTCATGTGCTCGGTCACTCTGATTTGGAAAAGGCCCTCACTCTCCCAGGAGGATATTCCAACCATCAGGTTATCAAGCAGCTCCCATACCTCTGCACAAAGCTGCTCCACTGTGATTTAGAAAAGTACTACTTTTACAACAGGAGAAAGAGAAATAAACTACATAAATTAAAATAAATAACCGAGGCAAAATTGATAAAGAAAACTGAGAAGATCAAGAAAGTATGTGTATTTGGCAGTGACTAAAGCAAAAATAAAATGTTTAATAGTACAGATGGATGAAAAGGCTTATTCTGTGCACTGCTGTTTTCTATCTGGGAAGAAGGATGAGATACTCCATCTTACAGGGAGAATGAACTTCTTCAGAGTGGACAAGTAACTACAGAGTATGTCAAAAAAACATATGCTAACTAGAGTTAAATATTTTTAAATTCCACACAGGACTCCCAGAAGAGTTCCTGAGAGGATTTCAACGGATTGTTTTTATTTTCTGACTGAGGCTTTTTAATAACTTGAGTCAACGTCAGAAAACTGGAGCAGTACCAATATTCTTTTGCTGTTATTCAAAAGGTCATGCAAGATGAGTTGGGGAACAGAAGGACAAATGGTCTGACGTCAGTCCAGAGACACAGAACTGAAACAGATAAGATATTTCATTTTTATAAGGTACTATTCATACGATAACACAGCTATAGAATCATTCCTTCCATCGGCCTGATGAGTCTCTTCCCAGGAGATACCCGTTTCAAAATGCCAGACAGCCCCACGCTTAAGACACTTGCCTGGAAGATGGGAAAACTTTCTTCTTACCAGGCTGAGAGGGGAATGTGGACCCTCTTCACTCACCCCAAGTAAGCATGCTAGCACTCAGACTTACAGGAGGACCACCTCTTTCTTGAGCATCTCAAGCTAGCTTTCTTAAGTGTGCAGAAAAAGCAATTTGGATGTTTCTGAAATATCATTATAACTGAAAATATTTGTCATATTGGATCCAATTTATGAGTTTGTTAGGATTTATGAATAAGAAATCACAATAGCTATTTCAGAAAACCCAGCCCCAAAACTGATCACCAAACATTCTTGCCATCACTACCTGCTTTCTTATTTAAAGTCCCTTCTAAGAAAATTTTAATATGAAAATTTTCAACTCCTTCCACATCCAAACTGTGCGGTCAGTCTGCCCATCTCATCTTCAGGCAGCTGTAGTATTGTTTAGATACAGCACATCCTCCTTCCACACTCATCAGCCATGAAAGAAAGCATAAATAAATCCATGAGCGTAGCTGCAAGCGTGCACACACAGGTACACTACCCATACCACCACAGCTTCCCTCTGCTACCTTATCCTTTGCCTTCCTTAACTGTACAAATTAAAGCAATGTAAGTAGAGGTGCCTGGCAATCTAGATTAAGCCATTGTTTTTTTTCTTGAGTTATACAAATTAGGTCACAGCTTTTCAATCTCATGTTACAGTAATAATATATTGAAATATATTGAAAATTAAATTACTACAATTCAAGTTGCACCGGGGGAGGTTTAGATTGGATATTATGAAAAAATTCTTCACCGAAAGGGTTGTCAAACATTGGAACAGGCTGCCCAGGGAAGTGGTGGAGTCGCCATGCCTGGAAGTATTTAAAAGACGGGTAGACATGGTGCTTAGGGACATGGTTTAGTGGTGGTTTTGGCAGTGTTAGGTTGATGGTTGGACTTGATGATCTTAAATGTCCCTTCCAACCTAGACAATTCTGTGATTCTATGATTCTATGAGTCTATTTAATTCATAAAGTTCCATACTTCCAGAGCGCATAACAGAAATTATGCAGGCTGAAAACCTAATTATTGAAAATTAATATTTAAGTAAGTCCATCCTGTTATTTATCCTGCTAACTTAAATGAATCAATTTGTTATCCTGAAATAAAGTAAAAGGCATGTTTTTAGAAAAAAAAAAAGTACCAGTAGTACTAATGTCTGTGTCATCTCAAAAGAAACTGTATTCAGCATTGACAAGTAGTTAATATTATAGACGTGAAAGTATCCAAAGGTCCAGGTCCATAATGTTTGCATTAATTCTTTATATACAACTCTGTCACAAGTTTCAAATTTGGGCTTCAGATTTTGAGCTGAACTAGGTGCTTAAATGAATTTTCAAAAGCCTTTAGGCCCTCAATTTGCCTTGAAATCAAAGAGACTTAGGGACATATCTAAACTTTGAGTGTATTTGGCCCTTGATCACATTTTTTAATACACAAGGGCAAAATTTTGATAAGCACTTAAATAAGTTAAAATCATAAATCCCCTGACTTTAAACCCAGATGGGAACCGAAACATTTAAGTTTTCTTGGCTTCTGGAAGCTCTTTCTATCCGAAGTCGTTCCTGATTACAAGAACAGATCTTGCTGATGGACTACAAAGTCATTGGTCCTTTATTTCAATTTATGCCTTTTAACAGTAAGGATCTGGATTTTTTTTTTAAATGTAAACAAAAACTTTGTGTAAATTTGTAAACCTGAATACTATGACAATCACCAAACTATTATTCTTTATTTAAGACCAAAACCAACAGAAATAATATTTAAAAGTTACTTAATAGAAAACACACCTTAAAAAGTCATTCCAAGAGCTTTTTACTATCTTGTTAAAGTAATAAATTTTCAGCCACTCTGCACACATGAACCCTAGAAAATAGACAGATTTTCTTAATTGAAAATGTATTATAAAGAAACCAGATTAATAACTATATATATATACACACAATGTGAGATTTTAGATCTCCCGTTATACGTCTCTCTCTCTTCTGGGATGTTTTCTCATTGTCTCCTGAAAGAAAAACTTTATAGGGCTAATCGGCAACAATGCCAAATAACTTCATTTTCCCTACAACTTAACTCATAACTGGAGCTGTCACTTCTCTCGGGGTGCAATTGTGCAGTCCATCCACCCAAAAGTGAAGCTGTACCTGCAGACCGCTGCTTCCAGTGACAACTATCCCAGCAGCAACGGCTTAAGGTTAGTTCCTGGTCCCTGTAGGAGCTTTGCCTCTGGCACCTGGCAGCCTCCTTGGATCAAAGCATCACCCAATTACAAGAAAATAGAACTTTAAAACAGCCCAACACCTATTCACTGCCTATCATTCCCTGGGGTTTACTATTCCCCAGAAGCTGGAGAAACACTCCAGTTTCTTCACGTTGCACCCCCTGGGATCTACGTCCATGTCTCACATCTGTCCCTGTCAGCAAGAACAGCAGAAGCATAATTCCTATTTGTGTCCCTCTGTCCTCACTGTCTCCTTCCCTCTCTCCAGAGAGCCCATTTAACAGTGCAGAGCTCCTTTGATCTCCGTATTCCCAGCTTGAATGAAACAGCTGTGTAACTCTGGACTTGGAGGGCTTTGCAACTGCATTTCCCGTTCCTCCAAGAACTCATCCGCATTGCTTTCCTGCCTCTCTTCTGAAGGTGTCTTGTCAGAGAAGACAGAATCACTTCCCAGCTCGTATACCACTATCACTTCCCCCCCATAATCAATCCCATAGTCCAAAGTCATGAAACTCAAGAGACTGAGGGAGAACTAGTTGTTGCAAATTCAGCTCACTTTCTATTAATGAGGCTTTCTGACTATGTTAACTTTGGCTGAAAAGGTAGAATGTTGTTATAAAAAAGCCTCTAAAACATCCAGCCAGTGCCAAGCCCTTGCACCTGGGTGCAAAACCTTTATCACATATGTGTATTTCATAATGATATGTCTGTGCACACCATAATAAAGGTAGAAATATAATAACAAAACAGGGCCTTTGGCATAGCTTTAATTGAACCCTCGCATGACCCACTTGAAGAACTCAGCAGGTGGTAGCCCTACTAAATGACTGGCGCCTATGATCATCTGTTTAAAATATCTTTGGTAGGGAAAGATAAGAAAGAAGAAGAAGTAAAGTAGAAGTAGAAGAAAAGTACCAGGAGTAAAGAGCTCTTCTTCTGACCAACAGGGTGAAAATTTGTTTGCTACTTGGGGAAAAAGTAAAACAAGGGGAAAAAAAACAAAAAACCATTTTAAAGAATATGACGGTTGCTGTATATCACCAGTTTGCTCTTTCTCTTTCAGACATCAGAACATTATTATTTTTGTGTGAATGGAGCTTAATCATCTTGACACCATTAAGTTTTAGAAAGTAGTACATATGTAAAATTTGTGAACATGAATATAGTATAAACAGGATATTTATACATTGCTTTTAAGCCCCAATAAAATAGAAGTGCACTTTCAATAAATATCATCTCCTATAGTCATTTATTTCTTACAAGAATCACTGGTTTACAATTCACTGGGAAACCTCAGGAAAGCAGAGAAATGAGTTGAAATCTCTTCTGATTAAAATAATATTGTATAAAAAATGTTTTTTCTCCAAAGGAAAGATAAACAGTTTCCCAAATGAATTCCTCCCCTCCTACCAGCACCGTGTACTAACTCCCATGGAGAATTAAACTCAGGACCTTCAGAACAGATGGCAAAGACCTTATCTGCTTTCCTATCACAGCATGGGGCAATATAGGTTTGCCTGATAATGCACTCACATTGAGGAAAAGGTTTCTCGACCCCTCTCAATATATCTAGATCCACCAAACAAATGCTTTTTAAATTTAATCCGCAAGTTTAACTTTGACTTTTACAAACTAATTTATAGAATGACCTATGCCATATGTTAAACCTTAGATGTTAAAGAAACTGTTTTGATTTTAGTGCTCTGCCAGCTGTACATTTTGTCAAATCTCAGGCACATTTTATTCTGTCTTTAATTAAAAGACAGTTAATTTTCAGTGTTTATTTTATATTATTTCAGTGTTCATTTTCTATCTATTTCACGTCTTCTTTCCACATGTGCTCTAAATTATACCATAGCTTTGGCATTGCTTTGGCCTGTGCTATAAAATGAGCTCATTATGGATTAGCAGATGAGTACAGCGCAATTCTGACACTGCACCCGTCCAACAGCTCCTTTTGGTCTATTAAATTGTCAGCTGCCCACCTACAAAATTCTTACAGCAAAAAACAATAAAACCTTTCCCCCAAACTATGAAAAATATGTAGACATCAGAGCAAAAGCAGCTGTTACCCTGAAGTAGAGTCCTTTTCCTTTTCAACTAAGTGATCTTACACCAGTTAATGCTTCAGTTCCTGAATGTTTCAGCTTTTATTTGAATGCGACAATCTTAAAAAATGACACTGTTTTGCATATTATTTTGTGTTTTGAGGTCCTATTAAAATTCCCTTTTAATTTTTAGAGGTTTTTAAAGACAGCAAAATTAAGTTTAGGGTGATTTTTAAACAAAAGGAAAAAAATTGTTGAAAATGTTTTGAAGTATTAGGGAGCGAGAATCACTGATGGTAGCAGCGATCTGATGGCCGTTGGGGTGCTGGATGATGCGTGTTGCTGGGCTCCCTACGGATCTTTCTGAATGGATATTTATTTAACACAGTCTTAGTTTTTCCTAGGATCCTTGTTAGAACTCACAGGGAACTACAAAGACATACACTTTCTTTACAGGAAAAAGAAAGAGAAAGACAAAATAAATTATTTTTAAAAATAAAAGATGATGTCATTAAATTCAGTTGAAATATTGACTCACTAATACTTCTAAACCCGGTATTTTTGCTGTTTGGATCACAGCAGCAACAGCAATATGAGCTGGGACTTACAAAGCTTGTTCTAATTAACTCACACATGTTCTTTCCCGTAGTGGCAACTACAATGGGACCATTCATCTGTTTACAAACAAATGAACTAAACTTGTAGGAGTGTACATGAGTAGGTAAGAAGGATTGTAATATATAATTTCCCTATATAATCATTGCCTGTGCATCAAAATAACTCTGCCATTAGCTGGAAAGAGATTAAGGTCCTGTTTACCTACAGCAAAATTCTTGTTCCTCTGATGACCTAAATATCTGAGTCCCCTGCAGGTACCCCAACTCCATACCAAATCACATCTGCGTCTTTTTCCTATATTGCTGTTGTACTGATATATTCTTGCAGCCAGGAGCCCTGTCTTTATTACGTATGATGGATTCCTCACGATTTTCTTACACGGTCAGTGAGATTTCACACGTCATTAGAGGCTAACACACACACTTACATAAGGAAAAAAAGTCTGAGCAAGTCATCTTAGTACCAAAATCCAAAGCTTGTCTCAGAAGAGGTTTGTGGAAGACCCCTTTATCAAAGTGTTCAACGCTCATGCATACCTTAGAATCAGCAAAATAATTCTAGAGAGGATTAATATGAATTTTGTCCCTGGTGTTTTCTGCATTGCAGCACTGAGACGCCCCAAATAATTTTAAATGAAATACCTTGAAAATAGTAAGTAGTTTAGCAAAATATCTTAGCCAGCCATTGCAGTCATCTACCTCTAGACAACTGTAGTGTTTCCACATAACCTAAATACCTTGATCAGACTGAGCAAAGGCATTTGAAAAACAGTTAGCAAAGCTGCTGAGAAAATGAGGCTTTTAGCCCATGTCTTCCATTGTTGCTTCTGGGCAAATGTTTTCTACCTTTTGGTGTCTGGGTGCAACCTGTGATTAGAATGCAAAAAAAGGGAGAGAAAGGTAAAACAGGAGATGGTATCATAAACAGCAGCCTGCTGCATTGTTACTTTTTCAAATATTTTTTAGAATATCTGTGATCGTTTATAATGAATAATTTAACTTGGGAAAAAGAATTAGCATAGACTATTGCTACATGGTACATCTAGGGCAAGCGAAGATATTTTTAGTTAAGAGCATAATTTTTATATCTTGCTATTTGTATGAATGTCCTCTTTGGTCTTGAATTAGTGTTTGGTCCACCCTAAATACTACAAGTACTTTCCTCTTTGTGGAGCTTCTATTGTGTTCTTCCACAATAGAAAGGAAACGCGAGAAGAAAGAGAAAGAAGGGTGGCCACAAGGCTGACCACAATGAGACCGGCCGTGCTTTCAGCTGGGGCACTAACGCTTAGGGATGGAAAACATATTGGCAAGATTATTTCACCTTCTGTAGTTTCAAAATGGCAATGCATGGAGGTATATCTTGTAGACCCATTAGGTGGAGTCATATTGAACTAAAAAGAAAATATTTCACAGAGAGCAAATCCCTACTTTCAAAGCATGCATGCATGTTCAGTCTGAGAACAGCCAGGCAGCTCTTTAAAATCCCAAACCAATATTTTATACGATTTCTTCATTTTTAGCCCTGTATGCACAGATCTTGTTTGACATTTCCGAATCCCGATTCTGTCTTTTCCTTCTTCCAGCAGAGGAGAGCCTTAAGACATGCTTGCTTCTTCCTCTGAATATTATTTTCCCACTTGTCTTAAACATTAAGAAATTGTCTCTATTTATAGAGATTCTGTAATACAGAGGAAAAGGTCACATTAGAAAGTGGGGCAGAATTTAAGGCAAGAGTGACTCTTCAGCTCTCTCACAACTACATATTGGTCCTCATGGGCTTTTTCCTTACCATCAGAAATGTACCCAGCCAAGGAAATCATCCGCAAATAATATATGCTCATTGTAGGTAAATGAACCCTGCCTACCCTTTCCTTCTTTTCTAAACACAGCAAAGATTTCACCGGACAACCTGTTCTGTAAATACACCTATAAACATCCTTACAGCTCTGTCACATAAAGCCCTCCACTGCCTTGCCTAGCGAGGGGCTGCACTAGGGCCTGCGGAGGTACAGCCTAACATTAGAGACCAGAGTCAAACAGACGACGGCAGGAAATTGGCTTTTTACAACCCATTGTTATTATGCTTCTTAAAGGCAGAATAAGCAAATGAACGACTTCAGGCTTAGACCTGGTCCTATGGTGTAAGTACAATGATTTCGCTGATAACTGAAAGGTTTTTTTTTTTCAGAAACACGTTCAAGAATTGTAAGTCAGAAGAAGAAAGTGCATTCAGCTCAAGCAACCAGTTTTAACCAGTCGCACGGCTGACACCATGCTACGCTCAAGGGAAAAATGGATTAGACAGAAGGGTCTACAGCACCCAGTGACTGGCCAACTCTATCTGCAATAGAGGCTTTGGAGCATCAACATCGCTGTAAGCAATGGAGACTATTATAACAAGAAGTACATCTTCCCTTTTACATATGGGTAAAGAACAGCAATGAATGAAATTAATGCTTATTTTTATTTTATAGTTTTAAAAAGCTATTATACAAGTACACAGAATTAGGAGATACTGGTAGCCTGTATGCAAAAGCATCCAGAATATAATGAAACTAAATTTTACATTTCTGTACAAATTGTGCTCCTATGCTTACTACTGTATGAGTAAAAGTCTTATAGTAATTTTAAAGGGTACTCTGTATCAGAAACATTTCACTTGCTTATTCGCAGATTTTACAGGTATCTCACCACTTGCATATTCAATTTTAGAACTTGAAAATAAGAGGAAACTGCATTAAATCGGTAACATACCAAACATCCCTACATCATTTTGACTATTTCAAGTTCAGTAAGTACAACATTTCTAGACTTTCCAGTGTTTATTAAAAGTACTTTTGCTTCAAATGGGATTCTCTTCCTGCCTTTTATCAACTTACACTACCGAAGTGTCATGAATTCAATAAAATCAGCCTTTATTAGATACATACTATTCATCTAGGAGCCTCAGAATCTGCTCATCTATGAGGTATTTTTGGAAAATAAGAAACTTCATCAGAGCCTGGGATAACTGTCATCCAGGAAGCTACTCCTTTTGTATGTCTGGTTTAGTTCCATTCATTTAATAGGGAATAAATAAAATGTATCAAGATAGCAGTGGCTGAATGGAACAAATGAAACTGTCTGCCTTTGTGATCAAATTATATTTTTAGAAATTGTGTCTTCAGCATTGTTTTCTGTAACCATAACAGACTTGGCTGAAAAACGGAGAAGGATATAATTTTATCACCTGTGGGCACCCCCAGTAGATAGCTCAGCCTAGTGAGGAAGCTTATTTTAAAGGCTCAGTTCCACAGAAATCAAAGATGAAGCAAATAGTTGATTTCTTTTCTCTGCCATATTTTGTTTTTGTGTCTAATAGTGTGCTTATTCCCTGAGTATCTGAGAATGTCTTGTTTTTTTAAGGTGTAGTCTTTTTTTTTTCTCATTCTGGTATCTTTTCCTGTCAAGTGAGGGTGAAGTCTTAGCTCCATTCAAGTTTTAATAGAGAACAGAATATCACATGTCCACAACAGAGATTGTATTCTCTGTTAAAGTTATTCTCATGAGTATCTCCAGCTCTGGGTATTAGAAAACTCCCATTAGATCAATCTGCCTAACCAAATGTATGCCTCTGTCAATTTTTTTCATTGTCCATATTTCTCCCCAGTAGTAAATAAGATTTTATTCTTTTTATTTCTGTAAAAAAGGATCACTTTTCCATAGACGCTGCCATCTCAAAACATATGCGGCTTATGAGCTGCATTATAACTTTGGAAAACATCTTGAGTATCTGATCACCACTTGTCTGCATTATCTGTAATCAAAAATTTCTTGAAATGCTCAGATCTTGGGCCAAATCCAAGAGTTTATCAAAAGTAAGTGAAATTTACCTATATTTTTGCAATTATCTATGGTGTAAGCTTTAGTTTTTACTTGCCAAGAGCAATTTAGTGAAATTTTTCTCCCGAAATCTGAACTACACTATATCTCTATTCATAAAGACTCCAAAATATGACTTTATTTGGGTTGTTCTAGGATGCAACTGCTGGCCACCTTATGCCAGGGCTTAATTCTGTAGTACAGGCAACAAGAATGAATTGGGTGACTCTCTTTTTGGCTTACTAGTGAAGTTTCCAAGCTGAACATGTTAAAAATGAATGTATTACCTTCTTCAGTCCTTGTCCAGCTGAAAGGTATATGTGACTATCACGCCATAGCTGGTGACTCATAGCAGGGTTTTTCCTCTCCTCTTAAAGAAAGGTATTTTAACAGTCTTAAAGCAGTAGCTTCTTTCCCAAGATCAGATTAAGAAGCAGTAACCTATGAGAGGGAGATTTTCTATCCCTGTTACCAGTCAGTCCGCATAGCTGTGAAAGTTGTACACAAGTAAGCGTGTTTCTCTGCACTTTGCAATAAGTTTACAGAGGTTAAAATTAAAAAATAAATTAAAACTTAAGAGGTATGTCATGTTAACAACTGTTGGTTCAGTAGGCTGCCTCTTCAGAGGAGGCACTAAATAGACAGAATCCCTTCAAAATATATTATTCCGGTAAAGTGGTTTTTTTCTGTATGCAGCATACTGTAACCAAATCAAGCCACTTCAGTGTTTCTTGGATTAGCTATAATGATATGACTAGCAAAATACAACTCATCATTATACATTAGCAGTTCACACCCAGTATTAGTTATCTCTAAAAGAGAAAGATGTGTCTGGAGTCTGCATGAAGGAAAACAAACATCTCTAATACAAGTTTTGGCAACAAATTTAATATGAAAATGCATTTTAAATTGCTTTTAAAATGATGGAAATTCCTGCTGACAAAGACACATACTGTGCAGAGAAGCACATATTCCATCTGCCTGGGCAACACTGGGACCCTTTATGCTGAGTAAAGTGGAACGTCTGGTTCCAGCTCCTTTCTGTGGTCAGGCTGTGCACCAACTTTGATGAAAAAAAGAACAGAGCAATTTTTTTTGTTTTGTTTTATTTAAGAAAAATAAATGCAAAGATGGTCTGTGTGGCTCCCATCACGCATTAATTTCCTGTGTAAAAGCTGCTTCTATTGTGAGAGGGAGCCACTGAGGAGTGAGTTCAAGACTGGTTTTGGCATTTGCTGAGAGGACAGGGCTTTTTACAGCAGCATATAGGCAGATAGACCTAGAGGCTAAGCATGGACTGGGTTCCAGGTAACTCAAGAGTTAGGTAATACACTCACAGAAAACTAAGGTGAAAAACTGGAGTGAGAAGGCGAAACAAGGGTACTGTCAAGAGGTTAAGGGAGGAAGTCTGTGTGCCCCAGGAGAGCAAGTCAAGAGCACAACCCCAAGGCAGGCAAGGAGGGAAACTGGCCAGGAGTCACTGAGAAAGCGTACACGGACCTGAAGCAAAGCCAGCCTAGGTGGTCCACAGCAGGAGCTGGATAGAAATAATGCACCCTAAGAGTGGGGCTACGGATGAAGGAGCTAGAACAAGGGGCTGAGCCCAAGGCATTTGCAGGACAACCACCGATGCCTGCCTGTTGACGCTGTGGCTTGAGGCAGGAGCCTTTGTTAATTGGTTTGTTGGCAGGCTTGATAACTATTAGCTTTTGCCCAGTTTTTTTCTTCCTCACCTGTATATAGAGTTGTCACGAAGTGACCCTATTACAACAGTGTTGCAGAAAGCATTCAGAAGTAGGAGCATGTTCACTGGTTGCAACTCACTGAAATTTTGTATGCCGTAATATCTAATGTTTATACCCATGATCACCAAGCCTCATACTTAAGGGCTGATAATATCTGATGGAAATGTCATTATAAACAAAAAAAAGTCTCCTATAAGCAAAAAGTGGGATCATATAACATTGCCTTTGGAATTGCATAGACATATGACATACGAATTCAGCTAGTATAGATTTATTTTCCTGTATTTATATATTACAGCTCTTCGTATTATGTTTCTATGATTAAAATTTCTTTTATAGCAATATTGTTTCCAGCTATCTTGCTATCTACTAATCTAAAATAACTGCTATTTTTAAGCTAATCTTCAGTAAACTATAACGTTTCCAAAGGCTAGAACTTGAATATTTTATAACTGTTACATGATAGTGTCACACGCAGTTCACTGAAGAGATTTCATAGACATAACAGCTATAAAATTCATACCCCTCACTTATTAGTGGGTCAACATATTCTTTGACACCCTGCTGAGCTTGTCAGGCTATATGTTTATTTATAGGTCTTCCTTTTGTATCCAACTCGTTCTCCTGTAGACTTGCAAAGCATACCGAAAAAGCTAGTACGGCTTGCAGAATAACAATGAAAATAGCACCGAATAGAAACAGTTTTCTGTTTTCATCAAGGAAAGCTCAAATCTAAATATCCCATTTTTACTAATTCCATCAGATTCCCACCCAATCTGTGCAGCTGCATGAAATATATGTGAATTGCCTAAAACAGCAAAAGCCATTTAACCTCCATTTCTAATTTTGATTCTTCTAACCCTGAATTTCTGAACTGTCGTGCTATCTCCATTTCAACAAGTCTCATATCTTACCATTATACAGTCCCACGGCCTGTAACAACTCAGTTCCATTTCCAGATTAATTGGGGGGAAAAAAAATTACTGGGTCATAATAGAATTCCTCTCAAGCTTCCATAAACTAAGCTCTTCCCTAAAACTCTTTGATATCAGTGCTGTTGCAACAGCAGAACGAATGAATCAACTGGAAAGCCATTCAGAATTCATGATGCCCTCAGGACCAAACAGAATATTTAGACACATGTTTGTAAGGGGGAAAGATAGTATCCTCGACGTAGGGACAGAACTTTACTGTGCTTGTCATTATCACAGCAAATGTAATCATTAACCATGCAAACTTTTTTTTTCTGAATGCATGTGAAAAGACAGATACATGTTGTGCAACTCCAGGCTTTCCTCCAGTAAAGACCAGTCTTGTCTTCCACTGAGAAAAGCTTTTCCATGCACACATTTTTATCTAGTTTTATTGGCAGTGTAATATTTCACAATTAATTAATTACTCATTTCTATAATGAAGTTAAGAAAAAGGTAATGTCAATATCAGAATTTGAAACTAGAATAATTTTCAGGAGTTATCTTTCAGTTACTTAAACATGCTGCAAACTGAAAAGCACAACTTAATTTTGAGATCTGAATTTTAAAATACAGGAAAAAATGTTTCTTGCTTGTTATCTTTGAAATAGATTTGTAATTTCTGCGCAAGTGTTCAACATATAATTTCTGTATTACAGAGCAACACTGTGAGGTCAATTGTAGATACACAAAGACTTTTTTTCCCTCTGTGAAGATGGGAAGGGGAATCCAAAATACAATGGAGAAAAGAGTTAGGAAAAAAGTCTGCTTCTAAAGAAGAAAAACTTCTGTTTTTCAAAGGATATCCCTTATGCTGACAGTCTGCTGTAGTTTGATCTTGCTAGTGTCAAGTCAAGTGAACCAAGCTCGCCAAAGAAAACTCAGCTGATACCGTATTTTAGCAGGTCATTGAGCTTTTGGGGGTGAAAAGGAGAGAGGTTGTGAAGCTAATCCAGATGAGATACCTAATCTCTTGTTTATGTTCCACTGTGATAAAGTCATTTCAGAGTAACAGTAATAATGAAAAGCAAGGAAGTTGAAAAAAGTGGAAGGACAGAAAAAAAAGGGGGAGAATTATTTGATTGTCATTTTGTTTTAGCAGATAACAATACAAAGTTCAAAGGCTATGAATCTTAATAAAATGTTTCTAAAACAATGAACTTTTGATATCAATAGTGCATGTGTTGAAGGACATACTAAGTAGTGTTAAAAGGGTGTTCAAATAAGAATGTCCCAGGCCATAAGTACAGTAAGAAAAAATGGTAAGAATGTCAAAGGGAAACGGTTATTTTGCTCTTATCTGAATACAAGGTATAAATCATTTTCTTCATGTCACTCTGATACTTTTAATTTCAACTTTTTTCAACTCAGTGTAAATTTTAAGGAGAGATTCAGAAAATGCATCCATGGCCAGTATATGACTGCAGCTGAAAGAATGCCATATTACATCAGCTTCTGAAAAATTCAACAACTGACTTTTTTCTAAGAATAATAATTTCTGTGCATAACGTCCTTGCTCTCCCACAATTCTACAGAATTCCCAATTTTGTACATCATGTCAAATATTTGCTACAAATTTTAATGCTCTGCTCTCCTAAAAAGGATTTATGAAGAATCTTACGAACTTTTCATTTATTAAGGATACAAGAGCTACAGGCATTCCGCACCTCTGTAAACTGAGTCAGTTCTTTTGAATAATTACAACATTTTAATTTCTTTTTTAAAAAGAGAAAAAATAAGACTCATTTGTAGACAGGATTTCTTAAATTATGATAGATAAATGTATTAACAGCCTCTTATGAAATGTAAGTTGATTGTGAAAACTAAAGGGTTGCTAAAATTCCCATTTAATTTCATTTCTAGAAGCAGCTCAGCAGTCTGTACAAAGCCTCTGGCAGACTGAAGAAAAACTGGGTGTTCAGTGTCCAGTCAATGAGGTCCAGGAAGTCCCCAGAGCTCCTATTTGCCTGTTCTGCTGGCAGCACTCTGATGAATCATTTAAAATGTGCATAGGAACTTGTCAACAGCAACAGTTTCTATTTCTGAACAATTCTAACATTTCTGAAGATAATTTTTTAAGATCACATACATCAGCAATGTTAGGTGAAGAATCCCTCTCTAATGATTTTCCTTGCAGAGTTGAGGCTTCTACCTTAGACAAATGATACCTGTGCTATATCGTACTTTGTAAAAATTAGTTATATTTCAGTTCTATACTGTATTTGTCCCTAGAAGAACATTTGCATGGCCTAGTATCACAAATCGACAGCTGCAGCTGTAACACATCCAGTCCCTCAGTAGCATTTAGCAGTTTATACAGTGTTTTTTGCACAGTTTAAATTTGATTTACTTTTAATGTTGTTTTACTTCAGCCTTTCCCAGGCACAGTGAAATTTTACTTCAACGGTTTTCTGTGTTTTTGCATACGTGGCAGATTCAGATCTAGAGGCATGAACCCTCCTACAACAGATATATTTTGTTGCTAGTTTTCCTGCTGGTAAAGAACATTTGCATTCCAAGGGCTCCCTTGTTACTCTTCAGACATGGGTGAATACTGCAAACTAAGTACTCAGAGGTATGTATTACACTAAGAACCATGAATTCACCTCACTGGTATTTATGACCTTTTGTATTTATTTTCAGAAAACATGTGAGTATTTTTTTAGCCAAAATGCTTGCAGAAAACAAGAAATCTCATGAGTACTCGTACAAAGGCTCACGCCTAGGAATGTTCATTAGGGCTTTCTCAAACCTCTGATTTCCCTTCTTCAGTCATCTGGTCACCGGCCACAAATATTAGGCAGCAAACAGTTAGCTGAAACAGTTTGACAGAAATCTTAATTCTTAGCTGAAATGAACAGCTCAAACACATCCTTTGTTCAGTAGTTCATGGCCTGTAATCCATAACTGGTCCAGAGATTACTTTTTGTTTCCACAGAGAGTCAGCTAGTCACCCAGTACGCTCTTATTTCATCTGCTACATCGAATACCAAAGTCCCTGTCCTATTATTTTACATTTAAACAATTGTTGTGCATATGTGTTTCTGGGAGGCAACAGGATGACTCCTAAGTGGCGCTACACAATGAAATGGAAAACTTGCTAGTATAGCAAGTAATCGGTTTTCTTCTCTGTTGAAAGCTCTGAAATATGTCTTACTTGACAGACAATTCATAAAGGAAAAGCAGCTGCTATTATTGACAGTTTAAGCAAAATTTGCCCAGTGCATTTCTTAATGAAAACCTTTTAAACTTAGCAAAGATTTTAAAAATGACAAGATGACTGGAACTGGTTCAAGGGACTTGAATTAACCAGACAGTTTAAATCATCCTTTTTACACTTTAAACTCACAATTCACACTTTTCAAAAGATAAATTTGACATCAGTTTTCCAATTCACTAACAAGTCCAGACATTCAGTGTATTTTCCCCAATATATCTGCATATGTCAAGACAGAATGACTAACAATTTCAATGAAATTAGATATTTGGGAGAAGACTGTAATTAAACTACAAAAGGAGAATAAAAGATCCCATGTTTGAATATGGAGAATGCTCCAGCTCAAATTCATGAAAAGACAGACATCCAGGACTGAAACTCCTTCCCCATCATGTAAGAGTAGCACAACACACATACCTCCAAAATAAATATACTGATCTGAGGTGCTACCAATGCTTAAGTGCTTAATTGCCATGTGCAATGGTTATTAAATATAAAAATTCAAAGTACAAGGGTGTAAGAGCAAAATATAGTGTAAGATGTCTTTGGATCGGTATCATTTTGGGTAATGAGGTTCAATTCATAAAATGCACTTGTGAATAATTTGTGCAGCTCAAGGTATGTTTTTGCATACAGATAGATCTATTCATATGTAAATATCCCAGTAAGTATAGTCACCACATGGAGACACTTATAATACTTTACTTTCATTGCTCATTGATTTGTTTTATTATGCTATGGTCAATCCATATTTAGAGTCCAAATTATTGGCAGATGTTAATAGACTTTGAAACTTTCAGTATGGATCTGTTTTGAAAGACTAAATGCAATTATGAAATATGAACTTCTACTCTTTACTTTTTTACTACTGTAAATTTAACAGTTAAAAATAATAAAAAACCAAATAAGTTCCCAGCAAAGATTTCATATTCATGCCACATTTAGTATTCTTTCAGCCTAACCTGACAGACATATCCAAGTTACAATAAAAGTCATAACTTAGAAATTAGGCCAATTAGCACTTAACACCAGTGGCATAGTTTGACACTGTTATATTTCTTGTTTTCATTGATTTCTACCATGCTGAATTTGATTGACAGAGGAAATCTTTGTTGCTTTTAATAATGAAACTTAGCTCTTCCCCAGAAATGTTCCTCACGCTTAGATTTGAAACTGGATGACAAAGATTCAAAAGAAAATTTGTGTTACTGTCTAAAAGCTCTGAACTTCAGAGTAAAACCCTTAAAATTTGATATTTATATTTATGGACTCTTAGAAGATCAAGCTATGTTTTTGGCACATAAAAAGAACAAGTAATAACAGATACTTAAGTGGCTGTGTTTGGATAACATTCAAGCAGAACCAGTGACCAGTAGCATCCAATGAGTATCCGTCTAATTGCGATACAAGATCACAGCAGAAACTAGAAACCCAGTATGACTAAAACGAAAACCAACATTTATGTGGCCTTTGGAGGGTAAATCCTCAGTAATTCCAACCTGAATACCTTCCATTTCCTTCTGCTCACAGTTTCGCAGACTGTAGTTATTTTAGTGGTGGTTAGGGTACACCACTCTTCCCTATGCCGTGTGATCCTCCCTTCCATATAATGCATGAAAAACAGAAGAAAAAGGAAACAGTACTGTGACAATCCAGTACTGGCAGTGGTTTCTTCAAAATAGGGCTTGTAAGAGTCATTCTGTGGTCCAGACATTCCGCTATTACTAGGAAATATAAATCTCCTCCCTTTGAGGGGAGTGTATTACAAATTAGTTATCCTTCAACAGACAAAAGAAGACTTTGGATGCTCCTTGCTCCAATTAAGTCAGAATCTTTTACTAAACAGATCTTTAAAACTGGACAAACTTCTACTTACTACATAACAAAAAAGATTTTTTTATTATTTTCATTTTTAAATAAAAGACACTGAGTTGAACATACCTATACAGACGTAAGATAAACTTACCTCTCCCACCTCCATCTGTATATATTATTTTTCTCTTTCCTCTGGACTGTTTTCCAACCCCTAACAGAAGAGCAGAAAAAATGACTTTGTATTATTAATTTAGAAATGAAGAATAAAACCATCCAGTTACAGTTCTGGTAGCCATACTGATTTTAAGTGAGTGTACTTCTGTGGATTCCTGTGAATTAACACATACATGTACCACTATACCAACTAAAGCAAGAAAACAGTTACTTGTGATATGTGATGTACTCCTTTTTGTCTGGTTTCCCTTGAAATAAGCTTTTCTAAAATTTAAGGAAGTCTTGTAAACTTTTTTGAGAGTCACACAGGTTATGTAGACTGAACAATTCAATCTCAGCTTCTCAGCAAGTGTCATACAAGTGAGAATTCATTTACTATTTCTGATCTGATACATACTTATCGTAAACTTCTGACCTCCTCGGTTTCCCCAGGAAAGTCCAAGATATTCAAATATTGTTACATACACATCTGAATACTACGTGCTTTATATACAATTCTGATTTTCTCCGTTACTATTCAGAACAAGCTGAGAGTACCTAGATAGAACAAAAGTTTAGAGATGGAAGGTGTCATTCACCTCATATATTAGTAAAAAGCTGTAGAATATATTAGTACAAAACTATAGAATTTTGTTGGGAACCTTACCATAGAATCATAGAATCACAGAATGGTTTGGGTTGGAAGGGACCTTAAAGATCATCTAGTTCCACCCTCCCTGCCATGGGCATTTAGGACACCAACTTAACATATCATTCTTTATCCACTGCGTACAGTTCAGTGTACTATCACTCTGACAAGAACTGCCATCATGACAGCCACTGTTTTATAGCAGACAGCTTAGCTCACACTTGCATGGTATGTCTACAATACAGTGTGGTTGCAAGGGCGGTCCAGCTTGGCCCTTTCCCTCCTTCCTCCGCTGGCTGCCAAATTTATCCTCATCCACCACAGACCAAAGCGCAGACTCGTATCTCCTCCCCTTGGGCAACAGCTTCTGGCTCTCTGCTCTCCATCCCAATGTAAAGCAGTACATTCTGGGTGCTGGGCTGAGAGCAGGCGGTCAGCTGTTGAGGCAGCATTTGCTCCTCAAACCACCGTTCACCTCGCCTTCCAAGGAAAACCTGGCTGGCTTGATATGTGATAGCATAGTGGTCACACTCTGCTACCACAGCATTAATAGCACAGGCGAATGGAAATTTCCCAACACCTGTTTCTGTGAATGCTAAAGAAGCTGAAACTGAGTTGCACAGGAAGAGGTGGGAAACAAGCGTAACTTCAGTGAGGAAAAAAATGCCACTTCAAAGAAATCTGTGCCTTTCAAGCCCTAAAGAAAAGGTCACCAAGTCTTGCATATAGTTTCACAAAAACAAGAATTGTGCTGAGAGGTAGGTAGGATGTGTTCAGAGCCATACGTGTACACACAATATAGGTCTAATCCATTAACTGTCAAAGTAAAAGCTGGATACCTTTAGCTAAGGGTCTTGAATTCTATCTAAACATACTTTAAACTGTGCAGCCTGCTCAAGATTCGTATCATGATCTTAGCAGAAACTCTCAATGGAACTATACATGCTGAAGTCAGAATTGCCCATGTTATATTTTGATACACATCATATATAAAATATATAAACTGTTATTTTATTGATTTTTAAAAATTTTATGACTCTGATCTCCAAAGGCGCTTTATAGTACAAGTAGAAGTAGTAGCGATCAGGGCTTATTCTCGAAACGTGTCCTATACAACATTCCTGAATACGAGAGCTTTCTTTCGCCTGATCTTCCATTCAAAATTACAGCCAACATGTCAATTCATATTGCATTAGAATACCATGACAGAACTCTGAAGACTATAATCACAGAAGGAGGAGGTGACAGTAAAGAGTCATTTCAGTTCACGATAGCTATTTTCAACTGTAGTGCTGGCCAGTTATGGGAAAGAGGTGTGAGAGCGAGCTTGAATCACATTCCAATGCACAGCACGCGTTCCTGTCCATTTTATTATTTAACTGGGAAAGTATATTATAAGCAATAGAAGAATGTAGAATTTATTAGATCATCTTCATTGTCCACACTCCTTCCCAAGAAGAAAACCAATAGCACAGAAAGCGAGAATTAAATGAACTGAATTTTACTTTTTTCTGTTCTAGTACAATAAAATATTAATTGCATGATTTTTCAGGCTTTTTAAGTGTGCCATTAATTTCTTAAAAGACACGTTAGTACACTAAGAAATTAAAAAATATATAAGTGGAATTATTAATATCCTTCTATACTAATGAATATCAGAAAATATTTTAGACAGCTAACAAAGTATACAGTACAATCAAATAATTTATATTTGCTTAACCTTATCCTTACCTCATCAGGACTTCCCCTGGCATGCAGAGTAGCTCCAATTAGCTACAGAGTGTTTTCAAATGTGTTTCAGAAAAAAAAGGCAAAGCCTGCTAGAGGCTACAGTTCTTATACAAGTACTTATTACAGTTCTTATACAAGTACTTATTTGGCCTTGGAAATGTGAGGAACACGGTGAAACTTTAATATTCTGCTAGAGGGATGAGACACAATAGTATCCTACTCTTTCTTAAGTCACTGACCTTGCAAATTTCTGAGGACTGAGTGACTTCTCTCGGAACTGTTACGGGAACAAAGATGAGCGCTTGTGAGCACCAGGATCTGAGGAGGGGCTTTGCAAGAGCGACCCTGTCTCTGCTTGTGTCAAAACCTTACGTCTATAAGGACAACATTCAGCAAACATAAACAGGCAAACAGTAGCTTCTCCTACACAGCTGAAAGTCCTGACATGTTAGAAAAGAAGTTACAGAAAGTGAAGGTAGTCGGAGCAGCGCACAGACTACTGCTCACTTTGTGCCCCGGGGAGACTCCGGCAGTAGAATCCTAAATTGTACACAACAATTTCCACAAAATCCCAGAAACAAGTCTGCCCTGCGCCGTGTGACACATCTTCCTTTTATAAACAATAAATAAAATCAGCTCTAAATTGCCTGGAATTGTAAATTCTCTAATTAAGGGGTGGCTTTGGTCAAGTCCAGGCAGCTGACCCGCCCAGAGCTGCGAACAGATGGCTAATAACAGCCTAGGACATCCAACCGGTTCTGACGATTTGTCACATTTCCAAGCTGTGGTGACAAGTGGCCCCCTGACACCTGCTGCAGCTCCAACTTCCAATCTTGAATGTTATTGACAATCACAACTAAGGTAATTTATTTTTTTTTCCCATGGGTTTATAGCAAAGGGCTTTTAAGGTGGCTATTTAAAGCAATTTTTTGGGGTCTAAATTAAGCATATGTATGCGTGTGCTGGATGAGGAAGGGGAAAAAAACACTGTGAATTATGAAGTTATATAACAATTTGGAAAATACTTCATATCCCAGACACTTTACAATGGGTTCCAAGAGAGACATGTTGGAGTTACAAATTAAAATGCTTTGGCATTTTTCCAGGCAATAATTTATCTTCCCTGGGTGAATCATTATATTTGCTTGGCTTAGATTACAGTGTAGGGTCATTAAAAAACATTCTGGTTCCTCCACCAGACTGCAATAGTTTGCATTTATCACAGCTGGAACCACACACCACATTTAAAAAAATCAGTTCAATATTGGCTAAAAATTGATGATGAAGGAAATTTTTATGATCAGTTCTTTGTGACTGTATTAGAAAAAAAAGAAGTGTAGGCAACTTTTATGTTTGTTCAAACCTTATTAAAACAACAGCTTTATCTTCCCAAACCATAAGTGAAGCGTTTGCAGAGTCGGGGCTGACCCTGATCTTCTGTATATTCTCTGCTTAAAGGACATGAGCAGGAAATGGTCAGCTTAAGGACACAATGAAAGGAAACACAGCAGCAAAGGTTTCACTGATAACATGTGATTTGAAGTCAGTGAGCAGATTCAGTCAGTCATCCAGCTGTTCGGGCCAAAGTCTATATAGCACTCTGCTGACTCCTACAAGACTGTGTCACGAAAACATGTGGAAGACTGACGCTTGACATGGGCAAGGCAGGGAAAGCAGAGCGCTTTCACACCATCAGATGCTGTGGCTCAGTTATTTCATGCCAGAATCAAGGAAAATTATGCTGGTTTAGAAATATTTGTTTTTCTAAGAGTTGACTGGGCCAAATAGAAATAGGATGCTGATGTGAGGGTGTATTCATATGTCAGTGCTTGAGTATCACTAGGTGTAATGGAGTTCAGGTCAGAGCCAGAACTGCAAAGTACTCCACACCCACAATTAAGGACCAATATTATTTTTTTTTTAGGAGACAATTTTTCAGAAGATATCAGCATTTTGGCTACTGAATGCTTACAAGTGTGTTTAAAAGGATTTTTAAACTATAAAGCTAATGCAGGTTGTAATTTCTAAGTAGTTCTTTTCTTTGTTCACACTCTCAGCAATAAACTTATACCAGTCAACGATCAGAAAGAAATCTTTCTTGAGTGTAACAAAGAAGGGAAAGATATTATAAGTCTTGGATGAGGTACTTTCATACTCACTTTGTAAGCATAGTTTAATCAACTTCTGTTCTTGGATTGCAGTAATTCCAAGTCTTGTGCTTGGACAAGAACTATGTCCTCTATATTTTTCAAGGTATGTTAAACTAGAAGGAAAATCCTTAAAAACCTAGCAATTTATTAAATCTAGCTTAACTACGATTACAGAAGACAATCAATGCCAGGTTGATCAAGAGATTTAAAAATTCTGTAGGTATTGACAATTTATCAAATCAACATGCAGGTTTCAGTGTCAGCATTATTGACTGGATTTTTTTCAGTTCAGAATGGCCTTGCTGGTCAAAAGGAGAAAGCCTTATCCAAAATAGTTAAAGAGCCTAACTGCTTGAAGGGGTTGTGGGTGACTCCGGCTCCTGACTCAATCTACTGCCTGGCTCAAATTTTTCTGTTCTGTAAGAGCTATACGATCTTGTGCATTTCATATATATCAAAAATACCAATATTAAGAAAGATAGAACAGAAAAACATTATATACTAGAGGAAAGAGACTTTCAGTATGGAATCCCCCCTAGACCAAGAAAAGTTTTCTACCCAACAAGTTATTAGTTATGCCAGAATGAATCAATACATATAAGAAACTCTAAAAGGTCATGTGAATGTTCCATTGCAAAATTATTGTATATTTTAAACCTCAAATAGCTTTGCAAATAGAATTCTTGTTTTCTGGCCAACCCTCCTCTCAAAACAAGCAGACTTGTAACTTGTTTTACGTTCTGCTAGTTATTTAAAAGTTCTACTATGAGTGTTCAGAGTTGCCATAGCTTTTCCTGACCCTGGGCGTCTTCATGAAAAATGAGACAAATGCTATATGTTATGTGGGGTTTTCCAAGTACCAAAGATGACAAATAAATGTGCTATTTACTCACACAAATTTGCTACCTACCTATCCAGGCAAGAAGCTTTAATATGCTGGCCAAAAGGAGATCACCACCTGTGATAATATTTTTATTTTTGTATCTTCAATATATCTAGGCTGTGTGTGTGCATGGTCAAGAGAGAGGAGACTGGGCACTAGATGCATAAAATTAAAAGCTATATTAACGACATATACTATGTCATCACTGAATTAGGTAAACCCAAATCCAGTCAAGAGACCGTTTTCTATTTAAATTTTTAAAAAAGAAAGGGATAAGTTTTTAAAGCTCAGGGAGAAGCACTTGCTGCAGGCAACTGCATTTACCTTTGACATCATCCTGCCTCCATTTGAACGAAGCATTAAGCCAAGCACTGACCAAGAGTTTAGACAGAATCCAGAATAGTATTTACTAATAAGAATAAGAAAACAGATGCTGTATTTCTCTTGTACGGCTTAAGACAGTGCTTTATCTCTGATTAATAACCTGCTAGTTATCAGCATATCATATGTATTATTGCAAATATTGTCTTGACAGCAGCAGGAATACCCAGAGCTACCAGCATATAAGATAGTTGGACCAATATTGTGAAGAGTACCCTCAGCTCCATGAAAACCCTGATCTTGAATTACAGCCCTTTAATCACTCTGTCAAAACAATGTGGTGAATACTTTACGTGGCCCAACTGTAGTTCTGTTAGTGATTTATCCAAAGTTTAGTTTTAGCTGGTATTGGTATTGCAGAAATAGAAGATCTTGAAGCAATTAAGAAGAACAGACTATGCATTATCAGTGGTTTGATATTTTTAATTACAATGTAAGAACAGTAAGGGATACTGGTGGACCTAACCTGCTGTGTAGCTTCCTCAGTGAAGATGAGGATGGCGAATGGACAGCTTCCCCCCAGAGGAAGACCACAGGAAGTCTGAGGAAGGCTGACTTAGGATATTTAGAAAAAGAAATACTGGACAGATTCCATATTATGAGTGCTGTTCAACACATGCAAGACAAGGAGAACAAGTTTGGCACCATTCATTAAAGATCTTTTGCTCCTGGAGATGGAAGATTAGGTGGATAACATGAGACAGCTGCATCCTTTAATGTAGGAGACTTTCACAATTCATTTAGGCTTTGCCTCAAGTGCCAAATTCTCAGCCCTGCTCTTGAATCCATCTGTCATCATTTCCTCCCATGAGCTTTCCATTCCTTTCACTTTGTATCATCTGCCAGTATGTATCGTCATTTCTCTTAGTACAGCTTTTACAGTGCACCAAACTCCCTGTTGTCAGGAGTCTTATAGCTAAACACTTCTACAAAACAGTGAAGTTCAAATGGAGTAGAGACTGGAATTCTCAACTTTTGGGGTTTTTGTTTGTCCTTTTGGATTGCAAATGCTTGAAGGAACTTCTATTTGCTAGACATAACTTTCAAAGAAACAGCTTTGAAAGCCGTGTTGTGATTACCACCCAACAAGGGTCTTTACCTCATGAGCAGCATTATTGTGCAGGCTTTGATTATTGCCTCTGTGGATGAAAACATAAGTAAGACATTCACACGTAGATCTAGGCAGGTCACTTTGACAAATGGTTCATTTACCAAGAATACATAGTTTTGTTCATCCCAAATGACTAACCAGCTTGGATCTAATCTATTGAAAAATTTCAGCTAGAAAAGCTTTGGTTTTATAGAAACTAGATTTCTGGAAAAGAAAGGAAGAGAGGCTAGCCCTCCGGATGTTGGGTAAGAGAAGATAAGGTAAATGCTTTGAATGTGGGTGAAGATCAGGAATCAGCATTCACCTCTGGGGTGGGAGGGATGTTGCTTCCACCTGTGCTAGTGATTGCAGTGGCTACAGGTGTTCTCGGGTGTCTACAGAAAATAGCACTCCCGTTTGTCCAAGTAACTAGCCATCTAGTGAAGCACTTAAACAGGTGCCCTACCCACCGTAGACACGTGTGTATCTGAGTATTTATAGCTTTAAAGCAGATTTAAAGAGCTCATGCAGAAGGGACTGAGAAAAGCTCATGTCAGAGTGCCTGGCAGCGTGGTAGTTAGCTGAAAGCAGATGCAAACTATTACCCGGAATTCGGCATAAAGTGATGAAGGCACCGAGCTGTCAGGGGTGAGTTTCTATCTTTTTCATGAACATTTATTCAATGGACATATTTCATGCTATTGATGTAGTATTCATATATAAGGTACACAGCTCTGTAAATGACAACAGTTCCTTGACTTTTCTAACTAGCAACACCATCTATAGCTCAGCATGTTACTTCTGTTTGGTGTCTCTTATAACTGGAACACTAGAAACAGCTATGCCCCCCAAATGCTGAAACAGCAGAAGCAGATACTTCGGGTAGGATATGCCTTTCTGGCAGGAGTCCTTTTCCTCAGAGGACAGTTTGCCCATGGATCAGGGTTACAAATCTGGCCCTGCTGCTTCTAGATCCATGCAAGAGAATTCTAGCACATTTCTGCTATGTCACCAGAAAGATGGAGAAAAAATACAGCCCCACTTGTAATGTTTAGGAGCTAGGTAAAATACTCTATAGGAAAGCAAAATAATCGTCTCACTGTTCCAAAGTTTCAATCCTCAGCCCCCATCCACTCCAGCTATGCTCTGGCTCCTAACAAGGAGTTCAAGCCCCCCAAGCCAAGCCTTCAAGATATATTTTGAAAGGAGCACAGTTCAAATAAATATTTTGCCTAACCAATGGTTTTCTTCACAGGCAAGCCCGCAGCTGCAATAGACTATCCCGACACTTGTACACAAACTCCCAGATTCAGGCAAGCAGTAGTTTGAGACAAGCTTCTCGTTTCCTAAAGCTGTCCAGTACCGCTCACTTTAAGCCTTCTTCCTGGACCTAGCTGCCAGCACAAGCGTAATGGGGTAAGGTTAATTATGCCATATTCCACATCCTTCCTGGCTGCAGCTTAATTAACTCTCATTTCTTGAACTCTTTAATAAGAATTGTTTCTCGTGTACTCTGGATATCTATTCCAAATAGCACACTAAGGTTATTCTTGAGGAAGTATAGTAAGCAGGTTTTTTGTTTGTTTGTTTTTGCATAGTTTCCCACTGAACCCTTTTAGATAGGCACAGAATCCATGTCTTTTGCCAGCTTTAATTATGCAACTTGCAGTTTTAATTTTTCTTAGAAATGCACCCTGGATTTGTTGTTGTTTATGCAGCAGCTCAAACTCTTTCCAAAATAGTCCTTCTTTATACTACTTTACTTGGTTCTCCCTGTCTCTGAGAAACTGGTTTCTCAGTGCCTTGAAATTTTTTTTCTCTGTGAAACCTTTTGAAACACCTTGCTGCTCAAGGGACAGGGTAAGAAACTAAAAGATTTAAGGGATGCATGGACAAACATGAGTCCCATTTTTTCAAGCAGTAACCACCAGAAGTCTGATGGTTTATTAAGAGTACACAAATATGTGGCATTTGCCTTATCCTCAATTCCCTTCCTTCTCTTATACATACATGATTCTTTTCTTCACAGAAGTGTTACTTTTTCAATTAATGTTTTTATAATTCTTTTTTCCCCAATAATTTAATGTACGGGAAGCTTGAAGTCTTCTGTTCTGTTCTTGATTATAACCCTCTTTCCAAGAAGACGCTGTCAAAGGCTTTCCACCCACTGCATTTGTCTGCTGCTCTAACGCATATACCCTTCCTGTGAGATTGCAGGCTTTATAGACTTCTAACCCAACCGTGAGCTCTTATCCTTAGCACCTTTATATGTGTCTTCTGAGCTAATACCTAGTCATCCGTGGTTCGCATACTCTTCTAGTGGGAATTTTTCTCTTTGTGTCCTGAATTTTAATTTAGATGTCTTTTTTTGAGGTTTTTCCAGCATTTCACTGTCATGTTATACTATTTTATCTATTATATATCTATCTATATATCTATTTTAAAGGAAAGGCTATCCTACATGCTTTTGGTTGGTAGTCAACTCATCTTTCACTGAAACTTCATCCACTTGCAGCTACAAAGCATTCATCTAAGTTTGTGGTATTATTGTTCTTTTTGTTCATGATGAACATTACCCAGTTTACAAAATGCATTCAGTGCATTTCTTTTTCCAGATGTCTGACTTGCATAACTTGCGTTAGTTGCCATGCTGAGCACAGTCTAGTCCCATATTGTCAGAGTGAGCTTAGTTCAGCTTTATGTTGCGAATCCCTTTGCTAGCTGTACCTCTCTTCACATTAAGCACAGGCTCCGAATAGAATTTTTCTTTTCAATCCTTTCCAAATGTCTCTTTTATGTTCCACTTTGCTTTTTTACCCAGAGTACAGTATTGTATCTTCACAGCTCATTTTATCTGCCTGAATTAACAAAAATGTATTAAATAGACTGAAACTGTACAAAATAACATTAACTTAAATATTTTCCTTCTGCCTAGCATTCATTGCTTGAGCATATGGAGTCAAGCATTCTTTGAACTTGCCTCACTTGTCTTACACTTTGCCAAAGAGTTTCAGCTATAATAGGACTTTTAATTTCTCCATTCTCTCACATGAGATATTTTCTTAATTTCTGTGCTATTGGCAATATCTGGTTTTCTGTGACCGCATCCTCAGAACTTCAGGTGCTTGCAAGTGAGGTTTTTCTGTACTTTGCAACTTGATCAGAATTGCTGTTTCGTAGAGTCCATGCAACAGGATTCAAGAGATTATACAAATACTTTCTCCCTCATTGAAGAAACCCACCAAACCTGAAGTTCTTTTGAAGAAATACTTTAAAACATGAATGCTCCCTGCACAAAACATGAAGACAAATTCAAAGAATCGAAACTGTACTATCTTATTATTTTTAAACCAGTGTCTTGGTTTCTCAATGCTTAGAGTAAGCATGCTGCATCTCGTTGGCTGTCCAGCTAGCCATAGCTACATAGAAAACTGAGACACCCATGACTTTCTCATCTCCGCTGTGAAAGAGTAAGAAGGACACGTCTCTCAGTGCAATTGTCACAGTCAGGTTTGGGCTTTGCAAAGGGGCCGCATGTAGAGATGATACAGAAGCTTAAGCTCCAGCAGCTGCGTTCTACCTTCTAATTAAGAAGTGTATCACACAGAGAGACTATTAAACTGATGCTGCAGCAACCTGTAGCGACTGCTGGCAAGTTTATGAGTAGGATTTAAACTGTTGTTTTTAATATAGAGTGAGCCTCAGAGGTTTCGAATATGATTACATGAGAGACCACCTATCTTGACGGTTGATTCTGTTGTATTAGCGGTCAGCAGAGGAATTCAAGTTAATAGCCTAGGCACATAGGCAGGACAGACTTGGCAGAAAGAGATCTGGTGGACAGCCTTGAACTCTGGAACTTATTCTTCAATTGTAAAATGGGGATAATAATGGTCCTCTACCTCCCAGTAGGGTGCTTAGGCTAAATTCATTATTAGACATTTTCAGTAATGCTTCTATTTATGTTTCCAAGGTAATGAATAGGGATGGGCTGGAAATCCCTTAACAATAAAACTTATAGAGCTTAAAGGGCAATGGGAGTTAAGGGGTCACAGCGCTTGTGGCAGGAACTATAGTTATTGCAAAACCTGGTAGATAGCTCCCAGACCAATCAATTCTCGTCAACACAGTAATAATGTTTCTCTGGTGCAGGCTCAGACACCTATGAAGACCTCCCAGAGATATTTCGTCTAGGCTTGTAGAGAACTGATTATAATATTGACACTGAGGAAAAAAACCACTCTGTAAGCTGTGTGGTACACTGTGAAACCAGCCAATTATTATCAACTCCATTCTTGCAGCCAAGAGTACTTTAGGAGGCCAGGACTTCATCCATGTCCAGGATGGTAGCAGTGGGATTCCTTGCAAATCCCAGCAGTCATTAAAAGGCAGCTCCTCACACATGGATTTCAAAGTTAAAGAAAGCACTCACTAAAGACCCCTCCTCTGACAGTACTTTGCCCAGGATCCCCAATCTTCACCCTGCAGATAGATTCCTTCGCTGCTTAACAAGCTAACCAGAACCCTCTACTGTATCTGCTCGGGGTCAGGCTGCACATGAGGCTCCACGCAGCTCGGAAGGCACTAATAAGGAATTTTCATCTTTTTGTGCTACTGTAAACATAGCGTCCAAATATTGAATTTATGCTTCATCACACCAAAGTGTCCATCAAGCTCTGTTCTGCAAATGTATAGCCTAGTGCCCATGAAAGGATGGCAGGCTTGTGGAATCAGCCTCAGCGAAGGGCTGCATCCTTCTTGGCTGTTTGCCTCGAAGTCCTGCTGTTTGAACAAGAGGAGAAAGCAGAAGGAGTAAATACTGTATGATACAAAGTGTACTCAGCCTCCCTCTGGGACAAAACTTCTCGGTCTGTATTGCTGCATTTGTTTAATATATATTTCATTCCTTCAGCTTCAGCAGCTGCTCAAAAACCTGTTAAGAACAGCAGCTACAATATGCTATGTTCTGATGTATATGCCTCTGAGATTTAGGTGGCATTTCTTCCTGGTAATATTCAAGGTTAGCTGAACAGTTCGAAGATTGAAGACAAAAACCTTTCCACATTTGAATGTCAGTAGAAAGCTACGGTAAGCAATGTTTGGTACATCCTCTATATTTTGCTTGACTTGCTGAATAAAGAAGCAGCTATTGGTCTTCATCATACCTGGTATATGCACCAGTGCCTGCAGCATATTTATCCCTTGTATCCAGTATATTCAGAACACAGAAGAGGTTAACGAGCTAGAGAAGCAGTGTATCTTGCACTGAAAACCATGTTAGCAAAACCGTTAAATGAGCCTCCTGGCACTGGGTGGACCAGGGGCTCCCTTAGTAGCACGTAATGCATTTTGCATTGGCACACCATGTCAGGAAATCCCATTTCCTCGCTTCAGAGGACTGAAACACGGATTGCCAGCATACTAGATTAAATGGTTTCTACTAAGGTCCCTCATTTTTTTGAACAAAGAAAGGGTTATCTAAGGTGCTACCTGGAAAGGTCGTAAACCAGGACTGTCATCACCACTTACACCCAGAGTTTTTTACAATAAAACCCATCACTGCTGGATTTAAACAGCAGCAGTTCAGTTCAACTCAGTTATTAGAGGTGTTATGGATAGAAATAAATACTGATTTTGTTCATGTGTTTATGTAGACTAAGTGTGGTCCCTAGGTTTCTGGCAAGCTGTCAGTGTAGCCATCTGTTTTACAAAGTTTATGCATCTCTCTGGAAATAGACAGCCCAAAGCTAAAATGTACTAGAGGAGCGTTTTTCTTTGAACCACCTGCTGTACATGAAGAACAGTCAGATTTCAATAGGGCACGGGCTTAAAGCTGGATGTAGGCCCAAAGTCAGCCCATTTAAGTGTGCGAAATGAACTTAAATTCATTTCATTCGCTTTTTCTTACAACTCAGTTTCTGTAACTTGCTTATAAACTTACTACATATACAAACACACACACATACAAACATAGAGAACTACGGAGAAAGACTGTAGGAGGGCCTAAAGTATAGAGTCAAGTCACGCCAAGATTGTGTGATCTTATACAAACTCCTGCTTCAAAGAGCTTATATATCCAAGAACAAACGTATCACCTTAAGTAGATAAACAAAGAAGCCAGGATGAAGACAGAAGGTATCCGACGTGAAATTTTGGTAGCAGACGCGCAGTTTGCAGGCTATCAGTAAGAACAGATGTCATTCTTATGAGGCATGGAGGGAGAGAAAGCAAACCAAACCGTTACCAAGAATTTGAAGACAAGTGAATGAAAACTGGTTTTAAAAAGTATTTTTGGAAAATTCCTGTCTCTAGCTTTCTCTGCTACCGCTACTTTATCTTAATAGCATGTTCCACCTCAAATACCTCCCATATTTCGATATGGTTTACTCAATTTTAAAGTGACTGTATGCCACATCAGTTTGAATTCTATTACATGTTCCTACCATAAGTACACTAATATGTGAATTGAACTGTGTACTACCATAGAAACATAAACAAAGCACCTACTATTGATGGGCTGGGCCCTGCCGTCTTGAAGCAATTGGCCACGGCATGGCTAGATGTAGGTCTTGTAGGTTTGGGAGATCTTTTTGACTAACACAGCTGAAGCAGTTTGAGCCTGTCCTTTGCTTTTCCAAAATGTTTTTGGGTGGATTTGTAGTTGTTGTTACATTAGCTGCCCCTAATGTGGTTTGAATGTCAAGTAGCTGCTGTCAGGATGGAAGTAGGTGTGCTCAAGATCGCTAAAGCAAAAGGGAAACCCCACCTAATTTGTAATTGTTTCATTGTATTGCCAAAGTCTAAAAGATCAGCAGTGCAGTGCTGATGTTCCTAAACCTGTAGAGACAGAAGTAATTTCATGGAGGTTTGTTTTAAAGGGAAGTATTTCTGACAATATCTGAGGACTGGAGATGGCCTTGCACTAGACTAGAAACCAAATTGATGCTAGCCAAAATGACAGTTTCATTGGATAAGGTGTTAAAATTGAGAACTAGAAGGAGTATAACTGGTTATAAAAATCTGCCTCATTTTAATGAGATGTTTGTTTCAATGAATCAGCCTATAGGCACACACTATTGTACTGTTACCTTATTCTCTGCAACACTCTTTATAACTGTGTCTTTTTTCTCCCAGTGTCTTTTGAACCACACTTTGCACTCAGAAGTCCCATTCAGAAAGCATCGGTACACTTCCTAATTGATATTTTTCCACTTTTGTGCAAGGTAGAGCAGAAAAATAGCCCTCCAGTGGATTTTGCTGGCCTGTGTATGAGTCTGCTGTGAAATACTGAGCAGTAGAACGTAGTAAAGGAACCGCATCTCATCCTTACTCATGAAGTGCTGTTAAATGAAGGATTGCAGTTTGAGGTCCTCCACCAGACCTATAAGTATTGTACCCTTCTGTACCTTCTGCGGAGAAAAACTGAAACACCACAAAGGGCATAAAACATTAAAAGGAAAGCACAACAGCGCACATCAGAGCAACACCATGATGGGAGGCTGCACGCACAGACCAACGCTGGTGGCACAGACTGGCAACAGTTCTCAAGATTAAGCCATTGCAAAAACAACTGAGCAAAGTTGCAGAGGCGCTGCTCTTGCAATTAAGCAATATCACATCACAGAGAGAGGACCCCAGGCTCTATAACTCATTGTGCTCATATCTATGGCAGGTTCTTCTCTCTGGCAACATCCTCACGGCATCCATTTAAATTCAGGTTAAAAGGTCTTTTTTTTTTAATATCATAAAATCAGCTCATATCTCTCACTACATTTGAACAGTTTGTAGTGTCTCAAGGGAGAAAATTATATGGAAGATCACTCCTTTGATTTAAGTTATACCTGTCTGAAGGAGTTATGTTGCATTTTTGCCTGGGCCATTAGCTAGAGGATGTAGGAGGGGCTCTATTATGCCTCTCTGTCTCTGAGATCTGCAGCTGACTTGTAGGTCTGTTTCAAATCCAAATGGAATCAGGGGAAGACTTTCCAGTGGTTTTGTTTTGTTTTTTTCCTACATCAAGTCCTATGTGAGCTTGGGTTTCTGCCACAATAGGGAATTGGGATTCAAACTCCTTTTTCATGCCCTTTTGCAAAATTTCTCCTTAAATGCTGTACATGTTGGTTTCTAAACCCATAGGGTAGAGGAAAAATGCTCAGTTTCATTGTACAGATTTACAGACGGAAATTGCTAAGTATTAATAGTACCATATAATTTTTTTCTTATGGAATTCATACTCAGCAACCTCCAGACTCTCTCAGCTGCCCATCTGAAGACATGGTAAACAAGCTTCTGCCACAGAAATTTTCATTTGATTGTTTATTTTCAGATACAATCTTCTCTCCTTCCCAGTTTGAATTTCAGAGGTATCAAAACTCTGGCATAATGACAGCAATCAGGCATGCTGGTGCAATAAAGTTACGAGCTGTCAACAGTAATTCAGGCTGGGTGGCAATATCAGCCCCTATAGAGCCAGATCTGTTATTGTTTTATTTTTAAAGTTGGATTTCAAATCATCACATCAGCATTAATTCAGTCTTGATTAGAGTTCTGCTTCTTCCTTGTTCATTGCCAGCTTCGTCGTTCTCCTGCTGGTCTCAGATATTAGACTCCTACAATCTTGGAATTTGGGTCCCCTTTGCAATTGTAGACTTTGCAGGTCCTTGCTGCAGCCCTGTATAGGGGGTGTAGTAAAACAGTGGGCAGCGGCTATTCATAACTTATTGAGTCAAGCTCCTGCGAAATACCACTTCTGAATATACGGTCAGCCTGTTAGTGGGTGGAAAATTACATTTCCCCCTGCTCTTGTTTGAAATATGCATTTATTTGACATTTCTCTGCAGGCTACTATTCAGTCAAATATATTAGAACTGAAGAATTCTGCAAAAGCTTTGGCAAGCACTGTAGGTTAATCAGAAAATCATCTGTTAAAATTGTTTTGCTAAAAAGGCAAAGCATTTCAAATCTTTTGTACTGATGCCACCTTGAAACCCACATCTGGAGAAGAAAACTTTTTTGCAAACAAATATTTTCTGCTGAGTAATAATCTCTGAAGTGGTAAGACCAAGAAATTCAAACTCTATTTCCTGCATCATTGAAACTCTACTTATTTCTGGTGTGCTACTTACCCCTAACAGCTTACTAGATGTGGTTTTAAATCATGTATCTAAAGGAGACTGAAAAATGGTTCAAAATCTCAGATTTCTTAGCTAAGCATACACAACAGGGACTTTTCCAATCCTTTTATAGAAGGTTACAAAAGCAGATGGGCAAATGAGGAAATGGCCAGTCATCATTTGGAAGAGAAAAGATAATACGTTGTTTACTAACAGATGGAGAATAGGCCAAGCACTCCTATATAATTTTTGGGTCCTGTGCTCGTAGAAGTATCCTAAAATTAAAATTAATTAGCTTGCTGCTATCCTGGAAGCTAGAGAGCCTAAACTTGAACAAACTTAGGTCCTCTCAACCAGGCAAATGGTGATAAATCCAAAGGCTTTATTTCCTTCAATTATTATTAAGGTAAAGGGTTTTTTACAGATTAGAGTATGCATGCACTCACTTATTTCATTATAGGCTGTACACTCTTAATATCACATTTTCTGTATCCTTTGCAGCAACCAAACACTAGCTGTGTGGATGAGAAGCTATACCTTTAGGATTCTTTCACTGCAGCAAGTTGGTTGTCATATTGTGAAGTTTGTTTTACACAGGGCGAAGAGTTAGAAATGAGATACTGACCTTTAGTTGTCCAGATGATACCTCACCAGTCTGAAAGGACACATTTGGTGCATTGGGAATATTCACGTGCTTCCATTCTTCTGCCGTCACAAAGTGATCATAACTTGTTTCAATAGTAATATTATTTTGAATACCATATGTGCCTTTCAGACTGCCAGGGCAGTAGTGTGGAACCTACACGCTTTCTAAGGAAGATAAGTATGTAAATAGGATACAAAGGGTGAATACCCCAGTATGAAGAGTTTGACTGAAACGTAGCAGAGTCCATTCGACACAGTAGTGGCCATTAAAGCAAATGCTTGGAGTGCAAGTATGAAACCACTGGTTCCCTCACTGTACACACTTATGGCCACTCTGTTTATATCAGCTGTTCTCCGTTTCTGTCCACTTTCTTTCAGCTACTGTACTATAACTCTCCAGGACTGTTTTTTGCAGCTGATTAGAGAAGGAAAGAAACAGAAAGTTGATTCACCGTTAATATCCATAGGGCTTTTAATATTAGCACTGTTAGAAGCATGGGTTTCACAGTCTATTGCTGTATCTCCTCATTTGTTGAAGCTTGCTAAACAAAAGGGAAAGAAGAGTGGAATAGCTCCATCTCCAGTTATGAACTATGATTCCTCTTTTTTGTGGTTAGTGTGCACCAGCCAGATGAGCACAAAAACTGCAGCACTGCAGTTGAAAAACATCATTTCCAGCTTGGCCACAAAAGTGACATTTTTATGAGCAGATGTGCAACCTTGCTAAAGCAAATTAAATCATAAGCATAGTTTGAATATATAAGTCATCTTCAAAGACCTGTGTTAGTCACTCCAGTTGTTTTATAGACATTACAACTAATGGCCACCGCACAGATCACAGCGTATTTTCTACTGTAGGTCAACAGAAAATGATGTAGGCAAAAAACTGGGATTCAAGTGATGAGTGAACAGTGTATGTATTGAGTTACTCAAACACAGTGAGCTGAATTATACATGAGATAACTTTTATCCTTGAGATTCAACTAGAAACAAATAATATTGTGACTTATTCCATCAACCAGGCATAATCTCAAGAGGAAGTATCTGGTCTACTAAGCCACTTAGACAAATTTATAATTCCTTTTCCTGCAGTAAATCACCTTTGCTTCAAAAAAGAGGGAAGGTGAGACTGGCAGATACAACAATGGGAGTCTTGAAGTCATACCATCTTTTCTTGTCGATGACATAAGCTTATAAACCAAAACAAAGGTCAAAATAACTGAATCATTGCTTGTCATTAAGCCTAGCCTAATTTATTTGCCAACATAAATTTTCTGCAAGTTTTACAGAAATATAGATGTCACAAAACCCAGTTTTTATAGTGGTTCTTTCACACAGTGTTATATTGCAGCCTTTTAAGCTGTGTCAACTGCTAATACTACATGTATAATGCTTACTGAACTGTGTTGCAAGGGGAGTTCACTTTTGGCAGGCTTGCTGAAAGCATGTTAACCAAGCACATTTGGCATAGGTGTTTCTGTTGGCCTCTTTATTCACAGTAGAAGGGAGATAGGAACTACAAGTTTGGGTGAAATCTGGAATTCAGTGAATTCAGTGGTAAAATTCACATCAACTATAATGGTGCTAGGATTTCTCCCTCCTAAAATCTTTCTCCACCTCAATACCAAGAATGTCCCCTTTTTGTGGACAGACCTGGCACAGATTCTTTTAGGAATTATCAGTTAGAAGTATCAAGGGAAGTGTTGGATTCATATCATTAAAGACGTGACCACACAAGTTACCACACAAAAAGCTGAGATGCAAAATCAGAGAGCATCTGCTACAAGATGTTATCATCCCATATGCACATTTTGCACCATTAGTAAATGAAATGAAATCATTTACTCCTTGCTGAAAAACTGTGTTATTATTGGCTGAGAGAGTGAAGATGGGCTGTTTTCATGAGCTGGCTGATTTTCTTTATACAGCGTGGTAGTTAGAGAATGCATGCAGATAATTACTATAGTGTATCTGATGTGTTGTAAATTTCTATTCTTACTAAATTCTGACTTTTTCATTTGCTCAAAACTCCAGAATTCATACTGCATTGTAAGCAACTCCTTCTAGTCCTGTTTTTCAATGAATCCGCATACATGCATTTATAAATCTTTCTTTTTTAAAAAAAATATTTAACTTTAACTTGGAAATCCAATACTAACTGTATCCAGTCATATTCAAGTGGAGTTCTTGTTCGCAAAAATAATTCCAATATGTTCAGTGGTACTTTTCTGGTGAAAATGGAATACACTTACAAGACAAAGAAAACCCATTCCTCCCAGACAGCTAGCGGGATATGTCAAAAAGAATAACCTTAAAGAAGACGGAAACTGAGAAACAAGACAAAGGAAACAGGTACTAGAATATTTCATTTAGTGACTATATGACAAGTCCATCATAGATCATTATTTATAGGTCACTTTCCTGTCAGCTGTAGGATTTCTGGCCCTAATCATGAGAGTCAACACAGACTTCCGAATAAAAACTTCCAACGTGATAGAGATAATTCCGAGCCAGACAAAAGATACGTATGACCATGATTTGCTTCCTTTCTTACATTAAAAATACTAAGATATTTCCCTAATAATTCCTTATCACTTATAGTGCTGTTTTCTCCTGTCACAAACAATGAGGAAAAGACGTTTCTTTAGCAAAATCTCAAGCCTCACTGAAGCTGGAATTCAAGTCAGCAAGAAGTTTAAAGGAACTATATTTTTAAATATATCATTCTGTTATAATGCCTTGTTTCTACTCTATTCAAACTTGGAATATTAATTACCTCTCCTATCAGTTTTTGCTCTTCAGCACACACAGGTTTCATTTTCCCTCCTTATATCTTCATTTGGACTTAAAACAGAAAAGATGTCTTTCTTTTGTTACTGGTTTTGTTTGATGTGAAGAGACTCAAAAAATATCAGACTGTCCTTGGGAATATGGCCCAGACAAAGTGGCTCGTAATTCTGTTCTAGTGTAAAGTTACACAAAGAGTGCTGAGGGGGTGGGCAGGTTTGGAGAGGACTTCTGTTCCAGTGTTTGGACTGAAAACTGTAAACAACCTAGGTCAGCCTGAAACAAACAAATAAACAAAGAAACCCTTTTTTTTTTTTCCCAGACAAGCAAAAAACTGGTGTGAGATCCTAACAAAAGCACTCCAGAACCTTCCCCCTACACACACCAAAGGAGGCATTTTAAGTGCATTTTTAAAAACAAAAGGACAAGAAATCTGAAGATGAAAACCAGATGCCTGTAAACCAACTCAAGAAGGTGGCCCACCTCTCCCTACTGTCAATAAAAGTGAAGTTTTGCCACTTTCACTGGTCGCTTATATGACATTATCTTCTAAGCTTCAGATGACTTTTAAGTTTCCAATTTCCTGTGTCCACAAGCAATACTGCAGGACCGCTACAGATTGCCTCTGAAATATGGATTGTCCAAATATTCTGTTGCTCTCCAAGAACAGTAACAAATCTTATTTCATTCCTATCTCCGAGCTAGAGAAACTTGAAGAGAGTTTGAGCAACCTTTCCTACATCCAGAGAGGGCCCTAATCACCAGGACACTATATAAGGGGTAATAGACCTTCACCAGTACGGTTTTCTGTATGTAGGTGCACATCGTAGTTGGACAGCAGAGACAGACTATGAAGAGACAAAGTGGAAAAGTGCCTTTCAGTTCTGACAATTCAGACAAAGGGATCTGCCAGCAAACTTGCACTAGGATTTGTGCATTTAAAAAACAAAATAAATCAGTGAAGTAGGTTTTCTTTGCTCACTCACTCCTTGTAGTCTGGCTTTCTGTTTGGACTCAGGCAATGCACCTTCTGTTGCAACATGTGTTCCCTCCTACTGACAGCATCTTAGGGCACTGAGGAAACTCATCTGTCTGTGCTCTGATGACTATTTTGCATGACTCCTGAAAACAGTCACTCCCAAGACCCTTTAATCACAACTGGAAGAACTCAGTGGACAATTTACAGCTTTGATTGACAGCCAATTTTTTTTTAAAAAATGTAATTAATGCTTGAATACAGAGGTTCATATCTTTGTTGTTTTAAAAGCACTTGAGAACAAGCAAGAAAATAAATTTAAACATTGAATTAAATTATACAGAAGTTTTTATACTAAGCCATAGAGTAAAGACATTTCATGTTTATTATCTTCTATAAATACTGTAATAAGAATTCTGTAAAACAAAGCCAAATGGCAGTTTAAGAAAATGTACTGCTTCCATATGACAGTGTTATGCTGGTGCTAAACCCAGATGTTCTGACACAAGATCAAACAACCCTGCTAACTTCTCTGCTAACTCCCCTGTAAAACCTCTCTTGTAAGTTGGATAATTTCTGAAAAGATTTGTAGTGTCCCCTTGCATGAAAGTGCTAATTGTCAAATCAATGCTAATTTACATCCATAGGCTTAAAAAAAAAAAAAAATCCATGTGAAAGCTTAAAAGTTACAGAAGTGTAAGAGATATTAGAAATAACTAGAAACTTATTAGCCAGCTCTGTATGTTTTAACCAAGTCATTGGATAACATCAGAACAAAAGAAATGAACCAATTTCTTGAACGGAGACAGTTTGCTAAGCTGAGTGCTCACCATCAGCATTGTTATAAAGCAATTAATACGTATATCTGGAAAATTGCTGGTAGACCTCTACCTCTTGGCTATTACACAGTAGCTAACTTTTGACAGTAGCAAAACGGCGCAGTGTGAACTAATATTAGGCAATGTTTATGCTACCGATTTTTGCCAGCAGGCCTGGGTTGCTCAGGGATGGGGAGAGCAGTGGACCTTAATTTAACAGATGCCTTTTAAAAGCTTTTATTCAGGCTCATTTATGCTGACTAAATTTTGCGCTTTTACTGGGGCAGTTTATTTCACTGACAGAAAGTGGTTTCACTCTACCAAAACATAACTTTTCAAAATGCATTTGTATTCGCAAGAGAAGTTGTTGTAACATGTATTTGTAAATATTTGTTTGGAAAAAGAGATTCGTCTTATACATGAGGAGGATCCATGTTGAAAAATAAGACCTTCTTCGTAGCCACCACTGCTAAAAGCCAATGCTAATTTTGTTGTTCGGCCTCAATATCTAGCATCAGAAACACCGATGAGAAACCTAAGCTGATGTACATTTATCTGGTCTCCGCACACATCAGATTGATTTATAAGTTACAATTATAAGTGCTTAGTGCTGGAATTTTGGTACTTGTTGAAACTTGACAGACCAGGAGGAAACATCAGATGCAAATATTCAAACAGATTAAAATTCCACATAAATAAGTGACAGAAATTTAAGCAAAGTTTATTCAGGAGAAGGGTTTAACCACACCAGCACTTGAACATAACAATAGATACTTGTTTATTTGGAAAGATTTATTTAAAGCTTTGGCTTTAGTAATCACCAAAAGAAAATCCTGATAGCCATCAAAGACCATAATGAAAAAAAATCACGTGGAACATGGATATTTTATAATTGTATTCAGTTTCCTCTGGAAAATGACATTAGATGTAGAAGTTTTTTTTAAATTCAAGGCAAGATTTAGAGATGTTGACTCAAGCTTTATTAATTCATTAAGTGGTAATTTCAAACAAGACTTTTCCTCAAAAACTCTTATGAAAATGTAGTAACAGGCGATTCAACAACAAGAGAGGCTTAATTTCTCTGTCCGAGAAACACCACATATGATATGTATTCTGTAAAATATCTTCACCACTTCATAGATCAAGCACTTACAAAGATGCCTTATGGAAAATATCCATGCAACATGGAAATATCCCTGGAAATGTGTCATCACCTAAAATAATTTTGTACAATGACTGAATTATTGTCCAGTGGAGCTGTATGATCAACATTCATTCCAAGTTCTTAGCATGTTGAAAAATAATGGGCATTATTTACCAGTCTTCATAATAATAATCTGTATCTTGAAACTGTGAGAAGGTCCCAGCTCATAAAGCAGGACATCACTGTGATTCCTAACTACATCCATCTCCACGGCAAGGAAGAAAGAATAACTGAATGCTCCCTGAGGTTGGAGAAAGACCCTTCTGGTCATCCCTCTGCAGTGAGGCATTAGCACAGAAAAGTACGGTATTTACTGACCTGCATTCTAAGGCCCTCATTCATGGAAACCATTTTACTTGCAAAGTCACTTAAAAACATGGGTTTGCTGTCAGGAATATGCTCTAACTTAAATAAAACCTGTTGCCTCTTACAGAAATTACTTCTATATATGATACTATATTAATCCAGAGCTAAACTTCTAAAACATCCAGGCCCTATAGATACAATCTCTCCGCAGCCAGTATTAAAATCTTTCTTTCTTCTACATAGCTGCTCTCTGGTGACAGCAGACAGACTCAGTTCCTGTGCTGAAACATGAAAAGGCTAAATTCCCCACGAATGGTTTCACAATGGGCACATAATCGAACATTACTCACCAGCCTTGCCATAACACCCATTGAACACGTATCTGATCAATGTTGGGACTCTACTGCAGAGCAAATTTTAGGACAAAAATGGAGAAGGAAGAAAAATAATACCATCTTCCGTGGTCTAGACTAGACATTTTATTGATGGTATCCTAGCAACAAAATAATATTCCACCTTATCTGTCTATCCTTCTAGTTAAGCTTATCATGCAAACAACCTGAAGGAAATTTCCAAGTCTGAGGAAAAAAAATTTACTGTATGGGAATATGTGTCCAGAGTCTTCGAGATTAGCAGAAGAATGGCAGGAAAGCACAATTGGGAGAAACTGCCCAGGGAAGAAAAGATGCCCTAAACACACATTTTCTGAAAAGAGCAGCTTGAGAAGTTTACAGAGACAGAGGCAAAAACTGAGGTGCTGTAGACAGAGAATGGAGAAAGGGACAACAGATATATTCTGCAGGCAAAAAGCAAGTAATTAATATTGAGAATATTCAAACTAATCTAAGTTTGTTGTTTGGTTTTGGTTTGTTTTTTGTTTTTTGTTTTGTTTTTTTTTTTTAATCTTGTGAAATTTATGAGCCTGTTTTAGTTTTTTTGGCAATTGGCTCAGCAAGAAAGAAATCCCCTACTTTATTCTTTTTGTTTCCAGAGAATTTTTATTTCTGGTTCTTGCTGATCCAATTTATATTGAGGTCACTTTCTCAGAAGCACAATGTTGAAGTCCCAATGTTAAATAGAAAGGCTAATGATTTCATTAAATAATTAGCAATGGCTTAATCCCTTTTTAAAGTTAGAAATCTCTTTTTAAATACAGAAAGTACTGGTTGGCAGGACTGGCAGAAAATAAAACATGGCCCTGTTGCAACAGGTATTTTGCAAGAGAACTGATACTGATTTTATTCTATGTCCTAAATGCAAAAGAGCTTGGAGACAAAAGCAAACTATTTCCCATAAGAATAATTTATAGGGAGAAGCTCTATTCAGCAGGAGATAAAGAATATCTAAATAAAACATCAGTTCAACAAATTTTTTCAGACATATCTTATTTAAATTTAAATTTTAGACAGATTTAAAATAACAGCCTGAGCGGAAAGCAAATGTTTTCATCTGGGCATCAGTGAAAATTTTATGGTCCCCTTGGGTTTGCTAATAATGACAGCAGCTCTTTTTTTTTTTTTTTTAACTGGATCAAAGCCAAGTTGGGTTTTTTTAAGAAATGGAATTTTTTTTATTTGTTCTGTAACAAAGATTTTCCCCATCTGGGAAAAAAAAGCCCCAACAAATGTTGTATACATTAGTGTCAAATTCAAGGGCGAATATACAAGATTAAATTGTTAGAGAGAAAGTAATAACACATGTAAAACCATCAAAGCTAAACAGTAGTGAAGACAGCACACAAGGTCATTCATCATGTTTTCCTTTGCAATTATATCCCTGTACCGTGCTACCATGTTCACAGCAAGCTGCAAATACAATTTCTAGTTAAAAAGTGAACAAAGATTCAAAATATAATGTGTTCTCAGCTGCACTGTATGGGGAACTTTTTGGTTCTATTACAGTTCAGGAAAAAAACCCAGCTCTCAACTTCAGTGGATATCTCATGGGCTTCAGAAGGAACTGTACCTGCTAGAGCCAAAGCTTCCTATGGCCAGGGACATTATGCACGTCAGAGAAGCGGTTGTACTTATGAATCAAAAAACCCAGGGGAGCCTCAGCTGAATGTGTTGGGCAGGAAGGGATTCTGTTGGAAAGTTCTTAAAGTGAAGCATTAAACCAGCTAAATCATAATTACCACATTCTCCAATGGTAGCTGAGATAATAAAATAACTTCTTTTTAAAATAATCAACGAAACTTTTTCTTGTGCCAATGTCCTTTCAGCCCTTTTTTTTTTTAAAAAAAAAAAAAAACCCAAAACAAACAACAAAGTTAGATTTGCTTGTTTGAGCACAATTTGCTTTCATGGTAGCAAATTATATATTATGTTATATATAAGCATTTGATAAGATTCCTGTCTGCAGCAAAATGTCTCTCTACTTTACAATAGCTTTTCCCAAGAGACCACGTATCTTCTACAGTTGGAAAAAACATTGCTGCCTTCAGTTTTCCCATAATCCAGCCCCACGTGCAGATCATAGTCTCACCCATGCAGGCAGTGCTTCTGGCTACAGGTGAACTCCTATCATAGGAGTCTGTCAGTGTTCAGGGAAGTCTCCTGCAGCTACGTTTAATTCCATGTCCAGAGTATAATTCCACGATATTATTTCTCCAGCAACAGAGCTCCTACAAGCATTTGACAAGTTTACACCTTTTAATTCTTCATTTTCAGATGGTCATTTCCTTCTCCTGCCCTACAACTTTCTACTCCTCACCTGTGACAAAGCAATTGCACATAAAACCATACTGTAAAACATGACTGAAACAATGCAAAAGTTACAACTCTGTGTGAGTGCAGCTGCGAGGTGCCTTGGAAGCACTCAGAAATCATAACCTATCACAAATCCTGTTTAGGCAAGCAGCAGTTTTCGAGCCGTCCACAAAGCACCACTACAGCTGATGGCCGGTGGCTTACGTGATCCACACAGAGATGGCCAAAGCTGCAGATGGCACACAGCAGCCTGCACTAGGTGACTATACCCGGTGAGCGTGTACAAGTGAGGAGGCATATTCTCTTTAGGTTGCTTCTCTTCCATGCCTGACACTTCTGCCTACCAGCTCATGGCACTGCCACCATCCAATTCCATGAGCTCATGAAAAAAGCTCTTTATAATCTTTTAATAACTGAATATAAATAGCTTTACCAGCTTAGCCTTCTCATAGAGTCTTCACCTAAAACTTGCCATCCCTTTACCTCGGAGAAATACAAAATTAGGATCAGACAAAATTAGGTGAAGAGCTATTTCCGCTTTATTTCTGGTGATGAAGCGTGAGCCACAAGAGGTTACCGAGTATATCACAGTGGCTCAAAAGAACATGGCAGGCAGGCATGAAATGAAGCCTTTTACAGTGGAAATAAGGTTTAACAGTAGTTCTTCATGCTGAATAGAGAGTTCAATGGCAAGAACATCCTTTTATTATCAGATATAAAAAGATCAGGACCTAAGCACAACATAGCAGGGATATTTCTAGTTGAAATAACTAGAAAATGGAGAGGAGACTCCCATGGCATTGATATTCCTAAAGTTATTTATTTTAAAAATATGTTTATTGCATTACTGATTAATTTTTTTCCTGACTGAAATGCAATAAATAAAAACTGTGATCTTAGATCATATTTATTTCTCCTACAGGAGACTTCACTTCCAGCCTAACAACTCATGGAAGAAATTAATATAATTTGTGTAAAATGCTATCCCTAGGAAGGGTATTTGCATGGGTTGAATCCAATAAAAACATACCGCTGTCTAAGCAGTGATATATTTGAGCAGCTGCATAATGCATTGGGATATGTTTGATCATGGACTTTAAGGGTGTTATGGCAAAGCATCAGTTAAATATAGTGACTCCATCTCAATCTCAGCCAGTTTAGCACTTCCACAGCTTTTGTAAGAGAGGTTTGTGATTTGGCATCTGCTGAGTGGTTACAGTCCACCGGCCAATGGAACTCAATGTCTCGGCTCTGAAATGATGCAGGAAATGCTCCATCTTCAAACCCAAGAAATTAATATAGTCTCATACCCCTCCAAAATACTCCTAGAACGGAATAATAACTGAAGATGAAAATTCAGGAAAGATGATAAAGTAAAGAAAAGCTCGTGAAACTGACCTGCCTAACCCATCAGACCCTCAATATGGGGAGCAATATCCCTCAATGGGTGGGATAGATGTATCCACAAAATAAGTATGTTTTCTAGCTCTCAATAAAATTTCTTTAGAGTAACTTCTCCTACAAAAGAAGTAAGTAGGTAGAATCAGGCACTAGACTAAAGGATAGACCATACAATAGTATAGTAATTTCTAAGATTTGTAAAGAAACAAACAAACACTACCGGCTTGTCATATGACTCTGTTAGTTCTCTTAATGTTTTTGAGAGTTAGTTATCTAGGTCTATTGATCCAAGGGGCTGTGGGGGACACAGATGCTGTTTCACTCCCCCCTCTACCGCAGGAGGTAAATTTTCTAATTATTTTATAATGTAATTCTAGTCTATAAATTTTTGATAGCTGCAGCTTGGTTCAAAATACAGAATAGAAATAACTATTGACTATTTCTACCTGTTTTACATTGATGGTCCATGATTTTACACATCTAGAAATGGAATTGCTGATTTGATTCTTTGTGTTTTAGACATATTCTGATTGTCTTGGTATTAATCTGTCTTTCCATTTCTTGTTAGCCAGGCACATTTTTAACTTTTTAAGTTATATTCATTGCCATTAATTATTTAAATTCATCAGAAAACTTGTTTTATTTTGTATTCTATTTTGTAGCACCATTCTAACACTTTCTTACAACCAGGCTATTTTCTGGCCAGCATAACTTCTTCACATCTATGAAATCATGTCTTTTTGAGAATCCAGTGGGTTGCCAGTTTCCCTGAACATTTCCTCTTTTCAATTTATGGTCCCTGTCACATACATCAACAAGGCATTAAATTTTGGGAAATTGGCCCTTTTAAAGTTCCAACTATATAGACTGATTTGTATGAAATGCAGTCACTAGTACCTGGTCAACTGTTACTTTTAAGTCAGTGATTAAGTCTTCTCCATCTTCCTGAGTGAGGTCAAGCATTTGGTAACACCCTGGTGGACATCGATTTTCAATTCAGAGAAATTATTTTCAAGCACTTACAGAAAAGGAAAACTGGCCTCTAGACAATAACAGGACCAGCATGCATCACCTAAATTTAATTCACTTCACAGAGGGGCTAGCTGGAAATTTTCAAAGAGAAAAAAAAAAAGACTTTAAAAAACCACCAATGAAAAAAAAACCTAAAGTCAGGACTAAAGTGTTTTACTCTGAAGACTTAAGGGACACTGGATTCAGGACAGGGCTCAAGTAAACCTTTGCCCAGCCTATTCCTGGGCTCTGGCTCTTGGGTAGCCCACTGCTTCTTCACTGCTTTCCTTCTTTTATTTTTCACAGGTTATTACACTTGGGGCTACCTGTTGCAGAGCTCAGATTCAGAGTCTGGAAAACCCAGGACCAGCCTGAAGCTCTGTAGCTACAGTGAGTGAGAATTCTTGCTTGACAGTGTACATCCTGAAAATTCTCCTTGAAAGAAGTCACCCAGGACCTGAGGTGAAAGATTTTAGGACCTCTCTGACTGCCCATTGAAAATGACATTCCCAGAAATAAAGCAGACAAGCCTGCCAGTTTAATAGAGCAATTGCAGCACATAGCCGGATAGCCAGAGTATGTAACAACTTTCCTTTAGGGAAGACCATGCATACTCTGGTGTTTCCAAAACAAAGTTTTCTTGGAACTTGTGGCTAATTTCTACCAGAAATTTGAAAATTCCTGGCATCCATCCAGTCCAGACTAAAAACATCTGAGCCAAATTTTAATGGACTAGAAAACCTGCTTTACATCTCTAGACATGACTGCAAGATCTGAAATGCTTGTTTGTTGGTTTTATTTTCCCCTAGGCATTGATGGTAGATATTTGAGAATCAATTTTTCCTGTTTTCTAGTGGGACATTTTGGGTGCCTGTTCTTAAGTAGCAAAACCTGGGACATGTGCTTTAAATCCCAATAGCTGATGAACCTCAGTTTTCCTACAAAGCAAAACTTGGAGTTCTCAGATTGCCCTGCAGCCTCAAAGTCCGAAAGCTCTGCTGTTTGTTGTTTAGTCAGAGGCAGATTTTAAGGCTAGATAAAATGTGATCCATGGAAAATCTATTTCGATACCTTGTGATCACCTTTTGGTTCTCAATTTTCTGCTTCATAACTTGATCACACACCAGACTGACATCACTGGCATCACTGATAAAAAAGAATGGAATTCTTAGGGATTTAAAGCTCCATTCCTGTATAGAGTAGGCATAACCTAGACATTTCTCATGGGAAAAGATGACCACCTATTTCATGCACGATGTAAAGAACACCTGAGTTGTATTAAACATGAACATTTAATTTAGAAGTGCTAGCAAGTGATTGCTGAAAGAATCATATACATGCCTATTACTTATAGAATGTTAGTGCAAAAATAGTTATGTACAATTTCAAGATGGTAGACACATTTTTCCTGAGTCATCTGCACTGAAAAATGAATTCTTACATTTGTATATCCATAGCTGGATAGTGAATGGAGATTTAAGTGTTTGCTGAGATAAGTTGACATGTGAATCTGAGTCTTTACATATGCAATTCATTTACGTTGCTTCAAATTTTCAAGGGAGAATTATTTGAGGAAAAAAAACCCTGACCTCACTGAAGACTGACTGAAAAATACACTTTAGGCAATCATTTTAGCTCCTTGGGAATACATAAGTGATACCATAACGTTCAGATATTATTCTTCAGATGGCCTGGAATTACCGATCCAGCATGTAAGGCTTTACAATAAAGAGAAGAGTTATTGTCTGTCTGACCTAGAAGCAGAAGCTCCTTTAAACTGAATAGACTTTAAAAGTTCTCTTTTACCAAGTTACACAAACACAGATGACTTGGCTTCTGGTTAGTGAATGACAGCCAAAGAATACTGTACTAAGGGACTTCAGTGTGGGGTGGAGTTAAAATATACAGAATACTGATTTTGCACCATAGTGGAGCTAGCTCGACATGAGAAGATGGCCCTGGTGGATTCTGCAGGAAGAGATAAGGCTTACTGGTATTGAAATTCTGTGAAAGATGTTACCATTTTGCATAAGTTTTATGGCTGCTTTCACCTTTTGATCCATACTTCTTAAAACTATGATGGAAACACATCAATAATTTCAATATCATTTTCATTTCTGAATGTCTGAAGGGAAACCTTTTTTATTCAAAACAGAGCACTATGTAAGTGGTCAATATTGCCCACTGCACATTAATTTTCCATTTAAGTTCATAATAATGTGTCAAAAATCTCATACTCGACATTGCAATACCTAACTGTGGATAGAATTATTTTAAGACTAGTTATGAGGTAGCTTTAGAAACCGAACTAAAATAAATAAATAAATAAATAAATTTTTGTCAGGTTAAATGAGCAAACATATCTCTGTGAAAAACAAAACACAAAAGTCTCTGACTCCTCAGTGAAAATAATTTGCATTTTGTAAAATGAAATAAGAGACTGAAAAAGCTTTTCTCCTCCCAAGTATGCAGCTAACACCACTTCAAAAGCTGTATCAAGTGTCAGTACACCACATTAAAAGGCTGCTTAAAAAGAGACATAGACAAGTTACACAGTTCCTTGTGGTCTTCTCTTGTAATAAAAAAAAAAAAAAAAGGTGTGTCTTCAAAATTCTTGAGACGGTCTGGCAGAAATATATTTGAGTTATTTATTTCTTTGTTCTGTCCTGCTATGAAGCCGAATATAATTTATTTAATGGCTCAGAAGCCATTATTTGGCTAAGTTTTCAGTCATGGAAGTCATTTCATTTCTTGGGTGTTCTATGTTACAACTAATTTAATTAAACTGTGAGGTTCTTCAGTGATAACGAGAATAAAACCTTTTCATAGCTGTTAGTGGCAGGCACTAAATGTAGGTCAGATCAGCAGCTGGGGTAGGTTCCTATAGCTTAATTGATATAAATGGAGCTACATTACTGAGTGGTCACTGCTGAGTACTTTCTGGTCCTTGAAGAATTGGAGCTGACAGCACTGAGAAGGTGACCAAGTTAAGCTCATACCTAATGATCTTAAAATGGTTCCTGTTCTTCTACAGCTCATTAAGTTATTGCAAAACCTTTTAGCAAATACTTGCAAATTTTAAAGCTATGTATCGTTTTCAAACAAGAGTTAGAAAAAAATTACAAAACACTGAAAATGCAAACGTTTAAATATCAAACCTTCAAACTTGTGTTGATTCCTGTTTGTTTTGATATTGGCTACAATAAAATTAATAATGTTCATATTTCCTCTCTTCCCTTTTTCTTTTCAGAACATCTCCATACTTTAAGCACATGGTAGCAAAGTTTCAAAACCTTTTTTTTTTTCTTTCTTCCATAATTATTTTTCTGAGCTTGACAAAGTTTTGAAAAGTTTGAATAAAAGGCAATGGATATACAAAAGTCCCAGATGACATACATTTCTTTTTTTATTCCATAGCCAAATGAGGGAGAAAAGGGAAAACAAAATTCACAACTGGACATGCAGGGCTTTAAAAAAAAAAAAAAAAAAAAAAAAAAAACCAAACCAAAAAANAAAAAAAAAAAAAGAACTGAAAGCAGTACTTAACAAGGGAGAAGATATCTCCAAAAAAAAGCCTGTACTATTCTGTGAGAAAAATGCAGTTACTTTTTTAACAAGATCTAATTTAGCCTGAAGTATTCCTTAGCTATTCCTACCGGGAAAAGACTCCTGAGATGCTATGAAAACCAACTTAATCCACCAGCAGAATCAGAAATTATGACTATGTCAGTGTCAAAATGCAACGCTAATGTAAAAAAAGAGAAGACTATGTGAAGAAGGTGCTGGTCACTCAGGTCGTTGATCAAACTAAGTAGCTGATCTCCTCACTATTTGAAGTTCAGTTCTCACTTAAACCAATGATAAGACCAAAGAAAACCTGTTAATGTTTCTTTAATTGCAACAGAAATCAATGCTTTCCTTCTAGTCGTACATCTACCTGTACACAAAAAAATTTCCTATTTTAATTCTGAGGGCAGCATCTTTATGACTGCGGGCATGTGACCAAACATACACTGCCTGAATATCAGGCGCCAGCCTCAGTTGCACTACAGCAATTTAGAAAATACTCATCATTTTGCTTGTAAACTGAACACAGTCCATCTGCCAGGCATTTGAATTTCCAGTGCTGAAAACCATTATGCCTTTTTACAGGAATTAAGTATAGAACTTCATTTTGTGACCAGTCCACTCTGCAATAAAGTACGTATGCTGTTTTTTGGGTTTTTTTTCAAAAGAAAGCACAGAATTTTGACTCCTAATCTGCTATGATGCTGCATACAGATGCATCACTTGCGTAACATTATGGATGCATTATTTTCTGTTTGAACTTTGCAAGTACACCAAGCATGTACACACAAAAATGTTATAGGTCCTACCCTAAAAACCTTGTAACTTAGATGATTTTTGGTGTAAATCACTTCAGATTTGTCAGTATACTATTAAAGCTGTGTTGAGGAATAAAAGCAGCGATGTCTGTAAGTCATCAACTGAGCTGGTAATAGAATCACCAAGAAAAGAAAGAGGCCATCCTATCTTTCCAGCCTATGCCCAAATTGAAGCAATACTAAACTCCTTTTCTTTCTATTCAGAATTCTGCTGTAAAAAATTAGAACTGTATTAAAAGAGGGTAGCACTTGCCCCTATTTGTACAGCAGATTTAAAATCAAAACCAGTCATTTCTCTATAGGGCATAGAGCCATCAGCATCTCTGGAACTAGTTATATAAATAGAGAGAGGAAGAATAAGCAGTTATCCACCTCTTCTGCTCAAAAAAAAAAAAAAAAATCCCCACTGCTGCTGTTGCTTGAAATGATGAGATAAATGCCTAACAACATGCTTGTCTTCCCTGTAACAGATGTGGGGAAAATTGTATTTTCCAAATGCATGTGTGTGAGCTACAGAAGAGACCCGGCTGTCCAAGCAGACTGTTGTAAAGGAGACTGAAGCTTTTGTCTGTGGCAGTGCTTAACTCATATCTACAAAGAAAAACAGTAATGTTCTCTACACAGAAATGTTGAGATCTTCCCTGACCATTCCTAAGGATGGCAGCCAAACCTGGTGATAGAGATAGCTCTATATTTTCTGAGAGAATGTTTTTCTAAACAAAAATGCCCGTTCCTTGAAAATTAACTGCTTCCCAGGAATATGGCAATCCCAACAAAAGTCCTATGAAAACCAGACAGGTCTGATCATAAATTTACCTGGTTTCCTTCTAGCTTGCCAAATGAATTCCTCCACAATTCCTCTGGCATATTGCTCAAGGCTGGAAAACCTGAAAACCAGCTCTCAGGCTTGGGGCTTCAGAACTGCTCAACAAATGGACTCCCTAACACCACAGATGCTCAGAAGGAACAGTGTTCAAGCCCTTCCTATGCTGCTGCTGCTGCTGTTTTCCCAACATTGTGGGGAGCTTGTAAAAGCAGCTGAAAAAAATGCTATGATTTCTTCAAAGGAAAAATTTGGACCTTCTACTCCATCTGAAATTTCACCAATTCATTCCACAGTTTTGCTTTAGAAGGATCTTATGTGCACGTGTGTACAATTTTTAGTTTTCCAGGAAACTGGGATTCTGGGTTTGAACCAGTCTAGAATCCTAGACAATTCTCAAAATTACTGGGAGTGCCTAAAATATGTCTCCATACAGTGAAAAATCTCTAATTCATATGTAAAAAAATCTGAAACCTAACTATTGTAGAAATCCTTGGGCCTGGAAGACTTCAACTGCAGGGTCTCAGCATGCTAAAGACCTCAGAGAGATATAAAAGTTGCCTCCAAAATTTGTTCATGCTTCAATGCGTTATAAATGCCTCTTGTTACTCAAAATAACAATATAACAGAGGTTTTTTGGCATAAATCCAGATTGAAGCTGCAATAAAAAGTCAATGTTTGCATAATACTCTGTCAATTCTTGATAAGCACATTACTCAGGGATTCTTGACAATGTGTAGGAACACAGAAATATGAGATTAATTCAATACACATTTTATTTTTAATCACTGTCCAACTATAAAGTTACTTTATATATGCAATATATCATAGCTGTTTTCTCTATAGATGGTCCCGTCCCTTTTTTCTTCAGGAAAAGTTACATAGTGCACTCTGTGGGATACAAATTGAATGTGCAGCGAGACAAAAATAAAAGGATCAATATTATCATTTCCCACTGATTTACGAGGATTTAAAAGTAATAGTTCTTTCAAAACTGGAACAGACTTTAATAGCTTAGAGCTAAATGCCTACATGTTATTTGAAAGCTTGCTGGTTTGTGAATATTGATCCAATATAATTTTTGTATGTGTTTTTATGAATAATGTATAAATGCCTCGAGCAGCAGCGAGGTGCTTCTGATCAAGAAAAAGAAGACTGTGAAATACATTTAAAATGGATTGGATTCTGAAGTACAAGGTTAGCTCCCAGTGTGATCTAAGCTTGGAAATATGCAAATTAGAGAATTGTCACAAAGGCTATTTGTTTTATATGTGATGTTGTTAAAAATGTGGTGGCAAAGAGTCTAAAGATACTAAGATGAGAATGAGGGGGTTTGAATTCCGTTGCCTCTCTGCTTAGAGAGGTAAGGACAAAGCATCCAGATACTGGTCCTGAGGGAACTGTTCAGTGCCGCAGTGATGAGAACTGCGTCTGTGGTGATGACAGCAATACCTGCCTTCAATGAGCATCCTTTATAAGACTAAATATTTCAGTAAACCCCCAAAGACCCATAGCATTTTAAGCACTCCTGCACTTGATCAAAACATAGAGGGCCTAGTTTACTAAACGTTGGAAGTGGGAATGCCTGCCCTGGCCTAGACACTTTGAGTATATCTGCACTGCACAGTGCACTGCTATGGGAGACTATCTGAGCTGTTCTGGTACCAGAAGTGTATCCTGGTGTTCCTGCCTGGCACGTATGTTTTTCACGCAGGCTGGTTACCTCTGACCACCCCACTGACAAGGCTAGATTGTTGTGCTGTGCTGTGCTATGGGCCCAAATGCTTAGCGTCAAACTGACTGCTGCGGTATTTGTTCCAGTTTAAGACAAAGTGCCTGTCAAAATTTAGTTCACTGATTTAGTAACTATTATTTTTTCCTAAGCATCTGATGCAAAAATGAACCAGAAAGTGCTGACCTGGAAACCACTGTTCAGCTGCCACCTACTCTAGTAGCTTTCAGCTGCACCTACACTGTCATAGCAGAGTATCCTATGCCCTTCTCCCACAGCCACCCAATACATATCCATTACTTTTCATCTAGACTCTACTTTAAGGGGAAATATAGAGGTATCATGTTAACGAAATGCAGATGTTAACCAGAACACAGTAAGTGCTGGTGTCCTAAATATATAGAAACCATCAATACAACCTGCTGCAATTTTTTTCCCGGCCTGCCCGGACTTAATATGCCAGTGTGTCTTGTAGTGTGCTATGCCCTTTCATGATCTGACTTCATGTCCCAGTGCAGCAGCATGCAACCAAAAGACACATCCACCAGGCTCCTTCTCCCTGCATGCACCGCATGCCATGACTGCGAGAGCAGGATCCTGCTCAACAGGCTCCCAGTACTAAGGCCATGCCTGCATCTATAGGCTTCCTTCTAGGAGAATTTCCAAGTGGCAAAATGAGAAGACATCAGCAGAGCTGGCACACACAGGCTAATTGAACAATGCCGGTGCAGGTCTAAAACTGAAAGCCACATACGGGGCACGTAGGGCAAGGGTTATAAGCCAGTAGTGGCGTACAGCTCAAAATTTCCAAGAGGTCCTGTGGTAGACATGCAGCTTCTCATCACCCATGATCCTTTATGTTGGGGCTAGAGGTCTACATGACAACATCAGAGCCTGAAAGCCAGGGGTCTCTGGGTATTTCACCACTGAACCAGAAGATACATTTTTTCCATGGGTAGAAAGCCACCTTCCCACCACCCCACTCCTCAGAAGCGAGCCACAAGAAAGTTGATGGCCAAAAGCATCACAGCCACGGAGTTTGGATCCTGTGCTAGTAAAATGGGGCTTTCAGGGACTCCCTGGGCTCTCCCACAGCATTGCTGATCTTTGTAGGGCTCAGCATGCCCTGAAAATATACACCCCAGACACAACCTTGAGCTCTTGCTGTTCTGGTCAGCCTACTCAAGCCAAGCACTGCTCTGTTTAGGCCCAGCTGAGGTACACGTAAGGACCTCCACTGCTGCTGCGGGACTACAGGATCAAGGGAAGGAAAGGATATATTCCTTACTTGTCATACAGAAGGATACTGATTTTCACTGATTACCGTTGCCCCTTATGAGGGAAGATACCTCAACAAGAAAACTGTTACTCACATAACTCTTCCATTTGACTAATATCTTTTTATGGATGGCATCCTCATACACTAATCACTTGGAAACTGCATTTACTGAGGTTTCAAATTTGATCTTACAATTACTTTGGGTAGTTTTGGGGTGGGTTTTAAAGAAGAAGAAAAAAAACAGAATAGGAAAGTCATTATTACTCCCTTTGCCAGTTGGAGTGGGTTTCAGACAATCAAATTTCAAATCAAAACCAAAACCTGTACCTATAAGAAAAAGAATTCAGACTGTATAGGTGCAAATGCAACTTGAATCACGCAAGATGGTATTTCAGGTCCTAAATTACTGGGGTTTAACTGAAAACAACATGCATGACAGGTTTCAGCCCAAAAGGAACTACTAAGACCAATATTTAAAACCCTACCAGAAAATAATGTGTAATGGAAAATCTGACAGGACTTTAGCTAGCCGATGAACTTTTTCTACATTCTCTTGCAGCTACACCCATTGGCCAGAATCACTATTGGCCACACTCTGATTGCCAAAATGATTATGTACTGGTGGAAGAATATGCCAATAATAACAGCCTGAGTAGGGCTAGGAAACATTAGTATGCCCTATCTGATGTTGAATGCACAAATGCCATTAAAAGACTAATCAACTTTTGAAACAGTAAATATTCATCTTTTAAAGGTGCAATATCGCACACATCCAACTGAACTTTAAATTTAGCTTTCATTTCATCAAGTTTTTCACTAAGGACACTGAAGTTTGACGAGGTTAAGTTCTGTGAATGTGTATAGCTACATATGCCTACCACATTTGTTTGTTTCTCCTCATAAGCTTTATCTTTTTTTACTCCAGAGGCATGCTTTCCTGTGATTTATTGCTTGTGTTGTTCCAGAAAAATGCATGTCTCCCAGGACACTTGGTTTCTAGATTGGAAAGCTCAGAACATTGTATTTTATCAAATATAGATATAGAGCAAAGAAGTCTGAATGTAACAGGATGGAAGTTTACCAGGTATTTCTCATTAGCAGCTTTAGCAAGGCAGTGGATGGAAATATGGTTACTATTCAATATTTACTCTTATTTGAGTACCTTCTAATATGAGTTCCCTCTACCATATACTTGCCTCAATGTTCGGCAGGGAAAGAAGAGTGTTTAGGCTGTTTTGATTTCTATGTATTTTATGTTTTGCTGCATATTTTCAACCGAGAGACCAATAGAAAAGGAACAGTCTTTCCACTTAAGACATAAGATTAGATGGTTTGTGATTTTCTTTTTTTCTTTACAAGGAAATGATTGAAGAAAAACATAGTCTGGCAGCTCACTGACCGGCTTATGTATTGACTGCATGTTTCACAACACAGGAGATCGAAAAGGGATTCTTTTTAGACTCTCAGACAGGGGGTATAGTAATGGAGGGGTCATGTTTCAACACTGCTCTTGTGTACATCCCTCCAGAGAGATGTCCAGCCATCACCTTGGATGGTAACGCTTGCTCGACCTCCGTGAACACAGCAGCGTTTTATCAACAACAGCTGCTGCAGAGAAAGCCAGAGGCAGAGAAGGGATGTCTACTTCTATCTTTTACAAATCTCCCTGTGAACTCTTTACCGGCACCGGTGTCCAGGTGGGACTACCGTTCCAGCAGTGCTGATTTCACAGCTGCACAGAGACTGCTGAGGAAAGTGGGGCAGGGCACGCTGAATGTTGTTCTCTGCTTAGCGGTTGAGGAAATCTTTTGCTGTCTTTGCTTTTCTGTCCTGGCAACATAGTGTACAACTTCAACATGGGCTGAGGTGAGTGCTTTTATTAGCCTGCTTACTGTCCACCATCAGAAAATTCTAAAAGCCACTTGCTGTCGGACCTGCCAAGGATGGTCTGCAATGACAGGCTGACAAGTGCCGCTTAGGTTTAGGGGCTGTAGCGACACCGTGTTTCAGGCTTCATATTATGAACCATGACTATTTGCACAAGTGCTCCTAATAAAACTCTACCTCCAAACTCACAATAGCAGCTAATAAATTAGTAACATAACATTTACGTTATTTTTGGGTCTTTTCTACAGAGCATTGTTCCTATAAACATAGTTGTAAGCCATTCTCACAGAGGCAAACACAAGAAAGAAAACAGGCACAAGTAATTATGGAGAAACATCTGAAAAACTGCCCAGTGCTATCACAGCCCAGCGTGCCTGTGTGTGGGTGAAGGTAACAGAAAGTGAGGCGCTGATGAAGCCATTTTGTTTCAGTTAGAAAAGAACACGCAGTTACTGGCTGAAAAGCTGTACAGATGGGCTTCCATAATGGGAAAACCTGCACTGCCATAATATTCAGGAACTGGAGCGCAATGGACTTCTGGGGCGGGGGGGGGGAATTCTAAAAAGGAGGTTCAACACATTATTTAAATCTTTTTTTAATTAGGAGACAGAAAATTGTTGCACATCCTCCTGTTCTTCTAATCATGCAATACATCATTAAAGACATAAGATTCAAAGATACATTAAGGATTTTGTTACTTTTTGTTCCTTGTGTTTTTCATTGTGTCTTCAGTAAAATATGATATCAATCGTACAGTAAGCTTTTCTCTCAGAAGTGCTATTAAATGTGCTACGGTTAGGAAAAACACATCAGACACTCTGGTATTTCTACAGAAATAAATACACACTGAAGTAGTACCACAGAGCATTAGAAGGGATAAACTAATAGTTTAAGCAAGCTTCTGAATGTTTTTTTGAGTTTGGGTCTCTTTTCCTCACCTAATCTGTGTCAATAATATTAACTAAAAACAGATCCACAAATATTTACCATGTAAAGCAGAAACACATGCAAGACACTTCAGAAAGCTTCATTCAGCAATCCAATATTTGTTTTATTCAGTTCAACACCGATACACTGGGATCAGTGCCAAGGTTATGAATGTTGTTAAATGAATCCCAAAGTGTCCTTTTCCGCTATGTTTTGAATCCCCATTAGTATAGTTCACTGCAACAATAAACCTCACCCGCTTCTCACCCATCTTTCTCCCTGTGGAGCAATATACACTTTACTTAAGAACTTACATCTACACAGAAACACACTGATCAAACATTCCCGGCAGAAGGCTGTTTTATGGTATCAGGGACAAAATAATTAACACAAGCCATTGCAGATGGAAACAAGATTGCAAACGTATAGCAGATAGCACATATGTTTCAAAACACCAGCAAACCCATCATGTCAGTAGGACTGTTACCAAGAGGAGAATTTGACACAATGACTATAACGCTGGAAAACCCAAGGCTGATGTGGTTTTCCAAGTTTCAGAAAATATAGGTGAAACTGATTTCATTAGTAGAACTGGATAGTTCTAGCAAGAATGACTTTACAAGCAGATTTCATAAACGCACGGAGGCAAATCCTGCCTCTCTCACATATAGAGATAAAGGTAGTAGAACTAGTAGAGCCCACCTTTGCAAGGTGAGGCTATGTATATCACATCGTCTATTCCCCGCTCTGCTGGTCAAGGTAGGATCTATTTTAGCCACTGGGTACACAAGAACTGATGAGCTGTCAAGTAGCCTTTGGGCAAGGTCTAGCCATCCAGAAGTCCTAACGCTTCTTGAATGTTACAAGTCCTGCAATAGCAGACTATGTTCCTGCTTATTCTGCTCAAAATTTCTGCTCAAATAGGTTTATTTCCGTGCTACAAATAAGAATGTTTCATCTGCCCCAGTGTGTTTCTCTGTTATCATCACTTACATTACTACACGATATGTAAAAATACTTGACCTGTTTATATAAAAACTAACTGCCATAAAACAAACACACTGCAAAATCTGCTTTCTTTATAATAAAGAGAAACTCCACCCTCACCCATTCCCAACTTGCATTTACAGTTTTTTGGTTTCTTTCCTTTGAGAACATAGGAGCTCCGGTACTCTCATGCCCCTTGTGAGTTCACCATCCAATTACCTATCATCACCCAGCAGTGATTCACACCCTGAAGTTAGATTTAGTAGTTTGAAAATTCGTTTCCAGCAAAGTTCAAATGAAACAGGTCAAAGGGACACATCACTGGTAACTCTGAGAGCACAGATGTTTAACAGAGACAAGTTTAAATTTCATTCTGGCAATAGTTTAGCCTTTGAACTCACAAAGAGCTTAGCCCATTTAGCAACAGAGTATCCACGACAAATTCATTTTCATCAGTTTGTTTGAGTCAGTAATACTTAAACCAAAAGCAGTGTTATTTTAAAACAGCAAGAAATTACTTTATAAGAGTAATGTAGAAAATTAGCATTTTACTCTCTGTGGAATATTCCACTGAGCAAATCAGGTAGGGATGGAAAAATGCACTTGCAGTGATCTTTATCTTCAAAACATTTAATACAAATACCCTTCCATATGTCTGTGTTAGTACAAGAATTAAGTACCTGCTTATGTTTCTCAGATGAAGTAGTCAGGCAGAAACCTGCCTTTGTCAAGAGACTGGTATGAAGTTGAAAATTAGAACACAGAACAAAATATAAATATTAGTCACACTGAATATTTCTACTATTACAGTATCGTGTGTCCAAAGTGTTGAAGACACTCCTATAAAACTACAGAGATTGCACTACTATAACATACAACCTTCTACATCCTACTGGATCCTCACACTGCAAATACATAGTAATACCTACCATCTTCTTATCCGATCCTTAATCTGTGGCTAAGGAACAGGGCTGGGGTTTGAGAGACCTACATCTTATACCAGAGGATCACACACAGTTCTCCAGGGATTATGCCAGGTCTCCTTGAACAAGATTCCTACTCATCAGCTGCATTCCTCATTGAAATATTGCAGGGCTAAATCAATTATTGTTTGTGAAGCGTATTGAGTTCCTGTGTAGAAGTGTTATTATGAGTTAAAGCTGCAGCTTCAAGGCCTGAGACCAGTTAGTGAAACAAGAGAGGCCAAAAATGAGGGAAAATCTTCGTTCCAGAGGAGCATTTAGTCCACTATAACAGGCTTTACAAATGTTGACCTCCTCAATAAGCTCAAATAAAAAGCAAGGGATCCTTTTACACTTCTAAAAGTTCAAGTTACTATAAATTATTCTGCATGTTTAAAAGGTCTGGTTTGCATAACACAGTAAGTCTGCCATTACCTTTCTTTCTCCAATTAAAAACATATTATAATGTAATTTACATGACATCAAAAACAATACAGCTTTGTTTGAAAGGACTTACTTCATATAAAATTACAAAGAATTTTCTTATACATTGTGGGAAAAGTAGAGGACTTACAGCTTTCTATAGAGAAATTACTTATGAATGGTTTTAATTTTGTTTTTAAACCCCATTACATAAAAAATTATTATGGTTTCCAATGGAAATTGCACATGTGTAAGAATGTAAAATCAGCCTCTCAGCCGACTTCTTTTTTTTTAAAATATAGTTCTTTTCTGAGGGCACAAGAAGGAAAATATTGATTCTATTTATTAAACAGATCCAGGCTTGGATGATCATTCTTTCTGTTTTGTTATGAATATACAGGAAAACATATTAGCATGATTCACTTCCCAAAGATTTTTGGGAGAGGATGAGGGGCAGGATAAAACTTCTTTATCTAACAACATCACCTATGGAAAGGGTACAGCATTCGTCATTAATTCAAGTTTGAATTAAAGCAGTTAGAATAGTAATTTGGAAGGTAAGACACATTCTTAGAAAATAAAAATCAAATTCTAAATCACTAAATAGTGGCAGAATAATAGTAGAAGAAACAGCAGTGTTGTATTACTCTAAAATCTGGAAATTTGAACGCTTTCCTTACACAGTTGTATTCAGATATCTCCTCTGGCCTATATACTGCCTAACAAGTTACAGGAGATAAACGTATCTTACATCTTACCTTGTGAATGGCACCTAAGTTCCCTTGTGATTTCAGGCAAAAAATTGAAATATCTCTTTGACAAAACCAAAGTAGTTCCAATATTTCCTATTTGGCTCCAAAATTCTCCTCCAAAATCTCAAGAAATGTTTTCTAACTTTCTGGAAGAGCATTATTTAGTTTAGGGGATGGCAGGAAGAGGAGAGGAAGAAGGAAGGTTTGGCAGTTGCTGCAAAGGTTATGCTGTGAATATAAATATATAGCCAGTAGCAAATAAACTAATTGATGACTTATGTGGCCTCAGAATGAAGTGACCAGGCACAAAACTAGAGTGTGATTCTTTATACGATATCTCTATCTTCAGATTCCTGTCATAAGGCGCACTGAGATTCCAGGAAGAAATCCCACCGCGTGGACAGGAGGGTACTAGATTCAGTACTTTTGACGATGCAGGCTTTTTGCTTTCACATGTAGCTTTTCAACAGGAGATTATTTCATTCTGCTATTAATCACAGTAAACACAATGTTCCTTTTGATTTTTTTCATTGAAATGGTATCAGGTTTGCTGCAAGTATAACAAATTCTGTGTTGGTAAGAAGAGGTGGAAGTTAGCTGTTTTCCTGAGTTTCAGCCTCTTTGCAGGTTAGCTATGCAAGATGAAACACAGAGGCCTCATGGTAGTAGTTAATTTCTGATCAGTACTAATTTAACATGTATCTTATTTCACAGGATGTTAATGTAAACCTAAGGGTGCAATTATACCCTTTAAAATATTTTTCTTAAAACTAAATACTATTTAAACAAAGGAATATTAAACATCAAAATTAGATTAAACCGAACAGTTAGAGAGTATTGAGAAAAAATACCAGAAAGCCAACAGAGTTCTGATCCAGGCAAAACGAAGTTCTGTGGCTGCCAACCAATAAAAACTCCTTGGACTGTATATTTTTTACGAGTATTCTGTATTCAGAAGAATAACTCTGCTTCTTCTCTGCAGCCCACATACTAATTGCAGCACATTACCACTTTTCTCAACAGGAACACCATGATGCCTTCAATATGAAAATCAAACTCTTGGAAGTTTCACGTTTCATTGTCTCTTTGTAGTGTGGTTTCAAATCCCATCTCATGAAAGGCAAAACTATAAATATTAAAATGGAGCAATAAAATATTTTCATATCTTCCATTACAGTCCTGGGAGGCAATCAAAGTGCTGAGCTTTACTGGTGTCAAGGAAAATTTACACCATGCAGCACCTTGCAAGACCTGCTCTCTGTTTTCTGTACACATGGTAGTTAACTATACCATAACCCGTAGGCAATGGAAATTAGCTAAACATACCACAATATCATTAAATACATATACTCATAAACAAGAAGTAAACAGTGAAATCAACAACTCTAAAAAATACTTGTCATGTGAATAAATTATCTACTCATTGACCTAGTTACAATCTAGTTGAGAAATTCACTCATATCCAAAGGGAAAACAAAAAAAACCCCAGGACTTTGGAAATACACTCAGAACATTTTTCAGTTCCATGGCCTCCTTCATCTTGTGATTTCTTACTAACATTAATCCTACATGTGAATGCCATCATTCCCTTTTATATGGAAAAAATAGATACTGGCACGCTAACAACAGTAAATACAGCCACAAGTATCCAGGCTGTGATTGAACTCTTTCAAGCGGGAATAAAGGAAGTATTGTTTTGTCAGTTAAAATGTGCTAGGGAGTTAGTCTTTGAAGTTACTACCACTACCTCAGTGGATTGTTTCCCCCTTTTCTGAGGGATTAGAAGGCAGGATAGACAGATTCGTACAGAGGAGTCACAGAAAACTGGGGAAAAAAAGAATGCAAAGCCCTTACCTTTTCTTTTTCAAAGCAGAAAAAAGATCTAGTTCTTCCAAAAAAAACAGATTTGGCTGAGGATGATGCAAGAGCGTATTACAGATGCTAGGTGAATTACAGTGATATTTACACCGTATCATAATCAGAGAACTATCATTTCTTTGTGGAGATATTTTGCTTCCTCAGAAAAATAAAATCACATTAAAACCCACAGATTCAGAAGACTTTTTAACATAATGGGATTCTAGCAATTTAGAAGGATTAAGCTGTAATTACTTATGTGAGTAACTTGTAGGGGGACAATCCCTCTAACATGGTGAACAGCAAAGGCGGCAGAAAGGAGAAATCTAACATGCCTAACCTAACACATCAAAATAAAACACACAATAAGAAAGAGACAATAAGAATGATTGTAACTATTGGACAGTAACTCTAAGTCACTTCAATTAACGTACATCAGCTAAAAGCTTGACAAAGTGTAAATAATGTATGGTAAAACTACACTGAGAAAACTGAACATTTTCACCGTAAACTGTGTTTCTTTCCGTTTTGTTGTTTTATAACTTTGCCTCTCCCCAAAAGATTTAATTCAGCTCTGTATTTCTGATTCTTGCAAATAAAATCCATGAGAAAAGAAGAATGATTTTAAATATAAAACTCTGGATATAATATTTAATAATGCTGGCACTTCTACAAAATAGCATCACTAGTTGAAAACATTGATCAAAATGTAACTTGATTTTTCAGAGATATTTCCTAAAGAGATAATTGGCTTAAAATGGGCCACAGGTTAGAAATCTGTAGCTTGTATCAAAAAATAATACGAGCCAGTCTGGGATCGTTTCAAACTCCACTGCTGAAACATCTTTTGTAGGCAAGAAACAGAGAGAGGGAAGTTTAAGAAGAATACCAAAGTGTTAGAGGACAGTTTATTTAAGTTTAATTTATTGACTCAATTCAGATGTCAATGTAATAGATTAGAAAGAAAGTGGGCTTATTAGATAAACAGATCGGTAGATCATTTAGACTCAGAATGAGATGAAATCTTTGCAATTTATGTTACTAAGAGAACTATTTATCTTGGCAAAAGGCTGACAAAATTTTCTAAAACAGCAATATAGATAAGCTGACATAGGTCCAGTTTCAAGAGGAAAAATAAGAACAAATCTTGAATCTGTTCAGTTGACGGCAAAGTTATTACTAAATGGCATCAGAACTTCACACCAAGGCCATAAAATGAGAATAAATGTCATTATCCACCGCAGACATATTCCGGCATGCCATTCACTTTCTGACATCAGGACTCATTCCTCCTAGTTAAAGCCCAAGCTCTCAGAGCTGAGTAGGAGCTAAAGAAATTCGAGATGAGAGCTTCAATATCGCTGGAGGATTTGTTTTTAATTTTCAGCTACCCAGCGCCCCCCGAAATCCACAGCCCTTTGCCAGAAGCCCAGGTTATTAATGTAATGCTGGGGAGGAGTCAGAGGTCCAACAAGGCTACAGGGCAATGTTCTGGCTCAAACTACTGTCTTCAAACTTGACAAAACGCAAAGGAAAACAGCGTGTTTTAAATCCCATCACTCCTTCAGACTGGAAGAAGGTCAAAGAGAATTACCCCAAAAGAAATCTCTTTGTGATAGTATTTGTGTGGGATAGTAGTAATTGCCATGAGTCAAAGGCTGAGCAAATGGTGGATTTATATTAATTCAGACCCTGAACTTAAGAATACTGTGTGGGCAATGTGGTCAGGCTGAAACCAAGTCAATATTTTTTTAAGTTCATTTTTAAAAAAATTAAAAAACAGAATTTGTCTTCCATGAATTCAATATTATGTATAGACTTTAAATACCTTTTTTTAGTTATAATTTGTATTCCTTTTAAAAGAAAAATGTACTTTCAAAACAAATATTTGAAAGACACTATACTACAAAAGGCAGAATAAAACACAAAAGCTTTACTGAAATTGCATATTTTTGTGGGATAGTGTTCTAATATCCTTGCACATTAGCCACTATCTCTAATTGAGGGTTCATTGAACTAAATTCATATATGTTCTTGCATTTTCCCAGACCTTCTTTTATTTGCGCAAGTACTTCCGATACATCAGAGTGGTCCAAACAGCACTAAACAGGGAAGTTTGGGCAAATAAACTGAGCCCACACAGTCTGTAGGCACAAAATAAGCATTTCAGCAGCCAGTCAGCTGAAAAGCTTCCTGGATACTACAGCTGACACCATGGTAGAAGTAAGTCACATAAAGCGGGAATTTAGCTAGAAATTGAGAAAGATTTACTGGAAACCCCAGCCCAGTATGTCAGTTTAAGACTGGCAGCTGTCTAGTAGAGATGGGGGGGTGTGGAAATCATAACTTCACTGAGGTCAACAGTAAAAACTCTTTTGACTTTTATGAGGTCAGAATGATACCTACACCCTTTAGCACAAACTTCATTACCCGTGCTTTCCTATGACACTATCATTTCAATATAATAGCACTCGGGAAACGTTTTTCACAGCACTATATGGCAGAATACAAACTATAAATTAATGTAATCCAAGCCTTCACTGTCTACAGTAAATGACTCAAGTTTTTCCCAAAGCAGAGTTTTTATCCTGAAAACAAATGCTAACTTCTGACCTTTATAATTAATCAGGCTTTAAAACTCTGGTAGTACAAGGCGTCCTTAAGAAAATACATTTCTTTCATCTCCGTGTGGTGGTGTTACATAGCTTTTCCTGAACAAATTGGCAACTTCTGACTCACTCATATTTATGAGAAAGCCTCTGAGTAGGCAACTTCTAGCACTGGTTCTCAGCATTATATTTCCTTCTCTACTGAAAATAAGGAAGTATATTACGTAAGAAAACAACAAAAGATGAATAACTTATTGCCCTTTTGGGTAGTCTGGGATATTTACAAATCTACATCCTTGCTGACGCAGTAAAAATACAAACTAGTAATCTTGAGAGACTTACTGTCCCCAGGGCAGCACTGCTTTTAATTTTATTATTGTTATTTATCTAGTCATGGGACAACTGCAAACTGGAAGAGCTCATTTCAGTTAATCCATCTTCCATCCAAACAGGAGCAGATAACACGTACCGTGAGACTTCTGAAACATTTGCTTCACTTTTTGGAGGCCTGTCAACTGTTGTGTGCGCAACAGTGCTACCAAAAAGATTCAGATGTCATTTTGTTTCCTGCAACTCCTTCCGGTTATTAGGAGGAATATTCCCCCTGTTTCTGTGCTGGAGGAGCACTTTCATTCCCAGCCAGAGAAGAGCTCTAGGTAGGGCTCAGCACCTCCTCTGGCTGCAGGGTCCTCACAGCAGGGGGGTTCCTCCTTCTGCCAGAATTGCCATGTCGCAATAGTGGTTAGTATTTTGCAAACAGACAGCTTCAGGAAGTATGTAATCATGGCAGAATCTGAGATTTTATTAAATAAATTAAAAAAAAGGCAAAAATGACCACACCCCAACCCTCACCAATCCTAGACCCTGTAGTTAAAGAGAAAAATCTAGAAGCCATGAAACCAAAAAAACCAAAAAATCGGGGGACAATAAAGAGACTAAAATATTTCTATAGCAAATGTTTTCAGATCTTTAAGCAAGCCAGATCATTCTGGGAGGACTGTGACACATGGGGTTTAAGTGTTTGGGTTAACAATGCAGTCTTCTTCAACTGTAAGTGGAACATTGTCACTAACCCTTCTGCACGAAACTCTGCAAAATCAAAATCAATCCTCCTTGTGAAGTGACAGAAAGACACAAGTGCCACTGACGGTTCAAAACCCTGCCTGTCTGGCCACTTCCACCACTGTTCTCAACCCCCCTCTCTATATCTGGGTTTGCTCATCTAAGTCACGGTTACAATATGCGTGTGAAATTAAAAGGTCAGCGTGAGTCATGCATGTGTTTTAACATGCTGTTAGAGTTTCATACAGAAAATGTTGTACAAGTGTTTGCCTTATTGTACATATTTTAAAATCCTGCAAAGGGCAAAAAGCTGTCATAGTGCTAGCGACAGTAATTTCAGTTTTCTTCATTCCAGTGATAACAGTTTTTGTCTGAAAGACTGAACCTCCAGTGTGTGCTTTTATAGGCTTTAGATTAGAGTTTCATTTTTGACTTCACATCTGTGGATCGCATAAAACACTCATTAATTCACTCCTTTACTGAAATGAAATTATGGAGAATCCTGGATAAAAGAACACAGGCCCTTTCCCTTTAGAATTGGTTGTTCCCAATTATTTTTGAGCAAAACCAAATGCAGAGCAAAATGCTTTCCCAAACAACTGAATTTAACTGATTGGCTCCATACCAATGAAATTGCAATGACCTTTTCTACTTGGTAGGCAGTAATAACCTAGAACTACCTGAAATATGGAGAATTGCTTATTATTCTTATCACATCACAGACACGATGTTAAGGTTTTGTTGCTTGTGTTCCAAATGTACACAGAGCAAATGCACAGCTTTTGCAACCAGCAGCACAGCTCACTCGTATCCCAGTGCCTCAGATGTGACAAAGACATTTTCCATGCTATTATTAAGCAAAGTGATTTTACTAAATCTGAATTTACTGTTATGAAGAAGTAGTGATAAACCAAAACTTCAGATTCTGATAATGTCTTTAATTTCCTTCCAAGTTTGAAGTATTCAGACCTCTAAGGATACAATGGCTATTCACAAACTTGGCTGTAGAGGAAATATTTCCACCTTTAATATCAGAAATTTATTCATATCTGAATAAGAAGATCATCTGATGTTTCACAGATACCTATGACAACAGCTGAATTTTTATAACGTTACTGTGCGTACTTCAAAGAAGAGCTGATCCTTTCAGAGGAAAAAAAAGAAAAAACCAACCCCCCAAAACCAAAACTACTACTTATACCACTGGTACATGAACGGGAGTCCCATTTGACTGTGTTATTAAGCTCTTCACTCAGCAAATGTCTCATTAATAAAGGTACAATCTAAAAATAACAGATGGTATGCTTCAGAAATTTTGTGCTCTCAAATTAATTCATGCTCCCAGTATTACCCACTAAGATATATTCAAACAGATCCTGTAACCCACTTTTTATTGATACATTTTAAAGTAAATTCAAATATTTTCTTTATATTTCTCATGTTTATGCAGCTACAGTACTTTTGATGTACAGCTTACTGGAAAAAGTGAACACTGCCAGAAAAAAATATCAACAAAAACCTTACAAGATTTTGAAATGCCAGGGTAGAAAGATCACTTCTGAGATTTTCTTGTCCAAATAGACTAAATATTAATATCTGACAACGTTAACATGTGGAACACACTGCTTGATATGAAATTTAGTGACAGCTTTTTCATCACCAAGAGAACAAAAATACATTAATAGAAAAAATATTAATATCTTTGGCTTTTAATTTCCTCCCATTTACTTTAACTCCTTCTTTCTAAAGTTGCTTCTATTCACCCTTTATACCAATAAGTTTTGGATCTCATGTTTATTGTTCTGGAATAAACAGTGAACCTGCATAGTTCCTTATTTATAGCTCGGGTACAATCAGCATATGAGCAAGGTGTCTGGCCCTCTAAAATGGTTTTTATATGGAATTATTTTTTTTGTAAGAATAAATCCAAGTTATCCATAAGTTTTCTAATCTTCAGAATGAATGAATGAGTATGAGAGAAGTCTTGGAAAGAATCAGAAGATAAAATATTAGGAATTAATGAAATAAATGTATAACTAGCTCATAGAAAGGGTTAGAAACAACCATTATGACACATCTGACAACTTCTAACTGTTATATTTCATAGTACTAACTCTAGTATACCTCCAACATAAAATTGTAGAGGACTTTGGGGTCAGATCTTGTTATATAGACTATCAAGTCAAAAACATATTGAGCAATCTTACCACAGAACTGCAAAGCAGAGAAGATTGACTTGTGAAATTATCACAGTGAATAAATTGCCAAAATATGGAATTATATATATATAAAATAAGTTTAGTTAATGCACATACAATAGTTCCAAAGATACTTGCAGTTACTTCATTTATTCATTTACTATAACTTTTGAAAATATTACATTTTTCCACACTGTTTATTTTCACTGCTTTAAACTATGCCACTTTATTATTGCTAAGAAATAACACAACTCACTCATTTTCAGAGAATTAGGACAACTTGATGATGAAAAGTTCTATGATATTATAGAATATATGATCTCTTCTGCTGTGTGATTCTTCATGCAGCTGTACCAATTCTTCCTTATCTGACACCCAGCCATACCTACGAATACCTTTATGTTTGACCATTCTCTTTACTTCTTAAGGTATTTCTTCATCATTCTTCTGCTTTTGTGGTGTTCAGAACCAAATATATCCACATGGATATTATCACATCTAATTATACAGGAATGAATATCACCTCATTGGTGATATTGGTATTGCAGCCAAATAAATACTGTCCTTTCTTATCATTGTCAAAGTTCAGGTCTTTAAGCTCTATGTTGAATCATAAATTTTTCTTTCACTACAAATATTTTTGTTGAATTTCATTTTTGCAGATTACCTCCAACACTTCTATACTACCAACAAATTGTTAAATTTCCTAGATCTCATTGTATAACCCCCTAGTACTCCAGGTTGTTTGCCAGTGAAAGCGTCTAATTTTCTTACTGCCTCAGTAAGAAAACTACTGCCCAGAACATTACTAATTTCAACAACTGCACATTAATAAATAAACTTTCATCAACATAGTAGATTTATAGGTTGCATCAGCTTGTAGATAGAGCCAATGAACATCAACTCTATAAGATTTCTAGTTTGTAAATAATTTCTTTCTCTCTTGTTTCTGCTTTTTGTAATAGTTGGAGAAGCGTGTGATGGTGTCCTGTACTGTTAACACACTGACAATCAGCAATGCAATCACAAGTCTTACATTCAAATTAGGACAATGAAAACATCCAGATTGTAAAATATGTGGTCTTGCTGTCCAGCTCATTGGCTCCCACCGCAAAAGCATTTCCCCCCCCCAGAAATGGGGGGAATTGTGCGGGGCTGGGAGAAGGGGGTGGAAAAATCAGTGCTAAACAAATAAATTATTTCAAATAATAACAACAAATTAATTAAAAAAAATCAAAAAACAAAACACAAATCCCAAAGCTTTTATTCTGCTACCTGTCTCAATCCATTCTGAGTAAGCTGGAAGGAGCTAACTGCCTGGAGTGCAGCCACCGAGGGGCTGAGCCCCTGTAAAGCCTATTCCCACCAACAAAAGTTTCTAAGGAGATGTTTGTTACACTTTTGACAGAATCATTTTATTTTAGCAGAAACTCCTAGTAACCTCAAAAAGTTGTATTTAATCTGGATGAAGGCATATTTTAATGTGTGGCTATTTTCTTTTTCTCTGGCAGCCATATAATTGCGTCTTGCTGTGGAGATTTTTGTACAGTAAAGTTATTTCAACCACTTAAGAAACCCCAAGATTTATTTATCAAACGGTATCTATCTTTCATCTTCATTGAATTTCACCGTGCCTCAGTAGGTGAATTGGGTGTCAACTTTCCTGTTGCATTTTTTGGTTGAAATGCAGCTTGCCTCCTGGATTAGATAGCAGCTCCTGATACCAGGACACCGTCTCCTGCTTCATCAGTTGCCCTGCAGTACTGAGGCACACTGATGTGAGAGATAAAGTGCTGCACTGAGCCCAATCAAATAAACTCTGCAGCAACCATTACCTTGGCCCCAGGAAATGGCGGAGAGGGGGCTTGGAAAGGCTGTGACACCTCTGTCGTGAAAAGGGATATTCTCCACTGAGGGGACACTGTTGTGCAGCCCTGGGGTCTGGGGTGTGTGAGGGGACAACAGGACTGATTGCTCATAAAGGGTCTCTCTGGCACCTAAATCTTCTGCTACCTTTTCTTTTGTTTTCTGCATGGGTGCTTCTGTATCTGAGCAGGTAAAACGATCTTAAAACTGTTTTCCCAGGGTTAAACTTTCATTGCCTGAAGAATAAAACTGGGCCTCTCTTTCCGTGTAGGTTACATTTCTACAAACCACTAATACTAGCTCAGCAAGCAGTAGAAATAGCTAAAATTCAAATCTTCATCTTTTTCTTTACCTTTCCTCCCCTCCTCATTCCCCGCACTGGAAAAAAAAAAAAAAAAAAAAAAAAAAAAAAAAANAAAAAAAAAAAAAGAAAAATAGAAAAATTCAGACAGCTCTGTTTCTACTTTCCAGATGTGAACAACTGGATTAAATTCTATGGAGAGCTTTTAAAAAATCATAACAAGTCAACGGGTCATGGTCTTCACAGCATAAAGGAAAAAAATGCTAAAGCCTCATTTCTGAGACCAAGCAACATGGCTGCAGCAGCTGCAAGGTCACAGAGATTGAAACAGAACCATGAAAAAGAAACCACAGCCACAAGAACGACAGCAGAAATGACTCGTAATTTTTTTCCATCATAGCAACTGGATAACTGCATTCCTTTCTGTAAGCAAAGCTGGCTCGATTGCCGTACCACCAAAATTGTTTCCCCGGTTTGGGAATGAAAAGGCTTTCCCAACTCTGAGAAAAGTTTCTGATATTTGAATCAAGATCATTGAGGAGATTCAACAGAGCAAATAATGCTCTCTGAAACTTGTGAAGATTCTTTATTGTGACAGTTATTCATTTTGAAAATAAAAGTACCTTGGATGAAAGAACAACATAGACAACACTGGAGATGTTACCCAGAAATATCAAAACTTGTTTTCCCTCACCAGCTTGGGTTATTTCTGCCAGTTCCGTGAAAGGTAGCAAGATGAAAAGAGACGAGTCAAGCCTGTACACTCAGCACGAAAACTCTGATCTTTCTCCCCCCACCTCTTTTCAAGAGGCTAAACAAAGCTAAGGCATGAGCAGTAGTCTTAAGGTCCAGAGTGAAGATGCATGAACACCACAAAAAGGTTTGTGAAAAGGTATTTGAAGCAGAAGCATGAGCTCACTTAGCATTTATGACTTCAGCTTTCTGTCAACAGTCTTAATAAAATTGCTGACTTTGTCAATACAGACACCTTTAAAAAATACTAGAACTCTTTACATAACTAAAAAATAATGCTACGTATTTTAGGTAAACTATCATATATGATCAAGTCTAAATGTAACTTTTTTTAAAGTAAAGATTAGTTGATTTACTAAAATTTAAGTAGCAATGTGTTCAATTGTTCTGCTTTTTATACAGTCATTGGGACTTAAAAACAAGGAATAAATTTCCTAAACCCTTTTATTGTACTGTACTGAATAAAGGTAAGAAATGCAGAAAGCATCATTAAGTAACTGGGGTTTTCTTTAAATTATTTTGTTCCTTAAGGAACTATTTTTAAAATCGTATGAAAATACAAAGGAATACAAAAGTACCAAAAGTGGTATTTTCTAAGATACTAAATTTAATTGGAAGAACAAATCACACTGGCTTAGAGTAACATTTTTCTGTATATAAACTTACGTTCAATGCACAAAGAAACAAACATTTCTTGAATGTACAAGTATACTTGCTGCTTTTGCAGTGAAATTCTGTAGTTACATACACCTAATATGTTTATTGTTCGTTCAGACTTTAATGTAAAAAATTTACACTTCCCATCAATAATTAATCCTTTTGAGAAGATATATATATAATAGCAACACTATTTCACACTAAGCACTTAAAGATTTAAGAAGACTGCAGGGAGAAATAGCTAAAACATATTCACTTTAACTTATTCTTTTGATGAAGCTTCTCCTTTAGAAGTTTAGAGGGTGGCGATGCACTGGAACAAGTTGCCCAGGGAAGTTCAGGAGGCCCCATCGCTGGAAGTGTTCAAGGCCAGGTTGGATGAGGGGGTTGAACAGCCCGGTCTAGTGGGAGATGTCCCTGCCCATGGCAGGGAGGTTGGAACTAGATGATCTTTAAAGTCCCTTCCAACATAAACCATTCTATGTTTCTAAGTTTGCTGCTTGGAGTGCCTTACGCTTTGCCACCTCTGCCACGTTCACCCCATAAGTGCAGGCATGGCCATGATGGCTCCACACAAACTCAGCACTGGTGAGTGGGGTGAGAGACAGGTGCAGGTCCTACATGAGCAAGTAGAGCCTGGCAAGCAGCAGAGCCACGCTTTGCGAAAAGGGCAAGGGAAAAGCCCATCCCGTCACGCTGGGGGATGGGCTAGACCAGCACAGTGCAACTGAGAGCAACTTCTGCTGAACCCAGAAGACTTGGGTGGATAAACTGAGTCCAAGACCTTGCTAGGCTTTCTACCACTGCGTGAGACTTTCTTTCTGCTTTTACTGATACATCTTTTTAAATACCGACACAAAGGTGGAGAGCAGGCAAAACTCTCTGGCTTTAATAGCACAGAGAATGGTCATTGGGCATCAGTACCCATTTGAGGAAAGAGTTCTTCTCTGTTAAAGGTAGCAAATAGCAGCTTTACTATGTAAATTTTGTTCTTGATAATTGATTCTGCATTTAAACTGATGAAGGCTTTCTTATTATTTCTCCAGGAGACAGAAATCATCTACTGAGCTTTTAAATTCTTAAACTGTAATGCAAGTTTTAAGCTAGTTAGTTACCCACATTTCAGGCCAGATCTGTACATGGGTCAAATTCACTGCCGGCAGCCAGACTCCCTAGTATTTTATGCCTCTGTAATGATCTAAGGATTCATTATCACATTTTTGAAATTGCATTTCTAAAATACAGTATACCTAGTCATTCTGCTATAGGCTTAACCCCATTAGCATGCTCACTGCTCAGAAATCTTTGATCATGTAAAACTGACAACAGCTGGTTTACAGAAAATCAATACCAACACAACTAAATGAAGATGATTCACTGTCCACAACAGTTATTTTCAGAAGTATTTGATTCTTGATTGACCAACTTGTTCTTAGTACGCATCATTCATGCTTAAATATTAAGATGTTCAAAGTTCTCCAGGATACAAGGTCAGGAAAAGCGGCATGTGGCAATGTGATATGCCCGCTGAGCCTCAAGCAAGTGATGGAAATTAAGCAATGCCTAAGATTTATTCACATTTTCACGGTAACAAATGAGAACTACATGTATTCACTGGCAGGTAATTTAAGTGGAGACAGATAGCTATGGGGCAAAGTAGAGCATCCTACTGCAAAGAGTTGCACACAGCTCTTCCGGCATAAAAGTTCAGTCTTTAATCTTCTCTAGCTAAATCTGGCTTATTTTTTAAAAACTCAGCCAAGCAATATCACAATGAGATACAAAAGGAACTCTTTTTAAATTGTAAGAGTTGTACAGTGTTACATTTTTGGATTTACTACTCAAAATAAGAGGGAAACCTGAGTATGATCCAACGGCATCAATGCAAGAGCAACAATTTTAATGCTTAGCCCATTGTTTACTGAAACAGCAGGAAAAAGACACACAATAATTCTTTGATCCTTAATGGAAATTGAACTGAAATTTAGGGAAATATATTCCCCATGCAGAGGCATTCCCAAATAATATCAAAAGCACGAGTAAAAACAATACTTTACTGGCAGAAAGCTTGCTTTTAACACAAACGATCAGTCCCACAGAACATTGTTTAGGGATTATTGAACAATCGGCTTTGATTTAGAACTACGCTTGAACGTCAATTATGTGTGAGATACGTAGATTAGTGTTTTACCCTCTGGCAAGAATTTAAAGTCTTAAAAGACTAGAATTCAATCTGTAAAAGGAACATCTGTAGTTACATGTAAAGGTAACAGCCAGTCTCCATCATCACCTTTGTCATCCTTCAGCTTTAGCAAGCTGCATTCTGAGAAGGATACAATGACACAGAAAAGGCTACTGGCCTGCCATTGTGATTTACTTTCTAAGTTTGTGAATTATTTTCCAAAGACTGTAATTTCAGGAGTGTCTTTACAACGAATATGTCACTTGGGATTGAATTCAGGTGTAGCGCTGGCAAGCAAATAGCACAGGCACCAGTTCAAGCGTAAGTCTAGAGTCAAATTTCAATTTGAGGTGGATGCTAATTTTTAAATCAACCTCATGCAAAGCCACTGGGAGAGCAGGAAAAGGTTTATTAGTTCACTGCAAGAAATCGATATTTCTCTGGCCTTGTTTCCATATCAATACCTTGTTTCACTAACTGGCATGCTCTTGAGTCACATGCTAAAAAGCTTTTCTTTACATTTATGCTTTTCCCTTTTTGCATTAACTTTTCACCCGCTTTCTGCATATGACAGTAGTAGAGTTAAGCGAAAATATTTTTTTCATTTTAGTATTTTTTTTAAAAGAACGGAAAAATGTCATATGGGATTGTAAATGTTTGTGGTTAGGCTCTGGCAGATGTTTTAAGATCTTAGACCAAAGATCTTATAGAAAGGTCATTAAAAGAACTAATGGTTTTAAAGCAACTTGCTTCAAGAGGTTTGATGCAGGAACACATTCTGACAACGTGAGAAAGTTAACCTTTCTTGGCTCTCTTCATCTTCAGCAGAAAGTTCTGACTATAGGTCAATGAAGATCAAACTTACATTAAGCTGACCAGCAGCAAGGTATAGTTTGAACCAGCAGCACAGGGAGAGGCTGCTCTTATTTGCAGCTCTGTGAGGAGTCGACAGGAATCTTTCCTTTCACTCTTGACTGCTCTGACAGTTAATGGCTGCTTATCACTTTCCTGACAAGATTCTTCAAGACTAACAATACATTAAACTTTTTGCAAGTGCTTAACATCCAGAAATTCACCAGCTGAAATAATATCGAACAAGTATTTGTTGACCCTTTAATCTTCTTTCCTATGTAAATAATTATTTTTACAGACTTGCTTACAACTCAAAACATATATATCAGTGTCCTGAGGTACTGCAATCTGAATTAGAGTTCTGTAACTAATAGTGTTTCTATTCAGTGCTTATGCTGAAGTCGTGGCTTCTCAAAGTCTGACTTCTAATGACAAGATCCTCAACTTGAGTACAGACTAGATGATAAGAATCAAACTTCAGATTTGTTTCAAGAGCATTAGTCTCAGATTTGTCTTTCTTCATAAAGTGAGACACCAGTTTGTTATAGAGGAGAAGAGACTTGATTGTACCCATCTTAAATAAAAACCTTTCCTGAAAAAAAAGTGGTGTCTAATAGCTACTGTTAAAGGCAAGCACATGCCTTAAAGCAATGTCAAAAATGTCAGAAAAAATTTGAGTTTCCTCTAGAGTTAATGTGCTTTAAAAAAAGTTGCTGTCATGGTTGCCTTGGATTGAGAGTTATACACTAACAACATAACTACCACCAGTAGACACACGAATGTCAAGTGGAATGAAAAGATCTTTTAATAAGAGTATTTGGATAAGTCCTTTTCTTCAGGGAGAGTTATTCTGCTCACTGTTAGCTTTCCAGCAAGAGCAAAATGTCCTTCTTGCTTTAACCTTGGGCAGTCAGCTATTTTCCCTGTACTCAGTAGACAGCTGGACTGCAGTGCTGAAGAAAGGGAAGGAAAGGATCCATTGACAACAACTATAATTTATCAAAACAGTGAGTAGAACTCCCCTTGGGTGAAATGGAAGGTAGCCATCAGCACCAAGCTAAACAATAAACTATCAGCTACATCTGCAACTTCACTTTAGCACCAAAGGGGACATGGGGTGTACTTCATATCAACAGTTCAGCAGAAGAAAAGGAGGAAAAATGGCAAGAATATGTCTTAGCAAACACAATATGATCGCAGTCTTACAAAGTATTGGGGTGGAAAGCTGAAACAGAGAGCACATTTCACATGAGTAAGAAAATTCAGAGACTGCTTCTGTTCCAGCGTTTCCAGCTCTTCTCTTCCAGCTCTCCAGTTATTTTTTTTCCTTTTCCTTACTTTTCATTCATTGCCAGTTTTTTAGTTGCTAGTCAAAAGTAGTTTCTTTTTTATTTCAACAAAATAATAAGAAAAAAATGTTGAGCAGAAATTTTCCCAAGTATTTCAACAAATTATACAGAGCTCTAGTCATTTACAGGCTGATGATCAAGTAGGTATAGCTAGTCTTCCCTCAGATGTCCATCCTTTCATTTTCATGCATCCTTGCCATAAACTACGAGCTCAAGTAAATAATAAATTAATGCACTTGCCATCAGGAAGAATTAATGGAATTATCGTGAACTATGGAAACAGCAGAATGGATAAATAAAAAGCAACACTAAGAAAATAATTTGTGTCCTTAATTTTATCATCTATAATAAAGTGTTAAGCTTAGGAAACTTTAAAAAAATTGAAGGAATGAGAAGTGCTATGGGAAATATATTTTGCTATTGAGAAGCAGGTAGCTTACTGAAGCAAATTCATGTTATTCAGGAGAAAGTATACAGATACCCTTGGTAGAAACATAAATCCAAAGACTGGACAAAAATTTAGATCCAAACTTGAAAATCTCAAATATGGTAATTTTAAACTTGATTCATTACAGAGTTAGAATCTTCTGTTCTTTGGACCTCTATGCATCTCAGCTAGCAATCTTCTGCCCCTAACACTCGGATAATTACAACTTCATCATTAGAGGAGCCACCCTTTCTGCATGTGAAGAAGACTGGGCACTTTGGGAAACCTGCTCTGTGTTTGCAATGGTTAGGGTAACAGCTCTACAAAAAATAAATTCCAACTTGAACACAGACACAGAACCAGAGCTCTAGACTAATGTCTTGATTCTATTTATGTGTTAATAATATATAACCACAGCAATGGGAATCATAGTCAAATACCTCTACATTTCCCATGTCTCTCTACTGTTAGTATCAGCCAGTCCCATCATTCGTTCCTCATTCAGTATTACTTCCAGTGTTGGGTTCCGTAAGCAAGAAGGGCTTTTTTTTTTTTTTTTTTNTTTTTTTTTTTAAGCTAGATATGTGCCAAATCAATCAAAAACTCTCAAGACTCTAGAGAGCTCCTTTTACCAAAATACGAAATAGTCAAGATTTTCATATTTGACATTAGGAGAGTTATTAAACTTTCTCTGGGTCTGAGGTCTTAGGTGTTCCAGTTACTTGCAATGTAGGAGGATGGCATATACAAGTGTATAATATCATATTGGATAATAACTTTGAAATAAAATCAGCTGATATAAGGTATTCAGCATTTCTGTGGAGGTTTGTGCAACAAAACAGAATTTCCTAAAATGAAGACAAATGCATCTGGGATTTGCTACAGCTGGAAAATCTGATGGGGTTTCTTTTATGATGAGCATACGACAGAATTGTTTGGTGTGGCAACAAATCCAGGAATTGGTGGAGAACATTACCACCATGACATCAGGAAACATGTCATAAGCCATCATACACATATCACAGCCATATCATACACATATCACAGCCATCAATAACATGCCTATAAGCTGGAGTGGATGAATTTGCTATTACAGTTCAGACTTCTTTTACAAAAAAAAAAAAAAACCACCAAAAAAACCAACAACACAACAGAAGGATATTCACACCAGATAAGGGAAAAGGGGAGGAATAATGTCTTCATCTCCCTGGCTATATCCCAATTTCACTGTAAAGTTCACGCAGTTTCCCATCCATTCTTGGTACTAAACCACCACCAATACTTTTTTATTTCTCCCACTTTATCTCTTTCTCATTGCCCTTTTAACCTCACTAATAGGGTGTAATTACCCAGGTGAATTCTAATCTTGTAAAACATAGCCATGGTCTGGTTGCAAACCAAAAGCAATGCTAGATAAGTGGTAATAGAACATTTACCACCCACTAACTGATAAAGAATAATAGTTCTTTGCTTATGGTAGTCAATCATCTCATTTACAACCCCCACAAACAATCTTGTTAGGGGATTTTTGATGCTTTTGTTTAGTTGGGGTTTTTTTATTTTATTTCCTGCTATTCTTTTGCTTTCCCAATCTGTATATCTAGTTGTTAAGAACAAATGGTAAAATCTGAAAGCAAAGAGCTTCATGTAGAATGTCTTTTCTATGCTTATCCTCCCTGCCAAGAGCATTTATAAACACAAAACAGAACATCTACAAAAATCATTTTTGTATTTAAAAGAAATATATGGAATGATGCTAGCTGAAAATTGGCCAGAATAAATATTTGATCCTGTGACTGTTTATGCTTTCTGTTCGTAACATGCAAACTAAATAAGAATTTGAAAATAATCCTTTTGTTGATAACATACAAATAATAAAACTCAGTTCCTATTAAAAAATTACCGTACATTTTGGTGGGAAAAGTTTCTGATTCTTAACAAGAAACCATCCATTTTTATATTTTTTATATAACTATCTATCTGGTGAGTTTCAATCTGAAAGATGTTCTGAAAAGTTAGACTTAAGAAATTTCCACCATCCTCCGGCACAGACAGTATTATTAGCACAAACTGCAGGTGAATAGCATTATGCACATTCAGATGGACTCACTGTACAATCAGAAAAAATACAAAAAGAGTAGGAAAAAACCCTGCATGTGTAAAGGTTCACATACACACACAAAATCACTTATCAATACTGGTGTTTTTCAGCTATTTTCTAACTTCAAGAGGCTGAGTTTGGGGGAAATGTTCATTCTGGGAATAGGATGATAGTGTCACCCTCATACAAGATCTACAGTATGTCTGCCTGCTCCCTAGACTTTTCAATGCAATTCTGTAGCTTGGCATCACAATATCAAGGCTTGACTTCACATGGGATCTCAAAACATGATCTGTAAGTACATGTATCTCAACTTTTTATAGGCAAAAGTTTGAAGATCCTAGGACCAAAAGGTCCTAAACCATGACAAGATGTTATAAACAAGCAAACTCTAATTGTTTATAGCCTGTAGCCTTATGAATTTAATAATTTTTTTAAAACCATTTGTGAACATCCGTATACACAACCTCTTGATTTTTGACTGCTGTACAGATAGTTTCCTTCTAAACGGAGGAGGTCAGGCTGTCCTCAACTACAACTGCTACAGCTGTTACCCCACAGACTTTTCAAGTTCTCATCTGGAAATCAGTCTACCTTCCTTTCTGGAAGGCCTTAAAGCAGTGTCGCCCTCAGGCCTTATTCTGAGGTATGAAGCACTGTCAGAAATACCTTCTTAAGCACTACCCCATGACAGCCCTCATCCTTTCCACAACTGCCCATTTATTTCCACCGCTGTACAATGGTTAACTGCGGTTGTCTGCAAGTCAGTCATGCCAAGCAGCCAGGTCTGAGACTGCACTATGAACCAGGTGAATAACCTGAAAAGAGAATTGCCTATTAAATCCTGTGTGTGTTTTTTCGCCCTGAGGTGTTTCACTGCACAACTCTGCAAACAATCATGTTGGCACTGCTGAAGAGGTAGCAACGCACTGAGGGCTGGGGATGGTGGTGACGTAACAGAGATTGCTCAAGCTAGTACTGCATCGAATACTTCTGATCAACGAAATGCATGTGATGACCTCTCTGGAGAAGTGGATAGATAAGTACCAGAAGGGCAGAAGATGAAGTCAAATCTGTGAGGAGGAGGATATACAGGCAAGGACATTTGCAAAGAAAAAATAGGAGAGGAGGGAAGAAGCAATGAGACACAAGATTAAATCCTTTCTCCTTTTGTGGCAGGAGCACATCCCTTAGTACACGTGTGTGTTGTCCTAATACATAAGAAGTCATAATAGCATCAGTAGATTTACAGAATTAAAGTGAGACACATGCTTAAGAACCTTCTTGAAGTAAAGTCATAGTTAGCACCTATGTTTAGAAAATGCAACATAATGCTACACTCCTTTTTCTTCCTAAAATACTTCTTAAAGAAATTACATGGGCATTTTACATTACAAGTGTTTACTTGTTAAAGAATCAATGCTTGAATCTACAGCATAAAAATCACAGTTCCTTCTTTGAGGAGTCCTTTTCTTAGAAAAAGCAGGAGACAAACCATACACCAGTTTTTCTGTAATAAAGGTAAATTCCTCCATTAGCCTTTTCTCTGTGCTGTAATGTATTATTAAACACTTAAAGGTAGGGCTGATGGAATGTACTACAATAATAGCTTAGCTGGAAAAGAGTTCTACTTCTTTTTCAGGATAATTTATTCCATATTGGGCCAACTGGAAAGCTTTTCAAAGACTGTCAGCACCATTAGCTCTTTTCTGTTGAGGCAAAAGCAAGAGTATAGGATGTGTATTGATTTGATGTTATTCTGAGACTGTACAAGATTTGGAAGCTGGAGAGAATTAGATATGTGGGTGTACCAGAAAAAAAAAAAACAAAACACCTCCAAACAATACAGAAAACTTATCCAGGCTCTGAAAGCAATTTAATCTGGGATTTCTTATCAGCACTTTGATTTCATTCTTTATATTATTTATATATCTGGATGAAAAGGCCATTGATGTTTAAGAAAAAAAAAGAAAAGAAAAATGAAACCAAAATGAATGAGAACCTAATATCCTTTATATTTTATTCATATTTATTTGGTATGTGGTCTCTTGTGTATTTAGAGATCTTAGGTTTACATCACAGAGGTAATCAGTGTTACAATTCCCTTGCAAAGAATATTCTTGAAGGCCTTCTCCAATATAGATTTTGGTTGTGGTTGCCTCACACACATTATGATCCTGAAGCGTTTAATTACTAAAATGTCTAGGCCCAGTCAACAGCCTGTTGTGGGGCATGTGCGTTAATCTCATCTAGATGTATATAGGAAGTATTTTTGATAGTCTATAGGTGACCAATTACAAGTCTCAGAGAATGGAGGTACTTTGCACTGAAACATACACGCTTTATAAAGAAATAATACTGTTGAATAATAACACCCTGAGGAGTTTACGCTTAACCTGAATTATTCTGTGGATCTATTTTATAACACATCCACACAAACAGCTGTAACCATAACTGAGATGACAGCAAAGTGAAAACCCTGTCTGAATGGTTCTGGTAAACAACCAAAGCCTCTCACATCAGTTTTTCCTTGAAAGAAAAGATACCCTCAGCCACTGACAGGAAGATGAAGCCTTCATTCCAGTCATGGAGTCGTCTACAAGATAGTCAAATACATACGATGAAGACTGATCTGCAGGCATAACTTTTACATCCCACGGAAGGGAAGGCTCTTTGCAATTCAACGGGAGATGTATCAAAACTTTCCACTGAAAATTTAGCTATAGATCGGAAGGAAAATCTGGATCTGAATGGAATGCCTGGAGAGCTCCAAGAAAGAATTTGTCTATAAAAACAAGTGCATTTCACAGGGAATGGGATGCTTCTGTGGAAGGCAACCACAGAGTCAGAGAAAATCCCAACCCCAAACAGCCATAAAATCATCTAGCAGAGAGCTAGACCCCATGAGACTTTTTTTTTGGTTTGATCTGTCACTAAGTAGATTGTAATGGTGGGGTTTCCTTTCACTTAGTTACTTATCTGAATAAAATTTTTAAATGATATTGTTTAGTATGTATGAAGTGATAAGGTATTTTTATCTGTATTTTATCTTATAGTGGATTACCATAATTTCCAAGCAAGTAGTTAGCATCAAGATGTTCCTCACCCAGGATGGAGTGAGCTTACAAAGGTAGGTTTCCAAATAGCTTGAGATGTACCCTGCTCCCCAGAATATTCCTTTTCTGCCAGCGTAGAATCAGTACAGACCTGTTTGAGACCAGGTTTTTACAAGACAGGAAATGGGAAAAATAACAAGAGAGAGGCATGCCTGATTTCCGAAATCTCAAGGGAGTTTGCAGTAGACTACATCCTTATATAGAGAAATAACTCTGATTCATGTGACTATCGATATCATGTCAGGAAAGTTATTATATTAAATATTCATCGGTAGTTCTATCACTATTTTATCTTTGAAAAGTGACATCAGTGTCATCACATGCTTTTATTTGATCACTAGCGCAGAATCTGGAAGATATTAGGAAGATATTAGGAAGATAACAGAATAGGAAGATATTAGGAAGATAACCAGAATTAGGAAGATAACATTTTCTTGTTGGCAGACAAATAAGCTGTCAGGATATTCTCAGGCCTATCATAAATAACATTTTGATTTGTTCATCTCTAAATTTAAGCAGGAAATTCAGAGTTTTAGTAGATGAGAGACATTAAAAATTAAGCCTGAGGTAGGAACATGAGTTTCACAAAAATATTCCTGGTACATTTTTCCCCAAACATCAGAGATACCAGATTTTGAAAACCAGTTGAAACTAGATGTTTGTGATTGCTTTGTTCATTTAACTTTCAGGAGTGCTTACTAAATATATCCTATGGAGTTGAATTTACTTCTTTACCTGCTTTCTTGAAGAGTCAGCTTTCTAAGTCAAATTTAACTTTTCTGTCCATTTTACAGTAAATGGCCTCAACTGCTGCCATGCAAATCAATAAATAAGTTCATACATAGATTTTTAGACAGGCTTCAAAACTGTCAGGCAATATTGTGCAGCTTTACCCAATTTAAGCATTTTGCTGAAACACTCAGAAAGGAAAGCTCTGCATTTTACATACCACTTCCATGAGGGTTTGAGAGACTTACTTAAATGCTGCATAAGTGAGAAAGTCATAGCTGGATAGTAACAATGCAGGGTGAAATTTTTCTAACCCGATTGCCCATTAAATCTACATATTTATCTATTTCACATACCTCAGCTCCTATAGTCATGAGACGGGGTGTGAACCAAAGCCCTCTGATCTCAGTAGGTGCATTTCATTCACTGAAATAGTTTTGGACAAGACTCATAATGAGCACTTATTGACTCTTTTACGGATGTTGCAGGTTCAAATTAGAAAGCCAAATTAGATAACCAGTTTTGAAAAGATGGTCCAGTAGGACTATAGTTCTAATTTACTTTTTTCAAATAAGTATTTGTTAAGCACCCGTTTTATGCTGTAAGCTTACATTTCCATAGTTGACAAGTACAGACCTATGTGAGATTACTACCTATACAATGTCATACATGCACGTGGAACCTGAAACACAAATATAAGGATAAGGGAGTATGGATTTATTGACACCAAAGGGAGCTGTGTCATCGATGTAATTAATTTCGTCATGGTTCCTACTTTTAATCTAAAGTTAGACCAGAAGCATAACCAATGGATACCAATGGTAAAGAAAGAGGAGGACTATTCTTTGGGATAAATTTGCTGCAGAAAATAGTACTCTCTTAAATCCCACTGCAAATCTACAGCAATTTTTATTACTTACTAAATTTACAATCTTACTGATGGTTCATATCCGTGTGATAAAATACCCATTGATAGTGTTATTTTTTGGTATCACAATCTTAAACGGTGTGCTCTAATGAACAAGATATTTTGAAAATATAATTCAGTTCTAGTATTCATATAACATAGTATACAAACATGCTGAGGATTTTTTTTATGTATTGCCTAAGAATATAAACTACAGTCAATCAATGGAATTCATTTTATACATTCAATAATGTGTGATTTGGGCCCCTGGCACTTTCATAGAATTGCACTGGATCAGATATATATTTTCTCCCTCAATAAAAAAGATAAATCTGACTATAGAAACTATGTCAACATCAGCCAGTGGCAATGCAAAAACCAGAAACTTATGAGTACTTCGGTCTTCCAGATGGTTCTTCCCTAAAGCAAGTGAACTTACATATATTTAATAAACTATTTGCTTCACCACACTACCAATAACAACGTATTCCCATGTACAGAAATAGGCTATTACAAGTATAGTATAAAACGGTTCAACTTTTCATCCCAATCAAAGACATTTAAAAACAAATGAAACAATGATTTACTAAAATAGTATGGCTAAATTTTTAGATAAATCCCAATGAGGAGTCAGGTAGATATTTGGTAGAACTAAATACAAGTGAGAAATGGAAAGGAAACTCCCTATGAGTGGGAAATTGGACAGATGTCTCTATCTGTGCATGAGCTGGCAAGCTATCTTGAACAACTGAACACATTTCAGTAGTTCTCCTGGTAGTTCTGTAAACAATTAAACAATAACTAGCTACACATATCTGAAAAAAAAATAGAAAATAATATGTTTTTCAAAGTTAAAGATCACATGGATGAGTTGATGGCTTTCTGACAGTGGATTACTTGCAACCAACAAAACTAATTTCTGGCATATGCTTAAAGGCAGTTTCATCATGTTTATTTAGCTTGTAAACTTAAAAAAAAATCAAAGCAAGAAATAATTTTGTACTTGGGGGGGGGCATTTTTCTGACCGCTTATGAGCGAATGAAGTCATTATGCAAATGCACAATCACATGTTTGGCACAAGGAATTTACTAGAGTAGAAATACTCATTTCATTAGCTTATCACACAGTGCCATTTGTTTTCCAATGCATGCTTCTGGTTATTATTAATAATAAAGAAATCAAAAGTTCTGTTTTGTGAAAGTCTCACAGCTGGCCCTTCATAAATCTAAAATGCCAATAGCTATCAAATGTTGTAGATACGCCTTAGTGAGAACATTCCAACTGTTTTGGTCATACTGTAATTTTTGCTTCAGAAATATGGTTTTAATAGGATTTTACTAGGGAAAACTTTGAGTGGTAAAGCCTGAATTTTAAACTCAGACTTCAAATTACAAAGCGAACGTGGGAAAATAGGTGGAATCTGTGCTGCTAAACACTCCCCATAAAGTTCACACCCTTGAGAATATTTCTAGTACCACAAAACTATTCTCACAAGTGAAATAATGTTTCTTTGTTCCATGTTAATCAAAAGCCTCCAAGAGAGCTGTTTTTATAGATGAAGGGGGAAAAAAAAAAATCTTTGAAAAACATCAGCCAGTCCATATATCAAACGACACTGTGGCATTACGGAGAGGAAGAATCACCCTAATTGCTAGCATACTACAGAAAAGGAGATAGAGGTCTTCTAAAGGTTGCATGAGCCCATCTTTAAATTTTCTTGTGTCTTGTCAAACAAACTTCACATGTGCCTATTTTCAAAATGGGATTTTCAGCTCTTCAGAACACTCCATGTCCAAAATCTCAGTGAGCAGCAGGACTGAAATATAAAGCTATCTTTTTGCTCTGGAATCTTTTCCTCTGATCATAAAATCTTAAAACGTAAAGCTGGAAGGGAAATAAAAAAGGTCATTCATTAAGCTCTCTGCCTCCACCAAGCAGGATCAAACTGCACGTCAGCTATTCCTGACAGATATTTCTCTAACTTCGCTGTTAAAGCCCTTAGTAACAAAACCCTTTTGCAATAATATATCCCAATACTTATTTAACCTTATAATTAGCTGTCTCATGCTGTGGTTAATTCATTGCTTCTTGCTTTATCCACAGCAGACAGCTTTAGGAGAAACATTTTACGTATTTGAAGACTTAACATGCTTCCTTCTTGTCTCCTTTAGATTCAGCTAAGGCTTAATCAGACCGGTCCTTTCCCAGTTTCATAGGTTCTGATCATTCTGGCTGCTCACTCAATGACCAAGAGCCCATCCCTCCAGAAAGAGCGGTGCCCCAAGGCTGACACCCCAAACCAGCTCCAAGGCTCTCGCATCTCTGAGTGGAAGCTACTGCATACCCTGCCACACGTACATCACTCCCTACTGACAGATTTTAGCATGACATTAGCTGTAAAACAGGTTCATTTGTGATCAGCATCAACCAAAGTGAACTCTTGCAAAAGAGGGTTGTTCTGCCTTGTGCCCTGGGGGAGAGACGCCATGCCACAATGCCCCCAACACTAATGCTTATCGCAAAGTCCAACCCCTGCTTGAGAGCACTCGCTGACTCTCCCAGGAGGATGCCATCTACAAAGATAATAAGAACACTCTGAGCTGCTATCCACCTAGCTAATTAAAAGAGTTGACAGTGGACCTCAGAAAATTGCTGAATATAGTCTTCGAGTCTGAACTCATCTTCTAAAAATTCATCTTGTGTCTAGACTGTATTTCCTCTGCTTATGAAAATATCTCCTAATGTAACAATATTTAATACCTTTTTGTTACTGACAAGGGGTATTAGCCAGTTCTGGGTGGAAATTAAATAGATTTAATATATTTTTTACAGGCCTTTTTTGATTACAAGTTATCTCCTTTTGTTACTCTCCTTTTTTGAAGTACTTACAAATAGTTGGCTTGATTTTTAGTTCCAGTATTTTTCCATGCATTAAACAAAGCTGAGTCATCGATAATAATTCCTTTTCAGTCCCTTTAAAGATAGACACTAACTTTATTATTTTGTGCCCTTCTGGAGGAATAGCCAATGTCCCTGATGTCAAAAAATCTATTCAGTTTTTCTGCTAGGCAAATTGTAAGTACTAACAAACTCTCTGCTTGACCCTGTTAGGTCATGTCAAAAAAAGAAGTTATTTAATTTTTCACTTAAATCAGATTTAGATATATGGGCATAATTCTATGGATTCTACATAGCTACACATAAGATTAATAAATTGTTTTTAAATAGAGGTTAAAAGGTAAAACGATAATAGTTATATTTTAGGAGTTCCCAGGTAAGAGGAAAAAAATAGGTATTGGAAAAGAGGGATAAATAAGTAATATAAACGAAGAAAAAGAAGAATAGGGGGGAAAAAAGAGCTAAAACTGACAGGAGAAAGAATCAAAAAGAAAACAGAAGGCATGACCAAGTAGTAAACTCTATAAAAAGCCATTTAGGCAACAGAGAACAGAAATAGTCTCAGTCACATTATTACAGCAGAAAAAACCATCAGCATAACAAAAAAAAAAAGAAACAGAAAAGAAAAGAAAAGAAAACAGATGAGAATAAGTAGAACAAACAAAGCATTATCAAATCTGGATGTAAGTGGTTTTTAAAATGTAACCATATTCAAGATTTATTCTTTAGGGTAAAACTACTAATAAAAATGTTCAAAACTGTATTAAAATAATTTGAACAACTTCAAAAGTACTTAATTTTTGTTTTGCAGCTTCAGCTAGTATATTATTTCTCATTCGCATCATAATAAGATAAATTCCCCAAATTAGCACAGCTTCACAAAACAGAGAAGAAAAAGAAACAGATTTAAAGATACCAAGGTCACTCTTCCTTATGTTCCTTGGCCACACACTGCTTCTGAATCCCTTACACCAGCAGAGCTGACAGAAATATTCTGCTTAGCTTCTCATTAAGCAAAGGACTACTATTGGTTTACAAAGCCTTTTTCTACTGGAGAACCAAGCCCTATGTTTGTTCTTAATTTTTTCTTTGCTGCAGCCATATTTTGAATATAAGGAATTCTTATCTGGAGTGAAGGAGGCTGTCCAATTTACACTGAACACATGATATGCAATAGAAAGTTCACATATGCGCGTATAAATAATTATGCATAGAAAATCCTGACTCTTTTATATTCCAGGCATCAGCTGTTGTAGCCTGATCTTATCCTCTTTCTGTGGCAAGCTTCCCTCGAATTTTTGTGATCCCTATACATCCATAAACCATTACTAAAACATTTAGCTTACAACCTGCAATGTTTTTCAGGTGGGGTTTTTTTTTTTTCACATCTCCCCATGTTTCATGGAAATTTCCATCAGTCTTGAAACAGTGTTTTGTACAGTCCCCCGACCATGGTACTTGGCAGATCTTTAATGACATTGCTGTTGGTATTTTGAAAATCATCCAGTGACTTTTGCAGAGTGTCTCTGTATCCCAGAGACAATGGGATACAGCATCGTCTCTGAGGGCGGCACCGTACCATCCTCATTCCCTGATACAGCAGCACCAAGCAGAACAGAGTCTTACGCCACATCCTTTTTATGTTAGTTTTACATATTCTGATAAATAAATAAAAAAAAGAGAGAATGCAAAGTGTGTGGAAAGGCATAAACAGAGATTATGAAGACAAACTGAAGTTCTCCTAGATTACATCTGCCAATCTGAAAAAACAACATGGTTCCATCCCTGCCACCAACAAATGTGAAAGCATTGTCTGCAGAGCACCATTCATCCGCTGCGATGAGAAAACTGATCAGCAAGCACCCAGTAAAATTAAGAACACAAGTGCGATTTTTTGAGAAAGAAGTAAATAAGGCAATAGGGAGGATATGAAGTTGCTGACACTGAATTTTTGCATCCAGCACTCCCTTTGCTCGAGCCAAAAAGCTATTTGCACACAAATAATAAATGCATAAAGCCAAGTAATAAGTGTCATGTCATGATGTTGTTACATTGCTTTTTTGTGTGAAACAAAATCCTTTGCAAATGTTAATTACACTTCAGAAATCCTTTATGAAAATCTTATTTTTAAACAAAATTTAGAGAGGGAATAATACTATCACACAGAAGCAAAACAATACAAGGTCACACAGCAAGCCACTGAAGTGACCAGTCCCTCAGTCAGTTCTCCAGCTCCTGAATTACACAATGAATTCCCCAAGATACCTCAGAGTGATGCAAACAGGAGCATCAGAGAGGAGAAAAAATTAATAAGACACCCATAAGACAGGATGGTTGCTAATTACTCCACCAAGTTTCTCCATTTGATGTTGTGCAGAGGACTTCGGCAATGCTTATTTTCCAGGATCTTACATATTCACATTTGCCCTCCTCTATTTTCCATCTGTACCAGCTTCACTCTTCAGCCTCAATACCGAGGAGTCAGGGCAGGGGCGGGGGGGAAACTCCAAGGCTATCGCCATCATCAGCTTTTCAGGTGGATGTTAACATACTCAATACTTGGGAAACTACTTACAAAACTGAATGTAATGGAGATAAGCTAAGAAAGAAACAGTGAAATTATTTTAAGGTACACTCTGAAAAAAAAAACCAGTCACATTTACTAACAGAAGTTGAATTAGCAACTTTCTCGCATCTTCCTACTCATTAAGGCAAATGCATGATCTGATGTTCTGAAAGTGCAATAGCTTGATGACAAAGCAGGGGAGTTGTGACACTGGTCATCATGGAAGCAGTTGCCATAGCAGCAGTTGCCATGCCACTTGAACACAGAGCACCAGCGTGGTTTGGGAAGAGCGTGCCGTGTGCTGCACAGCATCGGCTCGCTCAAAGTTGGATGTTTCCTCTCTTCCACGCTTGCAAAACAGAAGGCTCTTTAAGCGAATTAGGAGATGTGCACCAGCCTGCCAGACTAAACCCCAAGTAATTACGGAGAATAGAAAACTGTTCCAGGGTACGTCCTCAGTTATGTGAATGCGTGATTCAGTGTACATACAGGATAGCTATACATTGGCAAGTAGTACCATGGACCTGCCGTTGGTGCTATATGGGTTTTTGGGGTGCTTACACTGTGTGTAAGCAATGCAGTCTAACTTGTGCACTCCTGAATATGAACCAAAATGCAGTGAAAGGAGAGGATCACCAGAAGATTCAGTTTGAAAGGATATGTTTGATCCAAACAAAAAGGATAATTTAGACACATCACTAACTCCAGTTGAGACGGAGATCAAATTGCATTAAAATCATGTGAAAGCCCCTTTACTAGTGCATTGGAAACATTGTGAAGAAATCTCAAAACTCCACAATGGCAACATTTCACAATCAATTTAAGGTAATAAAAGCTGTGGTGACTCTGTGTGGTAAGCATACTGAGGCAAACAAATGCTTGAGGGCTACCAGGCGCACTTTCTACTCTAATGCTCGAATTTCAGATTCTCTTAAGCGTTCGGTTGGGTGCCTAAGAGAAACAAATCATTTTGCTGCTACAAACTTTTGATGAAGCTTGGTTCCTGTACTCCAAATTATCTAACAGCATACACAGCCCGTGATTACAAATCTTCTTACTGGAATTACTCACACCACAGCTCCTCAGAACTTACTACCCCCACAGTCTGTGTCAAAGAGCTGGATGAAAATGGAACAACTTTTCTGTGTTCCTTTAAAAATAATCACTTGGTTTTTAAGGATCAATGTAAATTTGGGTGTGTCTGAAAACTAAGTTCTGGAGGAGGGAGGTCAAGATAGGAAAACAAAAACCAATTTATCTCGCACACATATGCTGCGATACACAACCTGTGTCAGTTCCTTCACCATAAGTATTTCACTGCAGACAAGACACTGTACAGCATTAAAAATGATCTAATTATGCTAGTTATGGAAAATCACTAGAAGCTAACCATCTTTTAGAGTAGGCGGAGCCTCCTACATCTGAACTGCATTAAGTAGGATGAGACGGACCTCCACAATCTGCTCTCCAAGTCTAGTCCTTGGGAACTGTCTTCTATCCCCTTTTATAGGAGCTAAAAATTGATGGGCCAGTTTCCCAGGGGAGATAAGCAGGAAAATAGTTCTCTACTTCCACCAACATTTTAACAAATGAATGTCTGTCCCATTTAAAAGAAAAAAAAAATACCAAAACCAACTAATCATCACATTTAGATTAGAAAGCATTGTAATGAATGTTTATAGTTTATTAAATTCTTACGAGGACATAGCATGCTATTTATAAAGTGCCAGATTTGCACAAATACAGAGTTTTGGCAGTCATCATAAGCAATCATTTCCCTTTTCTTCCCATTTCTGGCCCTGACACTTTGAGGTGCTGAATGCTCAGGCATCTTGTGGAAAGCTTGGACAAACATTCACAATTAGATCCTTGCAGGATCAGACTGAACAGTAATTGCCAAGTAATCCTCCTATCCATCCTCCGAAGCCACTGTGAAGCTGTACGCTGCTCCACACACCCTATTTCATCTCAGCAGCAGCGCAGCACAACAGATTCCTCCTGCCATGACTTCCAGTGTACCTCTGGGCTTTGCCAACGCCTCCTGCCCACTTCACCCTGCTGATCTGAGAGCCTGGGGAACTAGGAACCCATCTTGACAACCAGACCTCTAGAGTCCTCTTCTTCCTCTCTGTACAGTGGGAAGAAAAAGGTTGCATCGCTCCACTGGATACCTCAATAAGTGCTGAGGTAGGGCTTCAAATCCCTCCCCCTGGACGTAAGGAGAGGATATTTCAATCAAAATTAAAAAATGAATAAATCAAGTCACCGATGCACTGCAGAAAGCCTGCTGGTTACTTTGGGGTTTTTAAAGCTTACTTTTAAATTGAGTGAAGGGAGGGGGTTCCAGGCTTCATTATTCCCTGCCCCAGAAGCACTGGTGTGTGGAAATCAGCTTTCCTGTCAGAAAAGAACCAAAAATCTGTGGGACAAAGGAGACAATGGAAAAATACACTACACAAAAAAATGTGTGATGTTTCCTATAATCCCTAGGAGACTGAAAATGACAGTATCAAGTCAGGCAGGGATTTCTCTTTGTGAAGTAGCACCCTTTAATATCAAGGAGCAAGAGTGTCTGCTTTGAGGTGGGATGGAGGGGGAGAGACAGAGTCCATTGCATGAGGGGAAAGGTATCATCTTGGCTTCTTCAAAGGTGATCCTTGCTGAGCTTTTTATCAACAGACAACTTTCTAAAAATAATGCAGCAAGTAGGATCACTATCAGAGAAAGGTAGAAAATAACCCTGACGTTAGTGCATCCTGCTCAGAAAGTCATTCCTAGATGTGCTAAATTTATTGTGCCATTGGACACGGTGAGGTCTTTTAATTAAACAGTAAAATGTTCAGAATGTGATAAATTGAATATAAATGGAGCTTATGTTTGCCGGTTTTTATTCCGTATGAACAAATGTTTCTGTCTGCAGAAAAGTCAAAAATTGGTAATTATTAACAACTTTCTTGGCTTCACTGTTGAGGTTCCTGTACTGTTTTGGGGTTTTTTTCATGGCATTGACATTTTTAAATAGAATCAAGTCCAGATGATAGGGAAAGAAAAATTTGAAGCAAAAAGTAGCAACCATGCCTCTCAGGTACTGATATTTTCAGAGCTACAACATACTTACAGGTGACCCGACATTTTTGGTATAAAAGCCTGATCTTTTGTAAGAAGCTACATAACCTCAGATTCCACCAGTTTCACCTGGACTTTGCAATACGTGTATTAACTAATCCCTCGTAGGCAGACAACTACACAGACATGCTTGTAAGAATAGGAGATGAACCCAGACAAATCAGCTACCAAAACGCAGAAGATTATACGGGCTATAAGCGATTCCAGCGCAGCTAGTTACAGACTTCTCAAACACTGCCTTCGCTGAAGTTAGGTTTCTCAGCCTGCTTTGCATTAAAATACACATACATATATATATATGTATAGAGAGAGAGAGAGAGAGAGTGTTGTAAATAGAAACCATTGTGGCAACAAGCTATGAAATGATCCTTGGATTTATTTCAGAAGGTAAGGCTGATCCTTCAATTAAATGGATTGAGAAATGCAAGGGTATTATACCAGTTCTATTTGAAAGCAGCAATTAATGACAGTGTAGGTTCTCAAACTGGATATTTAGGTTGAATCTAAAGGGGAAGGAGCTCATCGGATGTTTTCAAATACAGGATTAAAATAATTTTCTGATGCTACTTTTGTTACAATTTTTTTTTTCTTTTGTATCTTTTCAAGATCAGACTCACGGTTTTTTGGTTTGTCTTTTTTTTTTTTTTCAGGGGGGGCATAGGTTTAAACAATAGTGCTTTCTAGGTGAAACACAGACCTGCAACGTGCTATAGGCTAGAACGTGATTTGCTTTGCATTAGTAAGTTACAATTGTAACAAAGACAGCTCTAAAGGGTTGCCCTGAATCTGTGAGATTATGCCGAAAATCAAAAGAAATCTTCATTGTAATACCCAGTTCCTGCTGTGAAGGATCCACAGAACACACTGTGCAGAACTTACATAGATGAAATCTCTCTGAAGAAAAATTTACTAGTTCAGCCGATGAGCCCTTCATGTTCCATGAGCTTCAAATGATTTAAACACAGCATTTTCCTTCACTATTTTTAATTTCCAGAGCACTCTATCTGAGGAGGCGGCTGTGGCAGAGGAGTTAGCTCTTGAAAACAGCATATTTTTTATCACCTCTCTGACAATAAGGAGTTCATTTGTTAAAAGATTTTTTTTAAAAAAAATACATACTCACAGAGAAACAACATTTGATTGGAAAAATTATTCCAATGCTGAAAGGCAAATCACCCATAAATTCAAGTAGAAAATAGATGAGGTCCTGCAAGTAGTTTCCATGGAGTCAGTAAAAACTACCGACGTAGGAAATAAAATTCTGTTCCAAAAAGTAAAGTCATTTTACCCAAGGGCATTTTAGACTTCGTTGGTGCCAAAGAGCATCAGGAGGTGATGACCACACCATTCTAGGAAGTCCTGACTAAGGACACAGTATCAAGTGGTAAGACTCGGGGTGAGATGAAACGTTTAGGATTGTATTGGCTCTTTATTCCCATGAATCACAGAAGAGCTGATTAGTTATCAGCAATAACAGCCTTTCTCCCTAAGAGAGCAGGATGATACAGGAAGCATATGCTCCAGGCTATTTATGAGGATGTTGCCAGAAACGGGCGTAACATTTTGAACATGGTGACCTGCACCTTTAGATTATAATCGTATGTCAAGTTGTAAACTAGACAGAAAGGATGTATAAGAGGGACATAGAAAGGAAATATAATAAAAACTATTAATATGTGATAGTTTCCAATCCATAATTTTCTCAGGAAAAGAATAAAACAGCATATTGCAGAGCTCTTGGACTCCACTTTTCAGTTCCTTTCATCAGAAACAACTATATTCAGCTTGAATTTCTGTTTTATCTATTGTAATGACAAACATCTCATCTAGCAGCAGAGTTAATATTTGCTCTAGAGATAGCGATGTATCTCTGGCAATGATTAGGGAATAACTAGGATATGAGAACTGCACGGCTGGGTTCTGTGTCAACAGGGGCTGCCAATGCTTACTTTAAGATACCTATGGACTGTTTATCCATTTCTAATATCACTCAGAACAAACTGTCGATGAATTTGTGCCAATTTCTTCATAACTAAGGGAGTAAGCTTCATAATATAAGAGAGTAAGCTGTGGTGAGGCTGCTGAAATGCAATAACCTTTAAGACTCAGCTCACATTCTCCTCAGTTATATCAGATGTACAAAACTATTTTAATATAATATTCATTACCAATTTCCTTTTTCTTTCCTCTGAAACACCCCAGATCTACTTCCTCCCTAGCCCCAAAGGTCACTACAGCTGTGGGTATTCCATGCCTATGACTATAGTTGCTCTGGGTTTATTTTCTGTATTAACTTTCTATCTATATTCTGTCCAAATAATAGAACTGACTACGTTATTAGACTGAGTTTCTAATGACAGATAGGTTTCAACATCCAAATATTAACATTTAGGTCCTTGCAGAAAACATTAATTTTTACTTGGCTTTCAGATCAGCAGTAAGCACAATTTAAAACAAAATAAGAAAAAAAATGCATACAGAAACCTTAAAGAGTCTAACTTATGAAAGAATGAGAAATATTTTAATAAACCTATACATATTTCTGGATGGATTTGTCACAATTAAAGTGTTTGTTAGAGAGACCTGAAATTCTCATTCATTTGATTTTCCATAGAAAACTCTTATCCTACTAAAATTATCTTGAGGTACCAGTCAAAAATCCATGAGCTGTTACACATCAGAAGTGGCTGTGGGTTCTTTGCCAGATTGGAGGATCAGCTGGCACTGCTGTCTGATCATATGGACTTCTGCATAGGAAAGCAGTTTTTCTTTGCACAAATACGTTAAGCAAGAGCTTCAGACATAAGACCACAAAAAGCATTGATGTGATGTTTAGCAAGGAGGAGTTCTCTGGTAAGACCTTCATTCCAGTTACTTATTATGGAAGAAACAGATGGAATTCAATTTTTGCCCAACTGTTATGAACCATGAATATCTTTTCAGTCAATGCTGAGGGAGTACAAAGATGTAACAAAACAGTCTGGAGACCAAAACATAAAATATGATTCAACATGCAGAATAAATACAACCATGTCCTGATTTGTTGATTCCACCATTACTTCCTCCCTCATACTAGGCCACCAGCCTGCAGTTTTAGACTTTTGCTGCTGTGTATGTTCTGGTATAATAATTTCAATCCAATTAAAAGCCCCAATTCAAAGCCACTGAAGTCAATCAGCACATCTCCTTTGACCTCGAAGGTTTCATTTGCCCTAAGAAATCTGACCTTCAGGTCTTTGTTTGCCATTCTTGCAGATGGTCTTTTGCTTTAACCTCGGTTATCTTACTTGCCTTTCATACTGTTTTGCCATAGCCACTTTTTCTTCCAAACCTTTCCTCTGATTGAGGATATGAGCTTTCTTGTTTACTTCTAGTGGCTGAAACCCATCCTTCATAGTAATTATATTTCTCTTTTGGGGGTTATTGTAGTTTCTGGTATTGTCAAAGCAGAAATATTTAGTTGCAACACCACTGCATGCTTTCCATATTACCTGTGAGAACCAGTTGCATTAAATGTGGTTTAAATTTTCAGTCATTGGAGGGGGGGGAGACTGTGGGGAACTAAGCTAAAAAATATGTTCACAGTCTGTTTTCTCCATGCTGAATCCTTCTCCCTCTGAAGCCACTTGGAGTTTTGCCACTGATTTAAATAGGAGACTGATAGGGCCCTAAATCAACTTTTTTCTGAGATGTGCCCCTGGTTTTTTTTTAAAAATCACCCTGATTATTTTCCAACATTTTCTTCTACCATTCTAGAATACAATATAAATCAGAGAACTTTCTCTTTGTTGTTTGTCACATGTTTTCCTGGAAAATTCATAGTGGGGATTTAAAGGAAGAACATCAGCGATACATGCAAGATGTGTATACACATTTTTCTTTTGAACTCACATCTAAGGTGGTCTTCAGTGCTCTATGATTTTTCCTGTTGTATGTGAAGTGACTCATTCGGACTTTGGCACTGTTCAATATTTTCCTGCTGTTTGAAAAAAGGAAAAAAAGTGAGTGTGAAGAGGCCTATGCAGACTGGCTCCATCTGCGCTTCCTCACCGGCTCCCGGGCTGTCGGAAAGTCAAGGACGGCCAACGCTCCCCATGTTCCAACATCACTTGCTCTTAACAGGCCATTGTTTCCCTAAACACTATTATTGTTTCAGGTTGTCACTTAAAGGAGATGTTACTTTTACGGTTACTTCAGAACCGCCAGGTCGCTCTGCCCTCAGAAGTGGTGTTTATAACTTCACCTTTAGCAGAGGGTGGATGGCTGACACTGCTGCTGGCTGCAGTTAAAGGGGAGCTGTAAAAAAGCTCTTCTTTTACCTCCTGGCTGTTTGGATTTTTTATTTCCCCTCATGCTCCATGCTAAGCTGCGAGGTTTGCATAGCTACCTCCGCCACTATAAAGAGGAATGTTAAGTCCCTTTATAAATTAAGAGATGTTTCATAGCTGAGGTTTGGAGGAGCCAGGAGCGGAAATTTCTGTGAAGCTGCAGAAAGCTCCCTTCTGCGGGGAGAAGGCAATCAGAGCAAAAGAATTTGTTGAATTGCTGTATAGATCATTAGTTAATTATAGGTCTTAATCATCTGCATATTGCAGAAAAAAGCCGTGCTGCAGATCAGATCCACTCAGCCAGTTTACAGACTGGCATAAAACTGAGAAGTAAATGTATGGGTAGTTCATAATCATAATCATCTCTTTAATCCGGTGGCACTGCTGCACATAATGATATTCTGAAAGAGAATCTGATGCATGAGACACGATTTTAATAATACTGGGGAAAACAAAATGCAGATGTTCCCAAAGTTAAGGAATTTCTAAACAAATGTACAGAACATTAAAAGAAAGATTAAAAAGAATTTACCATCTGCAATAACCTAAAAGAATAATAAACCTGACAACCTGAGCTGAACATTTAAAATGCATTTGTATACTTGCAGAATTGCTGTGCTGTTATGAAAAAAAGAAAAAAAAAAAATCTTTCTCCAACAATCCTACATTCATCAACCTCCCTCATTAACCAAGGCTCTCACCACACTTGGCTCACAGGTGCCAGACCACAGCACAAGCAAGCAGTTGGAGTCCTTCACCCAAGGACTTTCAGCTGCTGTGGAGCACCCATTAAGCCCAATTTAGTTCTTCTGACACTTACATTCAACCTCAGAGGACAAAAAAAAAAAAAAAAAATTGATGTGACATGAAATATAANTAATAAAAAAGAATGAGATTCAATTCCTATTCTGGGAGATTTACAGACTACTCAAGTTACAAATTTCTAAACAAGTTTTGGGAATCAACCAGGAATGCCCTCATCCAACACCTAGTGGTATCAGGGGGATTTCTTCCACTCTTCTGAGATGATTTTTTTTTTTTTTAATAGGGACTGTCCATATCAGATTACATCACTTTTGTGGAAATCTCATGCAGGTCATTATGAACAGCCTTCTCGTGATGATATTTCTTTCCCTTTATTTTTGTTAAGCAAGTTATTTCTGCTCAGTAGGGTTGTGTAGCCTATTACATGATGCAGAGACATGAGACAACTATTAAATAAGGCTAAAAATTACTTGCTTCCTGCCACAGGGGTCTCTGTCACTGCCATGTATGAATAACATAAAATAAGCAGTATCTATACATTTTATTTGGTTGGAAAATCCCATTGAATATTCAACTTGAATTAACTCATGTCCACAAATTACTAAAAAGTGTGCAGCCTACCAACCTAACCATGCAACTGAGCAGTGGGAAACTGTCAGTAAGACAAGCAAAGGCAATTAAACTGAATAAAACTTGTTTTTTAAGTAACTACAAAACAAGCTTCTGCATCTGTACTATAGACGAGAAGATATAAAACTACAGCTGCCAGCTCAGGTAGCTGCTGGGAAGACCCATATGACAGCAGAGCTGCATGACAGCAGCTGTCTTCATCGTCACTAAGATGACACCAATTGTCCTTACAGCAGTTAAAGCCTGCGGTGGACTCCCTCACGCTCTTTCTGCAAAACTTTTGTTTTCTAAAATAAAATGTGCTCCAGAGCTAAAAGGAAAGAAATGCACGAACACATTCACTAGTGTGTCTTTCCTTGGACCGGCCTTCACAAGCTCAAAAAGAGATGGGTTTATGGTTCTGGAATAGTTAAGGCCCCTCTGTTGAACTCAAATTCAATAAACAGAGGAAAACGTGTTGGATAATATAGAAAAGACAGACCACTGGCTTTCCAGGAGCAGGAAGTATTTGCATTTGCAGCAAGTTTCCAGGACCCTGTAGTGCTGGAAATGTGGAAGGCCTGTGCCTGAAAGCCCTCTGTTCTCAGTTGCGCATGTCAAGCTGAGCCAGGAGATCCTTTGGTCTATACAGAAGCTGTCAATTTGCTTTGCTGAACTGTCCACTTCCATCTTCCCTCACTTTTACTGCAGCTGAAGGGGTAACCAAGGCACGCGTTGGTTTGTGCACACAAGCCACCTACGTTGTGCGCTCGGTGCCTCTTTTATAAAGTTTCTTTGCATTTTCTGACTGCCGTATCTGCTAATTTTTCATCATGTATTTAGATGTTTAGCGTTTTGTGGCAGGAACCATCTGGTTGCTGTGAAGAATAGCTAATGAAATAGGTATCCCATCACTAACAGAGACATCTGGTTGTTACTTCGTTGCTAATTACAAAGAAGAAATCTTGCTTTTCATTTCTTAATAGAAAATGTGTTATTGGTTTTTATTTTATTTTGTGTGGGTTATTTTTGTGGTGTGCTTTTTTTTAAAAAAAAAATATCTCTAATGAGACAAATAACACACCTTTGCAGAAGGCAACAGAAAAGTCACTGTAAAAGAAGCTTGCTTACCTCCTCCAAAAGCACATTTATATTCTCACACCACTGGACATTATGTACATAATATCCAGCAGGTGACAGGGATCCAAGCTGAAGAACATCAAAAATTAAATTTGTTCATCACTCCTTCCTCTTGCATAAATGTCTTCGTATTGTGTCTTATAATGGAAAAGGGTGGGATGAATAATTTTCAACAATAAAGAGGCACTATATTCATGAGGAAGCCAGGGTTTCTTTTCTGAGTAAAGTAACTAGTGGTCTGTAACAGGACAGATATCTGAATATAAAGTAATTGGAAGACTAGTGGCAAGGGGGAAAATATGTATTTAATGGAAAGCAAATATGTATTCTGGTCCAAATAACGCGTCCCTACAAATTTACACAGTCTAGCTGATGCACTAGAATCAGATTAACACAACATTGCTCATTTCCAAGTGCAAAGGCTGCGTGCAGAAAATGCTTAATGACAATACTAAGAGGAAACTTGCTGAAGCAGTAAGACACAGATGGCCAGAATTCAGTACTGCAACGCCACAGGAGTCAAGTTGTGCTAGGGCTGAGATGAGATTTCCCTGTGCGCTGATCTGCTCTGTAGAGGACAAAGAGTGATTGTGCCTACTCCGGAGAAAAAAGGAAACATTAGAAAAGCTATGTGCAGCAGATTTAGGGATGGAGATGTGCCAGAAGGAGGTTCAAAATTTGTCTCTCTTGCCAATAATGAGCAAGCAGATTGAACATTTGAACATATAGATGTCATTCTACATGTAATTAAAAGAAGAAAGGAAAAAAGAAACCACTTTAAAATCTCAGTATCAAAAGACCCTGGTGACAAGGAACATATCAATAAATTATTTGGTGCTGCTGGATTCCTTCTGTAGATGCTTTGGTTATTCTTTCCAAATTAATAGTATGACTGTGTCAAAATGCAAAAATTTCTTTTTCTCTCACTTGATATGAACAGGATTTAGGGATTGCTTTAAAATAAAGGATATTGTGAAGGAAGGGCGGGGTTAAGCACTAGGGAAATCAAAATCATCTCATTGGCTTTACTGCAAAGAAATCTGGATGACATTGGGGCAAGTCATTCAGTTTCGGTGGATTCGTTCCTTATCTACTTAATACTGAGATTAGAGTAATAATATTTCCTCCTTTCTGCTTTTGTGTGACTTGTGTATTTCACTCCCTTGAAACCAGTATTTTCAGCAATACTGGCTTCTCCTAGCACAATAGCTCACAAATCTAAGCTGGAGACTTTAGGAATCATAATTCTAACAAGAGGCACGTTTGTAAACCTGTCATTTGCTAGTAGATGGATGGGACAGCAGAAGAAAAACAGCTCAGAGGCGAGCATACTAACAACAGACAGGGACTCGTTTTTAACATTTCTATATGAACACTGTTATTTCCATACAGAACTACCTGCGATATCTTTAAATACTGCACTGAATGCAGATGTAACATGTTTATCCTCACAGCAGGGTGGAATTGCTCAGCTGGCACGAGGCATTGCAGGTAATATAAAGCAAAAATGTTTTTGGATTACAGACATTCATACTAAAGATTTAAACGGTCCCCTGAAATAAAAGTTAATAAGCAAGTTTGCCCTGCCATAAATCTTGAATACAAGATACAATTACTGCCACTTCAGAGCAACAGGTATTGCCCTTTAATGTCATTTTAGGTTATTGGACTCTGTTTTTCAACTATGATCAGCGAAATAAAGTCTGAGGCAGGCAGAGGAGACACAGTGCATTTACTTCGAAATGGAGAAGCAGAGACAACACAAAGTGTTTGAGTAGCACTTTCTAAGTAGTGGTCTGTTACACCTGCCATCAGCACATTTTCAGATGTGTTCCTGAACGAGGGAAGATAGTGCATAGTCCCAAGTTATTTACACACAATATGTCAGAAGTACCTTAATAGAGTCATTTTAAAATGAGTGACATGCCAGTGTTTAACCTCTTTATTTACTACAGAGATGAAACTACTTTGGCTCCATACATACAGATATCTATATCCCATAGACATTTTACAAGTTTCAAATAAGACAAACTTTCTGTAGGTTTCTTGTCAGTTTTGTGAAGTAGTTATTCAGAAAGCTATGCCATAGTTCATATAAAGCATCACTCAAAATCATGTGAAACTCACTGCTCTACTACAATCAAGAGACTTCTTTTATCACTGAGTTGAAGCCTATATTCCAATACCTATTCTGGGTGCTGCAGATTATTGAGATTTCATCACAGAAACTTTTACAAGGTAAGCTCTACAGCCTTACAGAATTAAATTGAAGACAGACAGAGTGAAACATGGAATTAAAACTATAATCCACATTTGATTGCAGAATTTTGCAGTTGCCTTATTCATCCTGCTGAGCTTTCCAGTGCTAGACCATAGAATATGCTGGGGACAGCGAGCACTGTAATCAAACATCCAGACACAAAACCCCAGACATTGACAATATGTACGTGTCTTTATGATCTGCGACGTAGGACTCATAAGCAAAGGTCATAATCAGTGTCTTGTTAGTACTGGCATGTATTCAGCTAGCTGAATTTTCTGTCAGCATTAATGAGGTCAAGTGCTTAACAGAGCAACATTTAAGGAGATTTAAATATGGTTGTGTCTCCCTAAATTATGGGCCTAGGTAGTTCATGTTTAGTTCTAAACAGAGAAAAATTCCGAGACAGGAAAAGGATAAGTAAACACCAAATAAGGTTCTTTATTAGTGTAAAAATAATTGTCCGGGTTAACAAGTTTGTGCTGCAAGATATTACTCTGGTCTGGTGCTCACTTTCTCACAAACTCAGTGCTGTGCGTGGCTACCAGCAGATCCTCCTGCCCTCAGGGCTGTTCGCCTCCTTAGCAAATACAGCTTCAGCAAGCTCTGTGCTGATGCGCGCACTGCCTCTGTCCTTGGCTTTTCGTTGCTTTTAGGTTACATAAATACCGTGATCTCCCTCTAAGAAAACAGCCTTTAAAATCTATAACGTTAAGCACTTTTCACACAATAAAGAATATGTGTGGATGGGCACGTAAAAGCCAGACACAGAACAGGACAGAAGCATATGCAATTAATACATTCTAAAGATGATGATGAATGGGCACTTAGATTTTCAAGTAATACCTCAGCCAAAAAGTACCAGTTTTTCAGGTGGGGAGAAATAACTGGATTGTAATTACGATAATTAGACAAATGTATGTAATCATTGATCCGGAACACATATTAATGCAAAATATGTGCATTTTTGCTGTGGTTAACTGTGCAGTCTCCTTGCTCCTCAAGCTGGCTCAAGCCATTATACAACACTTCAAGTTCTAAGACAGCTAAGAATGAAACTGCAGTTATGACTAGATTATATCATACTACTCAAAACCCAGGGCTGCCAAAACTGCAACCTTCTAATTCTTTTTACCGTGTTTATACATGGCCTTTTTAGTTGAGGTGGTCCTCGGCTGAATGGGCTGCTTGCCACAGCTGCGGCAGCCACCGAGTCCCTCCCAGAGATGCCAGGAACGAGGACCTGCGCTAAGGCCAGTCCCAGGGGTACCACATCACAGCCATCAGTAGGGGTAGCGAGAGCCCACTCTTTACCAGACAGAGAGGAGGTGCCAGCAGGTAACAGAGATAACAGATATCCTGACCTGATGCATGACCCACAAACCATGGACAGGCAGTCAAAAAAGCCCATTCATCGGCTCTCTGATACAGCAGAGGGAGGCCAGGGCTGCCGATAGCATCCCGGCCAGCAGCGTTTGACTGTGCCACCAAGAGAGCTGTGCTGGGACTGGAAAGCGCTTCCCACATGTATGCTGAAAACAGGATTCATTGAACAGGCCTAGCATCCACTGGCTGCTCCCATGAAGAGCAAAGCCAGGTGCCAGAGACAGAAAGTTATGCTGCTTGAAGTAATTCAGCTCTCAACAATTCGTTCAGTAATGATGCTGAATTCTCCCTGGTTGTAAGCTTGCATATACCAAGTGCATCCTGTAACTGATATTGAAGAAAAAGATACCATGGCACAGATTACTTGTGTTATAAGGCCTCTAGCCTAAGTTCAAACTATTAGTACAGTCCATGAAATTACTCTGGGAACTGCTGCTCAGAATTAAAAATCCAGCCAGTAAAAAATTCTTGTTTCCTATTCCCAAGTACCTCTCAAAAATAATTATAGACAGTTTATTGTGCTGTGACTATGGACAACTGAATTCTAGAAGTAAACTAATCCAAGACTTTTTCTGATCATAAATCACTGCTTCCAGAATCATGCAATCTAATAAAGAAAAGTATATATACCACTGAACGCAGCTATACCACATAATAAGTAATAACAGTAAAGACAATACCACTTTCTCCACTATTCATAAAGCCTTCCTTTAAGCAGTCCTAGCTCTGAAGATACCATCAAGCATCTTGTTTCATAACCCTTAGAATATTCTTTAGTTCTACTTTTTCTGCGATTCAGATTTTTCTACTGAAAACAATAGAGAGATGGTTTAAGTACAAATCAGGTTGTTTTCTTTTTAATCTGTTTTAGAGATTTCCTCACTGCTGCATAATGTGTATAGATTATTTACAGTCTATAACTTTGAAGTACTCTCAGACACGGGACAGAGGCTAAAAGTATCTTGAAATCACATTCACCAATACATGGTAAAACCAACAGTTTAAGACCCACTGCCTGGTGACTTTGAACAGGCTGAGGGAACTGTGGTTTCAGCAGGACAACTGAAGTCGTTCTCCTACTGAAGTGACAGTATTCAAAATAGATGTCTTGCAGTGCACCCCACCAGTCCTGTCCAGACATCCTTCCATCACCTTTAAAAGACCATTTAGACAGGGAAGAGAATTGACCAAATTTAAGGACCCACAAATAGACTGAACATACAAATGAAGAGTGTACATCTGCCTGACAAGCTATTCTTCCTTAAGCAAGAATGAGTGACTACTGTCTCACATTCATCATTCCTAGAAACATCTACACAGAATAATATAGACTCTTTCTGGATCATCACAGTCAATCAACAAATAATACACATACTGCTCTGAGCCATGCTAATTCACAGGAGTTGCATTTGGACATTTATTTAGATAGATGCAGATGACAGAACAGGAATTCTTTAAACCAGTTCTACCTTTGTTTGAAGTTGTATTCAATCAACAAGATAGAATAAGATTATTATTAATAAATCACCATATTATGTTGGCTGGCTCCTGACAAGCTTGTATTTTTCAGTGTTGCTGTTCTCCAAGTTCCCATCTTTTCATGATTATTTTGCTCCCCTGCAATCTTTCTTACTTTCTTTGGGATACCCTGGGAAATGTCTGGATTCTGCATGATTAAAGTTAATGGGAGCTTTGCCATCAGCATCAGTGAACATGGAATCATGCTCTGTGCCAAATTCCATAAACCTTCCAGTAAGCCACAACACCTGTTTTCCTTCTCCTCCCATGCCCCATTTCTCTTCATTGCACATTTTTTCTCTGCTCTGACACCTATTAATCCATGCACTCTATCCAATCCATCATATTCATCTTTCTTCAGCAGTTATGTTGTTGTAGCTCTATGGCTGGAATTAGTATGAGAGTGTGAACTCACTTATAAAAGTGCTACTTTTCATACTGCCAAAATAATGTCAGTGCATCACAGAACACGAGTCCAAAATGGTATGCAATATCTTTTCATGCATCTTGATCTGATTTTAATTTTACTTCCAGTCCCACTTGGAAAATCACCACCCTATACATTCATTTCTAAAATGTTCTTATACCCAAGTGTTAAATCTTTGCCATTGTTCAGTTTGTTGAGTTTCAGCCTCCTCCTTCCTAGCAAATGTAATGAATGTACTTTATTATTTCTGCCAAAGTGTTTCAAATATTTAAACTTTAGCAGTTCTTCGTTCCTTGTGCTAAAACCTTCCCTGGAATTTTTAGTTTAAGTCCTCCCAAGTTTAATTAAATACATGTCTTCTAAAAACACCTATTGAGACAAGCAGAACAAGTGAAACTATCTTAGGAAAGCATAGACCTTCAGCTTTAGTTTAACAGTGACTAGGCAGAGTGAAATCAAAGACGATCATTTGGGAGCGATCACTCGGGTCAACAGTCTCAAATACGGATTAATCATGGGGGGGAAGGGAAAAAAAAAAAAAGCACTTTGGGAACAGTTGGTTCCTTATTGAAGCAAGACCTACTGCTCTGTCTCTTTAGCATATCCTCTCATTTGTTAAGACCTTTCATTAGTTGTGTGAATGTAATCCACTACTTCATCTCCAAAACGCGTGACAGGCCAAGCAGCAGGTGAAGGACATCCTTTATTCAGCTCCTTCTGACTTTGACTTTATTAGAGTGATACATCATTCAGGATTCAAATTAATGTCCATCCCAAGAGACGGATTGTATGGCTCGATATTTACTCTAAAGTGTTCTTTGAATTTGCTGTCTATAGAAACAAAGTATACTGCCATTATCAGAAAATTTATCTTCCCTTACTGGAGACTGTTCTGTGAAACCCAGGCTTCTACTTCTGGTAGTTTATAAGATGTAATTTTTTCCCCTCACACACTTTTCTTGGGGAAAAATAAAATCTAAGCAGCTATGGTACTAAGTAAATAGCAAAATATTTTATGTCCATTCAAAATCTAGCTAAACACACACAGTTCAGAGTACAACTGCTAAATGCTCATTGCTCATTCACTGCTTTTATAAGAAGTTAGGACACTGCCTGAGAGGCAACGACATCAAATATTTCATAATAGTACCACTAGAGATGATTTTTGTCTCTTTGTCATTAATTTCCAAATACAAAATCAAGCAGCTTAATCCAATCCAACATCAGCACCAGATTGCTGGGGTCTCTGGTACAGTAACCTGAAACGATGCACCAAAGAAATCACACTGCAATCTTGTTGCCTCCACTGTACCGCACTTCATTTTCAATACGCTAACAAATGACATCATTGTTTCTTCTTCTGAAAACCAGACTCAGCGCTAAGAGAAGCAAAGTAGTCCTGAAGCACTTGAACCAGAGCTAAGAGTTTACACAGCAACATCTGCTCAAACAGAAAACCAGGTAGGTAGATTCTTTTCAGTTTCCACCAGGTAGATGTAAGAGCAAAGTACTGAAGCACCACCCTCAAATGCAGAAAAGAGAATTTTCTCCTGAGCAGCATAAGCAGACCAAACACCCAAAAAGAATATTAGCGCTTTCACAGCAACCCCCGTTTCCACTCACTGGCTTCCAGAGCTGCTATTCCTTCCCCATCGTCAACATCAGGGCAGCATTCACTGCGCATGCCCTGATGTGGCAATGTGTGTTATTCTGTGTTGGGTTTACTCCTATTAGCAATTCTTCTTTTCAGCCCCCTGTTAGGCACCTGATTCTTTTCAGTAATGAATATGCTTAAAGTGAAATAGTGGATTAAGCTCTTGGGAAATTTAAAAGCATGTTGGGTAGTATTCAAGTTATTTTACGGGCACAGAGACTGGGATACATTTTTTACTGGGATATTTTATCCAAATAAATCCTTTATAGTTAAAGATTATATTTTTAGGGATTTTTTCCCCTATTTATAATTTGGGGAAAAAAATGAAGCCAGTACTCCAAATGTTAACTTTCTTGGGGGGGGGGTTTGTTGTTGTTACAATTGATTGCAAGATTTAGTTTTACAGGTTATTAAACCATGGAGAGAAAGATCTGCATCAGGGTTTTATTCTGTGTAACTGTATTGCAATCTAGTAATTCCTGAAATATTTCTCATCTAAGTTTCTTTCTATTTTGAGGGTTTGTTCTGTACAGTGATCAACATCAGTGTAATTGATATTCCGCCAAACCATTAACGCATATTCGCCCGCGCACACACACTATAAACCTATGAGTTTATGGCAGTGCAATTTACTTCAGCATCAACTGAACTGTCCAAAACCCACTTGCACATCAATGGAATCACCCATTGTGGGTTGGTTTTATGTAGACAGGGAGTAAATCACCTGATAATCTAATGAGGATGGATTGTGTAAATAGTTCCACAAAGAGCAAATGTGCATAGATAGGGCAATAAATTGGGATGATCGATGGGACAAGCACCACAGTAAGATCAAAGACACAAGGCTGCAGCAAGCTTTTTAATCACCAGACCTTGCCTTGCCATTAACCACTTCCCGTAAATGCTCTCTCAGCACTCCGGATTGGAGAGTTTCCACTTCTTTCTGCCTTACACCATTCAAGTTCAGTAGGACACAGCCTCCAGCAGCACCAGAAACCAGGTGAATTGCAGACAGGACCACTCTGAAGATGTGTCTGCTTGAGTTAGGCAGCTCTGCACGCTGCTACATGAGGGGTTTGCCACCTTGGTTTCCCCCCAAGCTTGTCTGCTGCTCATGGTCTTGTCTGGAAGAGTTATTAACTAAAACTGTGACTGCACTTTAGGGGGACCAGGGCAACATGAGCTGACACTTCCCCATCCCCAAACCTTCAATGCTGTACCATGCTTTGTTTCACAAACCACCATGGCAATTTTGCCAGAAGAGCTCAACACATGGAATGAGCACAGGATACTGCCTCTCTCCCCTCATGATCTTATCATTACCATGATTACAGTGCCTGCCACTAATCTTGGGTTTGTTGTTGGTTTAAGTTTCCACGTTCTCCCTCTGCCTTGAAAAGCTGTTCATTCTCCATTTGCTCTCCTCAGCTACTGCATCCTCCACCCCTAAACCCACTATCTCCATTATTCCGAACTTCTCCTAACCTTTAGCCTTCCCACATCAATACTCCATTGCCAACTTAACCCCGTATTTTCTTCTGTGTATCTTCTCGAGTTTGCAATATCATTGCCTTACCACCCACCAGAAACCTGAGCTCCCTTCCCAGGTGCCTTCTGTTATTTCACCTTTCCCAAATGTTTGTTTCATTCCTCAACAGTAATCAACTGCTACAGCAACTGCTTCTTTCTCATCCATCTAATTATTGCAATGAATCTCTAGAAGATCCCAAAAGAGAGTGCTGAAATGCAATGAAAAATAAGTTTGAAGTACTCAATGCTATTCCTCGACCAGATAGAAAGGAGGACAGTTTAACTACCTGGAGCTTCGCAAATAATTAAATTATCAAACTATCTTCTCTGGTTCTAGAACTTTTCATAGTCCTAAAGATATTTCAGCTGCCAGCAGTCACAAAATGTGGCTTCTTAGAGAGGAGAGAGAAAATAAAGAAAAAAAAATGCTCTTTTCACCTAATTCGTACATACCGCATCACAATTTTATCAACACTTAATATTTTATTGTTTATGTTTACCATCTCTAATCCTTTAACTTTGCATTTTACTTTCTTTTAATTGAAAGAATTAACAAGCATGCTGACCGTGCTTCTTCAGAAAAAGGCCATTTTAGTTTTATATGCAGGATAACTACAACCTTTGCTTAGGGGGAAGGACAGGCAATTCAGCATGCAACATAGACATGATGCATTTTTTAATAACTTTATTTTTAAAAAATAATGCATGTATTAAATATACCAAAATACTAGAGAAACTTTATACTGAAGAAAAAGAGCCACATATTCATATACCGAAGAGACACATATTTGTTTTCTTTGTATGTTTGGGGGTGGTGCTGGTTTGGGGTGGTTGTTTTTTTTTTTAATTGTTCTGTTTTTCTCCTCTCCTCTCCAGTGTTTAGGGCATGAAGATTAAAGATCTGCCATCAGATTTTTAAGATAAACCGGAATGCCTGATTCACTTTGAGAACAACCATTAGCATCAGCTCAGCTAGTATTTTTTAAAAACCATTTTGGGAAAAAGTTTCAAAAAAACCCATACTTCTTCACTGCCCACATAGTATCCTCAGGCACGTTTAACAGCAGTCTGACGTCCAGATACCATAGCTCTTAATGAGCTCATGGACAAGGCAGGCTCCCTGAGTAAGCTGAGTCGTCAAGGCAAATGCAAATGCTTGAAGGAACAATTGCTCAACAAAAGGTTGCAGGATTTTCTCTGAAATATGCAGGTCAAATGACTGGAAATGTGGAGGCAAAAATTATTACTACTAAGATTTTTTGGATTTGTCTGTTTTTGAGGTAATAACCCTGTCTCTTTTCTCTCTGGGAATTTCAGTCAGCTGCTGTGTCTTCTAAACTTAAGACCTTTGCAGATCACCATAAGCGCTATGGGCACTTCTTACTAAATTGGTCAAGACTTGCTTTTAACTCCATGGTTAATCCATTTTATCCTGGAAAACAGAAAGTCAGATAGCAAATCTGTCCAGTCTGAACATTGTCCCTAGCCAGATGCAAAAGATTTGCAGTGGGAATTATTTGTATAACTGGTTTCCTTTTTGGAAATAGAATCCCATAATTAAACAAAAATCCTTATGGGGAAGACTCTGAACCTGAAGGAAGGGAACTACATCACCAACCAACCCAAAGACATGATGGGCCAGTGTAAATCCAGCCTAAACAGAAAACAAATGCACACTACTGCAATCATCACCATAGTTTAACTATATGTCTAACTTACAACAAAACAAAGAAAGAAAATTCACATCAGGGTTTTTATGTTTCACATTACAAACTGTAAATAGCAAGAAAATAAAAAATTTCAGCTGGAAGTTGCAAAGAAGTAATGTGCTGAGATTCTGTAACTGCCACAGAGACTGAGCTGACACTCCGCTGCAAAACAGTTATTTTAGCATTTCAGTCATCCATGACTTATTAGATGCTTCTTAATTTTGATTTATATTGGGGAATCGGTGATCAAAGAGGGACACGTGCAAATTTTCATGTTTTTTATCTCAACAAGTCAGTCATTCTGGAATCAATCAGTTTACCAGTGAAGAAAATTTTAATTTTTATTTTCCTTTTGCTCGAGAAAGCCACTCTGCAGCATTTGCTAGCAAGAACTGTGAAAATTACTTACACGGAAGACTTATGTCTTGAGGCTAAACCAATTACACTGACCTTTCACTCCTTACCTAATATACATTCTTTATACGTTAAAATAAAATAACATATGGAATGGCTCCTGCATTTTTCCAACACCTGGAACTATGCAGTACCTTTTAAAGCCTGGAAATTATCTGATATGTAACGTTCTGATGACATAAGACTATAGCCCCAAAATTATAGAGTGAAACAATAGGTCTGCACAGGTTGCTTTGGTTTTCTACACTTAAGTGAAGACCGCTCCTCACTTGCAAAAAAAAAGTTAATTGCGTAAAATTAATCTCTTTAATATATGTATCTCTTGCTCTATATGGAGGTGTGAAGACATCTTTCACCAAGGCTGCTAACTTTATACCTCAATGAATCTCTCACTCAGAAACCAAAAGGACAAACATCTTTGTGTTAATTAAACAACAGATGTTAAAATATATTTTTTAACCAGCTATCGTTAAAGTACATATATTTTTAAAATATATTTAATAGGCTTTAAAAATGCATATTTTTAACTTGCTGACGATATCACATAATGAAATGTCTCAGATGCAAGATGCCCCATGGTATACGTGGCATTAAGAACGGAGGATTTTATCCTGTGACCCCCTTCAGCAATCAAAAGCACCGAGAGGATTTCATGGAGAATTTTCAACTGACTTTTATCTAAGGCCATACTACCTGATTAGGGAAGGCATTTTCCATAAATTAATGACTTAATTCAGTTTTCACTTTTGCTTTCTGTTTCACTTTAAAAGAAAACCCTGGGGCTAGCAAACTACATTACATTGCAAAGCCATGCTGGTTTGTAATAGAGGGCTGTGTTCAAGGATAGCTCCACTGTTGACCTCAACTGCAAGAGCAGGTCCTTGCTAGGAAAGAGGCTAAGGAAGGAAGCATAACGCAGGAGCTTTCATCACGATAGAAGACAAGAAGGAAGAGGTGCAGTCAGGATAAATACGTGACAGCAATTAGTCCTTGAAATGCAGTGTTAAGCGTTCTTATAGTTTTAATGTGTATGCTTACATTCAGATACTCTGTTGAGAAAGCAAATAATTGATTAATTTTATGACAGAGTCAAAGCATGGGTGTAAAGAAACAGTAATATCAAACCAAGCCCTCACGGGAGAAAATAAATCTAAATAGTTCTGTTAATTCCCTACAAGCCAATGTGTAAGTTCCTGATCCCTGAGAGTGTATTCTATACAGAAGCAAGGCAGGAGGAAGGAAAAGGTAGCTAAAAAAAGCATATGGGTGGACAGGACGGAAATAATAAACAGAGAGAGAGAGAAAGAGACTGCTCTAGTGGGGGAAATACTAGAAGAATTAATTGGGAGATAGAAAACGAAGACCTGAGAAACAAAGTTGAACAGCTATATGGGATGTAAAAAGATATTTGACAGGGTGGACTCTTGAGGGACATATGGGATTATTGGTTGTTGCCTCGGGTTACAGCAGCTCTTCATACCTAGACACCAGAAATACTGAAGAACACCATCTGGAGTGTCCCACTAATCCTTCATTGACTAAAACCAAAAACCAGAATTTCACTAACTAAGGAGCATTTCATTCTGATTACACAATAAAGAAAGCTGCAAAGGGTATGAATTGCATCAAGACTTGGATTAAAAGTTCAACATGATATAATTACAATATTAACTTTTTGGCTTATAATTAAAAAATGGCAACACAGTGATTTCCCTGTTTGATTCTTGATGACAGCAGCCCTAGAAAAGAATTAATTAGAACTTCTACTATGAGCTCAGGACAGCAGATCTCCCTTAAATTTTTTATTTAAATAGTACGTGAAACAAATAAATAATCATAATTGAAAAGAAATACAGTAGAGGAAAAGTTTCTTAGTGTATTACACACCCTTACCAAACATTCAGATGTATTAAACCTTTTTGTACTGGCCATATTTGAATAAGGCAATCACTTAAATATACGAATAAGTAAATACAGTACAGTGTATGTTAAATCAAATATTATCACAGGCTTATCTATGCCTGGGTTAAATCCAGAAAACCACAGCAAAGCCTGAGAAAAAGGTGGACCTGGAATACACACGCAGCAGAGCTTCCTTGTGTCCCAGAAACATTACTAAGCTATTACACAGACTTTTGGTCATCGGAAAAAGAGGAAATGAAAAAGGAACATCTGCAATGTCTAAAGTATTCTAAAGGGAATATACGGGAAGGATGTTTCAAAGCTATTTGAGCTAGTGTCAAACAGGGATAGGAGATGCAAAACCTAATGAAGAACATTAAACCACATACCAACAGAGTTTACCTTGTGAAATAATCATTAAGCTGTGTGACAAATATATACACAGGGCTAAAAATTATTAAAGAACTGGGAACAAACAATCAAACTCAGTGGACCTCTACTGATCTAAACTGGCCCTTTGTTTTTCTCTTGTGATAGACTATTTGCTCATAATAAAAGTAAAACGGTTAAGGTAAAGCTATTACTTTGAAAGAGCTTCTAGTACTTACCTCAAAGCACTTTTTGTTGAATTCAGTGGTAACCTCTTTATGCAGGTATTACATTGCCATCTAGTGTATACAATCTATATTGTAACCCCCAGGAAACAATTATATCGTACATAGCAGCTGAATTTTCCCCTTTGCTGCCTTTCCTTAATGCTTTTTATCATACAGAAAGACAGATTTCCTCCAAGTTACTCAATCCCAAGAAACGTATGACTTGTGTTGCAAAGCAATTCAGCACCATAAAGAAAGCACTACTCTAGAAGCAGTCGCTCTACTGAGTTCCATTCTGTTGTATTTAGTGGGTACATCCACCGAAAGTTTTGGGAATTTCAGCTGTTCTCGTGCAGCAAAGGGTGCTCAGGATTCAGTGGTCCTCCCCTGGAGGGGACGCGAGCCCTCACCCCTGACAGCAACACAACCACCCTGCTCTGGAGTGACGCTGGGTTGAGGAGAGAGGAACGATCCCAATCCTTCTCATCCCACTTTCTGTAACTAATTAAACTGTTATCAACAAAAGTAAGTTTTCTTTATTACGCTGCACCAAGAAGTCCCTGGATGGCAAGGAGGCACAGTCCATGTTGCAGTGGCAAAAGACCGATTGCTCCAGGCCCCAGGTGGCCGCATGGGAGTCTCCCAGTCCTACTTTGTGAGGAACTGAGCTTTCCCACCAGCACACCACCCTGTGCGGACTGTTAGCAGTTACATATCCCGCCCTCGAGGGCTATCCTTCCCTGCATTACTTGGTAAAAGTACCCAAATCCACGAGCTGTGAACACTGTTAGAGGCACATCCCACCCAGGTTAACAACAGCAGACATTTGGGCGCTTGTAAGAGTGGAGCTCAGCCATTTTGAGCTCTTGCAACACCAAGTACTGAGCAATGCCCCACCATGCTTTTGAATACACAGGCCTCACTCCAGTTTAAGAATTTGGGCTTTTAAATCAAGACCTCTGAAGCACACGTTTCTCCAAACTTTATGGTAAGAATTCTCTTTTTCGGAAGAGTTCTTTCAAAACACAAACAGGCCCAGATCCAGAATGCAAAGGTTAACTTGTAACACAGTCAAGGCTACAAAGGAACAAGTAAATGCACCAGCACTGTATTCAAGAGCCCCTGGCCACCAGGTTCATGGGCAGACCAGTCTGGCACTGAGCACTCCCGCCTTCCTGCCCAGTCCCACCCTGGGCTCTGGGGTGCTGCAGTGAATGACAAGTGAAAAAGAAAAAAATGGTTTCACACTCACCCCATCCGCCAGTTCACCTGAGACAGAAACAGACTCTCCACTGGAAAGAGAGAACAGGAAAGAACCCTTACTATGATCAGAAAGGGAAGTGGTATCTCAAAACCATGCCTCTGCTGTCGAAATCAAGGTTCCCAGTTATGGAGCTGAATAAGCTCCTTTAACCCCAACATCAGTTACAAATACCATGTTTTACAAGAACCGGCCACAGCTGTTCTTTTCAGTGCCTCAACATTTTAACAAGGTATCATGATGTTATGCATAACCAGCAGATTTTACCTTCTTTTTGCTAGCTGTTGGTGCTTGAATTACTGGTTCTCCTTGTTAACACATTCACTTGCTTTACTGGCCTTATCGCATGATGTATTGCACAGGGTGTAGTAACAATAAATGTGATGTTATAATCTGTAGCCTTTTCTTTAGCCACTACATTACACACTTGTATTTTTTTTATTACTACAATTAATATTCAAAATACATCCTTTATCAAATTCAGGCTCGGTTTGTTACTGACCCGCACATATTACTTACACTGTGCTTCAGGATGCAACCATGCACGCAGCCCATAAACAGCTGAGCTAGAGGAGGAGGCTAGCTAGCGCCCTAATTCATTTCAGTCTAAAAGAGCCAAGTTAGCAAAAACCAACTGTTTAAGCTAACCGATGTCATTTTAAATGAAACACAACACTGGCTCTGTCAGCAGATCAGAGGGGCCAGTCCTTTCCAGCAGGGAGGGAGGTGAAGGACAATTAGGGCTGATAACTTCTCTCATTAGTGCAGCTGTTGGGAGTTATGCCAAGAGGAAGGGTAGCAAGTGTAAATAGAGTTCCAGGGTGATTATAATTCATTTTTTTTTCTAAATATGTCGAACACTAATTCAGCAAGATACTGATACCTGTACCTACCACCAATCGTGTAAATACTCCCATTCTCTTTAGCAGGGCAGCAACTCAAGTACAAAAGTGAAGCACGTACTTAAGTCTTTAATGTAATAATCTACAGATACAAAACTAGGGAGAGATTTTAGTACACCTCTTCCATGCCCTGCTGTAGGCTGTTTCCCTCATTTTATCACTATCCTTAAATAACTTGTAGCCTTAAATTCACAACTTTTCATAGGCCGACACTGCATCATCTAAGTTAGTTCAGGTGTATCTGCAGCCTTTTTACATGTAGTCAGAAACAGCTGCCATTGCTGTAGCCAGAGCTTGGTACTTTCCCTATTTACTAAAATAAAAGAACTTACAAATAATTAGCTGAGCACCATCTTACTACATGATTAGCTAATAGAATAAAAGTATGTTTTATTCAGAGAGCAAGGTGTCAAAAGAGGGTAATTCTTTCTATAATAAGTGGTAGTATCAGCCTTATTTTTGCTAAAACAAAACTGGATTTTTGTGACTAAAGAAAAAACTGTTCCAAACAGAAGAGATTATCTATAACTGAGTCTTTTTCTGATGATTTTAGTGTGGGGGGTTTTTTTAATTCAAAGTGGGAATAGCAAGATGCTTGCATTGAAATCCAGGGAAGAAAGAACTCCTCTGGTTAAATGCCTAATAACAGAGAGATTTCAACAGCATCCTATTAATGAGCCTCAATTTGTTTGCTAGCTCTAGCAAGCCTATTCAGCATTTAAGTTAGCAGCCAGCCTTTCATTTGAATTCTATTAGCATGGGAAAGATGTTATTCTAAAGAAGTAGAGGAGGGTCAAGAAACTTCTGAAGATGCTTTCTTACTAACTCCTAAGCTAGGGCACAAGATGAAGCTTATACCGAGAGCACATCTGTGTGCCAGTTTGATGTCCGGCATCAGTAGCCAACTAAGTCAAACAGGAGGTTTCTCAGGCTTTTCTGACTACAACTTTACAAGGAAGTGTTTGCTGATCATATGGTTACACACAATTTTTCACAGTAAAAGTATACAGAAAAACATGATTTCTAGCTGTTCAGCTACAGAACTGTTTCCCAAGGGCCATGGCAGTTGCTGAGCATTTACCACAGTGGATGGCAAAAGTTGCCACTGAATTTAGCTGTGAGGGACGTACATCCTCACCTAGAAGAAAAGGACCTTACCTTCTTGTCCTAAAACATGACATCTTCCATTTAAGCTTCTTCAGTGTTTTGCATAGTTGTTATACTATTTCTTTGTTAATAAAGGAAGCAGTAAAACATTGGAGGCAAAATTATAATATAGAGGGGAAAATCTTAGTGGAATATCTCATGGCAGTGTGAGGCTTTTATTCACAAAAGGGGCAGCCATCTAGAATCTAATAACCAGATGTGTCCAGAACTCACTAGTTCCAAATATTTCAGGTATGTGAAGCTTCAGAACATGACACGTTATGCCAAAAATGCACACAGGAGAGGAAACAGGTAATTGGGAGGGAAATGCGCAGTAGTAGCACAGGCCAAACTGCCCTTGCTCAACGTGTGAAAGCTGAAAGAGGATCTTTGTGGTGGGAAGAAAAGGGACACAAGGTCATTTTCTGCTCCGAAGGATGGCATTTGTAATCCAGAGTAATTCCACTCAAGTCAATGGTTTTAAATATAGAGTGGAAAATAGACTCTGGCCATTATCCCTTTTTAAACACAACGGGAGGTGGAAAATCAATTTAGGACATATTTACTTTAAGTCCCTCCTTCTCTCTAGGGACAGCTAGGATCAGGGCCAAACAGGTACCTAAACATCTGGATTTGCTGACTCACAAAAAATGTTGGATTAAGGGGAGATACAGAGGATGGTCACCTCATTAGCCAAAATCTGTTTGTCCCATCCCTCTAACAGAAGATGCTGTCCAGCAGCAGAGGTGCTTTGAGTCACAATGCATTTCCCACTTCACAGAATTTCAAGGTGAAAACATAATAACGTAGTCTTGGCAGTAATAGACAGCACAGAAGTCCAGATCCTGTTTTAAGTTTTGGTCATCAAGTAATAACTAAAGGGTATTTAGGGCATTTACATAGTTCTTAATTTTATGCTTAGATTTTCCACATACTTAGAAACCTAGATTTTTGTAGCACTGTTTTTTAGCTTCTCAAAGCAAGTTTTCCAAATATGAAAGACTTTGGGAAAAAATAAAGCTGTAACAAGAAGTGTTTGTACAATTTGATTTTTGGTTATTTTGATCTGCAGTTTTCTAAAGGGAAAACATTCTTTGGAAAAGTTTGACATGGGAATTTTTTTTACCTCCCGTTTTAGGCTTCTGAGTGCCTTCCAGACACAAACAAAAAACAAAAAAAGAAAAAAAAAAGAAAGCTTATATTTAAGTATCTATTGATTCCTCAGATAAATAAGGTATTGTAGCTTTCCTGTCATTTTTTGTCCCAGATTACTCTTTTGTTCTTTTTCCATCCCTAGGTAGAAAGACAAAATATTTGAATAGCTAAAGACAACTACAGATTTTACTCTACACAGCTATAGCTGTGTCCTCTCTATTTATGTCTTACTCTGATTCTGGAAGCTAGAAATAATTGAGATACATTCCTTGAACTTACAATACAGATGAGAGTTGCAAGATTGTATGGGAGAGACCTGTCTTCGCCACACAGGTAGTTCCCATCATGTCTTTTCATGTCCCTTCTTTGTAACCTCATTGTAAACAAATCATTGTGAGCATATACATTACGAAAAGGTAGAAAAGACATTGTTGGTATAAGCAAACTGAGTGTGAGCTATTGCCTCCAAATATTCCAGCAAATTACTGCTTGGCTGTACGGCACAGATTCACAGCTGGTACCTATGGGCACACTTCTGCGAGCTTCCCTACAGCAAGGCCAGTGACAGCCGCTGTGGACCTTCAGCCTAACCTCAACATCCTAGCGTTTCAAGGCATAGTCAAGTTGCAAGGTTTCCTATGTAGCATCTAGAAGAAATATCTGGGAAACATCAAAGGAAAATGTACTCTGAGACTGACAGAATCTCAGTAATGGTAATTGTGACTCTGACATTAGAGGAACTATGGCTAAGGAATATTAGTTACTTAGCTGATGACAGGAAAGTGTAGGCAAGAGAAGTAAATTAAACAGAATCCCATTTTTAAGCTTTCCCTCCTCCACCCCAATAATCTACTCAGGAAGGCAAATCCATAGTACAATTGCCCTGGAGAAGAACTATTTTAAAATCGTGTGGTGCGACTTCGTTGTTTTCCTTCATTGTACATTCACTGTCCCCATAAACACACTGCTTTCGTGTTCCCAGCTTCAGCTGTAGTCAAGAAAGAGTTTCACTGGGTGTGCTCCTGGATGTTTGTGGTCCTAGCTGCTTGCCTACAGTTAATGAAGCTTATCCAGATATTTCCTCTTGTGCTTGGTTTTGATTCTAAGATTAAGACTATCTAAGTCCTAATCCAAAACTAACGAACAATAAAGCAGCAGCTCAAACTATTTGAATGAACAAGGTTTTCAGGTATTGAAATCAAGGTGGTAGGGATTAGGGTAGGTCAAACAAAGCCATTTCATGGGCCATCCTCTCTTGCAGGAAAAAATATGCCTTGCAAGGCAAAATGAGAAACAGAATATGAATAAAACCGTGAGATAACCCTGAAGTCTGAGTCACCTACAGCTGACCTTAATATGCTAAGAAAAGTGCTGGGCCTTGTGCCACCCACTAGTTTAGTGAGAGAAAAGGCTGTTAATTTATTAGTGCCCAACAAATGCAGAGGTCTGAGATAATCCCTACTGTTGCTGTCTTATGAAAGACTAGGTGAAGAAAACACTTAAAGTGCAGCATTGAAGTTCAGGGAAGACTAAATATATGTGTATATTTAAATATATATGGATGTATATAGAAGTATATGGATATATATGTATATAGCTATATATAGATGTATGTATCTCTATATGTATGTATATGTATATAAATAAAACATTCATAATCTTTGTTTCCCTTTCGTGAGTGCTCTTTTGTGGTTTGCACAATATCCACTTAAGTATCCATTTGTCTAAAAGAAAGTGCAAGTTGTAATGGAGTCGTTTGCTCTAGTATAAAAGACTTAATGGTACGAGGAACTGAGAGTAAAAGGAAGCGGAAAAGGAATTGAACTGCAGTTTATGATCGCACCTTTCTAGCCCCATCTTCAAGGAGAATAATTCCTGAGTGAAGGTCTGGCAGGACATGAAGTATAAAGACTACTTATTGCCTTCTACACTTTCTGTACAAAAGCCCAGAATAACTTGGTTGTTCATTAGAAATTATAAAGAAGTGCACGTTCTGTGACTTCTGTTACCAGCAGCAGCTTAGTTTCATGTTTTAGATAATAAATTCTGTTGTATTGCAGTGTCTTTTACATTCGCTGACCTGGAAACCTTCACCTTCCGCAGTGCACAGGTCATACCAGGATTTTAGAATGCATCTCAGGGATGCTGGAATGAAAAAAGGAGGTTGTGGAGAAAGAACAATTACAAACTGCTGAAGGAGTGAGGGGAAATGTATGGCTTTGACATCCCATCCCTCCCCATGGAAGTAGTTGGATTTGAGAGGAATGGAGACTTACAATACAAATAATTTTCTTGGATATTATAGGAGCTGAAGCTGCTGGCAATATAAATATCATGCAAGCAAGCCAGTCTTTAATTAGTAAGTTCTAGGAATAGTGTAATTCCAAGAAAACTGAGAAGCATGTAAGACTGAAGGAGGAGAGAAAGCCCTTTTAAGCATTTTGATTGATCTTAAAATCAAACACATCCCTACAACATTTCAGCACGTGCTGTTATATTTAAAAATTCAGTTCAGAATCAAAGCTACAAATCTCACCTGGCTTCATTCAGAGCACAGATAGTATGGGAACAAACCCAGAAGCAAGCATGGAAAATCAATACCCAGATATTTTTAATGGCATACAGATATTGCCCACAGAATCCAAGCCTGAATTCTCAGAATCCCGTAATTAATGCATCCAAAAATGCTCTTAGATTGATGAACCAGAAGCTCAAAGGGATGTGTGATTGTCTAAATCCTTGGGAAACAATTAAACCAGATGGGACAATCAACTTAAAGGGCGTGTCCGTGAAGACTAAGGGATTGGTTCAGCCAAGGAACACAAAGAGCAGTTAAACAGTCTTTCAAAAGGACAACGGTCTTATTTAAAAAAATTAATGTGATGAAAAACCTACTGTACAGCAACAGCAACTATTGAGAAGGTGAATTAGCCTCACTAAGAAAATACTGGACATTACTTCTGCTTCTGAATTTGCTTAGTTTCAGCTGCCAACTATTTGATCTTGTTCAGTCTTTCTTTGCTAGACTGTGGCTACATTAATAAAAACTACGAAACTAGTAAAAATTATTTTAAGTATAAGCATTATACCATAAAATATCAAAAATATGAATTAACATTTTTACAAATCAAAGATTCAAGTGGAAGCAAGTAAGTCTCTCAAACTTCAAGTAAGTTTTTCAAAATTTTACTGTTTACCATTCAGTAACCCTTTTCTAAAATTATTTTTCAACTCACAGTTTTCAAAGGCACCTAAGGATTCTAGGAAGTTTTACTATAAGGAAATTGGTTTGGTACACAAATATTCAATCTTTTTACAATCTTTTAAATTTTTATTTATTGTACTTTTATTTCAGCATTCATAGTGTTTTCTAATTTTATCTTGGCTTCAATTTTCTCAACTTTAAAATAAGGATTTTGAGATCAATTAATTCTGAAACAGTCTGTGAACACATCTGATTAATTGCTTTCCTGATGCAAAATTCCACTGGGTAAAAATTTCATTCTTCTGTGACACTTGTTTAAGTGTATTATATGTATTATTTTTTTTCATTTGGATTTTGTTTTCCTGGCAACTATTTATCTGAGAATCCTTAACATAATGTGCCAGAAACTTATATAAACCCACAACTAATAGTACTGAATATTTTTCATGTTAATTTGAATTTATCTTGGCATCTTGTAATACCATCCAGTGCATTGGCAAACAAATATTGAATGACTTAACTTAGAATGTCCTCCAAATTTTGTTTCTTTTCAGTGGAAATCCCCTGCAGGCTATGTCTAACTTTTGAGACATTACAAAAATGATCAGAAGATTTTTGCAGATGTTTCACGTCTTGCATATTACCACATACGTTAATAGGCATCTGATGTTGAGGCCTGTCAGACGTATGTGGAAATGGAAAGCTGAAGAGAGAACCTGCATTTATTTGGAAAGGCATGTATCATGTGCTGGTATAACAAAGTTCAGAACCAGTTTCTTTACATTTAGTCTTTCAGTTGCCTGAGGAAGGCACAAGAAAGCATTCCCTTCAGAAGTTTCTTTTGCAAAAGCCTTACTAAAACAGCTAATAAATAGGATTTTTAGGTCAAAATGCAGTAAAGATTCAGCTCTACAGGCTTCAGCAGAGTGCATGAAGGGCATCTGGTGCACCAGAGGTGATGCAGGGCAGCCTGCACACCGAGCCAGCAGTCACCATTGTCCTTTTGGCATAGTCACCAGCTACATTAGAGTTGTGTGTTACATATTTCAAAATGTTCCCGTAAGCAGTAACTGGACCCCAGGCTTCCCCAGCCTCTTCGGTAAGGTGGCTGCCTGTTCCCCCCTGCTGAGGGGCACCTGCTTTGCCCCCTGGGGCACCCAGCTCCATAACACAAGGGTCTGCCTGGGATTCACTTGTCTAACATAGGCATCTAATTTAGACGTGATTCCTAAAACCAAGAGTCTGCGTTCCCTTTATGGCAAACCAAATAGGTGCCTTCAATGATTTCTGAGCATTTAAGTGCCTAAAATAGCCTAGAGAAGATGATGTACATTCTTGCCCTGCTCCTTCGCTCCCACACACGTTTATGTATGTATGCATAGAGGGAATCCAAAAGGTAAACTTTGCAGCATCTAAGTCTTTTCTTTGCAGTAAGATCTTTCTAAGTTTTTATACACTAAATATCTGCAAGAACAGCTTCCCAACAGTTTTTACTACATCTGTTAAAACCTAGTAAAACCAGGACTGGAGTGGATGCCCCTCATTTGCCACACAGTAATATTAAATGCTGTGCGGCACAAGCCAGTTAGTTGTGTTTCAGTGTGCTCCTGCTCCCAAAGCTGCTTCTCTATTTTACCCAAAGCTTCGTTAAACTAAAAAGCATTCCAGCCCTCATAGGAAACACAAAGCAGATACACTAATACATGCATATATAGGGATAAATATCACTATCGTGATAAACCTTCAAGCAAATTACCTGAATCTGAAGGGGAAAGAAGGTGGCATTAGGTTTACTGTTATTCCTTTTCAGATTATGTTTCTAAGACCCCATCTCAGAAACCACATCTCAGACCATGTTTAACCTATGGGATCCAGGAACTCTTCCCAGCCTCCAAGTCCTACTGTATGCCTGCCACGCGCTGACATGGAGGCAAGGGGCATAGGCCAGATCCTTCCTCCTATACTACTGGGGAGCCGTAGCAGCTGTCTTCTGCCTCCATTGGAAGAAACCTAAGCATGCAGGCCAAAAGCAAGCTACTGTTGGGGTCCCCATTCAGGAGACCGGAAAATTCAGGATGCCAGGCCGTGCCACAGAGGACCTGCCTCACAGTGCAAGTGCAAACTTAAAGCCTTTAGACACAAGAAAGCCCTGTAATCCACTCCGGATGGGTCTTGGCACAAGTGATGCTTGAGCTGCTCAGGCTGGGCTAGTTTTTGACACACCCAGAGAGAGAACGGGAAGCAGCCAAGGAAAGCCACATGAGCGGATATTTAGTAAGCTGAAGGGAGGGAAGTCAGACTGTAATTTCGTACTGCTCTTGGCAGCCAAGTCCTCTCTTGAATTGTGTCCATAGTTGCTGAAATGTGTTTAATTTACCTTTTGTGCGAGAGGTGCTGGAATGCGGAGGAGGGATGTTCGTTCTGCACCGTTGGACACCAGCACACGTGCCACGGTGGACCGCAGAACAGATGCTCCCCTGAGTTCATGAACTGGAATCTCACATTACTGGATGCTATTGCAACTCTGTGATCTCCTCTAGTGCTGCCATGATGCAGTCAGGTGAGAAGTTCATCTAGCTCAATATTTTGCCTCTAAATTATGGCCCTGACCACATTCTGAGTGGGTGAATGTAACAAAAATGGCACCCTGATTTACCCTCCTATCTTCCACTGAGCAGCGGTTCAGACGCTTAGTGAGCTGTAGGTTGCCACTGGTACAGCTAATCTCCATAATTTCTACTTTTGGTCTTGCAATGACTTAACAAGTTGCACAAGACCAATTCTGCACTTTGTGAAAGTGGTCTTCGCTTCTTGGTTATTATTTTGCATCTTTCTCCTGGAAAAGATGAAGAACAATTACTACTAATGCAAAATGAGCAGCCTTGGCACCACATAGTCCTGACTACTCAATTCCAGGCTGGAGGGTCTGATAAAAACCTCAGTGAAACTAACAGGAATCTTTCCAGAGTAGCTTTACCTAAAGTCTAAACACGCGGACATACGGTACTCCTAGAATCCCATAGGCACATAATTCTGTTCAGCCCTTTACTAAAGGATGATTAGCAAAAAGGCCCACAAAATCTACTTATTTCACAATACTAAACTGCTCTCATTGCATTCCCAGATGTCAAATTCCCTCTACATTCCCAATGCAGGAGCCAAACTCTTCGGCTTCTCTCTTTGACAATTTCCACTATGCACAGAGGGACGTGTGATTACAAAAATCTGTGGTGGTTTAACTGAATATGAAAGTAGGACAAAAATAAAATAACATGAAGTATTAACCATTAATTCAGGGAAAATCTAGCACTGTGATAAACGATGCCTAATCATGGATGTGTTTAAGTCATTGCTGAAATATAATGCCTGGAGCATGGAGAGGCAAAATAAGGAGGGCTGGAGAAAGATCAGCACTGCAAGGCCATTTAACTCAATTAATATACTCCAGTTATCACAGTTAGCAAAAGTAAACAGCAGTTGTTTCTAAGTATCTCATTTTTATACTGTCTATTCCAATAGTTGCTATACTGCTCAAAACTTTAGCCCCTGGAGGCATAGGACTACATCAACTTCTCAGTTGTCATTTTCTTCTCCCCATAAAGCAGGCTTTAAAAATGGAAACTTGAAGCAAGCTCACTCAAAATCTTCACAAACCAGGAGACAAACAAACCCACTGGGGTCTTCTATGCCATGACTTTCAGAAAATCTCCCGAGTGTTTTTGTTTTCTGGGTTTAATTATAGAAGTCAGAAATCCTGGAACAGAGGCTGGGTCAATGACCGAACTTATGAGTCAAATTAACAAGCAGTAAATTATTCACAACAGATGTAGCTCTACATGAACAAAAACATACAGGGGGAATAAAAGAAAATACCCACAAGGAGACATTCAGAATGAGCTCTTTGCAAGGTTCAGGAAGGCAGAAAGCAAGTGCTGCAGTGATGTTTCTGGGTCCTGCGTTTCCAGTGCTAACTGCCAGTAGGACGCAAGGCACTCCTGCACTGGAGCAGGTTTACTGAGAAGCTCTAGACAGCTCCTGTAACTCTAGAGAGGCGGACATTAAACTGCTGCTATTCTACAGCCTCTGCAGGCCTGAATCAGGCTGATGGGAACTGTGCTTTTTAACTTTACTTTCCAACTTCTCTAAACATACCTGTCATCCTTCTCTGAATCCTCTTTCCTTTCATAGGCTAGTTATTAAGTATTCCTAACACACCATTTAGACCTATTAAAAAAACTCACAGAAAGAAACTTGGTAGCAATTTTTTCTTACATACCATCTCAGTTTTAATTTACACTTTAATTTACACTTTCTAATCCTGAGGATGGTATGGAAAAAGAATAGATTTGTAAATACTGTGGAAGGGAGAGAGACGCAGAAGTGTATGCCCTGTCCCCACCAACCCTGTGTGGATGCAGAGCATCTTGTTCTTATGCATGACTTTACTTGAAAACCTGCATGGGAAGAGTGCTCAGAAAGATGTATGCTCCCAAAGGAGGATGTTCTGGCACAAAGTTAAGGGGCTATGGATGGCTCTCAATGGGATACCGGCACTAATCCCAGTCCCGTTTCTCTGTTCAAACAACAAATTAATTGGCACATGCACCTCACTGAGGATGTTTATAGCATACTTTGCAGACATGCACAGCCAAAAAGGTCATGTTTTGAACCTGTAAATTATTCACACATTTTACATTTTAAATAAACCTGTAGATTTATTGTACAATAGTACAGCATGTGCCTTTTTAACCAAAAGCTCAGCATCGCACAACACTTTAATCTTCCATTTAAACATACACAGTCCTACAACACAGCTCAGTTCAGCTAGGAAAGCTACATAATGAATTCACTTATCGAGAGTCCGGGCTATGCTGTTCTTAAGGATGTTCACCTACAGCAAGAACAGTGGCAGTGGTTCTGGTGTTGTAACATTTAATCGCCTTAACCTGTTCTCAGCACGGTAATAGCAAGCAGTCATCTAGAGCAAAATGAAGAGACCATTTAAGGGACACTACATTTAATCACAAATGCATGAAACAGTAGACCAGAGGATCTCACACATGTAATACAAGTAAGGATTAGAAATCTGTTATGAGATCACTTTGATGTAATGTCTGCACTAACTGTGCTACACAACCCCCCACACAGGAAGACGGGACGCATGACAGGCATCGCACCATGTAGTAATATGGTTTGGATTGAAATTGTTAGGTTTGGAAGGGGCAGAGCAGGGAGTTCTGCACAAATATACACTTGCATTATTACATTAGTTTATAGGTCAGAAACACTCTTGTAGAGATTTGCCCACATGCCAGCAGTCTCTTGTTTTAATCCATCTTTATACTGTTTGCTTCTATTTTACCTGGTTCAGTTAAAACCAGTATTGTTACTTCCAGACACAGTGTGTTTTTTGTGCTACATGTCTTAGCCTTTCACATTGTCATAAACACCTGAGCATCCTTTACCCACACTCTTGTGCACAGCCACAAGTTGTTCTCAAGACGCGTTCAGATACGATTCTTCATTTACCACAGGGGTTCCTCACCGCAATGGAGATCTGAAGTTCATCACTGCTTAATGACTTACAGCGAGTGAAGTTCCCCTGAAGTTTGGAATTAAGTATCTACTACCCAAATGAGCTACAGGTTACATAGCAAATTCTTGATCAGAGAAAGTTTATGCCTTTTTATTGCTGTTCCATTTATCAATGTGTGTCAAACCTTAAGCCTGTTACTTTAAAGGATCAAGGTCTATTTTTATTAAAGAATGTCAAATTCTCAAAAACCAGTATCTTCAGTAGATTTTTAAATACCCAAAGGAGGTAAATTTGGATCCTACTCCTGAACATGTGATTTTCCACTTACAGCAGGAGCATGATAGTGCATTGTTGGTTGGTTCTGAACGGTACTGAGCTCCTACAGTATCAACGAAAATAATATGCTAATCAAAACACAGACAGTGATACTAAAGAAACAGAGGAAGGAAATCTGTATTGAACATCTGATCTTGTATTAAAATAGACCAGCAATAGTGTATAAGCTTTCAAACAGATGAGAGGCTTAGCTACTGTCAAGCAGCATACCGGCAGTGGTTGCAGAAGAATTATACCAAACTTGCACCCACTACGGTTCATGTGTATTCTCTGACTCTGCAAATTTCACTCATCTTAGACAAAATACTACAGCAAGCTAATTCAAGTATACTAAAAAGAATGGGAGAAAGAAGGATCTTTTTAAATCAAAGTTGCTTTTTTTATCATCTTCAAGTATTTTGGGAAAATTTCACACGCTGAAAAATTTCTCACTTACACATCTTGCTTCTAGCTTTAGATAAGACTAACCAGCAGAAGAAACAAAGTTGGAAACAAAACCATTCTTGGCTTGTGAGACTAAATGCATGTCCTCAATAGACTTCCAGTTCATTGTCTAAACTGCAATGTTTTGGTAGCTTTCAGTGAACATACTAACTTTTGGCTGATTATTTAGACACCACTGACACATATAAGGATTGTTGAAAAGGTAGTTATCTAATTAAAACAGACATCACCTGAAACGATTATTCTTTTCTTGCTGTAAAACAGAAGCAGCGTATTAAAGAGATGCACAAGCTCCTCTTCTTTGCCCATTCAGAATTTTTCATTTGGTTAGTAAGTAATGAGAAATAATTAAAAACTGATCTTGAAATATCATAAACAGTTTAAGGAATAAAGATCTGCTATTTCCTGAATTTATTCCATGCCATCTTTAATAAAAGAGCTTATGCAGATTCCTTCTGCTTACTAAAATGAAGTCAGCTTATGTTTCCTACATAGTTAAATAGCCCCAACACCAGAGACATACAAAATGTTATACTGAATTTTAATCCTTGTAAAACATTATTACACCACACACTGTTATTATAAATCTTTTCAATAACATCCATTATAGAAGTCAGTAAAGAGCACTGTCTATTACTATGCACTGTCAAATATTTCTGGCAGTATTGGGAATTGACTACAGCATATTTCTTTTTTAAAATCGAGAGTTAACCTACATATTCTGAACTTGCAAATAATACACAACAGACTGTACTTCCATATAGGCTGCAGAGACATTCACTCATTTTTTTCTGATTTGTATATAAGAGTAAATTTTCTATAACAATATGAGAGAAAATTAATAACTTATTTATACAGCTAGGAGGCTAGTAGTTATTCATAATCATATTAATCAAAAGATGACTGAAAAAATCAAAGTTAATTATTGTGAAGTGCACAAAATCTAGAATATAGCGACCTTCCACAGTACATTATACTAAGTCAACATATAATAGAATAAAAGCTGTAAAGCCAAAATCTTAATTTAAAAATTTAGTGTTTCTGACATCATCTTCCACCATTCCATCAACTCTTCTTTCTCCTCTTCTTTTCTTTCAGACAGCGACTCCAGTTCAAAATCAACCTAAGAGAAACAATCAAAAACATTGGTAGGATTTGTAGAGAGAGAGAAGCGTAGGCTTTTAAGAGTCATTTATTGAAAGAAGTTAACACAGATGTGGGGCTTAGGGAGGTACCTTCCATTTTAGGTTAGATTTATTCCAAAGTCTCTCAGGGCTGATTTAAATATGTGCAATACTAGCACATCAGTACAATAAACTTATCTACAAAATGCACATAAGTGAGTGACATTTCCAAAAGAAACCAGACATCTGTCCAGTTTTGACTTGCCTAAACACTTCAAAAAATATGGGTAAATGAAATTAAATTTGAGTAATAGCCAGCCACAAAAATCTTCTAGCATATAGAATCATAGAATGGTTTAGATGCTAGCACAGTATATCCTAGCATATGATACACGCTAGAGAAATAAGCATTTATTTTAATTGTTAAGAGTGGAATCCACACCTTTACAGAGGATGAATTAAAAATGTTTCTGAATTCTTAGGTGCAGCCTCAGTCTTATTCACTATACATGTTGGCTATCTACATAAAGCAGAGCTCCATCACTATTCCCTATCTTTCTGCACAGAGCTGAAGTTATGCAGGTAGTCACTTGACGATTTAGATTAAAAATATCAAGTCTCAACAAAAACCTCAACATCTCTTACTTTTTACGTTGCACTATTTAGAGATATTCTGTAATCTCTTATATGATTGGCTATTCACACATCAATCAACTAAAAAAAAACATGTAAGTACCTCAATATTACCCCTCTCTGTGTCTTTTCATTTTAAATAAACCCAACAGGAGATGAAATGAGTTTACAACGAGATTACTCTCAGTTGCTTGTGCAGCAAGTACTAGAAGTTTAGATTTCCAGTCTGTCTTCTAAATTAGCGTGTTCTGAAAAATCACTCTTTTTCCTTCATAGTAAAAGGAGGTAAGAGACTTTTTTTTAATATATAATAGATGATAAACCAACATACACGTGAGCACTTACCACAACGGCAGGGCTAAAGGGCACAGCCACTTTTTTAGTTATTGCTAGATAGCCTGGTGCTGAGGCTGTAAGTTTGTAATTTCCAGGCACAAGCAATCTCCAGTAATCACCATCCTTGGCTGTAGAGAAGAAGGAAAAAAGAATCCAAATAAATATATATAAAACTAGTTACTCAGCTAAGGAGAAGGGACCATATATCTTGTCAGAGTCTTTTGTATTCCTGTCAGCCCTCTCCTTTTGTCTGTATGAAAGGATTCTTCTGTAAGGGCTGTATAAATATATCATTGCAGATTTTCTCCTTTTCAGGTAACCAAAACACAGATTTAAACTCTGAAGTTGTGCTGTAGCCTTCATGAAAGATTTCGCCTGCTGAGGCTGAAGGCTCTCCAGCACACTAAAGAAAAGGACAATATGGGACATTATTCTACTTCAGAAGCACCCCCTGGCCAATGTACAGCTCTTGTTAAGTGTCTGAATTTCAGTTTGCAATGCAATGTGAATTTTTAATGTCCCTCAGTATTCTGAAAATCCAAATGTAAATACACTTTATTACCATTTAATTTAAATAAACAGGACCACCTTTCTCAATTTATCTTGCACAGAAAGCTATAGATCATAATTTCCTAGAATATTCCATGTGTATCACCCCTGAAGCGTAATTATCTATATGTTTCAGTATCCAGGCAATGTCTAGGCCTTTTTTTCTTCTGTTTAGCTAAACAAAGAAATGAAAGTTTGATCCACTCAGGTCAAAGAAAGGCTCCTACTGCACTGGGTGTTACCACAGATCATCTTTTTCCGTTACAGAATGAAAACGCGTCATCCTCTTCTCTAGAAATGACCCCCTCCATTTTCACAAAGGCTCATCAGAAGTGGGGAATTACCTAATTTGTCACAGGCTAATACTCTGAATTTCTCTATCTCCAGAAAACATTGCAAGACTGTTCTAAAGGTCCGCTTGCAGTGCCATTTAAGAGACTTGGCCATGCTCTTACTGCCAGTTCCTTAAATGCTTTTTTAGCACATCTGCAGCTACACAGAGCACAGAGGGAAATGCTACTTAAATGTCTGCAATTCGCACGGTCAGAAAATGTCAGTAGTCAGTCCAGTTGTTCCCAGACTTTTCTCTTCATAAAACAAAAAGGAAAAAAATACTGCTGCAGAGCTACGATAATGATCTCTTTTAATTCCTGGCACTGGAACAAAGCTGAATTTTAACTTATGAACAAAGGAGCAGGGGAAAAAGCGCCAAAGAATATTTATCCTTCTTTTTGAATGTGCTAAGATTCAAGTACATGTTTTCCTCACTGTTTTGACAATACATGACTTCCAGGCTTATACACACACAACGATGTGAGAGGATTCATGATTAGATGCTTTTTTGTGCCGTAGAAGCATGAGCTGTAGTACTGTATGCATCACACTCTCATACGTCAAAATACCTCTTTGCACAGCTTATTCCCTTTTTATTATCCCTGAAAATTTATAACCAGCCCCTATACTTTCTGCATTCTTATATACAGTGAAAGAAGGTGGCTAATATTATCATAGACTGTTCTGCCGTTTGGCAGAAATGCTGCCCTCTTTCCAGGTGATGTGAGAACAAACACAAATCGAAGCCAACTGAAGGGTCTACCAGTCCCGTTTCATAGCATTCTGCATCTCTGTAACAGTATAGTAAGACATATCATTGAGAAAATGACTGCAATGCAGGCTTATGCATAAAGCAATGACGTTTTATTATTGTTTTTCTAATCAGTATCTTGTGCAAACAAACAAAAAATTGTCATTCAGAATAATGTCTCCAGGGAAAATTGCAAGTTGGCACTGGGCGAGCTACCTTTGAATTCATTCCTAGAATAAAGCACACCACCACCAAAGAGGTGACATAGAATTTTCTATGAACACCCACAAGATACTTTCCTCTTTTAGAACCACCCGTCTAAAAAAAGTCACATAATTACAAACAGCAGAGAGAATTTATCTTCACAGGAAGAAGTTACGTAAACTGAAAATTTGTCAAGAATTTATATATCAAAAGGTATGATCGCATTGTAAGTAACATAACAGTACGGGACTACAATTTAGTCTTCAAACTCAAAGCGGCACAGCCGACAGGACTTTAAATCCTAGCAGAGCTGTGAAACACTACTTGCACCACAAATCAGAAGACAAACTAAGCATGAATAACCAAGAGCCACCAGAACCAATTCACTCCAGAGATCCACGAAGTCCCAACAGCCAGCCTCCAGCTACTTTGAGAGCAAAATACATGAGAAAGTTTCATTAAATCCTGCAGGCAACAAGCTTCTTAAGGCACAACATGCTTTCCTGGCTTCAAAACTGTGCTCCCTTAAAGCTTCAGCTAACAAGATCTGAAATCTCCAGGTTGCCAAGCAGAGGGAGAAGCAGTATATTCCAGCACGTCTTGTTTTGCTGAGGTACAACGCTCACCTGATGTAATGTCATGGCTTATCCCCTCCACAGAAATTGTAGCATTTGCTATTGGATTGCCCTGAAGATCTTTAACAAACCCCTTCACTCCTCGATGAATCTAAAATAAATAAATAAATAAAGTCAGTAACACATGGGAAACCACTAGAAAATTCTTCAGAAAAGATGGCATTTTCATCAGTGAAATATCTATTGATATATCTAATGATGCATGTTACCAATCCCACAGTCTACATGCCGACAACTATCAAAGGTAATTACTAAACATCGTAATGGAAGAAACAGTGAAGAGGAAAAATAATTCAGCTGGTAGTTATACTAATTTCTCTGTGAAATGAAAGCATTACTCAGAAATACACAGTAAATCATAATATACATGAACTAATTTTAAAGTCTTTGTCACTGGGGATTAATGAATGTGCTAAAAAGATTTGAAAGACAGACAAAAAAAAAACTCCAACTTTTTTTTTTTTTAAAGTTTCATCAACTGTAAGAATTTAGGGCTAATAATGGACAAAACTGCTTAAAAGTAAAACATTAACAAGGTTAAACGGAGGCACTTGGACTTTGATGGGCAATCCCCGTGTGAGACACTTGAGCTATCTATCGTGCACCCAAAACATCCAGGTCTTTGAGCTGAGACCACATAGAGTCACAACACTCCCTACATGGCCTGTGAGAGAAAGGCGATGATGGATCATGTCCTAGTTCCTTCTTGCCTCTTAGGCAACGTACTCCAGGCACCAGCACCAGCAGTACCAGATCTGTCTGTTCCCAGCGTATATGAAATTAAAGCACCGATTTGGCTGCAGTGTGTGGAGAGACCAGTCCTGCCGGTATTTCTTAAGCATGGTCTGAAAGCAGACTGAGCACCTCAGAAGCAAGAGACTGAGGATCAACTACCTTTTCACAGCCTGAGATAGGGAGCTCTCAGCGCTGGGGAGAACGGGACATTTTGAACTTGTGCAGAGATGCATCTCATTGGGAGCCTGGAAATTAAGCGGGAAGTGCTGCGGAGTTCAGGATTCTCTCTGAATCTGTAGTATTTGAAAAGCCTCATGGATCACAAATTTTATGTTGAGATTTTGACATTCCCCTTTATGAACCTATATGGTGTATTCAGCTCCTGTAATTTAGTTCGACAGATTCCTCTAATTTACCCTGTGGGAGAAGCCTGACACAGATTGGCTTAGAAAAGCAGAAAGTACATATTTGCACTGTCCTCAGCAATCACGGGGGAGCTGGAGCATAGAGCCGGACCTCCTATCCTGTAAGAGGATATAAACCAATGCCAGATAGACCATCTGAACTTCACGGATAAAGCCAGCAGCTCCGCAGGAGCAAAGGAAGTTGGCAAAATAATCTCTTATACATTAGTAGTTTTGAAAATGCAGTGACATCATAGCTTTTCATGAGTCAGAGAAAATTAACCCATGTGCAAAGGAGCTGAACAATTTGAGATGGATCCCATAATAAATGGGTAAATACCTGCAGGGTGGATACAGCTTTTTCCTCAGCCCACATACAACTTACTAACAGAACGGCATAACTCAAACATTTCAAATATTCAAATATTTCAGATTTCTGGCTAACTAAAGCATTTTTGCACAAATAAATTCTTAAAGAAATAAATGTATCACCTGACCAGCTCTGCTAACAAAGTATGTTTCTGATTTCACAATCCCAGGTGTGCAGCCATTAATGATATCAGATATATTTGTGATCTTTTACTACAATATCCAGGTTTCAGAAATTCAAAACTCCCACACTGTTTGGAACAATCATTTCAGTGCAGCCTATAACATTGGCATGAAATGATCAAAAAAACCCCAAACCCCCCAGAAAAACACACACCAAAAAATGCCAAACATACACACAGATCTATTTCAGGAGCCTAACTTCTAACAACCCATTAGCACAAGATTATCTAAACTTGTGACTACGCTTTACACTTCTAACCAGATTTTGTATATTTTTTAATGGACTCATCATATAGACAGCTCTACGTTGAATATCAGCAGCGCGTGCAACCAGAGAGTAGCGCAGCATCTACAAAGCCAGGATTAGAGATGTCCCCCAACATTACACTGAAGTGCCAGGCAACTACAGCCTAATCCAGCCGCCTAGGGTCCCTGTACATCCAGCGTGACTCATCCCACCTCTGCAGGCACACTGTGCTATCTGTAGAGGGCAATCCATCTCCTCCCAGTACACACATCAGTGCTGGGGGGCGTGAATTATACGCTCAGGTGATGTATATTTCTTTTCATTGAGGAAGCCGACACAAATCACATAAATTAAATGTCTGTAACAGCTTAAGTAAGGTAAAATAAATTCTGTATTATAACAACTTTCTTCTCCTCCTCTCTTCCGCATGCTTAGAAACATCGCACAGGATTTACCACCTTGGAGACATATAAGAGTTATGGAGCATCAATTGGATTAATATGAAATTTTGAATTAGATGTTTGAACACGGCAAAGTTTAGAAGTTTCATGTATGATAACTGGAGTTTTGCCATCCTCTTTTTTGTTACCTGCTCGATGTAATTGATAAGGGAGTTCTTGTTGTCCTCCCAGTAGCCCTTCAGAGTTTCTTCAGGTGGGAATTTTTCACAGCTAAGCTCTACTGTGATTTCAAAGCAGTTGCTGCTGAGGTAATTGAAATCCTGCATTCCTGCAATGCCAGAAAAGAGGGTTAGTGATGCATTTTGCATGGTTTTGAGGTAAACAGAGTAAAGGGGAACATACAAGATGCCGGGGCTGTTAAGAAAAGAATAGCTATAAATACAGTTGGTGCAGTTCTATATAATCAGCTTAGTTCTGAAACCAGAGGCATTAAATCAGAGAAACAAACAAGACAATTAATTCCTCAAAACATTTTCTTCCCAAGGAGAGTTTAGAAAGACTTAACACCTGGCCTGTATACTTCTACCTGAAGTTGTACCTGCCCTGTATGCTCCTACCCGACACGTTTTTGGATAGCTGACATATAAATTACTTTTCTTTCTCTTCAGGAACAGAAAATTATTTCCGATTACAGCTAAAATATTTTCATGTGAAAGTAAAATGTGATCACTTTGTAAACCAAGATGAATGACAATTAATTATAAAGCAAATGAAACATGACAAAGTGCCTTTGGAAAAAAGGTTTATACAGACTGGTCCAAAATGTGGGGTTTTTTTCTCCAAAAATACAGGGTTTCAACTTAGTAACATTTTACAAGAAAAGCATCTGTTTGCTAAGGAATATCTTTTGTCAAGCTTCCTGGCATAGATTCCAAAGTTTTATGATTTTCCACCCCAAAAAATACAAAAGCAAACCTCCTATAAACTTCATTTACACATAAATTTTTCTATGGATAGGGGTATTTTCCACCCACTCAATGCCTCTGCAAAATCAGTAATCAATACATTAAGAGAAACACTCTTATTAATGCAACTTTAATCATAGGAATTTGAAAATATATACAGTAGCATCATCACTAGGAATAAAAACTAGATGGGAAAGATGGACTTTTACACTTCTGAGCCCCTCCACTTACTGCATGGAAATATTGGCTACGTTCTTAAATCAGTCAATCAATAACCAAAGTGGTTTCCAGTTTTGTAACTGGATCAACCAGCTGGAGAGGTACTGTGGCCGTCCCCAGGAGGGTTATAAATATATTCTTTGCAAAAGCTGATGCAGAACTAGCACCTGCCTTCCCAGTCTAGCTAGCTAGCAGCATCAGTGGATTCTCAAAGAGAGGACTGAAAAGAAAAAGTCTACCAAGCATTTTGAGCATCCCCATGGAGTTCACTGAGGAATTTAAAAGCGCTCCAAACACAGCTAATTCATTCAGCCCTATGTTCCCCCATGCAAGCTAAATATGAGACCTAATGCAGTCTCTTTACCAAAGCCTCGGTGTTGTGCACTGGTCCAGAAATGTCCAGAGAGCTGATGTCATATCCGAAAGAGAACACCGAGGGCAGCGAACAGATTGAGTCAGGTGGGATTTTGCCAACGCGTTAGTGTGAATCTATTTTCTGTCAACCAGGCAACGAGACTACTAACTACTGATAGGAACAGGAACTTTTCAGATTCCTAAAAGAACCTTTTTATTTCAAAGCCTTTTTAAAATGGCTGAAAAATGAGGACACAGAAGGCAAAAATGCTCCTGGGAGGGACGGCTCTGACATCCCACCAGGCACAATGCAAGATGGACCATTCAGCAGCACACAGTGAGCGAGCAGCAGAGTCACAAGTAAAATCCTGACAGCAGCGCTGACTGCCAGGCATCTGTTCCAGACACTAGACAATGCTGTTTTCTTGATTTTGCCTTTTTTCTACAAGAAAGAAAGAATCCATGAAGAGGAGAACTGGGAGCTGAAGGGCTTGATGTAATTTTACCATGGTGCCAATTCTGTGGAAGCTTCTCCCTCCCCTCCACATCCCAAACCAAGGTGATACTCAGGGATGCCCTGAGGCATCCCTGACAGAATAAAGACAAGGACAAGGACAGAATAAAGAAACAATATATTTTCCAGTTTTGTGCACAATGTCCATATCCTATAGCTTGTTTCCCAGCTCCTGGCCTGGAGCACATTTTGTATGTGCTGCTCCTGAAAAAATTCAGCTTGCATCACTGAGCTGCAGGTGATGATCTGAATCTCTGGGATGGAGAATGGGGTGAAGATAGCCTAGATCTAAACTGTGGCCTACTACATCTGTAATCTGGAGAGCATCAGGCTGTCTACGTGCAATTTGTACTTTATCTGCCTGTTCAATATGGCGATTAGGTGCAACATCCAAGAAATAGGTACATTTCAAAAGATTTATTCAACACTGCGGCAACTTTGCTGCCACTGGTCAAGCTCTCCAACTGCCCTATTCCTTCTTGTTATGCACATGGCATACATCACAGGCACGCACACCACTGCACTCCCAAAGCTTCTCGTTGTAACAAAGGCTAGCACAAAGCTAACTGTCCCATACTTTAACAGGGACCACTCTCTGAAGATCAGAAAGGCTCAGCAGGCCTCAGATATAACTGAGATTCATCTTCTTCACTGCTGACCACGAGTAGGACATGTCTTTGAAACTGAGCAACACAAACACTCCTCTGTTGTGCTGCTTCATTGTCCTGAAGGACTGCAGTGTCTTTATGTCAGTACTCACATAAACAAGCTTAGAATACAGGACAAAATTAATTTCTTCAGCTTTTATAGAAAGAACTCCAACCTTTACGCAGAAAGTGGAGTGCAGGGTGTGCCCCTGGTGCCCAGGCATCAGAATTACTCGGACGTTGAATTACAAGCTACAGCACTAAGCTAGTTCAGCTTCTACACATATAAAGACAGTAACTTCTAGCAGGACAGGATGAACTTGAGACTTGTGCGTAACAGGGACAACATGTGCCTCCCACACGGGTTGTATAAAATCCTAAAAAACTTTACCTAACATTGCTTCCTAAACTGGTAACATGAAAGGTAATTCAAGTTAGGAACGAATTAATTGAGTGCCAAGGGGGATTTGAGAGTATCTGAAAATAAAAAGACACTTGAACAATAGCCTAATACTGCAGCGATGTAAGCTGCTTTGAAATACTATTTTTGTAATGACATGAATCTGATTAGACTCAGGTGACTCTGTAATGACAGAACAAGCAGAATAGGCACGTGGCTAACTAGTAATTCATTGCTATCTGCTCTTCTCATTTATATTTCCAAATAGATATTCCACACAAAAGGTACATTAAAAAAGCATTATTTATGTTGAAAAGTTATGCACTCAACAGCTAAGGAAATACCAAAACTAAAGCTGTCTGTGCAAATTTAATTTGGCTTTCTTGTGCATAACTGAAATCATTAATTACATACTGATAGGGAGAAGACCAGAGTTAAAAATAGCATGGATTTTATGTACAGGTTTGTTTTTCCCTGCGGTCTGGTGGCTAAAAGGGCCTTTCCTGAATACAGAAGAATGACCTCTTTGCCTCTGCTTAATGGTCTCTGCAAAACCTACAAGGATCAGCTAATTACAGATGACAAATAATACAAAGCGAGTGTAACAGGCATCATGGTCTCAGATTTTGCACAAAGATGCTGTTGGGGCAGCTATTTTCTCTGTGCCCCTGCTCCATAGAAGAAGGTAACTACTAAGCAGGTAACAGTGAGAAAAACCTCACAGCAAAGTGTATTAAGAGACGGAAGCAAGCGTCAATTATTCCTGTACATCATCTGCTCTTTCCACCCCAAAACCTGAATGGAGAATTGCCACCTTGCCTGAGGTGGATGAAGAAAGCCTGAGGTTTGACCAGAGGGAAGGACAGAACGTGAATGCAATGGAGGGTTCATCCTTACTTCCAGTTTGTGACCAGGGCTGCTACCAGACTTTCCTGCCACCAGACGTTCAGCGTTCCTACTGAAAGAACTCAGGTATTCAGAAAAAACACATGCAAAAGCAACCCGTACTCACACGAGAGAGCCACCCATATATTATCCCTGTATACTGAGGAACCAATGAAGCCCACCATGTAGTGCTGTCGTTTACAGAAGGTAGAAGTTCCTGTGGGTGAATGATACGGGCAAAGAAATTGATGAAGCACAACTGGAAGCACCATAATAAGCTCTATAGGGCAACAGCAACTTTAGTAATTTATTAGAAAGAAAAATCAGCCCTTCCTGGGTCAGAGCTCTTCGACTGAATAGGTGCTGTCCAAGGCAGCATCTAGGAGAGCACAGCCTCTCTCACTTAGCTCAGTTGTCCTCCATTCTCTCCTTTTTCCTTCCCTCAGCACTGCTCTGCTAAAGCCATGCACTCCTTTCTACACCAAACGCAGCGCTCCAGTGCCTACTCTCACCTCTTTTCTACCTCGACGCCCAGTCACGTTGTTCCAGTTCTCCTCCTTTCCCTATAAACTTGTGGTAAGGCCTCTTTCATTTTGCCTCCGCTCAACCCAGGGAGATCATCACACAGGGATGCGAGCCTAACGTCTAGATGCCCACAGGACACTGAAATACTCTCACGCCCCCACGCAGGACCCACAACAGCCCACAGCAACCCAAAGGTGCAAAGGCAGAGAAGCACCACCTTAGCTCCAAAGCAGAGCAGATGCCATGGAGACAAGGTCTTTGGAGAGCTCCTCTTGATAAATTCTGAGCTCTGGTAAGGATGTAAAATGAAATACTTTTCCTAAAGCAATACAAATGGCTTTTCAATAGCTTATACCACCGCTAACTGAGTGCGTTATCATATGGATAGCCAAATGTCACTGATAAAACAGATCACTCACACACCACATTTCAGTTTCCAGACAGAGCTTTTTGAACGAAAGCTTCCAAGAAAATTTTCACTTGAACTAAGCAATGTTTAGTTATTTTCCTTAGCACTAGACATGGAAACAACAGAACTGTTTTTGCTGAATTATTTTTGTTTTTTTAAGTCAGCAAGCATTACCGTAGAGGTTTCGTTCAAAAGTCACAGCTTGTCAGCTGATTTCTACACTTGGAAAAAAAACCAAAACCAAAACAGATTCATGCTGTTTGGTCCAAAGTATATTGTTGTCACTTTATTTTTTTATTAGCTGCACCATATTAGGACTATAGATCCTGGTTAGAACTAGCATTCCTGTCTACTAACTCCTGTACAAATACATGAGAAAAAGAAAGGGCTCACTTGGGGAACTTGCAGTCTAACTTCAAATAAGATCTAAAAGGAGGAAATAATTCAAACTTTCCAACAAGTTTTTCCAATGGAAAAATGTGCTTTTGGCATGTGCAGTTTAGTCAGAATCAAAGCATTTCATCAAAACAATGGGAAGATTGTTTTTTATAGCATTTTCCTAAGGAAAAAGAAGCTGAAGTTAACTATGTCCATGTTTTTATAGTTAATACTTAATATTTCATTAAGATAATTTTTGACTGAACTGAAACAAAATTAACTATTAAACCTCTCAATATTTTGTTTATATTGAGGTGGGTTTTTTTCAAATTATGCAAAATCTGTTTTGTCAAGGGTTTTTTAATGGTTTCAATTCAAAGTCTGTGGAAAGCTTCACACAAAGGGAAATTTTTGCTTTTCAGTCATACTCAGAAATGTCAACATTCTACCTGACACCCAGTCCCTGGTACCTGTGGTACCACAGCAGAGGAGGCATGCTGCTCCTGTGAAGATTGGGAATAACAACTTTAAGTCTAAGCAGGTGAGCACTGCTGTGTAGGCTGCGTGAGCACTACCACTCATTGTTCTGCTTCTAATTTCTTCATACGAGCTTAATTATTTTCCTCTTCTAGTACCCCCTTTACTGTAACAGGAGCAGAGTTAGGCCACCACCTAAGCTGTCCTAATGCTTTGAGAGATTCCTGCTTATTCCAAGTAAAAACTTAAAATTCATCCGAAGACTGTAATTGAATATTGAGAGCAAATCAAACAATGAAACTGGTACACACGTTCAAAGTTATCTGGTACAAATCAACAAAGCCAACGCCCAGACAAATCACTCCAACGTAAACTGAGTTTCTAGCTCACAAATGCCCAGCTCAGTTTTCACTCCAAAGTCTTGTCTGAGTTTAGCAGACACAGAAGAGTCAAAACTGTAGCTGTCCTAACACCTCTTTGCCTCAGTTTACAAATAAAATGACATGTCAAAATTCTTAGTAAAAAGGAATGAAATGTCTCATTTCAGGCTACTCTTCTAGACTCCTCCAGGAAAATTAGCGTTGAAGTGCTGATAGTAGCTCTTCGCACAGAAGGCTCCACCAAAGTCTAGGGGATCAGGCACTAATTAAGCCACAAAGCATGGAAACGCAAGTACCTTCACAGCTGAATTTTGCTCCCATGGAAATCAAAGGCCAAACTCCCATTGTCAATAACATTGCAAAATCAGGCCTCTCCACTTCTTTCAAGGTTGGATGCTTTCATTATTGAGGTTAAAATGAACAGTCAGTAGCCTGCTCTCTCTTATCAGGGTTTGCTCGGAGGTTTTTTACTCTTTTTTTTAATAATAAAAAAACCCTCTTAAGGTCTTGTGATAGCGTAGCAATCACTCACCCACTGTAGAACTAGTAAATTTGCAAACCTTGAGTGGAGAAACACTGTATAAAAATCAATAAAAGAAGGATATTTTAATAGGCATCATGGTGAGCTTTATGGGATTGTGTAGATGTACTGTGGTGAGTGGTCTTTCTCTGATTTAGCCTTAACCACACCAAAAGTTGTGAACAATCTGGTGGTAATCCAGTCTGTAATTAAACCAGTGAAAACTCAAGCTTAAAACAACCGCCAGTGACACTGAAACCCCACGCAGTAGGGCTCACCTCCTGGGACGCTGTACCATGCACCGCCATTAGTTGTTCCATCCACAAAGCTGCTGTCATCGTCATTTTTACGACACGGTGGTCTGTTTGGATCAGACATAGCAGGATTAAAAGAAGAATAACTGCGAGCCAGGCTTTGAAAAATAGCATCATCGGGGCAGGAGCTGTATTCGTGAGCACTGCCTAGGGAGGAAAAAAGAGTCCAGGGACAAGGATTATTAAAAGGGCAGTCATACCAACTGGGCTTACAGCCTAGATTACCAGCACTGCACAATAGGACTGTGCCTGGAAATTCTCTGTACATGGGTAAGTGTTCTACAGCATCACAAACTAATAAAGCATGACCTTAATAATATTAACATTTCCCCAGTACTTCATCAATGGGGCAACCTGGTACAGGCAATTACTAAGGTGACTATTCATATCAGTCCTAATATTTATGAAAATATTCTTTTCAAAGTGCACCACGAAATCTAAGCTATTCTAGGCTTTAGATATTTTCTCAGTACACACAACACAGAAAAGGGTCTCTCCCTAAAGAGTTTTATAGTCTGATTTTAAAAGGATTGGCAATTAAACTGCGAGAAAGTAGACTGCAGGAAGAAAATCACAAACAATACCATCATCTCCTGACCATTTCAGTCATCTGCACATCCCCTAGTGGCAGAAAAAGCAAACTAATACTGCTGTGTGCTAAATGATAACATCTCTGCCGCAATGTGGTCCTTTTTATATGGGACCAATACTGAGAAAGTGGAAACAATGATGGTTGTTTCTATTAGCACACCAGCGCTTTCAGAAATTCACTTTTTAAAGGTGCAAGTAGAGAAACTTCAGATCATACAGGCAGCCAAGACACATCTCTCTCACCTCAGTTAACAGGGTACAAACGGCCCCAGCTAATTTAAGTGCTAAGTTGCTGTGATTAAACTATCTAAGGGACCACGATTCCCTCAGGCATTACATCATTTTTGTGATGAAACTCTACTGAAGCAAACTATCATCTTCAAAACTAGAAAACACGGTCATACAGTGACTAGCTTTAAACATGCGATTAATATGCTAAAATAAGTCACTACAATGCAATGACATGATGTTTACAAAGCAGACCTTAGGCAGCAGTGAAATAAGCATGGAACGTAATTTCTGTCTCCTACTATTTCATGTTAACTTCTATTACATACCACTCCGAGTCTCATCATAAGGATAGTTTGCAACGAGGTCTCCTCCGTGAAGATTGGCAGAGAGCACAAAGGGAATATCCATAATCCAGTGAATGACACCTTTTGTTTCAGGAGCAAGCTACAACAAAATAGAATTACCAGCAGTTACAAATTGATAATTCAATGTAGTGACATATTCAATTATATACAGAGGGCTTAATTATTTTCACATATACTGTGCAAGACATTGAAATGAACTGCAATTTTATTTTGGCTTCAGAGAGAACTGAATCAGTCCTCTATATCAGATTCATAATTATAAATTAAGTAGATTAATATAAGTCTAAAACTGGTGTAAATTAATTCAGAATAAGACCCCAAATAAAGCAATCTCAATCTTCTACTTCTTCCCATTACAGCTAAAATAAAGCCTACCCAATTTTAAACCAAGGAAAACAAGCTAATTCAAAATAAATGTTGGTAAGCTTTTCTCTGCACAGAAAGTAAAATTACTTCATTTAATAATTTGAATTTGAAGACAAAATATGGCTATTAAGGCCACAATCCTATGGGTCTGCAGGCACAACACTGTATTTTCTAGAACGTCCTCTGAGGGTAAACATAAGAAGATAAAAAAATCCCTCCAGATATACGCCTGTATATTTAAGGCTTAAGCTTAACAAAAATGCATGTGTTATATGTGAGAATAGCTATCTAGCCAGCAATGCAATTAAGTACAATACACAAGTGAATTTCTGGCAGTGGTAAAAAGGCAGAATATCTGCAAGAATAGCTTCAAACCAAGGGAGAAGGCTACACAATCTTTGGTTTTAAAAATAAAACATGTTTTGAGTGAGGAATTGTCTAAGGATTAAGCAATATGGATCAAAAGGGTTTACTACAGCAAGGCATTTTGAGAAACACTTCAAGAAGCATCAGACGGATAAATTTAACAAAATGAACAAAATATTTAGAAGAACGTGAATCGTAAAGACCATACACGCATCTCTTGGATGTTGCAACAAGCCTGCTTGCATAAAAGGGAACAGATGGACATGTAAGTGATCTGATATTCATCCCTACTTACCTTAGGATTCTGGTCCACAGCTTTTTTCATGTTTTTCAGCAGATGGTTGTTTGGGCCACCTTCTTTCTCATTAACATAGACTATTCTATCAAGATCAGGGAAATTTCGGTTTAGATCTATCCCTTGGGCATTACTTCGACCAACAAACCAGTCTTTAAGTTCACCGGGCTGAATGAGGAAAGGGAACAGAAAGAGAAGGGAGATGAATAGATTCAGGAGATTACATGTAAAAGTTTATATGGGTATATTTAGCCACGCAGATTCAAATCATGGGTTTACTTCTCATGGCCTCGAGAATAAGAAGGGATCGTGTGGGAATAAAAACTTCTGAAGCACCAAAAGCTGAGTCACCCCTACCTCTTCCTAGAGCTCTGTGGGAACAAAACCAACCTCTGTTTCACTGAGGGTCTCCGAGGACAGGATCATTCTCATAGTGGCAGATCTGGACTAAGGATGGGCAAAATTACCAACAGAATCAGATTTTCCAGTGCCTGCTGAGTCTTCCCCTGGGACACAGCTTTTCACCGTTGCCCATGCTCATGAATTACAGACCTCGTTTTAGTGAGCCTCGGAGCAGCTGTAGATTTATCAGCCAGCCACAGGGAACATTTGCACTTGTTTCAAAGTTCCTCTAAATAGCTTCAAGGTAAAGAAGGACCTTAACTTTTATTTCCCTAAGATTTTTATGGTGTCTGTCAGCTTTGTTCACTGCAATGGTGACACTGAATAAAGGTGCTGTGAGAATTTTTGCAAAAATCTTTTCTTTAAAGTGATTCCCTAAAATGGGTTTTGGTTTGCATTAAGGAAATGCCTTCAGAGCACATAGTTTTCCCTAGCTTGTCTCTGTAAGCTTTCAGTACTCTGTAAAGTAGGTTTAGTTTGATTACTGGTTTTAATCTTGGGGTATATGGAATCTACTGTCACACATTCCGTACAGGATCAAGTTATTTCTAAATTAGAATAACAGCAGCACTAAAGCAAGCCAACTTGTAAGGCAACCATGTAAAAGCAAGTGTACTTTGACTAAGGAGCAAAAGTTTCAAATAATATTCTTACAGAATCTCTACAGGGAGAGATTTCAAAGAAGTAAAACACTGCACCAATTTGAGGACAGCTTCTGCTTCATTGCCACGAGAGGGAGACATACGACCGAATATGGTTTAAGAGCGTTCTATGGTTTGGGGTTTTTTTAAAAGACTTCATGAGAATCAGTTTAATAAAGATCTTAACAAGGTTTGACCTACTTAATCACCAAAAAAAATAGTCACATTAAAAGATTCAGCATTTCCATAATAATTTAAAAAATAAATACAACTTGTAAAACAAGAAAATTCTCATTTTTGTTTAGAACATAATACATACCAGAAGGTGTATATAGCAGGGTCCTATTTGGCCTCTATTTGCTAATTATGCATTAACACATTACATGTTTCTTGACTGAGTCGCCATCCTAAAATACATACTAAATTTTCTCGACTAATAGCTTAATTAAAGTACCTCACGCCTGAGATTTAGAATCAGTTATTCATATTAAAAAGATGGCTCACAAAATTTGCTTGTTTTGGGATCAAGCTCTGGTGAATGTGACTAATTCATGTAAGTGCATTTACATGAGAATATTCTTAAAGGAAACATCAGCTTTCCCTTTTCTACCACTTTTGAAACATCATGTATTACTAGAAGTTACTTGTTTAGGAAGCAGTTCAGTCAGTGAACTTAGATGAAAGACAATGCATGAAACATAAACATAATTAATTTTAAAATATAGTAAACTCACTTACAAGAGAGATGGCTATTTGTTGAAAACCAAAGCATAAAGTCCTCCTTGTTAAAGAGAACAAGCCTACTGTACTATTAGAAAATACTTCAGTTTTGCTGCCCCAGTCAACAATCACCACCAAGAGTTCATGTATCTGTAAAACTGCTAGTCCAAGTGTCATTAAGATCCTAAGGTTGATATAGACATTGATAACTATTCTTATATACACAGCCTTACAAACCTGGGATGCTGCCTTCTCAAAGCCATCCGGGTTCAAAGATGGCATGATATGGATACGCGTGCTATGGATCAAGTTGATAATAGTTTCATTTCCTTTCTGGTATTCATTACACAAGTACTGAGCCAAGAAGATGAGCAACTCCCTTCCGACAGCTTCGTTCCCGTGCATATTCCCAACATACTTAAATTCCGGTTCTCCTGCAAGAAAAAGGAAGAGCATGTCTTGGAACAACACATACAAATCACCCATGGACTAGACCACACAGCATACCTGAGACGCAGGTATCACTATCACTACAACCAGTCGCCATATCCCCAGGAAGCTACAAGCCTCCTTCAGAAAAGTGGATTTAAGTTTTTTTCTAAACTCTCGCTAAACAAATAGTAATTTATATTCAACTGTTTGCCAAAGGCAGAGAAAGAATACCAGAGGACAATACATTATGCCAAAATAAATGCTAAGCATGGCCATTAACATTACTACTGTTGAGATCTAATGCAATTGATGCCTCAATACTACGAAAGTGTGTCTTGATTAGGTAGTTTTTACATATATAAATTGACACTAACAGAGCTTCTTATCTTTAACGTTCTCTCAAAGATTAGATTAAGCTTATCACACCACACATGCGTTAAACTGCAATTCTTTTACCAAAGCATTGCCAGTGAACAGCTGTTGATCCTAGGGATCTGAAAAATCTTATTCAGCAGTTGCTTTGGATATTCAACTCAGACTTTATGAAGCAAGTGCAATAACCTAACTCATAAAATGAATCATTCCCATTTAACATTCCAATAAACAGTCCAGTATTAAATATATACATAAACTTTCCACATATATAAATGAATACCTATATGGAGTGATTATGCATATATTTAATGTTGATGTAATGTATATTGTATTTTCATATATAAAATTGAATGCATGATATGTATTCTATATAAATTCATATATATATATATTGAATATATAAATAAGCAGTCCAATATTCCCAATTGCTCATTAGTCACATTCTCATGACCCTAGACATGAAAACCACACAAGATAGGTCTTACAGAGCTGTGAAGGCTATACCTTTTAAAAGACTACATTTTGAGCCCTAATTCCAGAGAGGTTTTAGTATAATGTAAATACCTGAATGAGATTAAAAGGATTGTCCTGGAACTAAAATGAAGAATATGCCGTTTTCTGAGTGGAAGCCCTTTTTCTTTATTTATTTTCTTTCCTTTTTAAATACAGTTCTGCTGCTGTAACAGCTTTAATCAAACATTCTTCTGATTATATGCTCGGAATAGTCTTTGAAAACACTTTGCAATAGCCTTTAGCACTATCACAGGGGCAAATTCAAGCCAGGAAGAGCGTTACACAAACAAGACCTAAATAATTGCTAATCAAGCACACAGCCGTATCTATTTACGACTCTTCAGTCTGCGCTTGTTAACCTTAATCCAGTGATAAGATGCTAGCAGACAGAGGGCTATTAATACCGTGACTTCTTTCCTTTCAGCTAAGATGTTTCTGTACGTATGGATTCATCCCTGATTTTTTTTGTCAGATAGGTTAAAAAGTATTCTAGTTTCAGTGAAATAGCTTCATTTTATCTGATATACACAATGCCATTACTGTGACTAAAACCCTCCATTTCCTCTTCTGGCATTGAGCTCCTATTTACTGTTTTTTTCTTATCTGTTAATACCAGGGAATGCAAGAGGTCTAATTATCCAGACCATGCAATCAACCCAATGCCATTAAAACAGATGGCTACTATTTGATAAAACACGCAGCACTGCACATCACATAGTCTCATAATTAGAATACTCATGCATATGTATACTGGCATGCTACTTATGAGAAAAGTGCTTCACAAGCTAACAGGCAAATTTGTTACTCCAGTAAATACGAACACAGTTGCATTTTGCATTTGTGGTTTTCCCTAGGACATCACTAAGGAAGCCTGAAGGAGAAATCATTTCTCCTGATTCCCAGCCCTGTGCATTAATGCCCTGCCTTTCTCTCCCACTTGAATTTTACAGGCCTGGCTCAAATGAAGAAATAGAAACATATGTTTCCCATACGGTACTGCTTGCCCCCTTCCCCAAAGAATCATTAACAGTGTTTAGAAGGGTTCGTGAAAACAGGCACAGGGTCTATAGTGAACCAACGGTACAGCCTCATCTACAGCATATTTTCAGTGGTAATGACCCATCTCAAATGAGCATTAAAAGCTAAAAGGAGTTCAGGAAGAGGTAAAGAGAGTCATTGGAAATACGGAAAGTCTTTCCTATGAAAAGTAATTGAAGAAATCAGGCCCATTTTCCTTAGGAAGAATAATAAGGGACAGTCAAATATACCATTCATTGTGGCACAGAGGAACTGGTCTGCAAAGCAGCACTTCCCTACACCACAAAACAAGAGACGGTGATTTTCAGTGAAAGGAAACAATGACCATTTTTAGACTGACAAAGAAAAAAAATAACATTACTTATAACACAAAGTGTGAAACCAGTATTCAAAGAATCCCATCGGCAGTGAGGTGTCAGCAGAACTCCAAGTTTTGCTAACAAACCAAGAGTTAAGAAGTTAATCCAGAAGTGAATGCAAAAGAACGAAAAGGGAAAGATAACAGAGAGCTGAATAACAGCCCTGCTTCAAAACTTAACTTCGCGTTCATATTTTAGCTCCCCTGGGCATTTTCTTATACCTTTCACTGAAGCAAAGGAAACTGTCTCCTATCGATGCTCTGGCTGCAGAGAACAAGGCTGCGCGGTCCACACAGGTGGGAACTGTTCTCTGCCAGCTCCCCAGCGCTGCCTGTTTGCTTACCCCTGGGCACAGCAACCAAAGAAATACCGGGTTTCTGCTCAGTATCAGAAGATATTGAGTTTCACACTGTATCCGACAATTTTAGGAAAACTCTTCACCATTTCAACAATGTAATTTACATCTAAAAGAACAACAGAAAAAATGTGTCTTTCTCCAAAATGTGTCTTTCTCTAAACTTTGCAGCTGCTCCAAGGGAAACAAACTCGATTTTTACTGTTAATTTCAGGGGAAACAAACTAATGTTACAAGCTGGGTGTGTGGGAATTAGCAGTTCGGTCTTAAGTTGTCCATGCCTATCAGAGGCAAAGTCAGGGAGTCCATTCTGGAAAAAGGGACAGTGCTGCTAAAGTCATGAGTTATCATCACAGTGCCCAAAAAGCCGCGGGAGCTTCCACAGGCTATCTGCTGATACGAATTCGCAGTTAATTAAGCCCTTAATTTGCATTTGCATTTCTGCCTTTCATGTTAGAGTAAAAATTGCAGGTCAGTGTGTACCTTCTGGAAATCCTTTTTGGAGTCGCTTTTACTTAAATCCTTTCCTAATCATCTTTTTCTCTAAGACCACGAAGTCCAGGCTGGAGGGCAGACTGCGAGCTGAGGCCACGGCTCTGTTGGCTGAGCTAAGCAAACCCAGCTGCCCGCGTTTTAGTGAACAACTTTGTGATGCAGCCAGCAACCCAGGCGCGCTACAGCTCCCAAGGGAACCACCTCCTTCTCCTCCACACGGTGGGCTGACACAGACACCTCAAACGCCAAGGATGCCAGCTGTCCAGTCCTTAAGCCAGCACCCTTCGCTTTACGGGTTCCCTGGCCTGTTCACTGAATATCTCCTGCCACACCACCTCTAAAAGCTTCAGGCTTCTGTGGAACAGCCCTTGGTCACCTGTTGCTAGCACGCTACTTAGCTAGAGGAAGAGCTGCTCTTCCCATTAATCCTTCATGAGCCATTTAACGCATACCTTAATCACTCTTCATAGGATTCTGTAATTGTAATTGCCTCGCAGAATGTTAGGGTTGGGTTTTTTTTATGAAAAGACTCAGTAAATCTCAATTTGATGACGAACTTTTAAACAGTTTCTCCAAACCAGTAGACACACTCCGGTTCCACTGCAGAGAACTGGAGGTAGCTTTAAGGGAGAAGCAGCATGAAGAAATATAACTATTTTTCTCATTTATTTGACGCCCCCCCCAAAAAAAGTAGAATTGTTTTAATGGATTCCCATGGTCGAAGATACGACAAACACAAAGGAGTATTTCCATTGTTTGAATATTTAAAATTCTTATTTAATTTTATTCATTTTCTGACAATATCTTTTCAAACTGTAATCTCTCATTCACAATAGAAAAAGTATGTCTTGTGTGACAACGTGAGCATGACATTTGTAGATGCTTACATGTAATTTCAGCCCAGATACAGAGGTTTGTGACAACAAATGAATGGGTGTATGCTAACATCTTTCAGGGCAAGTCATAAGAAATTAAATGCAGCAATCAAGTTTATAAATATCTCAGTATCTCTGGCGAAACCTCAGCCATCACATCATTATGGCTTTTAGAAGGCTTTTACATCCCTCTTAGATTGACTGCATGGTACATTACAACCTGATAAACGATTGAGGAAAAAGTATCTTAAAATGTCGTGCCTTTCTGGTGCCTGACAAACATTGTGAAATGTCACCATTCGCTTCTGCGGTTACTGTCAGCTAAGGTCTTCTGCTGTTTCCTAGGAACAGCATGTACATCATTAATATTAGACAGGTCGTCCAATTAAAGATGACTAACCACTGCCATTTTCAGGTCAGGCTGTATTTGTACAGTAAAGACAGTAATTTTCTAAAACATAGGGACAAAAAGTTTAGCACCTACTAATTACATATAGTATGAGTCAAGGTAATGTCATGCCACTAGTCATGGTCTAACGTCAAGCAGTTAACTTTAAAATGTACAGTAGTTCACTCATGGAAGTGCAAGCCATATGGAAGAAAAAAAATTAACGACCGGGAAGTTTAAGTGCTTAATGAAATGTTTTGCAAATGAGCCTCAAATACCCTTAAAAACTAGAGTCCTTCTGCTTTCCTGTATTTCTTATGGAAAAGCCAGCAACGTTCCTGAAATAACAGACTTAGTGTTTTTGATTACTTACAGTGGTTTGTCATTTTCAATACGGCAACCAGTAAACTTTTCTTGTAGATAAATGGCATGGAAAATATCAGAACCCCTGCTGGCAAAAAAAATCATTCACTGAATGTGATTGAAGACTTGCTTACACTCCACATTCTTGTTAGTAGTTCAAAGAGACAGAAATTCTCTGGAGATGAACTACACGGAAAACCAAGGATTATAAAATGGGCTTCTCCTTTGAATATGAAAAAAGTAAGAGAGGGAAAGAAGAAAATAAATGAGGAGGTGAGATTGGAAAGTGAAACAATAAGAAATTTCAGATATCTAACAACCTGTAAACTATATGTCTGCAACCCGCCTCAACAGCATTTCAACAGAAATGTTGATCTCCGCAACTTGTATGAAAATGGCACTGAAAGATAGAACTGCAATGTAGTATTAGTTTCCAAATCATTGTATAGGCCTTGTATAATTTTAGGTTGACATTTACTAAGATGTAGCGCTGGTCTAACCTTGCTGAAAGAGAAACTACTGGAAGTTTCACCGGTGGCTTACACGAAAGCAAAAATGGGTCAACACAGAGGCCTCTGAAAAATCCAATCTTTCACTTTCTTACCACTAACCCCTAGAAAATACACTGAGAAGAAAACAAGAGGAAAAGAAAACCAAGGACCTTTTGGCAAGATGCTGCTTTAAACAAATGCATGCATTTTTTAACAGCTATGATTGAAGACTGGTCTCAAGCTCTTTTGGGAAATTTCTTAATTATTTGAACACTACCACTTAAAATTAAAGTTAACAACAAAGTCTGTACAGCACATTAAACCCGGAGTGAAAGCACACAAGAGCAGCTATGTTTCTGCTGGCCTCGACATGTACAAATTAAGATGCGATCTCCATTCTACTGAGTATAAAGTCTGTCAGCTGGGCTTCAAAATAGGAACTTATATGTCTTTGCGCTGGAAATTAAATTCTCCAGACAGATTACCTCATGCTCAAGGCAGTTATTTCCACCAAAAATGTTCTGCGTGACTCGATGCTTTCTTCAGGTTTCCAACAGCCCACTCTCACCCCTGCAGCTACAGAACTTGGCACAGCCACCCACGAGAAGTGGGCAAAGCATCTGCTCAGCTCCTCCACTCCCCACCTACAGCACTTTGCTGGCACATCCCTATGCCCATCTTTCCACAACACCCTGCGCTTACACTGAAGTGTTGCACAGTGTAGCACGGAATTCGGTATTTCAAATATTTGCTTTACCAGCGAGTGGAACAGTTTCTGCCTACTCACTTTGTGGTACAACGCACGAACTGATGGTGCTATCTAACAGAATTGATGATGATTCTTTAAATCATAACAAATCATTTGTAAAGCAAAACAAATTTACTTATTTAATCAAAACCCTTAACTTAGTATCACTGAAATGTGATATGCACAAAACCTTGATTTTGTCTAAATGTGTTGAAAAGTGCTCTCTGAAGTTCAAAGCAGATTTAAAATTCATCAGAATTTTAGAGGTAACAAATAACCATCTCTACATACAACTGGATTAACCAGATTAGTTATTACATTGCATTGTATTTTTCACGCTCCAGGAAAACTGAATAGGACTTTGCATTTACAGAATTCATTACATCCTTACAGCAGCTAAGTATCGTTAGCTCAGCATTGAAGAGGTTCCTCAGAAACCAAACATGAAATGAACTGTCCTGAACCACCCTTACCAGTCTGTGGCAGCGTACAAGACATGTACAGTTCTTTCACCTCCCAGTTTTTACTCTCACTGCTAGGAAAAAACCTGGACCGAAACATACCCCTGGGATTCTTTGTGAAGGACACTGGCAGTACAGAGATGACACGAGTAACTCTCTATATGTCCGCTGTGATGCTGGGTGTGGGATAAAACTGATTCAATTCATCTTTTCCACTGTTCTCAGTAAGGGGGGAGGGGGGAGCTTTTCCGTTTATAACTATGTGTGACCAAGTGAATTTTCATTTCAAAGACACTCACTGTATGCCTCCAGTTTTGGTTGGCACATAGAGCAAAGATACTTTTTTAATGCATCCTCAAAACAGACCTTCAGATGGAGAGAAAGTTGATACATAATTTAGACGTGTATTTATGATGGGTCCTCATCAAGTTCACTTAACGAGCCTTCTCTCTTCAAAAAACTCTAGAATCGGCTTTTTCACTTCAACTACAAAAATACCTGCCAGCCATCACAGCACTTCAAAAGGACTGAGCTCGTCTATCTCATTCCTTTTGCCTGTAACATATATATGAGAAATTTCAAAACAAAACTAGTTCAAATGCATGCTACCAGCAGAAGACACATTTGGACTCTGCTTTTCCTTATCCTGCTTTCACAAAGAGAAGAAATAAAAGTCGGAAATAACCCATTTATATCCAGATCCCAGACTCTAAAGTCAAAAAGGCAGGCAGAGATGCTGGACAAATAAGGTGAAGAAACAAAAGTGAGCTCTCCCTTTTTACTGGAAATAAACAAACAAAAAGTCTATGAAAAGACATAAATAATTCTTTCCCAGTAAGTTACATAGGCCAAGTTCAACATTGCCATGTGGCTTCCCTCTGCCAAATGGGTGGCCAAAAGCACGAAAGCGCAGGCACGAGCGTGCTCGTAGGCGATTTCCAGGCTGGAATTGACGGGTGCTGTGATTTCCCCCCAGCAGTGCCCAGAGCAGAAAGCAGATCTGAAGAGCGCTGAGGGAGTAAAGTCAGGCCAGGGTTCCCCCTCTGTACCATCACGCCCCAGTACTTGCTGCGAGGCTGAGGTTCAGGAGGAAAGCAGGCTTGAGCAGCTTTCAGGGCTGTGCTACCTTGGGCCCCGGGTTGCACCAGCACGTGCAAGGGAAGCGCACTCACAGAACCCACCTTCACCTACCAAAACTCTTTTCATTTTTCTCTCCATGCAGGAGAGCTATTTATGACTGAAAGGGATTACAATTCCCATCACAAGGACATTCTGGGTCCTTGGGAAATATATTTTCTGTGCTTAAGGATCTAGGAATAACTAGCGGTAAGCCCCCAGACTTCCTCCTTTGATTTCCAGGAGGCTTTCTGAGGCATGGTAATGGCACCTGTTACTCCACATACTGGACGCTCCTTCTTTGTTGGAACATTATTTTATTCCACTGCTGTTTTGTCACGATCTGACACTGTGAAAAAAGCCTGTGGGCTGCAGATCTGTGATTCAGAGAGATGATGCTAAAGTGCATTGGTCATTGCTAACAGATGGAGAGGGATAAAATCTCCCCATAAACGTACATCTGTAACAAGTCCCTCGTGTTGACAACCTGTTACAGAACAAGAGTGGCTTTTGTGCTGGCATATTTATTTAGCTCCCCTTGTTTAGATGAGCCCTAATATTTACTGATCTGAGCTTCTGTGATTATTGGCCATGCAATTTAGCAAAAGAGTTATAAAGTGTCCTTTTAAAATAAATTACAGTAAGAAAGACATAGGCAAACTGTGAACACTAATTACGCTGTTACCTTGCTCCTTTGTGGAAAAAAAAACACATGAAAGATTGACTTGTGATGACTAACAGAGGAGACCATTTACGTCAGAACATAAATGACCTGATTTATGTCAATATCCTCAGAAACCAACAAATACCCAGGTAGCTTCTTTTAGTCCTGATACTATTTTAACATCACCCTTTTGGTATAAAGAGTTTTAAAAATCAGAATTCCATCATTTTAGAAGTTTTAGAAGTTAGGGTTTGGGGTTTTTTTATTTGCCAGAAAAACCGCAGCTGCACTGTAGGCTTAAAAATCTGGTAAACCGTGTGAAACCTTGATTAAAAAGTGGCTTATTGAGATCTGTTCTTCTGCTGCACTTCACCTCCAGCCTGATTTTAGCAGCTAATATTCTCTCAAGTTTCTGCATTTAAGGTATGAATGCTATGTGATAACCAGCAGTAAATCCTGATTGTACTTGTTCTTGAGATAGCAACGGTTAAATCAGGTCAGTAGGAAGCAGAAGAAAAAAAAGGTTAAGCGGTCGAGAGTGATCAAGATTGGTAGTCCACCACTACATCTCCAAACATGGCAACACTGGGCTTCAGAATTTTTCAATGGTTCCTAAAATTTTATTTTAAAAATTGTATTGTACATCTTAATGAATTATTTATAGCAAGTTTAGGTAGAAATGCAGGCCTGGACACTTGGAGGGGGTCTATCTCTTCACACTCACATATGTTTGAAATATGGATACCCATTAGAAAATGCCCCCCATATCATCTTAAACCTTAAAAGACAAAAAAAAAGAAAAAAAAAAGGTGATGATTCCTAGCAAGACAGTATAAGGAGAGGAAGCTAAACTGGCGCAGGGGCTAATAAAATCAAACGGTGCGTAAGAGGAAGAAGTGAATCATGTAACAGCTTGTTGACTCAAGAATAATGATGGAGATGACTGAACCAGACAAATCCTTTATCTTGGTAGCAGATGGGAGTGGATCCAGAGGACTTTCAAGAGATATTTTGCCTTCAGATGAAGGATCTTCAAACAAAAATTCCCATATGGATACTGACCCCGACACTGCAAGCCACAGCACAGCTGTATAGCTGTGAGACACAGAACAGCCTTCATAACACAGAAACAAATGTTTCACAAAAAATCTGTACCGGCTTCTAGGTCTGCCCAGGGACATACATCCTTGTGTCCTAAAAACAGATTTTTTCCTCATATAGGGAACAAACATAAAAGCTTGGTATCTTCTCAGCTTTCCTCAGAGCTTCTACTGGGTTTTCCCTCCAAAGAGTAATAAGACAGTTCTGCGTTCAGAGAAAGGAGAGAGGGTACCTGGTGTCCATGTGGTCTACAGTCAAGGACAACAGAAATTGCAATCCCGTCCTTGAACAGTATCTGTAATTGCAGAAAGCGAACCGACAGCTGAGCAACGAGGTATTTTATAATGAGCCTCAATGTACCGCAATAGAGCGCTGTGCCATTTGATATAAAATGAACTTACCGATGGCTTATTCTCAGTGCAAGCAAAAAGGTTAGTTCAAAGTAACATGGCATGTTCCTCACAAAAGGGCGAATAAGTCATTTCCTACAATTATACTCGCTATGCCTCCAATATGCCAAGCACGTTAAAGTGCAATGACCAGCAGGATCAGAAACTGAGTAGCTCTTCCTAGCACTAACTATTTTTTTCTTTGAGCAATACAAAAAGCTACAGCAAATCCACCTTTTGCGGTCCCTTTCATCTCACTTAAAACTTTCTCTTTTATGCTACTAGCAGTACATCAGACAAGCTCTTTCCTGCCAATGCAGGAGGAAACATCATGTTAGTGAAAATGTACACATTATCTAAGGGCAAATTCCTTCACTAATAGGAGTCCAAAGAGCTTTTGTTACTGGTATCAGTGGTATCTGGCATCAGTTTGAGTGTATGCACCACACTTCCTGTGTAGCTATTTGTATTTTTTAATAAGTGAAATAAAACAGTAGGAACTGAAATATTTTGTCATACTTTTGTAATTCAGACCAATAGTGAAGCAGTGAAAGTGAGAGGCAAACTGTGCACTACCTTCCAGATTTATTGCGTTTTATTTCAATTTTATGCAGATGTAGAAGGCTGGAGAGGTATAATGAAAAAGTATAATAAAGTATGGCACTTTTTTAAAAGCTGATTTCATGCATTTTATACCTTTATTTATTAAAAAATATTCTGATATTGTTGCAATTACTTTTCTCGTTCATGCTGTCATTCTTCATGGCTAGAGACCCCATGAATTAACTAACTAGCCAGCCCACAGAGGAGGGCATAATACAGCCAAAAGGCACCTCCTGAGAAGCCCTACAGCAGTATTTTCACTTTGAAGTTTCAGGCATTTGGTGTTTTTTGAGAAGAAAAAACCTCTCTAATGAAAAGAAAAGGAAGGCTGGGGAATACTGATTCCAATCAAATAGGAAGAACATGCGGCGTCTGATCCAACACGCTCTTCATTCAAGGACAGTAAATCCAACAAACAGGGGAGCAGTACTGGGTAGTGTGGATGCAAAATCTTTTTCTGACTCTGTATACATGCACTACCCTACTATTGTGTGTGTATGTGGGCATATATATCGTACAGACACACACGAACGTCCCTCGCTGAGGGACTCAGGCACCAAATTTTTTCATGTTTCTGCTCGCTAACATCTTCTTAGATCTAGAGCACACTTCTAATTTTAACTCAAGGAATTGCATTTGCAGATATTCAAAATCACGTGAAATGACAGATTTGGCACGGTTCACAAACAAAATCAAAACCACATGACTCCAAGGGAGAAAGAAACTGAACCCTTTAGGAAGTCACCCAGTATTCCCTGTCTTTAATAACCCTCTTACACCTTATGAATCAGTAGTTCATTCTTATTTAATCAAACAATCTGAAAGAAAAGCCTTTTTCATCAAGTTGTTATATTTTTGCATTAAAAGACAAACTTAAAGCTGCTTGCATTGTTCCATAAAATATTAGCTATCCAGTCTTGCCATATTTTCTACTTCATTTTTATAAGCATTTTACTTAACTTTCTCTTTCATCCCGGCTTTAACTTTTATGATCACAGCACGATGACTGCCAAAAGCATGTTTCAGTATATTTTTTCCAGCTGTCTGCTAAGCCATAAAGAAAAAAAAAATAGTTACAAAATGTAAAATAATCTAAAAAATTGTGTTCAGATTGTGGGAACAGAGAAACGGGAAGGCAAAGGGACTGAAGATTACCACATTGTCCATTAAAGACCGCACGTAGTGAAAGGCAACAAATTTGGGAAAGAGCAGCCAGCACATAAAACTCACCAAGACATGCTACTAACCCAGCAGGTAGGAACAATACTGTCTACCAAAACCATCCGAGTGATATTTGAGCTGATATGGCTCTTCTAACCATAAAAATTTCTATATTTATACAATAAAGACTTTTCCCCTTTTAACTTCACTAGTAGCAAAAACTACCATTAAATTACACTGAGAGTTCAGTTTTATCATCTTTTCCCTTTATTTCGGACCTCAACCAGGGAACCACATTAAACGTATGCTTACCTTCAGCATATTAGCATCAGATGGGTTAGTCTAGAACATAAAGTCAACCTCACGCTCTAAACTTTGCCAGAATAAGGCATTATGGTCTCATGCAAAAGCAACAACACTGAGAAGAGATTTTCCACTGACTCCTGTAAATTCTGGATCAAGTCTTTATTTCTGAAAAATTTCTTTCTGGATGCAATTTTTCCATATTTGGTTTCTGCCCACATTTAAATATTTTTATTTTTTTTTAAGCAAAAGCTTTTCACCTATTTATAAATTATCTGGGGGTAAAACCATATAGGCCCTATTAAGACAACCTTTTTTAGCAAAGATACTTTCTTTGCACTGTGTAACCCAGAAAACAAATTAATTTTTCGTGTTAAAATTCTCCAGGTGGCTTGTTTCCACTGAGGCCTTCTCTTCAAACCAGGTAGGAACCAGCAGATTTATAAAAGCTTGAAAACTCCATCTTGCAGTAGGCAATATGAAATTTAGAATCGTGACACTATTTCAAAAGCTACTAAAAAAGGTACATATAAAGTACCAGTGGTAGGCTCATGGTTGTAGTGGGGTGTTGATGCTTAACTGTCTGCTCTGCAGACTCGTATCCGGTAACCAAATGTAGAAAAGCACACTGAGGTTAGTACAACATTAACCCTTTCTCTTATTTTGCTTAAAAGTGGAGACAGAAAGTAAAATTACATTTATATTATGCTACTGCTATGCTAACACAACTATGTCAAACTCCTCAGTGTTAGAGAATGACACTATTTTACAGAGGGAAAACAAAGCAGCCGTTAGCAATAAGGCTATGCTGGGAACAAATGTGTGCTAGGCTCTCAGGGTAATCTTTATTTCCCCCGCTGGACATGGTAATCTACTACTGTAACCCCATGAAAGCAACAAACTCAAAACTGAGGTTTGTTCATAAAATATTTCACTTTGGGAACAATGCTGTTATCACATCTCATGCTACTCAGAAGGCCCCATCAGATCCAAATAATCTACTCAACATGTCAAAGGAAGCAGGATATGAGGGCAAACCTAAGTCTTTTATGGCAAGAATTAAAAAAAACAACCCAAAAACACAAGAGAGAATTTCAGGAACAGTAAGAGTTTCCTGACTAGAAACGGCTCCCAGACTTCCATCGAGATGTTGTTCTGTCACGGCTGTATAACTTACAAACTGCCAACCTAAAACATAACACTGTGACGTAGGAAACCAGAATTTATAAGGCTTTCTGAGCTATGTGCTACACACACCTGTTACGAACAGTTCATGCTTTGGTTTACAGCTCTTTCCAACCAGGCAAAAATAGTCTGACCGTGATGGTTTTTTCCCAGAAAAAGAAAGACTCCTATTTTAGATTGCTTGTCAATGGTGAGTGGCTTGAGTCATGGAGAGAAATAAGAAAAAAAATCTATATACTTTACTGTATTGATCACTAAACAACAGGCATTTTTTTAAAAAAAGCCATCAGTCGGAGCCAACAGCCCTCTTTCCCAACACATACACAAGCACAACTACAAGGGATAGTCGCAGTGCAGAAAACCACACAGGGATCTTAACCGTGGATTACTCAAAGCTGCCACTCCAGCAGGGCGAGACTTTCCATACAAGTATTAATACCATTATCACGAATCCTTAACAGTCTCCATGACAGGACAAACACCACTGTGCTGTCACTGAACAAACAAAGATTGTACCTGCTCTCAGAGCATTTGCTATGTAAGCAAAAGAAGAAAAGAGAATAGAAGCATATGGCAAGCACAGGGTGGGTGATGATCTTACCATAGATCTCATTAACCCCTTTTCCTCCCTTACCTTTGGGAACCGCTGTGACAAAAGTAAATATTATGGAGAGAACTGAAGAAGGGCATCAAATCACGGCCTCTGACACTGTTTTGGGGAAGTCGTTTGCTACCACAGACGTCACCATGGGAGCAAGAAAGGTGGTTTGAAAATTTGCTCAGTGGACAACAAAAGTGATCATTAATGGCTCAGAAGTACAAATTAATATTTTAACATTTACTGATATTTTAGCAGTTAATGTCTCAACAGCAACAAAATTGAGTACCAAGCCTAAACGATGCTCCAAGCCTTTGGACCCAAAGGAATTTACAAGATAGCCAGAATAAGCAACATTTAGCTCAAACAGACAACTAAATATGACTACATTTTTTTCTTAAGGAACAGCTCATTTTGTGATGTAATAAAAAAAACAAGGAACAGAGAGGTTTGTATAAGGAAAGCAAGACTGTCCAAAAAGAAAATCAGTTCACTATACAACTAGTGTAAAAGCAGGTGAATTTTGGCAGAGGGAGAAATACACAGCACTGACTTCTTATCACACTGCAGTTGTTCCCATGTATATTGTTAGTATGTTTCCACTAAACAAAAATTTGAGAGTGTTATTATAAAGTTTTTGCAGTCTAGGCAGCTGTACTGCAGAGCTCTTTCTTCATGGATTTTCAGTACAGAAATACCCTAACAGATGTCATTTTGGTATCACATCAATGCGCATGAGAGAAAGCAGGATGGCATGTGATGTTCAGCTTCTATCTGCTTATCATTGGGCTTTATAGCTATATATTCTATTTAAAGGAAGGAAGGAAATGTGCTATCTTATGGCTTTATTTTAGGATTGCTGAATTGTGATTACACCCACATAAATCCACCTACAAAGGAAAACACAAGTTTTGTGAGAAGCAATGTCACACCTAGTGAATATAACATTTTTTCAGGTAAATTAGACAAAACCGGAGGAGAGGATGTGTTTTCGTTTTGTCCTTTATGTGTAGATTCATTTAAATCCCATGAATATTCTAAATCTCAACATACAAGAGTGAAAGACAACTTTTCTTTTTTTTAAATGGGTAAGTGAAGAAGCCAGAGAAGCTAGCAAGGTTTGCATGGATATTGTATATTGTCCTCCTGCCAGAAGATTTTGCTCAAAAGTATCCTTCCAGGTTTATCCATTTATTTTTAAATAACTAACTCCTGACACCTTTTTAGACTATTCCCTGGCCTCACAAACCTTCCAGGAAATTTTTATCACTTTAACCCCTGCAACAATTCATTGCACTGAGCTACTCGATACTTGCGTTAGTTGATGGAGATTTCTCACTGCCATTTTCTTTCACTTCTCCTCTAATTTATAATCTGCAAAACATCTTCCAGTTCTACACAAGCACCCCGTCTTGGGGAAAAAGGGGGACTGGAGAGCATAAAAGCGATGTCTGCACTGCCTTTCACAGCTGAGCTCCAGATCTGAATCAAGGTTTCAGGATGAGGCTGCACCGCTCAGAGGGCCACCACTCCACTGTGACACTATGGACAGCCTGAATTTGCTGTCACGTCCCAGAGGAGTCTCAGAAAGGCGACAGTCACCAACAGGTGAAATTCTGCAGCCTGACAACACGGCACCATCCGCAGAAAAAAAGTGGACTTGCTGTTCACAGTCTCCCACTGTGGCTTATGTGGATTGAAACCCTCTTCCTACGCAGAGTTTTTAGGCCTTTTCCCTCAACTCCATCTTTCTTACAAAGTGGAAATCCTAGCTAGAACTAGAGGAAGTCTTTTCTTCCTACAAGTGAATGACTTAAGAGACTGCAAGCATCCTGGAGAGCCAGTATCCAAGCACCTGTCAAAGCAAAAGGTCCATGCCGCAACGATTTTATTTTTAAACTGAATTTCTCTGTTAAATTAACCAGTAAGAGAGTTAATGCTGCTATTCAAACTTACTATGAGAGTTCAGAGTCACACCTTTCTTAATATGGAAATCAGAGTCTGTTTCAGTTACTGTTTGAGTCCGCAAATTCAAAAACCAGTTCTGGCTTTTTTGAAGGTCATTAATTACACATTAATTCGTTAAAAAAAATCTAACATGCTACAGAATATGGAAATGTTTTAGCACATCTGAGATTTGACAAAATAGTCTCAAACCCAATTACTTCAAATCCTGTGCCAAAGTGTCTACAAATTAAAGAAGGATCATTGCCTGAAGTAATCAAACTCCAGTTCAATACTGCACTAAAACCTGTTTCTGACAGTCAGCAAAAAAGTAGCCTGAACTAAGTTTAGAGAAGAGCTGGCACAGAAATGACCATACTGGTTCACAACAGTGATTTATTTATTTGTTTGTTTATTTTAACTTCAGTACACCCTTTTTAATAAAAGGAAGGCCCAGATGTTTGAAAGTGCAAAACCTCCACACTTCAAATGTATAAGCACCTATGTAAGAAGTATGTGGGTAAGACCTGGATAAGTAACATTTCCCATTTTTTAATGTTTTTTTTTCATTACATGCGGTGCTAGCTGTATTATTTCACATAGAAAGAGGATTTTGGAAGTGTGCCGTGCCGGACTTCTTGTTATGGTTTAGTTTGCGGCTTTTACTCTTTCAGTCTTGTGGTATGGGATTGCTCTATAACTCCGAGATCTGACTGCAACTAGTTATCAGTTACAAAGGAATAACAGACATAAAGATGACGGACACAACTGAGTGTGGGTGGCAGCAAACCACAGAAGCAGCAGACTACGGGTCTAACGAGCAGCCATGGAACACAGATGTGCTTTCCATAAATAATTCACTCTGAAGTCTCACTGTTTTCAGGGACACCGTACATTTCAGAGCACTAAAGAGGCAAGAGAGATTCCCCTCAGAGCACATTTTCTGCGTTAGATGTATTCTTCTGTCAAATACAGGAAATTTAGATCTTACTTTGGCACTAATATTCTACGCCTGAGGATACTGGATACTGAACCTGCCACATTTTGCTGGCACAAATTCCTAATGCTATTTTTTTCTTACACAAACCCGGATGTAGGTAATTTCACAGAATTATTCTGGAAGCAGAATACTTGGTAGCAGACCAAGCTAAACTCCTCTTCTTCTTGAGAGGGCCTGTTCAATGCAAGTTTCTACACAGCTGCAGTAGCAACAGGCATTTAGGGATCCTGACAACACTGTCCCCCTGCGATGCAAGGGAGGCCAAGTATGGGATTTGGGATCTATTCTACTCTCTGTTACATGGTGCACTTCAACTGCCTTTAAGAGGAATTGCACCACACCTACATTTTTTAGAGTAATGAACACTGACATACAGCAAAGAGAAGACAGAATTTATTCATATATGCCCTGTAGCATATATGGTTATCTACCAGTAAAGCAAAGATTTAGACAGTTGGAAGAGAATCTATGACTTGCTACCGCCATGCCTAATGTACTATACCTAATTTGCCCTCAAATCTCTCCACTGGATCTATACATTGCAGAAACCATCCACAAAGCAATGAAGCAAGCATGGGATAGTTCAGCAAGCTAAAAGCATCTTATCAAGGTTTACATAGTAGCTATAAATACTACTTTACATCACAGTGCACACAAACTTCATTTCATATCATAATGGGCTTGAAGCCAGTAGAGAAAAATATGCTTTTTCTCCTTTAAAAATTCTAAGGCTACGGTATTATAATTATTTTCATCAACCATTTCATATACATATATGGTGTCGCATTAAGACAAAGTATGTTTCTTCCAAGAAGTTCCAAGCACTCCTCTTCCTTCAGAAACCCTTGTGGGTTTTTAATTTATCTTACCCTTTTATGGAATGTTAGAAATGGAAGAGAGAGAAAGAGGCATATTTAAACTACTAACTTGGAGGAGAAGCAAAGAACACACCTTTAAAAAATTCTTAAAATGAAGAAAATATTTAATACATGCTAAGATTTTCCTCTGGAAATCACTGGGGAAATACAAATGCTCCTGTAGCACTTACATGTCCTTCATTCTGGGGAACAGGAGGCCAGGATTTCCTGAGGTTAAAACACAATACAGAAGATAATCACACTGGACTTTTTCCACCAAGTCAAGTTAAGTTCAGAAGTTATTGCGGACTTCAGGGAGAGTTAAGCTAAGCTGCCATAAGAGGTCAATTAATAAAGGCAATTACAGAGAAGAATACAAGACCAGGATAAGCTACCCCAGGCAGACGATAAGATGAAATAAGAAATAACGTACCATGTCAGCCTCTGAAAGGTGTGAGTTCAATTCTGCTGCGAGGCTTGTAAGCGAACAAAGGGAGTAGTCTCACAGCATCACAGCGGCTGGAAAACAGCACTTTGAAATTCAGTTACTTACCCAGAAGGCTATTCCATGATTCAAGCTGATGTTTCTGAGAACAGCAAAGAAATACTTTGAAGAAATTGGAGGTCCTCTGAAGTAAAGGGGGAGGGAGAAGGAAGTTACACTGCATGGGACCCAAAAAGGGGGAGGACAACAGCCAGAAGGGGCAAACCCGGCAGCCTGTGCTCAAACAGTGCTGTCTTCTGGAGCGAGAGAAACAGAGGTGCCAGCTGCTGAGCAACCCGGCCACATGGCCCTCAGGTGAGCGGTGCCTCAGTGTTGCATGTTCCCAGAGATGGGACACTGGCCGGTCCAGTCCGTGTGCCTCTCACAGACTGGGTGACAGACAGCACCGGGCCACAAAGTTAACGTTTCCATGACCTCATTATAACCTAGTGACCACGGCATCAGCTTTCCATCATCATTCTCCCTGCAAGATCACACCACCCGGAGCAGCCTGCTGTTTTCATGTCATCTAAAGTTGCACAGAATTGTTATGCTGGTAATCAGAGGGGGAGCCGAGGGGCGAAGCCTTCATTGACTTATCATGTCACAGACCTAACAAGGCCGACAGGCACCGGCCTAAGAACAAACGGGGAGGGAACACTTCCAGGAATTTGCTCATATTTGGTTTTGCAATTTAATGTCCTAACTTGAATACTACTAGATGTTTTTCCTGTCTTTTTTTATGTGACTATTTTCTTATTTCATGTTTTCACCTTTTGCCTCATAAACCATCTCTTCATTACTAAGTTTACACAGTTTATTACTTTCTCTCTGATTAGGTATTCCACACTGAAAAGCAGTTTCCATGTGTGACCTCACCACTACTTAATCCTAATCCTTACCCTTTGGTTTCCATCCATCCACCCTGAAAAATATTCCATTTGGCACAGTAATTAGCATCTATTCACTGGAGACCTGTTGGACACCCAAGACAGCAGCAGCTACGTCTCCCAGGTTACTGCCAAGCTAACACATTTACATTTATTCTCCTTATGGCCTTGGCAAGTGGTGAAGTATAACTAGTGCTTAGCCTCCCACAGGACCATAATGTTGGGGTTTTTTTCAAGTGCTGGGAACTGATGGAACATTACATGCATTGGGACAATGACGGGACATGTATTGTCCCAGTTTACATGTCAAAAGGGGAAATTATTCTAGCTGATACCTCTACAGGCTTAGTGCTTTAAAATTACATGTTGCTCTTTCTGAACCATTTTTAACCCTCCTTTCTTACATTTTTACATTATATCCATCATCACAGTATTCTTACTCCTGAAAAAAATCCTGCAACCAACTTCTACTTCCACTTAAGTAGCTGTACAGTGCATAACGGTTTGTACAAAAGCCAGCTCATGTTTCCACCGTTGTGTTGACTTTACTAGTAAGGAACAATGCATCCATCTTTGTTATAGGTAGAATAAACTCAAATTAAGTAAAAAGTATCCTTAAGAGTGATGTTTTGGTCCACAATATGGACCGAAATTATGTTTCAATTACAGATCACTCTCAAAAGTCAAATTGATCAAAAAATAATATATACTGTGATTTCACTTTTACTAAAATTACGAAGTGTTTTTCCCAGTTCTTTCTCTTCTGATCATTCTAAAAATGATGATGCTTAATAATTAACTAAAAACACTTCTTAATTCATTGCTTGATTTCTATTTATCAGTGAAATGTAATACCATAGACTGTATCTACAAACACTGCTTATGATTCCTGGTTCCTGAGGAGATCTCACAGAGACACAGGTTTGAAACCATAGTCATGACGTTATGACGTTATGAGATGACATGTCAAATGCAGTTCAGCACTTACATGGGAAAAATCAAAAGGCCAGGAATTTCCTTCCAGAGTTCTGATTAAAAAAAAAAAAAAAAATTTCACAAAAAACCACAACAATATAGAGAAGGAAGGAACAGAGAAAAAACTTTAAAATGGTGGTTAAGTTTTATACTCATTTCCAAAGTTTTCCTTGAAGAAAGAAAACATGAACTAAATCATAACAAGCATAATATATCCATTTTCACTACTTCAATAACTTATATTTATTTTAATTATTAGGGAAATGTGAAAAAGTCCATTTTAAGAAGTTTAATCATGTAGTGGCATCAACAAGACAATGAGAACAGTCAACATCATCTTTGTGATATCAGCTAGGGACATTATTTCACACAAAAATATCAAGGAAAACGTAATAAGAGCACCTTAATAATGTCCTCAGCATTGATAAAGCAAAACGTTTTGACAAAGATTTCTTTGCTCACGTATTTTCACAGAATACCTGGATATTACTATACCTCCAATCCCATTGGGAATGAACACCTCACATTGTTGAAGACCCTCTCTTTCCGAGGATGTCAACCTCCAGATTATTAGGAAACATAATAAAGTCATATCTGTCCTCATTAAAAATTCTTTGACATTGCCGTAATGAATGGGTTGTTTATCCTGTTCCTCTCCTCAGATTTCAATTTCAACAACCGTATTGCATAAGGAAATCTTGTAAATGGAGGTGCAACAGCAGCATGGACAAGTTTAACCTACTGAAGTGGGTAACAACAGTGATGGAGACGCAGGTTTAAGCACAGGATAGCAATACAAATAAGCACCCAAAAATCCTAGTCAGCTCACAACACCCTGAGGAAAAGCTCTATTAACATAGAAGAAAACCTCTAGTAACATATTTTCATCAACACCGTTGGATTCAGCCACTCGACTAAACACATTATAAGTATACTTTCTGGTACAACTGCACTTCTAGTTACTAGGTAGAGACCCTACGAAGGCATGGGTCTGTGCATCTCTTTTCTGAATAAATTTGCCCTTCGCACATATATATTACCCCTGAATGTCATCTTAGCTCTTCAGCAATTTTAGAGTCTGTTCAAGCCTTGGTAAATAGGCTTGCCATGATCCTCCAGGGTAAACACTACTGAACAAATCTCACAACATGGACAGATCTTTTTAACTGGCATCAAAACACTTCTTTCTCTTTTGATATAGCCTACAGAAAATCCTTCCTAGAATAGTGGGCACTCAGTAAACATTTTCTGCTACTGCATTATAATTGTTCACATAGCAACACACTAACACTCTTGGGAGAATTTTGTTTCTTTTTATCTAAAGAGCTTTCACAGACTTTAACATTAGGTAGAGTCTTTTATTTCTTTCCTCTATTTGTAGAGAAATAAATAAAACAGTTATTCAAGATGCACCATATGCCTCTAACCTATCTGCTCTTACCCCTTCAATACATGAGAAAGTTTTAGAAAGTTACCTTTGATATTTTTGTTCCCATTCTCTAAGATCACTTCCTTTTTAAAGTTATTTCTGTTTTTCCCCTTTGAAATTACTGAACTGCAAACAAAGCAAGCTCTTGACTTGAGCACAGCTTAGGTTTAGTAGATCTTAAAGGCTTTTGAGCCCAATGTGAACATTTGAAATGCTGTTTTCTGAGGGTATCTTTCATTCTGCCACCTACCAATAGTATTCTGGTTTGCCTTAATCCTCTGGTGAGACAGGACTGCTGTGTCTGCAGTATTACAGATACTGACCTCACTCTTGCAAGTCGAGCAAGCAGGCTGACCTGAGAAACCTCCCCTGAGCACACTGTGACTTTTACAGAGTTGCCACAAAGTTAAAAAGATCTTTTTCTATAATATATAATAATGCTTGAAGTTTTGAAGGATAGGTCAAAGTACACCAAGAAATCACCTGCAAAAAGACTTAATAAATAATTGGAGAATTTTGAAATGGCAAACTGAGACTTGAATTTCAACTATACTTTGTGCTTAAAACTCTGATTAGTCGTTGGCTAATTTTACGTGATTATTCAGTCTTATTAAAACTTACTTAAACAAACTAAACTAGAAAAAAATCTCTTTCTTCAAGGTGAAACCTTGCCACTGGAGAATTAAGGCCTCTCCCAATACAGAGCCTTGACTGATCCAGGAAATCAAGGAATGCAAATAAAAGAGACAAGACTTGTGATTTTTGACATTTCAAAGCCCAAAAAATATAATTTTGGTTTGTAAGGCTTTGAAAATAAAAAGTAGCTTTGCAAAGGGTTTCTTGCTTGTTTGGTTTTGGTGTTTGAGGTTTTTTTAGTTCCCCCAAGGGCTTGGTAAAACAGATGATTGTTTTTCGAAGTAGTCTGAAATTATAATTGCTACTAGGGACAGCCAAGGAAACAGGAAAGAAAATCAATCAGAATACCAGTTTTGCACACACTGCAGACCACTAATGCTTTGCTAGTAACATCAGGAAAGGCAAAATGACACAAATTAGCTATATTACTAACCAGTAACAAAGAAAGAGCATGAGCTTCATGTATTGTACCTGTTGTTAAACTGTGCACACTGTTAATGATATAAAACAACTTACAACACAACATCAAGCATATTTGTATGCTAATTTGTATCAGTATATTATCTTCAGACTATCTGAGATTCATGTGCTTATCAAATAGAAGGATTAAGAAAAATCTCAAAACCACTGGCTGCTTCTTGGCCTGCCCTGCCCATAGAAGAGCAACGAAGCTGGTGAAGGGTCTGGAAAACAAGTCTGATGAGGAGTGGCTGAGGGAACTGGAGTTGTTTAGCCTGGAGAAAAGGAGGCTGAGGGGAGACCGTACTGCTCTCCACAACTACCTAAAAGGAGGTTGTAGCGAGGTGGGGGTCGGTCTCTTCTCCCAAGCAACAGGCGACAGGACAAGATGCAACAGCCTCAAGTTGTGCCGAGGAGGTTTAGATTGGATATTAGGAAAAATTTTTCCACCGCAAGGGTTTTCAAGCATTGGAATAGGCTGCCCGGGGAAGTGGTTGAGTCACCACCCCTGGAGGTATTTGAAAGATGTGTAGATGTGGCACTTAGGGTCATGGTTTAGTGGTGGACTTGGCAGTGCTAGGTTAACCGTTGGAGTCGATCTTAAAGGTCTTTTCTAATCTAAATGATTTTATGATAATAACTCAGAAGTCTCTATGAGACTTCACTGCTGTGGCTGATGAATGCCATCAGTACTAGTTTAAGAATGTTAAAATTAAGTATTTACCATGCTTCTTTTCACATTTAATGTCATTGCTTTATGAAAAGGTAATTACAGCATGAATATGAAGGGTTGGAAAGTTTACCAAGTATCTAGTTTTTAATGTGGAATCCTATCTAAGATAAGAACGGGCATAAGTTTTTACAATCTTTAAATTTACTCTCTCCTCTTGAGTATCCAATGAACTTTAAAGATCAGCTCAGCAATTACCCCACTGATCAGTGCAGCTTCACTTCCACGTTGATAAGCTTCTGCTACAGCTCTCAAGAAACAGAATCTCTACACAGCCAATGGTTGAGAGATTTGAATATTTCCTTTTTACAAGGACCTTTTGGAAGACTTTTGATATAAAATGTACAGGTACACACGAACATGCACATGCAATCATGTATGATTTTAACTATTTTAAGTTATTTCATATTATTAATAACGGCGTATGAAGGCACATATAGCCCACCCTCTTGTTTCACATCCATAGTACTTAACAATGTAGGCAATACGTTAAACTCTGGATCCCTTGATGTCACTGGCAAAGCTTCAACGGACTTCATTGTGTGCAGAACTGAAACCCATACAGATTTTCATGACATTTAGTTTTGACAGCTTTACTGGAAGATGCATTCATCACTGTATACCAGTTAATGGGAAAGCTGGAAGAAATTACTCTTGACATACATTTCTTGAAATGCATTTAGTGCACTTCTGATAAACTGTTTCAAAAATTAAACATGCTACCCATTTTGCCAAGTAAACACAAAGAGAAATTATGCTGCATTAATCTCAATGTTTTTTTAAACAGAGTAACACAAGGGCAACCAAAGGGAAAGTAACAGCAGAGGATGACAGCTGCATTGAATTCAACCTATCCCTCACCTAAAGCAATCAGAGGGAAGAGTTTGATCCACACCCCTGTTGAGTCTGCTCATGAAAATCTCAATAACCAAATCAGCATTTTTCTGTAAAAATATTACTGGTGAAATTACCACAGTATTTCATTTGCTTCCTTCCACTCCTATACACTAGGTAAGACCCTGTACACTTACTGCCTCTTGTACTCCCATGCTCTTATTCCCAGAGGTTTCTATTCAGACGCTAACTACAATGACTGATCCCAGTTTCTTACAGACTGCGGCAATCATCTCATTATCAGCCGAACCACTGATGTCATTATTTATCTATTCCTTTTATGTATCTAAATGTAAATGTTATTTCTATCTCTGCTCAAAGCTTTGAAAGGGACATTTAATGACAGAGCCATAAATGGCATAGGAGGATCCTTGCCTGTGGTTTCTCCCTGGCATTTTTAATGCACATTTCCTTTTACAGCCACAGTTGATTCAATTTTCCTGAGACTCTGCTGGAGATCCTCCTACAAAAAGGGCAAGTTCTGCTCTAAACCACAATGTTAAAAACAGATTGCTGACTAATGTGCCATGTTCTTGTTGTAAATTACAGCTACAGCTTCCTTCTAGATAGTATGATCTCGATACACACTATAATGCAGCCTTAAGGCTGGAGAAAACTGGAAGTCTACAGAATCTGCAGCAAAACCACATTTTCTTTAGTCTCTTCTGTTTCCTCTCCTCTGTTTCACCTCTGCTATATTTTGAGAGGCTGCTTTTAAAAGACAACTGCAACGATAAAAACAAAACAACATCAAACACAATTGAGGGAAAAAAGATATAATGAGAAGAAAAGAGGAGGAAGAAAGGAAAGAGAAGAATGTTTCAAATGAATCCCTGTATCCAAAAAAAAAAAAAAAAAAGTGCCGTTCACAGCTTTCTAGGATGCAATGAGTTTAAATTAGAACTGGGAGCTCATAAAGGTTTCAACCTACATTTTTTATACCAGCAATAGGGTAAGGTCTGTCTAACTCAATGTCCATGCAATTAATTTTAATAGATATAGTCCGGGAAGTGCTCCCAGATGACAGGCACCAGCAATAAGCAAACTGTAAGTTGCTCAGCTCCGGATGCTCACCTGTTCTTTGCAAAATACAGCTCTCTTCCTAGCTCTGGTTCGTAGAATGATGTTCAAGGTCCTGCCTCACACCTATCTACTTTATGCTGGAAAAAAACATGAGATCTGTGATATACATTTAAAGCCATTTAAAGTAAACATTGCTACAAAGTGAATAGGGAACTTATAGAGACATCATGCACTGTTCTAGCCAGTACTTACAGAGCGGATGAATAAGAGCAGAAGACAATGCCTCATTGCCTCAATGTCATTAGAGAGGACACTAAAGAACCCTTAAGCAGGATCTGCAATAGCAGACTCCACCTCCTCCAGCCATGTCAAATTCATATTTTTGGTTTAGATTATCCTAATCCTTTCAGTTCCTAAGAAGGAGAAAATGAAAAATGGATTGGATTGCACTAGTATCTCCAGTTTCTGTGGTGCTTGGGCAACACAGACATCAAATTCCTGCGAGCTGTGCAAGCACTACGGCTCCAGGGTTGCAGAGGGTGAACTGAAGTAGAGGCAGAACAAACACCTTTCTCAAAGTTGCAGAGGAAGTCAGAGGTATAGACGGGCACTAAAGCTTTGTCAAGTCTGAGAGTAATACTAAGCACTTCAGAGTGACCTCATACAGTGATTTCAGTGGGATTCCTGGAATAGCACTGGAATGCTATCCAAAGGTGCAATTTACCTGGGACAAAGCTTAGGAAGCATAAACCTAATAGCAGCTCTGTTTACATTTAAGCAGAGCATTTCTGGAGCGTTTTATTGGTTCTTTGTACAGGAGACATTTCACCTTCTGATGAGTCAGCCATTTCTAACTACAGGTTTCTGAAATCGCTCCCATAATATGGAATTATATTAATTAAGCTAACCCACTGAATACAGAAAATGTATTCTTAAAATAGATCTATTGAATCTACAGATCTGTTGTAATGGTACTGGGAGAAGAACTTGTCATTAGCCATTTATGGCTGGTTATTTCAAATGCACATTTCCATATCATTAGTTTTCAGGGCTACCAGTAAAACAGAACATAAAATATATGATAAATTGATCTATATTCATTCCACTTCACATTAACAATAAATTTAAAGGATTGGGTTGGACACTCCAGACAAGAAAGGCTCGTTGCAACTATTTCAATTTCAGACAGTCCAAGACATCAGGCTTTGCAACTCAGTATAATGTTAAGTAGCCCAAACACTATTCCAGATGGTATTGTTTCTCAATTCGATCATCTTTTGTCACACTGAAATAACCTGTGAATAGTTTAATCAGCTGCAGTAGGCTCATTTAAGTGCTACAGAAATGCAGCAAGAATGGAAGTGGTGTTCCATCCTTGGAAATGAATGGAATGAAGGAAAAACAAAAAGTTCATTCCCAGACTATAAATATTGATATGTCAAATTTCAGTATCTGGAGAACTGAAACAAACCAAATACTGTGAAGGCATGAAGTAGCATCTGACCGAAATATATGGCTCCAGAAATTAAGCTTTTAAGTATAAATAATTTTCAAGAAACTGCAACTTCCGATTATAAAACTGGAAACCAACGATTACGGCTATGCCTACATTGCTAAGGGCACCCAGGAGACCTCTCGTGCCAAGCAGCTTTGGTGGCTTACACCCTCGCTCCTCAGGGCTAGTGCCTTCTGATCATCCCCACGGTTGGACAAGGCAACGATGGGCCCCACCAGGTGTCTTTAAGAAGTAATTACTTGTGGGTTTATCTAGTTCAGAGTGCCTGCAATCATGAGAAGGCTGTGTCACGGCCTCTTGGGCTGATTTTAATAGCACAACACTGTGAAAGTGTGTGGCACACCCTGGGTGTGTTGTGAGAGTAGGCAGACGTATGTGATGCTGTGAGACATGACGAGGTAACACTGGAAGACTGCTCAGGGATAACAGCAGCAGGCAGTCCTGCGGCGGTCCTGTCCAAATCACCGCGAGGTGGGTCTTGGGGTGAACTGATCCCCAAAACTGCACCCAAGCTTTGTTTCAGAGAGAACTGGATGACCAGCTTCCAGAAAAACCCAGGGAGTGAACTGACTTGCAAACAAGGAACTGGGGCTTGAGCATGGGCTGGGGAGATAAGTTATTTGGCTTTCTTCACGTGCCCTATATTCATTCTGACAGAGTTAAAACAGAACTAAGCTGTAAAAACATTAGGCATCAAATATAATCATTCTAAAGCTATTTAAAGGATCTAGAACATCCACAGCTATGTATTTCTTGGGTCTTTCATCTGAAGTGAAATTATACGAAGAATTTATTTTGGCATCAAAGTCGGAGCTCCAGAATAAAAGCTTAAAACCTAAAGATTCATGAAATAGATCCCAAGTCCTCGTTTCATTTTATTATTGTACTGCAGAGTACACCAACAATATCCAGTGAATATCATATCAATATCTGTGGACAAGCGTTACACGGCTGCAGAACACCATTATGGATGCTTTTCATCTGTAACTTCAGAACATCGGTAACTTGAGAATGTAAAAATGCTTCCATTCCTATGCTTTCATAGTGTTTATTATCAGGATTTAACTTCAAATAGTTTTAAGTCTGTCCAGGAGAACAAAGCCTCCAGCTAGTTTTCCCTCCAGCCACTTTTCCTATGATGCTCAGCCACAGACAGACCTCTCCACTGGAACTCATAGGCTCAGACAGGAACACTTTCTGGCTATTCTTTGGTCGCTCTTTAACCATCCATCTATGTCTGGGGAAAAACACTTGAGAATTATTAAGTATCATTGTAATAATTATCAAAGAAAAAAATAGTGAAAATTTACGAGCGTCTGAGGAATGCCGGCACTGTCGTGTAAGCTCCTTTGGAAGATAACTCCCACTCCAGAGTGGTATTAAGAAAAGCAGATGAAGACTCACCACTATAAATAGATCAAAGATAAGTTTATCTTAGTCTCCACAAACTGTCTTTCTTATCAAATAATTTGCTGCAAAATATGTTTTCAGTGGTATATAGTCAAACTAAAAGAAAATATTTCTTCTTGAAAGCATGGACTCTGAAGTAGCCCAGAGGGGCTCTGTTTGGTTAGACCTTATTTTGTTCATTTAACTCTACTTTTCCTTAATACACAATACGATGAGCAATATGATCTCATGCTTGTTCAAGGTGGTGGAGCTGTAGCTCCCAAGCAGTTTCGCAGCGTACAGGGAAAAGGTTTATTTTTGAAAAGAGAAACATGGCTGCCTCCACATACACACCTGGAGAAACATGCAAAAGCGCATGTTTGTGCAGTGAATACTTTAAATGTGTGCTGACTGAGGAGAAAACAAACTTCTCAAATTCCCCGTGCTGCTTCCCAAAGCCCCACTTCATCTCTGTATGGGCTGTGACTTTTCAGTCACGTATTTTTAGTGCATGAGGCAACTTTTCAAAGACCTCTTAACTCTTGTAACTCATCTTACGAGCACAAATCAAACCATGTTGGCCAACTCTTTCCATAACAGAACTGCACCTTTAAATACAACTAATGCCAGATGGTCTCAGCATATAAAGCAGCATGAGACAACATATTAATGCTACTCAAACAAGCAACTTGTGCTAGCAGCAGACCAATGAAATCAGTCTCAGGCTGCTAAGCCTCTCTGTCTCCATGGCAACATCTATTTCAGACAATTCTTCAGTTTTCAAGTCAGATGAGCTTGTTGGCCCTTAAACTTCTCTATTCAGGGGGGTCTTCCGTTCTCAGGTACTTTTTCACTTTGTATTGCCTACCATTATAATACAGAATTTATTTTTATCAGCTGCTCCATGGAGTATCAAGGACCAGATGCTCCTCTGTTTCTGTTTATTTATAGATTTTTCCACTAAAGATTTGTACTATAAGATTTACACTAAAGATTTGTACTATTTATTTCCACTATAGATTTGTTTCCCTAACTGTAACACATGGAAACCTCGCAATATAGATGTCTCTGTTGTGACTCTACCTACCAGCACTGGAAGAAAAGGGAGAATCGGTACCTTCTTCGTACTCCTCTGCTATCAAGGCAGATTTTTAAACAAACAAACAAACAAAAATTATATCTGCAGCTGGTAAACAGGGAGAGAAAATCTTGGCTTCTCCTCACCATATGTCCATTAGCATAACTGAGTCAGCACAAATATTGGGGCTATTTGCTACTTAGAAAAATCTGACAGGAAGCAGGTAGGAACCGCATCTTAAAGGTAAATTAAATACTGAACCACGTGCCATCTATGAAGTACGTATATATTGGGTATGCGGCATAGCCACATGCTAACCTGCAGCATGGAAGGTGAGAACCTAGGCACGTGGATGAGAACCTGAGGCACAGGGAGAGGATGTTCTTATGTAAAAAGACAAGAAATAAATGGCAGAGCCAGGAAGGAAGCCAGACATCCTTTATCACAAGACCACTTTTCCTCTCTGTGAAACAACTTCCTACAATGACAATGTTTAAAGTTTAAACACATGATAGCCCAGTTCCCAACCCCATAGCTTTTTTCTTGTCTCCATCCCACTATGTACTGATGTCACCAAAAAGAAGAAATTTCATTCAGAGAGGCATAAACTTAGATCACTCATCCCTTAACTGCAGGCTATTACAGAATCTAAGTCATATTTATCCCTCCTTTTTAAGGGGCACACATGCAAGTTGGCTTGAGCATTAGGATTTGTAAGCCTCCTGCTTATAATGAAGATTCAGATGTACAGCACCCAGTGATTTCAGTTTGACGTGTGGATGCTCAGCAGCTGGGCGGAAGAAGAAATTAACCCCCTGTCTATTTTATATCAGTTGAAAATGTGACATGGAGAGTCAGCTTACCATAGCCATAAAGCTCCCTTTGAAGTAACGATCTTTTACACGTGTAAAAAGTTTATATTTAGGTTGTAGACTCACCCCGATTTTGCTTATAGTTCTAAAACTGTGCTTTTATGCAATAAGCCAAAACGCAGAGCCAGCCAAGACTACAAAACCTTCAGTTTAGCACAGGAAAAAAAGGTTAATTTTGAATGATAAATGTGCAAGGACTACACCATTCATAACAGTGAAGGACAGCAATGTGTAACTGAAAGACAATCACACCATGGGCTCCCTTTACTTTTGAGGGACACAGAAGTAAAAGGACATTCAAATGACATGTCTTGCAGCTAGAAACCTCACACTTTCTTGATACCAAAAACCCAAATCTACTGGCTCATTAGATTGGTATACCAGCACAGATGCCTTTGCCAAGAAAGCAGCTCATTAAACCTTGGCCAGTCGGATGTCCTACCAGATCAAACAATTCTTTCCACTTGGCATCAAGGCAGATCCACACCTAAGGGTAAGTACTCAAAATGGCATATGATGGCTGTTCTCGCTGTAGGCAGAGCTCTGCAGCCAGAGCAGTGTCTTTCTTTGGCTGTAAATCAGGCAGCTCACACTCCATGGTCACAAACAGCTCCCTACAAAGAATGACTATCTCAGCTTGCTCCACGGGACTTAATTTGTGAGTAAACAAGAACGTCAGGTTTTGCTCACAATTCAATATGAACAACTACCAGGAAGCAGCTACTGCCTTATACAGTTAAAAATGTCTTGCTTCGGAAAAAAAATGAATTAAAAACAAATGTTTACTGCCTTCAAACTGCCAACCATAGGTTTATGATTCAAGATTCCCTCTTACCTGGCCATTCTAGCTACATAGACACATTTCCAATGCATGCCTTTGTATGGAACCAAACCCCTCTGACAATCACCCTGTTACCTGCTGCTGTCATGGGAAGATGTGCCTGGTGCCGATTCAGCTAGCACAACATCAGTGCACTGCGAGAAACCTCCACTCCGAAGGGGAGGGCACTACGGACCAAGAGCGCACTTTTAGTCTAGCGTCCTCATCCCAATAGTGCACCTGAAAGGAGTAAGCAAGGTGACAACTTCAGTGCCACAGGGCAGCTATCATGTCACGGTACACACCATCGTTTCATCCTATTATGGCAGAACTCCAATTCCAAAAATTCCGAAGCCCAGCAAGTCAAGCGGCTTTCTCCAGCACTGTTGTTCCACAGAGCTCCTAACCCACATGGCACCAGCTTTCAACCCTAAACCATGCAGAGATAACACATGCAGATCTGCGGCAGCCAAAAATGCTCATATTCATGTCACACTGCAAATCAGACCTCCCTACCCTGCCACTATTTTACTGATAAGGATTTTTTTTTTCCAACCTTTTAACTACAAAGACCCTTGGTGTCTTCATTCAGACTCAGCATACAAGAAAGTAAGCTTCCAACATAACATTCTGATCCCACGGAACGCACCGAACCCTGGCTTTCGATTTGAGACTTACTCCAAAATGAAGTGTATGAAGTATACACCATTATTTTAATTAACTGACCCAGAAGCCTTAAAGTACACACTGCAGTTTTCACTTTTGCTTGGTTCCACAACATTTTAAGAGAATTCAGCTACAAACTTTCTTTCCAGTTTAATTCCCAACTCAATGGGAAAAAAATAAGCAAGAGTCTGTGGTAATACATGCATGAGATTTTTGTTTAAAAATAAAATGTAGACCAAAAAGAGACGTGACGTGACCTTTTTTTCAGAAGGAATATGAATTAAATAGGTATGAAGACCTAACAAAATAAATTAATCTGCTGAGAAAAGATCAGATAGGGCACATAAATAATATGTTTCACAAAGCAAGCATATCATTCACACCAAGGTACTTTAGATGATGACACATGGAGGCTGGGATTCATCAGGTGTTTACCGTAAGCTCGTACACATGTTCCTAAGTTAGAAGCCTGCCCAATTTCACCTCCTCTTACAGTCTGTAGAGAAAGCTGATGTTTTCAGAGGGCACTGCAGCCCAACCAAGAGGTCTACCTGCTAATCAGCAAAGAGGCTTCCAAATCACATAGCACATTTGAAAACAAAGATCAGGTGGAATGAACACAGAATTAATTCTAAATTAGTTTTCATACTAAATTATTGGCTGAGCCTGCTAGCACCTCCATTGTTACAACCAAAAACCTGTCTTGCAATTTTCACCCTCTGTGTAATTTTAAGACTTGAGGTATTTATCACCAAATTATAGAAAAATAAACAGTTTCTCCTCAGTAAAGTAAATTAAGAATTAATATAATAGCAAGGTCATTTTTTGATAAATCACATGATTACAATTTACTGCCTTTAACAAAATGTCTCACGAAATCTTAGGAAATCACTGTGCTTTATATACTTATTAATTCTCTGGAGTTCATGTTAATGTCACCATTATAAAACATCCCTTTGATCCCAACCAACAACAAAAACAGGCTCACCTCCTGTTTTCATTGGAAACTGTTGAGGCATTCTGCAGATGTGGGAGGTGATGACAACTCTTCTCTTTAAAAGAAATTAAAGTAATCGACTCTTTCAAAAGGAGTGGGATTGTCAAAATCAGCCTGGGTCAGACGGACAAACTCTGAATGCTCTGCATAGTCAGACTAATTTTAAGCCTGAAAAATAAAACAACTGCCTTCTCTAGAGTCATGATTATTCTTAACTATTACAGCCCTTTTTACTACAGCTTCGTTGCCCTTTCTGTTATTCCAGCAAATAAAAGAGAAACTTCTGAGACGCAGTAGCTTGGATCTATAGCGTTTTCACAGGTAGCACACAGCCTCCCTTAACCCTTTTTTAAATGATCTAACAAAAAAGGGAAGTCTTTAAATACCTCAGCCAGTGAAGCAATTTGGAGTAAGGGTATTGTATCTCTAGGAAACACTGCAGAGATTGCCTAGCAGTTAGCTGCCTAACCACACTTACTGTGAATTTCCATTGACTTCAATGGGAACGTGAATGGCATTAACAACCAGCTGCAAATGTGATCTGTAAATGTGCCTATACGTCCTTGACTTTCACCAGTTTTGTGAGCACATTTGTCTCTTGGTATTCTACACCTCTGTTTTTAGCGGAACATTAAAAGTGAGATAGGAAGGCAGGAGGGATTCAGAGATATTACTTATTTAAGAAAGAAAAATCTATTTTCAAAAAACTGAGTGTTAGCAAGTACATGCTAAAAAAACATATGAAATTATTCAAGGCTCTTAAAAATAAAACAGCTGCTTTTAAGAGACTCGCTCAGCACGTCCAGCCAGCCATCTTACTGCCAGCAAATCCTACAGCCCTCTCGAGACCTGGGCAACCTACAGAATCTGCGCAGGACACCGGACACCCCACTCTGAACGCAGGCAGCTTTAAAATCATGCTGCCAGAGACTACCCCAGGCCAAATCCTGGCTGGAAGGCTCCAGGGGGACTACCCTAAGTGGCACTACAGCCCATAAGGGATTTCGCTGGCAAGTTAATTACAGCCTCTCAGTCTTCCGCAGAATGAGCGAGGTACAGCCAGCCCCAGATTTGCAGTCCCAGAAGGCGAGCCGGCAGCGCGTCCCCTGCGGTGTTTGATGGGAAAGCCAGAACATCCTCGCAAGGTCTCAGAGAAAAATCTGCTCTCTGGTGCACAAAGGAACGAAAAATCCAAATGCAGGCAGCTACGTGAATAATAGGTTCAACTGCGTTTTATTCCGCATTTTATGTTATACGTCCCTGCGCAGACACCGGCAGCTGCCCGGCTCACGCTCTGGGTTTGGCGCTGCGGGCGCTCGCTGCCCCGCTGCCCGAAGAGCGGCTCACCTTTAAAGAGGATTGCAAACGTAAGCCGTGAGAGAAGGAAAGAAGCTGAACCACAGCTGACAGAAAAAATGTGACAGCGTGACATGGTCAGCACAGCAGCTCCTGTGCTCCTCATACAAAGTGTTTTTTGCTTATATCCACCCATTTACAGCCCTTACCTTTATGCAGTGCAGCTGGATGAACACGAACTCGGTGCACTCGCATTTGCTAGCGACCAGCCCCGCATCCATCAACGTCTCCCTTCAGAAAGGGAACGCGAAACAAGTGGCCATTGATAAAAACCGACGTACCCTTAAACCTCAGGCATGCAAAAAATTAGGTTTGCTCCCTAGTATCTAGATTTAATAACAAGCTCTTGCCGTACATAATTTGTATCAACGCTCTGCAAAATTGGGAAATATTGATAGGGCCCATCAGAGAGCTCACAAGGTTTTTACTTGCGAATTCCAAGCGCAAGGCAAAGAAGCTTTACAAAATCAAGTGCAATTAATTGTAAGTGACAAAATTAGAACGGCTGCATCTGATGACATCACTGTAACCAAGAGACGAGTTACGTGCTTTCTAACATCACCGCTGCTGGAACACCCTGCCGCCCACCCGAGCGCTGCGTTTGCCCGTCTGAAGCAGGGCAGCCCCCAAGACCCCACAGGTGATATTGAGCGGTCTCCCCCTCTCCTGGGCCACCCCCCTAAGGCAGCACAGCAGATTCCTGCCCACGCTGGGCTGAAGTCACGGCAGCCTCCTACACGTTTGTTTATTCTTGCTGCTGCTGCTGTTTTTCAAAGAGCAGCACTTGCCTGCGGTCCTCCGGAATGGCTGCAGAGTCATTTAAATTGCAATCATTCAGAAAAATATTTAAAAATGGGCTTTCATGCAACAGCAAAATACAAGCATTATGGGCAACAATTTTTTTTCCTGTGAATTTGGAGGGCCACAAAGATAATCAGAGGGTTAGAGCACCTCTCCTATGAAGACAGGCTGAGAGAGTTGGGGTTGTTCAGCCTGGAGAAGAGAAGGCTCTGGGGAGACCTTATAGCAGCTTTCCAGTATCGGAAGGGGGCCTACAGGGAGACTAGAGAGGGACTGTTTACAAGGGCATGTGGTGGTAAGACAAGGGGTAATGGCTTCAAACTGGAAAAAGGTAGATTTAGACAAGCTATTAGGAAGAAATTTTTCACTCTGAGGGGGGTGAGGCACTGGAACAGGCTGCCCAGAGAAGCTGTGGGTGCCCCATCCCTGGAGGTGTTCAAGGCCAGGCTGGATGGGGCTTTGAGCAACCTGGTCTAGTGGGAGGTGTCCCTGCCCATGGCAGGGGGGTTGGAACGAGCGGATCTTTAAGGTCCGTTCCAACTATAACCATTCTATGATTCTGTGACTTACTTATCACGAATTTTTGTCACAGATAGTATTTGCTCACGTGGCTGGTGCCACAGATGAATGAGGGAGCACTTCAATGACAGAAAAAAAACCCTAGGTACACTCTCTGTATTAGCAGGGAGATCTTTGATTTCCCCATTCATTAATATACAGTAGAGGCATGATTTTCACTTCCCTTTTAGTCATCCTTTAATAATTTGGCAGGAGGAAACAGCTCCAGCACTGCAGAGCTGGAGTGTGAGAAGCTGAGAGCCTAAGGTTGGCCGACTTGGGGGGGGGGCAGTACAGGAGCTGCCGTTTGGGAAGTCAAGCAGCTTATTCAGGCTTGGTGCCAGCACTGACCCACCCAACCCATTTCCTCGCTGTGCCAAGCGGGGTCTTGGATAAAGTGACGGGTCCCAGGATCAATGTAGCCACGTTGCACCTCGTAAAACCGACTGAAGTCACACCCGCGGGGTCCTGCAAACACACCGAGTCACAACTGTGCTGCTCACCTCATGCGCGGTGCACTCCTGCCTCGCCAGCTCGCAACGTTTTGCTGTTGTTCAAAACGGGAAAGTCCAAAGTATGCCATTTTGTAGAGAATCAGGTGTCTCGCTCAACTGCAAATAAACCTTTTCCTTCTACTTGAAGTATTTTTAAAGATGCTTGTGGGAGGAAGGATGAACAATAAAATCATTAAAATTTAGAAACTCTTCTACATTAAATGCCATTTTGAAAAAACATTAAATATTTTGTTTCCAAGATGACATTGTTCTGATATTTTCAGGATTTTTCTGCTTTTCTCTAGCATGAACAATTTGACTTAAAAGTCACAAATTTGCAAATAATTTTGTTGTCACAAAATCCGTATTTTCATCCATCCTCTCCCCTCCATCTAATGCAAAAGCAATTTTCAGAGCCTGTATCTGTAACACACGTAACCAGTCAATTCATAAGCCTCACTCTCAAGGATTTCTTCACAAAACTAAACACTGAAAAATAACCACTATAAAATCTTAGTAATTTATTTTTAAAAAGTAGGAGTTGAGAGAAATTTTTATCTGCAATTTTTTCATGTAAAGATAAAAAAAAAACGACCTAGGAATCTTGAAAGTGTCAAAATGTTTCATTTTCACATTTGAAGTGCAGCAGTAATGGAAGGGACTGGTCTTGCACCACCAAAATCAATTGTACAAATGAGTCAGAAGTGGCAGCATGCCTAAACAAGTGGCTGAACATTAACAGTGGAGGAACAGCTTTTGGCATTAATCAATTCTAAATATATTTCACTGCTATTAAAGAATACAAACTTATACCCCAAACGAGCATAGTTATGGTAATTAAAAAAGCCTCAAGAGATTGGCATCCATTGGGTGTTTGTTCAACAGAACATGAGGTATCTAAAAAGCAAGAGCCTATTTCCTCTCTCAGGAGTAGTCAATATTCTGCTGCACCTGAATTAAGACAAAAGAAGAAATAATCTGTGCTCTACTGTCAAACGTCCTCTGTTTTCCCTTGGTGCATCATCAATTTCCCACAACCTCTTTCTCCTTGCTTTATCTCACCTTGCTTTCTGCCATCTTCTGTCAACTTTGCCACATTGTATTTTCTCACGTAATCAAAGCCCCTCCAAAATGTTTTGATCACTTCCAGTCTTGGTTCATACAACACCTTCTACACCTAACCACTGATACAGTCTCACTCAAGTCTTCCTCTGCCTTAACTGTCTAGTCCCCATCAATTCAGAGGTTATCTGTATGGAACAGCAGCCTCAGTATAAATCTCTTTGTTAAAAGTTCAAATATCTTCAGCTCTGGGTTTTGCTTCTCCTTATTCACGATCTTCTTTTCCATCAGCGATTGCAGGCTCTAGTCTCCCATACAGGTGCAGTATCAGCCTAAAGAAACTGCTGCCACAACAACAACAACCAAAAAATTGCAGAATATTAGAACAAACTCTGAACCAGAAGGGAAGCACAGGTAGCATGGTGTTCAAGTTTGCACAGAAGGCAGCACATTCTCTGAGGATTCAATGCAGGATCAGAAACTTCAGGCACTCTCATGCTTCTGGCATTCAGCACGTCCCTGGGAAGAGCTCGGTGAAGGCCGTGCTCATCTTCCCCGTGACTAATCCAGGTTTCCAAGATTCGCCAAGACACTTTGGATGCTTATGCAAGGAGGCAGACTAGCTCATATGGAGCCATTCTGGTTTCCAATGCAGTATCAGGACTTTGAAAAAAAAAATCCTCATAATGTATATTAACCCCAGCAAAAGATGAGGCCTTAACAATTCGTTCCAGTTGCTTTGTTCACTAAGGATTTGTTCCAGTTGCTTTGGAAGTCTAAAGCACGTTTTTAAAATGTTTGTATTCCTCTCATGCATTTTTTTTTCAAATATTGTACATATATTACAAATTTCTTTTCAAAAATAGCTTATATTGTAAAATTAACGTTGATTTGTATGCTTACACACAATCAAATGCAGTCACACAACGCTGCACGGCCATGCAATGCACGTGATTACGCAATGTATGCATGTATGTGCAGTATTTGATTTACTCGGTACAAAGCCTCTTTACTCAATACAAAGAGTCTTTATTGATGCTCTGCTGACACTTTCCTGATTTATTTGTCATCAACTTGCTCACTAAGTGAACAGCAACATTTTTGTTCGTTTTCACAGCAGCTCACTAGATAATTCAGGTACCACCCCTGCATACTCACCAGGCTTCTAGAAGCTTGAGCTCTCTACAGACCATAAACCTATAAGCCACAGCGTAAATTTCATTTATACTTATACATATTTTAAAATAAACCCTGTGACACTCAGGATATCTTGTAGAAACAGGTTATGTTCAGGAATAGCAACTTCTTAGCCTGTTGTGAAAAAAAGAAAAAATAACTGTGTGTGCGTGCGTGTGAATCTCTCTCACCATTTTTTACCAATAGATGATGATAAATCAGGTCCTGATCCTGCAAACTGTAATCACACAAAATATCCTTCTTCCGGTTGTTGCCCTGGAATGAAGTGTGGATGCTCAGAGCGAGCGAGGATCCCCCCTCAGGCCAGAGCTGCAGAATCAGCCTCCTATTTCCTGCCAAGGCTGGTACAAGGCTCCACTTCTTTTACTGCACAGCTTAAAAAAGCTCACATAGAAAAATAAACAGTGCTACCTTTCACTGCACAGTAGAAGAAAGGGCACGTTACTAAGAAGAAAACACCTCTAATACATCCTTAGGTGCTTAGGCTCTGGAACAAAGAAGCGGGGAATGTTATCAGTGCCTTTGCAATTATTTCAAGGAGCACAACCATAACTAGGCATGGGGTCTGGCTCGTTGCCCTTCCTAAAAGGATCCTGAGTTTCTCTCATGTGCCACTGCAGATAGCGAAAGCTGCAGCAGCTCTCCACTTTTTGAGAAATGCTCAGTACCTCACAGAATAAAACCGAGGATTTAAAGAAAACAATGAATTTGCTCTGGTTCAAACCCTGGTTAATCCTCTGCAAAAAACAGCATTTTCAGCATCCACCACTAAAGATTGCCAGGACTCATCACATTCCCTGACATGTGATTTGGACATTACAACATGTGGCATTTTCGTCTATAGGGCTCCCTTTGTAAGGGACTGAGCATGTTCGAGGAAATGCTTGACATTCACTGTAGCTTATACGTGGACACAATCCACAGGAAATTTTTCTTTTCTGCGGTCTGTTATTGCTCATTGGTATACAGTTGGATTCTCTTTTGCTTGGGCGCAATGACAAACCCTTTCTCACGCCACTGACACCAACAGGAGAAGCAGCGCATCTCTAGGAAGAGCCACGGCCCCATCTCAGACAGCACAGAGTACTCTTTTTCTCCCTGTTTCAGCTGGCTTGGCAGAAGTGCCAAATAAATGAACTGTAGCGACTGTCCCCTGACAGTAACGCAAAGTCACAATAATAATTGCGTACCATTCTAGCATGCAAATTACTTAGTGGCAATAGATTAATTCTTAGCTTCGGGATCACCCCTCATATCAAGATGGCAACATACCACAAGGAAATTTTTCAAATTCCACTACAATTCCTACATTTTTCATTTAAAGACAATGGTTTCCTACCCTGCCTTCCTGTCTTCCTTACCCCCAGTATCCTATGACCTCTAAGTTTGATCAGTAGCCTTAACGCAGTCAGTAAAAATGTAAGTCCCTTGAGGATGCCAAGCAAGGTTATATTCAGGTCATAAAGCGGAACATTAAGCACTAATTGCATAGACCAAATCCCAAGAGACCCACAAAAGCCACATCCCCACCTAAAAAAATCACGGACTTCCAGACCTGGTCTGTAACCTCCCGAGGGAAACGTGAAGCCACAACTGCAGGTGGCTTATGGCTGGGCCTCGGGTACTGAGCAGCTTTCAAGATTAAGCCTTTTCACATACAGACCTAAGCGATGCTATCATCAATTCTGAAATTGGAAACGACGACAAACGCACACTCGTAGGCGCAAAACAAACGCACGGTGTCAATCACATCCCCTTTTAACAAAAAATGTCTCAAACCCCAGTGACATGTGACCCCATGTCCTGAGGTACCTGTGCGAACGCCCGTAGCGTGCCGCGGTAAGCACGGCTCACACCTCCCTACCTACGGCTTTTTTCCCCCCGACAGTTGGGTCGGCGCCAGGGAACGGGGAGGCCAATGCCCAACGCCTTCCTCCCTTTCAGCACACCCGCACCGGAGCCGAGGGGAGCGCGTTCGTCCCCCGTTGCCGGGGAATGAACATCTTCTGATCTTTCACAGCGATTTTAGTGCGTTCCTCCCGCTAACAGGCCGCTGCGCCCAACGACAGCGACATAAAGATGCGCTGCGCCCAGGGCGGGCGATGGCCGGCGGCGGGTGCCCATATTTTAGGGACAGCATCCCCGCGCTGCCGCCGGCCCCCACGCAGCATCACCGGGCAGCTCCGCTCCTCCCCGCCGCTACCTGCCGCCAGGTGCCGGCATCGCCGGGGGGCCGCCCGCCGCCGCCCCCCCCCCCCCCTACCGGGCTCATGCTCGCCGGGGCGGTCGGAGACCTCGATGACCAGGAGCTCTCGACCCTCGGCGCTGCGCCCCACCGTGTAGATCCTGCTGATGGCGGGGCACTGCAGCCAGACGGCCACCAGCGCCTCCCGCAGCTCGGCGTAGCGGTGGTACTCGAAGGAGATGCCCTCCTCGGCGCTCAGCCGCCGCCGCCGGCTGGCGACCCCCGCCCCGGCCTCCGCCGGCTCCGCCGCCCGGCAGGCGGCCAGCACCCCGCACAGCCCCAGCAGCGCCCGCACCGCCCGCACCGCCATCCCCACCGACCGACCGACCGACCGACCGACCGCCTGCGCCGCCGGCACCGGCGGGAGGGAGGGAGGGAGCGGGGGGCGGGCGGAGGCGGCGCGGAGGGGCGGGGGAGGGAGGGGGGAGCGGCCGCTCCGCCCGTCTGCGCGGGCGGCGGCGGCGGCGGCGGCGGGAGGAGCGCGAGCTCCCCGCGGAGGGCGGCGCGCGGTCCCCGCGGCCGCGGAGGCGCAGGGCGCGGGCGGCAGGCGGGAAAAGCCGTTGTCATCACCTGAGCGCGGTGTGCAGGTGGGGAAGAGCATCGGAAGGATCCCGGGGCACGAGTTCGGCGCTGGTGTGTTTGGGTGGGGTTTTTTTTAATTTATTGGGTGAAATACTTCTATCCGTCACGGCGCTCACGCGGTCCCACCGAGTCAATCCGCTGGCAAAAACCTAAATGAACAGAATGCCCCATGAAAGATTCAAATAGTACTGTCGCAGGGCAACACAAACGTGTTTGATTGGCCTCACAGGGGGAAAACTAAAAGCAATCATCTCTAGGGTAGCTTGCTCATCCTCTGCAAGGGAGCTTTGCTGCGTCACGGAACGCAAAGGATAACGCAAGACTTCCTTTCTGATACCCAGAGTACTTAGAGAGCACATCCCATCACGTTCAGCGGGAACGCTCTTGTGCGGAACCATTCACTGTATATCAATAAATCACGGTCTCTTCTAGACTGCAGATATTACAGGACTTCTGAAGCCGACTGTTTGTCCAACCTGTTTTTATGGACATAAGTGTTCAGGCTACATCAAAACAGCCTATAAAGGACAACTGATAAAAGCAAAAGGCGAAACGCTAAAGTGCAACTTCCATATCAGTTTATTTTTAAAGGACACAGAGCCTCACTGGAAAATTTTGAGAGGTTCAAAGTTTTGGAAAGTTTGAAAATCACACATCCAATTCCTCCTTCTACAAACAGAATCTTGTCCCAAATAATTTAATACATGTTTTACCCCTATCTTCTAATCTAAAAGGGTGAGCCTGCGTAACATCCCCTTCCATCACCAACTTATACTGCATCAGTTTTCAGGAAGATTTGTCAATAATATTTTGTGATCCTATGGATATTTTCCCAAATTATGGGTTGTCTAGTTCTGACCGAGAAGATAATGGAAACAATGTCTTCTAGGAGAACATCTTGAGACTTGGTGATACACCAGCTTGGAAACTCATCCAGCATGTGAAACTCAGACCTGAAAATGCAACTTATATATGAAAATACTTATATATCTATTATCTATATTCACCTATAATTTTTATCTTTCGGTGTCCTGACTGTCAGTCCTGGATTATTTGATACGTTTCTTCCTAGCAAGAACCAAAGGTCAGCTCATCCAGTCCTTACCATCTCTCAAAGAATGCAACCATGTGCAAAGGCACCTTCAGAACACTTCTTGGAGCCTTCAACTCTCCGTTCTTACTGCTAGAAAACTGCGGGAGATGCCTATCATATCGCGTCACATTAGCTCTGGAGTTGCGACCGTGCAAATGCAAACTTGCTCGAAGCGTTTTGCAGGACTCGGATGTACAGGGAATCCCCAGTGGGTTGTTTTCTTACAAAGATCACTGTTCAGCTTTAGGATCACAGAAGTGCCATCCCTCCGACTTCTCCCTAACAGCATAAATTGTATTATTAATTTGTTTATGACTTCACACTACTTTAGAATTATGTGCAATATGTGCAACGCTCTCAGAGCTCCAAAATGAACTGCAAATAGAGGTAGCTGACCCAGCATTCAAAAGATTCACATTCTTCATCAGTTTTGTCGGCTACATTCGTCACAGGCTAAATATTCTTCATTTTCTTCATCACTTCGCCTTGCCCCTTATACACAAAGTAAAAAAATCTGCTGATGCTCTGATTTTAGACTTACAGGATCATTTTCTGGGAGGACTTTCTGATCAGCCAAAACCACCTTTGTGCAACTCTCATTGGCTTCCCTTCAAATTTATTTTCCCAAAATACAGTGTCACTAAAAGATACAAGTAGGCTCAGAAATCATCTATTTCTTTTCATCTCTTCAGGCGGTGAATTACTATTCCACTACACAAAATTAGTCTCACAACTAGATCTGAATAGATTTACATTAATTTCCATACTTATTAACTCCCCACCCCTAAAAAATTAAGAGAATGAGTACTTACAAAAACACATGCCCATACACATCTTGTGTAAAATGGGGGTTTATATACTATCAAATTTTTCATTTTGACTTCACACGTGCTAATTTCTTTTTAATAAGGGATTAAGAAACAATGATTAGATTCTCAGAGCTCAGGAGCATTCGCAGAAGTGAGCAGGAGGAGTATATCGATGACTTCCCTTCTATCCAACCCCTTCTATTTCCCACAGTTCGGAGGTGACACTTTCACCGCAGGCAAAGGCCAAATTTCCTCGTAATGTGGAAAAAAGGGTTTGCACTTGCCTTAGTCTCAGAGGGATGCTCTAACCCCAAGGGCATTCCCAGGCTATATGCATAACCCGGCTCCCGGGTATGGCCTGGTAAGCTAATAATGCTAATTAGAGCAGGGAATAGAGCTCAAGTGCTCCCCGTCCAGAAAATGTCCCGATCAGCAGATTTCAAATCTGGTTTAGCTCTCTCGTATGTCTGTATATGACACAGAAGAGTAGATTATATTTCACTAACAGACGCAGCCTAAATAGTTTGGTAATGGTGAGGAAAAGTTCATGACATTTACAAAATGACATTGACATTTACAAAAATACTTTCTTATAGACAAATATATATACACATATACATATATATAATATATAATAATATATAATATAGTATAATATTAATATATAATATATTATATTATAGATTCTTATATAATATTATAATATATTATAATATATTATAATATTATTATATAATATGTATGTGATATAATATATACACATATATATAATATATATTTTTTATATATACACACAAAGTTATATATAATATTCATCCACCTATCACTCCATTCTTTTGGCCAAAACGATTTGCTGAATGCGATTCAAATTTTCAAATACTTTTGACTTGCCTGAATCTTTTTCAGCAAATCATGATTCACCAGCAAGTATCTAAATAAATCTTAAAAAAAAAAAAAAACACCAAAACCAGAACCTCACAGAGCTCTGCTTACAAGACTTGAATAACTCTGCACTTTTTTTATTTGTGCGGCAAGACAAGCAGGCTGAGGCAACTATTTTCTTTTATAACCCAAAAAAGACAACCCTAAACCTATGCCCACTAGGAACAACAGAAGGACATTAGGAACAACAAACCGAAATCCTAAAGATGTTCTGTGGTAGAGATCAGATATTTACACTATTCATAACAAAGTACTGTTAATAATGACGTCATGGAAATACTCAGTAAACTTCTCTGGTTTATATTTGGGGAGAAGTGAGAGGTTACGCTGTAATGCATGAGGAAGACGGTGCTTTCTAACAGACAAATGACCAAGTAGGATGCCGAACGTGACGTGTAAGGGAGAAGATCAGCAAGACCAAATCTTGCTTGGTCTTTAAGCCCCCCTCTGAGGAGGGCTATCTTTGGCCTGCTAATATTCAGTGATTATCACGTTTTCAAGCCTTGGAAAGATTCGGAAAGACTACTTAGGATATTAACACAGTGCGGCTATTCAGAAAAAAACAGCTATAGCCCATATATGTCCTAGAAGACCAGGCAAAAGCTGGTAAGGGTTTCAATCAAGAAATTAATGCTAGGAATAGAATAGCTCCGATCAATTTTAAAAAGAGAACAATTGATCTCAGTGTTAATAAATTACCAGGCAAGTAGATAACTTGCCAGATATAAGAACCTTTTACAAAACTTATCTGAAGGCTGATTATATACTCTTATACCCAGCAGCTCTGGTCACTTGAATATTTGTCTTCGAGACAGAAGTTTCTGTTACCAACCTCCAAAATGCCTTGCACAACTCAGTGGCTCTGTTTCTTGGATGCCTGCAAAAGAGGGTTAAGATATGGAAAGTTGCGGCTTTCCCAGTACCTTGAGAACAGGCTTAGCGTAAGGCAGGTCAAAGGAAATAGACATAAATAAAGAATGAATTTGTTTAGAATCCAAATACAGACAAGGCAGTTACACAGGAGATTGCAGAGAGGGAAAGGAAATGAGACCACCTTCCAGGTACGTATTGCAAGACTGAATCTTCTGTCGTCTCCACCTGGTAGGTGACTCACCCACGTTACCGAAGCTCAGCCCTATCAGGCATTTAACAACTTACTGTGGTCTTGTTGAAGTGGGGTGGTGAATGTCCTATACATGTAACAATCCTGTGTAGAGCTTCTTTATAAACCGCTTCCTTAAATTCCATACCAAATCTACCTGGCGTTCGCGCTTACACACTGCGGACCTATACAAATGGCACTGGCTTATTTCTGCCGCTGGTTTCCGACCCCAGAGCAATCACTGCGCCCGGGGTGATGCCAGGTCCTGCACACTGAACTGCCATGCTGTTTCTGAGGGGTGTCACGGCTATACCGCCAAACACTCATAGAGAGAAACCACCACGCAGGATCATTTTGAGAGTCCGCAAAACTGGCTGACAGGTGGTTGGGGTTTTTTTAGAAGTGGTGAGTAATTCTCTAACAGGAAAGTTCTTCTGGTCTTGCACAGGGACTGGTATTTCAAGTCCAGGAGCTAATTTATTCAGTGACTACATAAATGTGAATCAAACCTGATTTAAAAATGCAGATGACAAAGAATGGTGAATAATAAGGATATAGCAGCTCTGGAACGTGATTTAGATTACTTGGGAAGTCAAGCACATTTAAATATTTCAGCGCAGCAAACTGCAATTTGCAAGAAATATAAAACACGCTCATCACAGTGTGGCAAGCGGCATTGCTAGAAGCATTGAGAGATCACAACAGATGGGTAACTCGACTGTATCTTCCAGCGCCAGGCTGCAGAACAGATAACTTTATCTTTGAATGCTTAGACAGAAGGACAATGGTGAAGAGGAAGGATGTGATTATACCACCAAGGTGGTATTAGAGAGAATGATCTGAGCACGCACTTGTGATATCTACAGCTGAAACAAGACATTGAAAATTCAGAGACAAGCCTCAGAAGTTATTTGAGACATATTATGTCCTCCTCACCGCGGAGGACATAATATAATCCGGTTAGCTGGTGAAAAAATACAATTGAAAAGCGATTCGATTGCTGTGTTTATTACCTTCACAGGTAGAAAATTATAGCAAAAACCAATGACAAAAAGTTGCCTTCTTCCTGGACCTGCCGGTTTTAGGTCTCAGTGGCCGAGATTTAGCAGAAGGCTGCAGCTGACAGAGGGAGGGAGGCAGCAGTAAAGGGATGGAGATTTGGAGGCCATGAACCAGACACTGTAGTGAGCAATAAGTATCTGTAGCCAAAACGTAGGTTACAATAATATAATTTTTCAATTAAAAAATGTTAAAAATCTATAAACATATCACACTTTTCCTTAAAATTATCTTAAAACACTCAGCAGTCGTTAATTATAAATTTGGTGAAGAAAAATTAAATGAAGTCACATAACTTACAAATATCAATCATTATTAATATACTCTGGCAAGCTGTGCTGCAGTGTAATATAAGCCTCCTTATTTAGTATTTCATATCAGCAGCCAAAAGCAGTTGATTATTTTGCAATCCTAATCTTCACAATTTATTATACTTTTCAAGTTTCCACGGGATTTGACACAAAACCCAAGAAGTTAATACATCGCTTTTATAGGACTGATTTGTCATATCCTAAGGTAGAGTACAAGCTGTTATTTCCCACAGATGTGCCTTACTTAAACTAAACTGGACTTGTAGGAAAAGATTAGGTTGTGAAAAATGTTGCTCCCCCACTTAGTCCCCTATCCTACCACTTCTAAGAGTTAAATCTGTCTCCTTGTTAAAGAGGATAAAGGACAACAGATTGTGTAAGACTTCACTGTGCCTTGTCAAGAGCCAAAAACTGTCACCTGTATGTTGCTCTCTTTTTTTTTTCTATTGCACAAAAATCTCTTAGTTTTCAGAATTACCCACACTCTACAGTCTCCTTAAAAAAAAAAAAAAAAATCAGGGAAGTCTCATTTAATAAAGGCCTAAAACCTCAAAAATGTGATTGCCTAACACAGTTCTTGATATGCGTAGAAGATACATAGTGATGAGGTTGATCATTTCCGAGCCAGCATAGTGTTCAGTAATAAATACAAGGTTCTGCATTCGCAAAGGTGGTGGTAAAATGCAGGTCCCTATCTGAGCCCCGCAGCAAAACAAGCCCGTGTTTTTCAAATGCCAGTTCCCGTGTTGAGAGAGGTCCAGGGGGCGCATTTTTTCAGCAAAAAATGAATTTTTAAAGCACAGCTTGCATTATTCTCCAGGGATTTGTTAAAGAAAGAGGATCAAAAGCAATGATGTGATCACACGCCACTATAAGGATGTACATAAAATAACCCAAAAAACTGAAATAGCAACAGCTGTCAGAAAAATATGGATTCAAGTCATGAAAAAAGAACAAAACACCCCCACGCACACTGTACCTAAAAAGATGGCATAAGTAATGTGCTAAACATCACATTCGTTATTTTCAAAACCTCATGAAGAATGGATTATACATTGCAACGTTGTGAAATCATCATATCAAACATTTAGTGCTCTGATTGAGCTCTGCAACAGACGAGGAGACACCAAGCTTTTACAAGTACCTTTACAGGACTATTTAAGCAATCAGCTCACAGTTGCACACAATTTTGGGACAGTGTGTGTATAGGCGTAAGCCAGCAGGCTGAGAACCAGTGAACAGAATCATGCACGCAGGGAAAATCTGAAGCACTGAAAGCTCCTTGTATTTTTAGGCTAGGGGTTCAGTAAAATAAAGCTAAGCACAGCTGCAGCTGCAGGATGAGAGTGGGAGTTGACAAAGCAAAGAAGGTAATGGCCATCTTTGAAATCTGATTAAAGAGGTCGCTTCCACCATGGAGAGTTCAGGCTGCCAGTGCACATGGATTCAGGAAGTCTGAAGTACCAGTCCCTGCTAAGAACTGAACAATCCACGGTTTTCAGCTTCTGTTCACCTGCCACATACAAGTATTTTTGCTTCCTTTTAGAGGGAAGGGGAAGAGGAAGAACACCAAATTTCAATGGGTATACAGACAGAGACGTAAAACATGCAGAAAGAGGGATCTGGACCACTCAAGTAATATTTGAATCACTGTGAATATCATTAACGCCTTGACTTTTTGTCTGAAGCCTGATCTCATCTGCACTTTTGTAGGAGTGCCTGTTTTGAGGATTACACCAGACTGCATGTGAAGCAGCATGAAAATTCAGGTGGTCTTGAGTAAGGAAAACACTGTAAGCATCTCTAAAGGACTTATAGGGTAGATGAAGCGGTATATGAAGTCTGAAGAGCAGCTGACATTAAAATAGAAAGAGCAAGATCTTTGTAAGGGTTTAAGCCCTTCTTAAATACTTCCACTGTTATTTCCTATGCAACAGACAAATATTTAGAGTAGATTCAACAATATTCAACTACTGCTTCTATTACCAGTACAACTCAAGTAGTAGATTTTGAGATTCTAGTTCGTGAAAGCTGTAACTTAACTTGAGAATGCACCTGGCCCAAAAGTCATCGCTACATGCAGTGGCTGTGTATCCAAGTCCTTCAAAACACAAACCAGCAGAATTTACAAGACGTTCTTCATTTCCATTTCTTCCTGATGTCTCTGTAAGTAGTTTTAACAGATGGGAACTGTTGTAGATCATAACAACAGGAATAATGGCTCTTCATTACAGATGAAGAGAGTAAGACGCTATATCCTACCTGGTTTTTATCACAGCTTTGTATTAAAAAACATATGAAAGGTATAATACACACATCAAACCAAACCACATTTATTTCATCAGTCACAAGTGCAAATATAGCAACAAGTCAGTTCAGCAAATTACAACACAGAGAAGAATGTAATGTAAATGCTAAGTACACTGACAGACTAACTTCAAAAGAGCAGCAAAAAACAGTTTCTTCCAATAAAAACTTCTATTCTTTTTACCTGTAATCTAAAATAACATAATAACTCTAAATCAGGAATGTCTCTGCTAAGTCATGTTTACCCAGATATTCTGTTATTAACAGTTCGCATAATCCAGTGTGCAAATGGCCTGTCCAAGCTTCCTGTTAACAGATGTTTTGGTTTTAAGCAACTTTTACCCAATATTTAAATAATACAGTGCTGATGCCAGTTAATATGTTCTGCTATTTGATATTACAAATTTAAGAATATATATTTAAAAAAACTAAGTCCAATTTCATATATAATTCTACCTGGATCCAAAGTGGGCAACATTAAAGATAAAATTGAATTATTATTTTTTTCAAAAAAAAAGTGGATAGACACAAGTCATCTCAGGTTTTTTGCATCATCTTTAAATCTGTAGTTAAAATATATGCAGTACTTACGTATAAAATAGAAAGCATTCCCATTAGGAAGATACTGCAGTGTAATTAGCTGCTTTTCCCTACCACTTAGTAGCCAAGGAACAAGATTTACGCTTAACATCCGATCACTATTTTGCTTTACAGAAAAGCAAAAGTTGACTACCAGTATTAGCATCAGAATTTTTACACTGGAAATTTAGTTAGCCTTCTTCTTCGTTATGAGTTGTTGCTTCTTCTCTTTTTCTTTATAGGCAATGAATTGAGAGTCTGTACCAAAGATTCTGTCCCACCACGTGAAGGTTGAAGCGTAATTGCCAATAAAGTTCATGTGATGGAAATCATGAAAACGGGCCCCAGCATAGAAAGGCACCAAATGAAGAGGGTTCAGCGGAACATCATAGCCACTACAGGAGAGGGGGAAAAAAAGAAAAGCAATTACAGTAAGGATTTTTCCCAGCTATAAACCACAAAATATAGACACTTACTACTTGTTTTTATAAAATAAAAATATTTTTTTGGTATTATAAGGCCCTGAGGTAATCACTGTAACACTGGCTTAATAGGAAAACAAGATCCCTCCTATCCTAGCCAAATGCTTCTGTAAACTATCCCACAATGGCTTTGGCATGTGCAGACCGCTCCAGCTCAGTTTATTAGGTAACACAAAACAATTTAAGCAAGCGACCTAAGAAATCACAGTGGCTGACTTCCTGCTGGCTTAGCAGCTTTAACTGACTGAAGAGTGGTGTTAGGAAGGAGGAATAAGAAATAACACTATCTTTTAGTGACAAGCTATGAACATCAGCTCAGCTGCTCATCAAACAGCATCTCATATCAACTACAAATGTAGCATTTCTACTCAGCTTACTACAAGTTCTTCAAATGTTTAAAATTCAAAACATACAATTAAAGAAATATTAAAACCAGAACAGTTTGCTTTAGAGGGATTTCACCTCTTTAGCGCAGCAGTACTGGAAAGCATCTTACCACCACCTAGTGGGGAGAGCGCAAGTTAATTTTTTATAAACACTTCACGTGGACAGCAAATTAAAATGGTAATTATCAAGGGAGATTCATATTTTGCATCAATTACTTTATGATATATCACAACATATACTTCTCAGTCTACAGCCAATATATGACTAAACCAGCAATGATGTGTATGACGAGTTGGTTAGTAGCTGGTTAGTAGCTCTTGTTCCACCAAAACACTTGACACTCAGATGACAGTAAGACACTATATGCTTCATAATATATTTACAGATACAAGGTCAAGTGTAACACTGGCATTTCAAGTACGAACTCTGACTTTCCCCTTCCTCTCAAACACAGGAAAGAAAAGCTCATTCATTTGCAGATTAACTCAACAAAGCCTACTGGGATTTGTGCTAGCATTTCAGAGCCAAATTTGAAAGAAGTCAGTTGTACTGCACAGACAAGAAGTCTTGTCCTTTGCATCTACCATAAATAAATAAAAAACAAAAAAAATTATTTATTTCTTTAAAAGACAGTCAGTGGTTGTATAACCTAAAGTTTCTCTTGTCTGGGAAAACTGGCTGACAAAGTATTACACGGAAAGAACTCTTGGCTATAATATCATATTTTGTAATTGATTTTTGGCGTTCTATTACGCATAAAGTCACTTGTACACCAAATATCAAGAGCCAGACACCCTAACGAGGCACCTAGCTTCCGAAACCCACAAGATGCCCTAGCTGATAGTCTACACTCCTCTAATCAGCCAGATTTGCTACTAACACTACCTCAAAACAGAAAACACTGTTAACTGTTCAGGTTGCGTCATTCTTTATAAGATGCATAAAAGCATTTCAGCGCAAAATAAACAGTAAAGCTCAGTGAAAGAGACAGGTACATTTAAGACAGACTTAGGGAGACGAGAAAAGCAATTACTAAGAAGCAATAAGGATCTCACCTGTGCACATCAATGGTTTCCATCAAGCGACATATTACCCATGCCCACAGAAGAATCACATGGTTACAGAAAACAACAATTCCAATAAAAAAGCCAGTTCCAAGGATAAGCGTTTCCAGAGGATGTGCATATTCTGCTTGCATTCCAAATGGAGACTAGAAAGAGATAACAGACAGGAAAACAGTCAACATTTTCAATTTTATATACCCCCAAATCAGAATCACCATTTTGCAGTACTCTCCCCTTCCTATTACACCATAAGACTACAACAGCACAAAGGGAATGATGCTGTGGGTAAAGGAAACGTTCTGACTGAGCAAGGGCCTTAACACAGGTGTTAAGCTCCTCACTGGGAAAACAGAAAACAGTATTCCAAGGTCACAAGGATTATGACTGCATTAGTGATTTCAAACACTTCACTACTTGTTGAAAGGTTGGAGACTTTTATTTAGGCTTACCATTACCCAAGGCCAAACAATTATCTCAGGACTATTAAAAGTGTTTGGGAAGCTCCTATCAGCTTTGCTATACATCCCGTCTTGGAAGCAGAAGAAAGAAGGAAGCCAAAATATTCTCAGAGTCAAGATTCACTTAGAAATGTATTTAAAAAATAATTAAAAGCACCCCTTATCTTTGACAATTTTTGGAAATAAATTCTTACTCTTCAAATATTATTGAGATTGCAATAAAACATTTCCTTTTCTTTATATATCTCTTTTTTTAATATATTTACGTACACACACACACCCAGGCATACCTACATTTGGTTTACAAAAAAAAAGAAATTCCATAAAGAGTTTGCAAAAGTAGAGCACCATATAAAGATAATAATTTTTAAAAAATTAACCTGATGTTCAAGGTTATAAGTTTGATTATCAGAAAAACAAAAGTCCCCTTTGGCTTCAGGGCGATTTTAAGATCATCACCTTTTACTATCTGGGAAAGATTTTAGTGAAAATAGCCATTAGCCTACAGATCACTTCATGTGAACTGCTAACCACTCAAGACTAATGGCCAGAAGCTGCTCCTGCTAGAGACCTGAGGGGCTGCCAAGAGCAAGAGGAAAACAGCGGCTGCTGCTGCAGATGTACGAACGTACGCATGCATCAATCGATACCAAGCTTCTCTATTATCCCAGCCTATTTACCTTAGGCACAGTATGGGTTATACACTGAAACACAGCAGTACACAAACACAGTAGCACTGACTTCTGTGATCCAGAGACAGTGCCGTCTAAACATGGCTATACCAACTGTAAGGCGCAAGCACTGCTGGACTGCTCAGAGCAGTGCCACCTCCAGTCAAGCATGGCTCATTACCTTGTAATCAACATCGGCTCCAACACCACTAAATGCAGAACCACCCAAAATATCTCTGTGCTGCACTGTGCTATCGATGCAGTATCACACAACTGGCTATACTGCTTCCAGAGGCCCATATTCAAAGCTATAATCCTTCCCTGAATCATATATGCTGCACATAACGATGCACGCTCTCAGGCCACGTAGCAGCTGCCTGTCTGGATCGTGTTCTGGGCATTAGTATGCTCTGGGTAACACCCTAGATGGCCAGAGAACTGACGAACAATCAAACCCAGAAACCTACCACTTCCCCTTCCCCTAGCAATCAAGCACGTAACACACCTTTAAAAGCTTGCTTTCACCTCGCTCAATAGATATGATCAAACTTCAAAAGAGTTGAGTGTGAGCTTTCATGCCCATTAAATGAAGTAAGACCACCGGAGGTGTTTTCAGAAACAAAATGGATGACTGTTACTGACAAAGAGCTCAAGAAAAGACATATAACCCACTGTCAGAGGATGCAAAATTCTTAAGTCTTTCAAATAAAACCTTTAAATAAGTTGTATGAAACTGCATATACTAAAACCTGATAATAATAATAATAATAATCAAGGAATACATACAACAAATTCATGGTGAACCTTATGGATATACTTGTATATTCTCTTGTGATGCAGCAATCTATGCAAGAAATAGTGCCAGGCATCTTCAATCACTGCACATCCGAAACACTGGGCAACCAGAACATACCTTTAAAAAGCAGGAGAGCTGTTAGTTATAGAACATACTAGGAGATAGATAATCTTAAAAGATAAAATAGTTTATATGCTAGTAAGGGTGGGAAATGTTTATGTATATTACTGATTCAATAACACTGCATTGACATTACCTTTTTAACATACTAAAAATACTAATTGCCACGCACATTAGTCCTTGTACCTATCAGCTCATCTGTTGATACACTGAAGTGAATTAGCATGCAGTATAACAAACTGTCATTTCAGTATTACAGTCTATAAAGAACATCTGTAGACTGTGTAAGATCTAGAGATAAAAACACAGAGCTGCATCAGCTATCCAGAGAGAAACTAAATTTACAAGAAACATGAGCTTCTGCTGTAAAGAACAGCTATCAAAAAAACCAAAACCCAAAACAGCATTTATATCTAATTCAGTTTTGTTTAAAAGTCTATAAGTTCAGTGCAAAAAAGGAGAATATGAAGCAGGTGGTACATTCTCTCCCTTGAGGTACACACTGCTGCTATGATATAAAACAAGGTGGAGAGAAGAAACACTTAGGAGGAATCAAAAAATGAAAAACACAGGAAGTCCAATATTTAACCCATGCCATCATGAATCCTGCTTTGCTTCCATAAACTCCTTCCTAATCCCCCCTTCTTCCGAGTATCAGAACAATTTGGGGCCATTTAAAAAAAAAAAACAAAACAAAACAAACACATCTAGAAAACTCTAATTAGCTTTCATAGCAGATAAGCATCAACGGAAGCACAATTAATGACGCCATTTGTTAAATATTCTGCCTCCAACTGTCTGTAACTCAGCATCAACACAGGAGGAAAAATCTACCTACCATCTAGGCATCTCTTCCCACTCATACGGAATGTTAAAATACTCTGTGAAGTAATAGGTACCACAAATCAGAGGAAGCTGAATGAAAAAGTGATTGAAGAGGAGCGTTTTGAAACACTTCCACTGTTTTTCCCATGTTTCTGGTTTATCCTAAGAAGAAGAAAAAAGAATCAGTTGTGTTACGTACTTCTATTGCACATAACTGAGTGCTGCAAAAATTACTTTGGAGGCAGTTTCATTTCACCTTGGAAGACAGATAGCAGGTCCTCCAATAATACAAATTAACTCAGGCATATAAATTACATGGGATTGAATTCAGTTTCGTCGAAACCTCTTGTTTTTCTAAGCTAGCTTTCTGTAAAATTTTAAGTAAGCCTTGCTTAACGGAAGTTGTCTTTGCCAGTCACCCCAGACTATACTTGTTATTTCAGCATTTGTAATTAGCAGGAACATTTAATATTCAACAGTTTAACACAAATCAAAGTTTGCTTTTCTTCTTCACACCACAGAATGTATTTCCATAGCTAAAATAACACAAAGAGAAGCTGAAGACAAGCTTGTGAAGACATAAGTTGTCTTGAAAATATCCAGTTTTTTCAGGGAGACATTTTACCAATTACTGTAGTAATTTCATAAGCTGGTATTATTAATTTCCAATTTGTATTACAAGGAACTGGGGGAAAACAATCATCTTTAGAAATTGGATGTGCCTACAAATTAGGAGTGTGCAGTCCATCCTAGGCTTCCTCTGTTGTTAAAATACTTCAAAATCCTTTCAAGAGGGTGCACATAGAGACACTTTGAAAGGTGGAAAGGATACCCTCCTCAGAAATAACCCCTTTCCTTCCCCAACATCCACTTCTCTTCCATCTCCCACACAAATTGTAATTTTGCTCTGTCACTTCTAGGATGTCCACAGTGATAGAGGAAACCAGGTCATGTAAATTGGAAACCAGGATACTCTACTTCACGTATTCAGCGATAGATCAGGAAGTGTGTAGTTTACAACTTTGTCTTACCTGCTGAATTTTATACTTTTGCATGTACGGTATAAACTGAAAGACAAATCCAGGTACACAGAGCAAGAAGTATGAAACTTCATGAACTATAAGTGATCCCCAAGTCGCAATCTGGAACTTTGTGTAGTTATCCAGCATGTAATTCCAGGCATTTTTAAATGGTTGCTGTAAGGGATTGTCAGGCAAGAAAGAGTCTATATATTCCACCGCCAGATAAGCAGAGTTCAAGATATCAACGCTGTCGTTCATTGCCATTGTTCAAACATAAAGCATCACAATTACAGTTCTTCTACGGTTGTCTGTAAGTAACCTGCAGGTTTTGAACAAAATTGAATAAACAGCAGTTAATCTTCAGGAAAAAAAGCATTACCTATCTTAGTTGTTACCTAGTTCAGAAGTAAAAACAAGGAAGAAAAGGGAAGGGAAAAACAGATTCCTTTTCTACAGAACAGTGTAAGAGAACAAAGCTTAAGACTGGTGTGAGAGGCAAACCAATTTGAGAGGCAATTGGCTCTCAAGTTTTGAGATTAGGTCAAGGGAGCAAAATGATAAAGAAGTATTAATTATTACCCAATTTTATTTCCAGTCTTTTGCAGGATAATTGTATTCTGTACTAAAAGAGCACAGAAAGGTTCAAACATTAAATTAATCATGATCACCTGATTATCCAGCCTCACAGCTGTGAGCCACAATCCATGCAAACTACATCAACACAGCAGACTGCCTTTAGACTGCAGCTGGCTTGAGGCAATCCACCTTTCCATAACTAAGAGAATTTTCATCACAGCTCCCAAAAGCATAGAGGTGGCATTCCTGCAGGCGCCCAGAACTTCTGCCATTTCCACAGAGTAGGCTGCTTGTTGGTTTGGGTTGCAAGGGACCTTTAAAGGTCATTTAGTCCAAACCCCCTGCCAGCGTCAGAGACATATTTCACTAGATCAGGTTGCCCAATGCCCGTCCAACCTGACTTTGAATACCTCCAATGATGGGGCATCCACAACTTCCCTGGGCAACCTGTTCCAGTGTCTCACCACCCTCATTGTAGAAAATGTCATCCTTATGTCCAGTCTAAACCTACCCTTTTTTAGTTTAAAACTGTTGCCCCTTGTCTTGTTGCTACAGGCCTTGGCAAAAAGTCTTTCTCCGTCTTTCCTATAAGCCCCCTTTAAGTACTGAAAGGCCGCAGTAAGGTGTCCCTGGAGCCTTCTCTCCTCCAGGCTGAACAACCCCGACTCCCTCAGCCTCTCTCCATAGGCGATGTGCCCTCTGATCATTTTGGTGGCCCTCCTCTGGACCCCCTCTAACAGGTCCATCCTTCCACCCTAAAACGCGTGCACAATTCACAGGCCAGAGGACACCGACTAGTCCCCAGCTGATACGCTCAGACCAGATCCAACATAAATAACGCACCAAGCTCGGTATCCAGCAACATTAGGTATCGCTCTCCTTTCTTAGCAACAGCATCAAGAAGCCGCTGTTTCTTATTAACGGCGGATACACCACAGCAGATACCATTTCATTAAGGCTAAAGACATCACAGCAGATGCCGGGGCCGCTTACAACCCGAGCCCCTGAACCGCTGGCCGGCCCAGCTCACGCACCCCCCCGGCAAGGCGCCCGGCCGGCCGAGGGGCCAAAGGCGACCCTGCGCCTGGATCGGGCCCGTCCAGCCCCCGTGAGGAAGCGGACAGACCCTACCGCACACCGCCCACGCGCCGGACGATGGCGGCGACGCGGGCCATGCCCGGGGGAGACGCCCGGCCAGCGGCACCCACCCGCGGTGGCGCAGCGGGGCCGCGCCGCCCGGTACCGAGGTGCCACCCGGAGGAGCCGCACAGCCGGCCCAGGCCCCCGCACCCCGACAACGGCGCGGGCACCCCCCGGGACAGGCCGCCACCGCCCGCCCTCCCCCGGCGGGGCGCCCCGCGCGCCCCCTCACCTGGGTGACGGCGGCGGCCCCTCACGTCCGCGGCGGAAGCGGCAGCGGCGGCGGCAGCGCCCGTCTCAGCAATAACAACCGCCGGGGCCGCCGGCTCTTCGAGCGCGCCCTCCCATTGGCCGTCCCAGCAACCCCCGGCGCGGCGCCCATTGGCTGGCCGGCGGCCGCGGCGGAGAGTCAGGCGTGAGGCGGGACGGGAGGGAGCTGCGGATGCCGCGCACCCATTGGCTGGAGGGGTGGAGTGAGGATAGTGAGACCTCGGCGCGCGGCCAATGAGGCGGGAGGGAGGCCGGGTGACGTCAAAGACGTGATGAGGCGGAGACCGGTGCCTCAGGTGGGCAGAGGCGGCCGGGCGGGGCGCGGACCGGCCCTCGCGCGGTGCCCCCGCCGCGGCACGCGCCCCCACCCACGCGCCTCCACCCTGCAGGAGGAGGAGGAGGAAGAGGAAGAGGAGGAGCGGTGGCGGCCGGTACGAGGGAAAGGATCGTTCCCGAGAGGCGCCCCCGCTGCCCGTTACCTGCATCCGCGCCGGTGCTGGCGCTTGGTTTGAAGCGGTACGGGCTCTCTTTACGGGAGGCGACACGCCCGGGCCGTCACGGCGCTGCCGGCGGCGGGCAGGGGACGGGGTGGCGTCCGTGCGCGCCCGCCCACGGGCTGCCCCCCGCAGTAAATGAGAGGGGGGGAAACGGTGGGGCACGTACGGTACACGTACGTCGGCTTCGGTATCGTGCAGGTAACGTTCTACAAATAATACAAATGTACAGTTCAAATACAGCGTTCCTGGTGAGACCCACCACCCAAACCCGCACAATGCGTCATACAGTGCAGTGCAGCCGTCCCTTCCATTTCAGCATCCGCCCCCCCCCCCAAAAAAAAAAAANCCCCCCCCAAAAAAAAAAAAAGAAAAGATGACGTTACTCTCAATGCCAGTTTCACTGGAACTTAGAGGTGGGCCCCGCCTTAACTAACTGAAAACCACAGCTTTCAGAAACAAGCCTGCAGCAAACCAGTGATATTTACATGACCAGTTCCTAAACCTTAATAATTCTTTTCAATGTGCTTACATTCAGATTTTTTACACCACCAGCTTCCCCCCCGCCCCGCACCCTACCTCTCCCCCCAAAAAATCTCTTCACTGATGTCAAGATTATTTGGTTTGAGATTTGTATGGAGAAACGCAAGTTTTAAGCGACTTGTTTGCATTAGGAAACAATATACAAACTTTTATTTGAAGAAAATGTCTCAAATGTGACAATAACTTTGGTCATGTTAAAAGGAGGCCATCCAAAAACGAATAAAAATGAGCTGTTTTATAAGCATGGCCACATACAGTATATCCAGATATTAGCTAATAGAAGCTAAGGTTACACGCATAAATAGGCCTTAGTACCATGCAAGGTCAACGCAATTTCATACATTCATTATAAATTTTCAGTTATTTTCATGCCAAATCACCTTTTGGATAAAAAGGTAAGAAAGAAGTAACATCTAAATGTGACCAAAAATTGAACAGAAAAAAAAAATAAGTACAGACATTTTTATTAAAAAAATCTTGAAATTACACCTGTTCAAGAAGTGTTATACCATCTCTGATCTCTCCTTTAATGGGAATTAGTAGTGTTAAGCATTGTTACATATCAAAAAATACAACTCTGTTTTACAACATAGTACTGGCATATTCAAAGTACTGTGCCAAATTATAAATAGTAAAATCAGGTTTTGAAGTATTTCAATAGAAAGCGACTTATGCTCACACAAACATATGCACATATTATAGTCATGTAACAAAAGTTTTATAAAAGGAAACATTTACCCCATGCCAGCTTGAATTACTGAGGTGGGATTCAATACCTACTATGAAGACTGACAGTTCATTTCTTTAAATATGTTTATTAGTCTCTGGAAAAAATAAGACAAAAATTTACTTTCACCAGAATACACACCATTCTTCACTGACAATCCATTTCTCAGTCATGACTGACATCTGTCCTTATGAAAGTGGCTTTTTTTTTTTGAAGACCTTGCAATAAAAAAAGAAATGGTCCACTAGACTTCAAAAATTCAATCAGCTTCTGCTCAACTGCAGAATAATCCTACGCCTTGCTTCTACCTAGAGTAATCTTCATCATCTGTCATCTGTAATTGTAGACAGTCACATCTTCCACTGTGACTCAAGGTGCAGCTACAAGTAGAGAAGTGCTTAGATACTCAGTCACTTCAAATACACTTGTTGAAGACTGCTTCTAGTGCATAATCAAGTTGAAAATCCCTTTCCTGATCATAATGGTTTGTCAATAACTGTAACACCTAGAGTGAGGAAAGAAAAAGGCATCAATCTTTAAGTAGTATTTAAAAAAAATACCAAGAATAGGAAAATCAAGTTTTAATATAATACCTTGCAACTAGTATAACATCAAAAAAAACCCTGTGCACCAGCATCGGTGTTTATATTTTCCTTAATTTCTCTCTGACAAAGTTGTCTGAATCAGTGCAAAGTTCTGAAAGTTTCTGTGATTTGAAAAAATTTGCCATTATTCAAGTTTAATTTTGTTATCAGTGAAATATATCCTTAACATTCACTTAAAGAACTCATTTAAGAAACTGCAGTTATTGAAGGAAAAGATTCCTGAAACAGCTCTTGTTTTCTAAATATCACATCCCAAAGAACTTCAGAATTGGACCCATATAGACTGAAACACAAATCTCTTGTTAAAGAAAGGACTGGTCATACCAGAATCATCTTTCTGACTCACCACTTACGTGCTAAATCCCTCTTGACTACAGTTTCATGCCATCTTTTTCCTTGTAGTGAATAACTGATTGAAGTCGTCATTCAAAACATACCATCAGATTCTTCATACCCATTCTAGTATCTTAAGGTTTTACCTTAGACAGGATTTGGTTTCGATGCTTTGTCAAATTTCTTATCCTAGCTGTTACACTGAAAAAAGTCTGTTTAAAAAAAAAAATCTATCTACATTACCTGCATAGCTTCTTCCTGTACTCATACAAGATGACACAACTGTCCATTTATCAGTTGTTGGATTATAATATTCCACTGTTGATAAATTACAGGAACCATCATCTCCTCCAACTACATACAAGAGACCATTTACAGCACAAACACCTAAAAAAAGACAGGAAACCAATATGAAAATTAGCAGTCGGCTTGTTCACCCCATTAAAAGCATGGTTTCTATTCTGTGACATCATGAAAGCAGCAGAAATCCACGTACAAGCCATTTACACTAAATGATATTATCACTATTTTAAAGTAATCGTTGCATATACCTGCATTCCTTCTGCACATGTTCATGTCTGCAACCTGCTTCCACGTACTGGCGACAGGATCAAACACTTCAACACTTTTTCTTACCAAAGGACCATCATGACCACCTACCGCATACAATAAATTGTTTAACACACCAACACCTGTGAACATATGAAAATACTCAAAATTAACCAGAGAATGGTTTGACTGACACAGAGGAGAAACAGCAAATATTACGTCCACTAACATAAATCCTTCATCGAGTCAATGTTAGGAACTATTTCAGAAAACATCTGGGTCAGGATGCATTAAAGCAAAGAAGACAGTAACTACAGCAAGACACTGATAAAATGTCTTGCATGCCCATCTACCATATTGCAGCATACAAAGACCAGAGCTGTTCTGCAACAGAAGATTTAGAAAATTTTGGACGGAAAATGATGTGCAGGAAAATGAGGATTGTTGAAATTTAAGTCTAATTAGAAGTGACAGTAAATGAGACAGTGTGCTCAGCCAGCATAACAGAAATCTGACAAGATGATAAAGCATAAGTGAATTTTTAAAAAGTAAAAACTGTGCGGTACAGAGGATAAAAGCTGAATGGATAGACGTTATACAATAGGGATGTTTCCACCGAAGTGTTGGAATACCTTGTAAACATATATATGAAACAAAAGTAAACATTTAGAGTGAGCACCTTGCTCCTCCAGGATTTGGAGGAGAACACCATGGTTCCTTGAACCAAGCCTCAGTCATCAAAATATCCAAAAGGATATTAAAGGGTCTTCCTTTATTCCTAGGGTCTCCTTTACTTCACAACAAATGTTTATCAATCTGTAAGCTTGGGATGAAGGAATAAATAAAGCCAGTATATATCTACTTGCTAATTGGGCTGCACATATTGAAAAGATGGCAATAGGGGAAGCAGAAGGGAAAGTCTGTTTATTTATTCCTCAACTTTATAAAGCACTATTAGAACCCAAACATAATAGATTTCAGAAATGCAGGGGGGTTTTGCATTAAAACTTGTGAATGATGGACCATAAAGACAACTGAAAAAACACTACTATGAAAGTACATTAGGAAATCTAGTATGTCACATTTAAGATTATGAAACTCAAAGCCAAGATACGTATTTGCAAATATAGCTCTTAACGGGTTCCATGGAAAGGGCACAGCTTAAAATCTTTAATAAAGGGAAACAGCAAATATGAATGCAAAATATCTGTTAAGTCCTTGAGGAAAAAAAAATGCTGGGTTAAAAAAAAAGAAGCCTGAGACCTTAATAGCCAGTTAAAAGATCTTTCAAAACACATCACTAATATTGTATGTAAGAGCCATTCCTATATGGGGAGAGAAATGACTCAGGCTGAAAGAACATTTTCTTATTAAAAAGGCAGATTTTAATAAATAAAGGAAGAGGGGAAAGAAACATGGAAGAGTTAATTGTTACTGCAAGTCTGAAAAATAGCTTCTTAATAGGACACTGCTTTATAAATCATGCTATCTAATGCTTTATTAGTGATATTCACTACCAACATTTCCCCATATCCTTCCCAGTTAATTTAATTCCTCTTTTATTGCTATTATTTCTAGCTATCATGTCACAGTATAGTGTGACAGCTTCTCTTTCTCCCACTCTGATCACACTTTATTAGACTGGATAATACAACATTCATTTTTTGCAGCATTAAACATTACAGATATAGAAGGAGGGCTAAGATATTTAGTTTAAGTGATGTGATATAAAGCCCCCCACCCAGGCTTTCTGTATAGTTACCAACCTTCCTATTCAGTGTGTAGTTTTCCCTCTGCCATATAGCCATTTTTATTTTGATAGCTCCTTATTTTTAATAATGTCCTCCATTCCTCTTTGGTGCTTCATTTTCCCTTAATCCCACACCCAGTTTCCAAGTCCTACCTTATTTCTTGCTCCTTCCGTCTGTATCCTCTTGTTGCCGTCTTCTGAGTTCTCCTTTCTTTGTTAATTTTTCTTTCCTGCCCATTTTTCAGGACCCTGTCTTAAATCTCTCATCCCTCCCAAATGGCCTATATCTGGATCTGAAGTTCCTCATCCCAGTATGTTGCTGGAAACACATCTGTCCCCATATTGATCAACTGAGAAGCAGTTGGTACTAAAGAAGAGTAACTGAGGGTTAACCTCTGAAGTTGCTTTTGAATGAAGGTGAAGCAGTAGGAACAGAAGAGATGGGCTTAAGTTCCTTGAGATGACTAGAGATCCAAAGGTTTAATACAGGAACAAAATTCTCTTTAGTTAGCACCCATAACATCACCAGGACTGATTGCCAGTTGAAACAGTTCTGGTGGTTTCAGATATTTGGCCACGACAGCCAAGCTCAATCAATAGTCGTGATTTTCACATTACTACCCACTCCTCCCACACACACAAATATACTTTTCCATGTATTTAACAGAGTGGCACAGAAGACTGCTGATTATTGTACCCAATTACATGAATCTGAAATAACTGACTACACTTACTTTTCCTCTCAATTTTTTTTTTTAATCAGAGGACAAGGTAAAAGGCAGCAGAGAGTTGAGTAAACAAACATTGTCCTGAACTCTGGGACAAGAGGAGGGAGGAGAGGTGCAGAAAGATCCCAGCAGTTAGTGTATCTAAGGCACTAAATTTCAGAGTCATAGAAGTAATTCAACATTTAAAAAAAAGTCTGAAAATATCTAGCGTATAAATAGGCTACAAGCACAACAATAGTTTGCAAAACCAGATTATTAAAAAAAAATGCTGAGATAAAATGGGTGTGCGGGCAGATTACAAAATTAAGTTTTGTCACAACCCACCAACACTATTTGTCTTTATAATGATAGTTGTAATTTGCCCATTTTATACAAATATTTTCCTCAAAACTTGGCAGTATTAGATAGAAGTATTTAACAGTACCCTTACTGCAACTCTGGCCAGTTTTTAATCCAGAATTTACTTCCAAGATGCACAGACTGAGTAACTAGAAGTTTCACAAGACAACTGTTTCTTGAGATATAGTGCACCATGTTTCCTTCATTAACATCACAGTTTTCATTTAGAAACACAATCAAAACATTGCTTTTAGCAATAAGAGACATAGCAACTTGCTGATTTTGTAAGGGTATAATGGAAGCATCACAAACTAAATACCTTAATTTTAGTAATGATTTTAATACTTTTATATATTTCTTTTGAAATAATTTGGACTTAATTTAAACATCATTATGCAGATTAAAAACTGTCCAGAGTTATTAAAGAATAACGGAAGGCAAGACAAAAAGTTGGGATAACTGTTAATCATCTACTGAGCACACTAGAAGTCCATCCAGTTTTATTTGTAGCAACATCTCTTCCAATTATGAAGCACATTAATGCAATCACCAGTAGATATCTGAAGGGTGTTGCTAAAAAGCACCATTGAGTACTTGGCAAAAAAGTGACTTAATTAAAAAAATAAACGTAGAAAAGTAATATCATGCAATTTGACTTGAAAAAGTCCATGGGAATGCATCTAGAGAAATAAAACAACTTCTGCGAGTTGAAAAAACCTGAAATACCAAAAGACAAATAGAGGACAGTGAACAGTAAATGAGATTTGAGTCCATAATATAAATAGATAATGAAAATGCTAAAGTCAATTTGGAGCTGTGGAAGCATCATTTCATTAAACAAAAGCAGAATACCACAGGCACTTTTGATGTCTTTAAAGAGGAATATACATATTCAGAATCGCAAAAAGGAAAAAGAAATCCATGAAAAAAATAAAGGGATTTTTAAGATTATAAAGAAATAAATGGATATACCTTGGCTAAACGATAAGGAAGGATAACATGTAGCCTATACATATCCAAAGGATGTAAACACCAGGTGATGAGAAGAATTACTGAAGATGAAACAAAGGGTAGATAAGTGGAAGTAATAGGATGAAACCAGTAATACAAACTTAAGAATGAACAAGGACAAAATTTCCTGCAGTGAATCAGAATGCAGAACAAGTCCTCCGAAGAGGTGGAAATCTAGTCACAGCTCACATGTAAAGTCAACCTGAAAACACTATTAGAAAAACCGGCCCTACACTGGCAAAGAGACATCTTTGAAGAAATGACCTTTTTTTTTTTTTCATCCTGGCCATCTAGATTTTGATATTTCAGTATTTAGGTGATATTAAATTGTCACAATCCATGCATATTAGTCTGTATGTTAAAAACATCAGAAGTTATGGGAAGAAGAATATGAAAAGTATGAAAAAGCAAGGAAAGATATTTACTATTAACAGACTGAACCTTATTCCGTAGGACAGTTTTGTATTTATAACCTGCAATATTTCAGGCATCTAAAACTAACACATGCCATTAGACCCAGACTTTAGCTTACCTTTTATATTTTTTAGATACATTTTAAAACTACGAATTTGTTTCACTTTTACAAGGACAGTTGATTCTTGTCCACTCACCTGCTCCACTCCGTCTAGTGCTCATTTCTGCAACGTAGGTCCACTCGTTTGTATTAGCATCATAGCATTCTACTGAACTAAGGCACTGACGTGATGCCCCATCGTAGCCACCAACCGCATACAGTTTACCTAGAAGGGTAACCAACAGAAACCTACAAATTTCTAATGCACACAGACTGCACTGGTACACAGGCTGCAGGGATGTCATCATTCTCTGAATTAGCTACTGATCAGTACCTGTCATCAATCAGTTATTGAGTTTCTATTTTTTAAATAGTTTAAGATAGTACACTATAGTTCTTGCAGTTTTTAGGATGTAAAAAGCCGCCAGTATCTAACAAGAACAACATGAATCAAAGGATTTTGAATTGCCCAGTTGAAACACAAAGGTACTTTACCCCGTTTTTAATAAAGAATTGCTCAAAAGCAAGCTAATTCAAGTATGTCCAACATTTGAAGCTCGCAAATAGGCTTCCTAGAAATGTCAAAAATTCAGATGAAAATTACTTGTACAGTCTGCAATTTTGGATCAGAAACAGCAGCAGTTCCTATGCAGTTAAAACACACACCTAAAAGTGTTTTAAGACCCAAGAGCCAGCCCAGGTCTGCATTGCGCAAGCGACATCCAGGCTATTCACCACTAAGCTGACTTGAAAGTCAGCAGTTTTCCAGGCACTGTCCTTGAGATCATCCCCAGCGTGCAACCAGCAAAGTCAGCCGCAGATAACAGAGTTGACAATGCTGCAGTGCTATATCACTAAAGATCAATGTATAAGGTCCTCACTTCAGTAATCAGGCTCTCTAGCTTTGCTGACATGCATAACCTAGAGCATGCATGCTTAGCGAGCTTATCCTTGGTTGGCCTCAGGCACAGTTGAAACTCTGAAAAAAAAAAATTTAAAATAACTATGCTAAAAGCGGGTCAAAACAAAGGAGAATGATTATGTATTGTTCATACCATTTGAATTACAAGGTTGAGCAAAAACAAATCTGAAGTATGTTTTCAAAAGCGAGAAAAGGTAGTAGGGTAAATGATTTAATTTCACCCCCTTTTCTTTTTAATAGCATTTGTCAGCTTACCTCCAACAACACCTACACCAACACTACTTCTTCTTGTGTTCATTGGAGCTACATGAAACCACTCATTAGTCTTTAAGTTGTAAACTTCGACTGATGATAAACCTATGAAGACAATATAACATTATTTTCTCTATAAGTCTAGGTGCAACATCCTGTCTACCTTCTGGAAAATTCTTCATATTCAAAAATTCAAATTATCTCATTTTAAGGAGTGTTAACTACTGTGCAAAAGGCACAACTGATGTCCTTTAGATAGCCAATTACAGTCAACCCATTCTTGGTGTCTGAAAATGGGTAAATTAATGAAAGCTTTTGTGGAAATCTGAAAAATTCTTCCCTGGATTTTTTCTTTCTTTTTAATTAAATCGCAGTGCTCTCTCCTACATATGCTTCAGTAATAGTTATTAAGGAAAAGGATCATCTCTGCACAAATGGTTTTGTACATCTGTGAAGAGAACAAACAGTGTATGTCCAAAGCCTTCCCACAGGTCAGAGAAAGCTGTTTCTAATCCCATTTACACTACATGAAAATGCAGAGGTATATTTCATATGTAAACAGGACAAAAGAAACCGGGTAATTTTTCTGCTCACATCTTCTGGGAGTTAAGGACTCTGAGTATAGAAGGAATACTTAAAGGGAACTTGCAAACAGGACAAAGAGACCAGGTAATTTTTCTGCTCACGTGTTCCATGAGTTAAGGGCTCTGACTACAGAAGGAATACTAAAGGCACCTTGTCAAAGATTCACTAGTCATTAAGCCTAAACTCTGACGCACGTGCAAACAGTCCACTGTTCAGGTCAGAGGATGTGACCACTAAAGCACATTCCACACCACAAGATGCCAGGCTACCGTCATGCTTGGTTCCATCACAGCTACCAGGAAGAGACATTCAAATTTGATACAGTTATGTCAAGAGTAGCCAAATCAGCACACTAATCAGCAGTGTGTAAAGGCAAAAATACCTGTACTCCCATCAAATCCTCCCACAGCATAAAGAAGGCCATTTAATACAGCTGCTCCCAGTGTGCTTCTCCGGTCTTGCATATTGGCAACACTTGTCCACTGATCCTTCACCGGATCATAGGAATCTACTGTGCGAACTCTCAAAGAACCATTGAAACCACCAACAGCATAAACCATGCCTCCCATGTACACCATTCCTAGAGCAGGGAAACGGGGAGGAAAGATGAGCCTTTTAGTCTCTTTGTCAATTAATTTTATTCCGTACTGTCCGAAGCATGCAGATACTTGACACAATTTACAGTACTCACTACACTATCAGGCTTTTGACAGTGTCTTAGAGCCACACTTCATTCAGATTAAGCACTAGAAGTTCTGACACTTCTTGTTACTAATAGCTCACACTTCTGAATACCGTACTTGGTGAATTTCTTCTTGCTTAGATATCTCAGCTGCTTTAAGATCCCATTTTCACATTTTTAGTATTGGTTGGTCACTTCTTCACATTCTTCATCTCATTTAATAATAACAGGCTATTTTAATAGTAAAATTACTCATTCTTATAATGCAATAATATTTAAATTTATTTATCCTCTGTATCTATGGGAGGTAATAAAGCAATTTATTCTAGAGATTACAAACTGAAGCACAAATCAAGATCAAGTTATCAAACTTGTATTGTTCCAGATTAGCAAGTAATTTGAATTTTAAGGATGATCACTGAAGTCGAGGCTTAGCCCTTCTCAGGTAAATATCTTAAGTACTGTTCCAAAGAACATATGAAGCTTTATTCAGACACCTAAATTCTGAAGCATTATCAACCGCAACAAAGAATTAGGCATCATTTACCTGCTCTACATCTTCTGGAAGGCAATTCAGCCACCTGATGCCAGCGTTCTTCTTTAAAATCATAGCATTCAACACTGCGAATTGCCTTTGGTGCCTGTCCTCCAACTACCATCATCAACTACAAGGGAGATAATAATATTTATTAATTAACTGCACATATGAGAGCACGTGAAATATCAAAAAAGTGTTAAAAAATAAAACAAGCTTCTGTACGAGAAGTAATTAAAGGATAGCTCTCCTAAATAAGAAATTTGAGCCTTGCAAACTAAGCAAATTTTTTTTTTTTTTTTTTAAAAAAAAAACCACATGCAATTTGTAATCATTGTGTCCAGAGGAAATATCTGAGATAGAAAAGCAGGAAGCAATTAGAGTCTAGGTGGAGCTCCCAAGGATGGGGCAGATGCTGCTGTATCTTCACACCCTACTCTGACCTCAAGTATAAGAATTCAACATCAGTTCAATGGAACTGTGACTATCCATCCACAGAACAGCCTTATCTGGTTCTTTTGAGAAAAACGTGCTAAATCTGCTGAATGGAATCTTCTCCTATTCCATTATTGCAGTTGGCATAATAGTACTATGAGAAAACTTCTTTACTTCATTGGAGAGAAGATAATATGTGATGTTTTTTCATTTTAGAAGAAGAAAACAGAACAAAAGATTATATTTAGCTAAAAATTGAAGAAATGCCCCAACTCAGTCTTTGTTAGGGGTTTTTTTGGATACTTTTTTTAAAGAAACAGGCTTACTTCCTCCCTAACACCAGGCCTATAATTGTATATTCCTCAAACACTGAAGAACTTACAAAAAAAAAAAACCCCTTTTTTTTGTTTTTGAAAGGCCTGGTGGGGGAGGCCATGGAAGGAGTAAGTGGGAGGCCAAAACATCTACATCAGGCTAATCACTTGTTATATTTTTGTGATGAATAATTCTGGTACAAAAATTTTTACCAGAATACTCCAAGTGATGGTCATGTTCTCATGAAATCTGTTAAAGTGGAGTCTGAAGAAATAAGTACATTGGAAAAATACTGGTCTTACTTTTGGAAGGCTAGCGGGTGTTCTCAATTTCGTTCGAGTGCTTTTCATCAGTGCTCGTTGCTCAGTTGGCAGCAAGTGATACTTCATAGCTTCAATGAGGTAATCTTTACAAGCACTGCTGTTCTTAACCAATATTTCTTCTTCAACTCTCTGTTTATTAATAGAAGTTTAACAAGGTCTGAGCATGTTAAGGAAGTAAAACACAAATAATCTGAAATGTAGTAAAGCCTGTGTTATACCACACAAATGCAGATTACTCTGATTTTTTAGATTGTAGTTTAACCACAGTTAGACACGAATTTATGTGAAGGCAATATGCAGTCACTGAAAAAAACCCAGTTGATTCTCTTAATTAATAAGTAGAAGAAACAGCGTTAGGCAAGGTAAATCGCTTCCTCACTGTCAAGCACATTTCTTGCTTCTTTCAAATAGAGAGAGCACAGAACACTTTAAGGGGGGAGTGGGGCAGAAGAATTTAACAAACTAGTAAATGACCCCACAACAATAAGAAACCACAACCACAAAACAAAAGATAAAAACCCACAAAAGCAAAACAAAAAAACCCTAAAACAGCCCACACAAAGTGGAAGAAATTCATATCACAAAACCAGAATTTCTAAAATGAACACCAACCAACCTGCTACTACAACTACACCTAGTAACCAATGCTAATAGCAAACTGATATTTTCAATCTTAAATATTTGACCTGACATGTAAATATTCAAAATGATCTTACACAATTTGAAAAAATGTACTATATCTGAACCAGGTAAAGAAATGTTTCCTTTGTCAGCAAGTCCTAACCAACTTAAATGATAGATTCAATTCTGAAATCTAAAATTCACTTATGAAAAGAAGTGTGGTATCAAATATCATATTAAAAATGAAAGCTAACCAGATCTCAGATAATTAAATCATTCAGATTACTAGTGTAGCATGACAAATAGTCAACGAAACAGACAAATTACTTGTGTATGGTATCTTCTATATGGCAGTCCCTCATCTGACTCTGTGTGTGTGTATGCATGTGCATATGTAATGGTGGCTGTCTTTATTTTTGCTATCAGTAACATACTACATTACACTGTTGTTTAAATTTAAAGTTATCCATCTGGCATTAAAAAAAAAATAAACTGAAACATTCACATGCAGAAGAATTAGTATTCCTTTTTGCTTACCTGAACTAAATATTCGCGGGAAAGCAAAGGCAGCCGAACATGCTCCATCAGGCGTGCCATTAGCTCCTGCCTTACATCTTTGTCATGGTTTACCCACGCTATCACTGCTTCAAACACCTTCCAGGAAACAAATAAATGCAAGTCCCTTGACTTATAAATTCAGTAGTATGAAAATATCAGTGTGCCTCCATAAACAGTTTTTGCTTATACTAAAATTCCTAATGTGAGAAAAGATGACAGCAGTTACAGCTCCCATTATTTCCATATTTACCCACTACAAAATTCTGAAGATGCAGTAGCCAGTGTCTTTTTATATCACTCCTCTACTGGTGTTTCAAGGATAGCTGCACCACATTGACAAAATGCACACAATAATTTGATTGACACTGAAAATTCAATAAAACTAGGTAGGTAAACAAACAACACAGCAGCAGGAATATTACAATCCTCATACTTTTCTTCCTTTCTTGGAAAATCAACCTGTCACATCATCATTCAAACGACTTATCATCACTGAGCCTTACTAGGAGAAGTGATACCAAGCCTAGTTTCTACTCTATTGCACAGCAGCTCATCATACACTAGAGCATTAAAACCTTAATTATACTCCACAGAAGCAGCATCACATGTATCAAAGTGATAGATCCGGATCTTCAGGGTATTATGGGAACAGCAACGTGACTTTGCTAGTTGCAGTTTAAGCAGATAGTTCTTGGATTCAAAGTTTCAAAAAGGTTTTAACACAAAATACTACCTAGCCATACAAATCAGTAGACAAACACGATTCTGAATACAATTTAGCCTCATTTCAACAGAGGCTCTATATACTCCTTGGAAAAAAAGAATAACCAAAATATTTTAAATTGATCACAACTGGATTCAAAAGCTCAAAATGAATATATCTACACCCTGAAAACCATTAGAGGTTCAAAGAGGTGTACTGGGCTCACTGAAGATCGCAGAGATTCAAAAATGGCTAAGATCTAGCTAAAGGTGAGCCAATGCATATTTAAACTCAAGTTTGGTTATACCAAGCTATCTAGCCATCCCCTCTGCAACCCACATTTGTTCAGTTAGGCTAAACAGCCCACATATACATACAGAGTTTTAATACCTTTGTGGGACTGCTAATGTTAAAGTTAGTAGATAGCATATACTTGTTCTTCAAACTACTATTTTTGAGTTATTTATCCCTTGGTGAACCAAACTCCTGTGTATGTGACTTACAGCATGTGTTCTGTTTGTTCTGCTTGAAGATGAGAAGGAATTTCTATTTAATTTCATTCCCATTTTTTTCAAGAACAAAGGGTTATGTGATTTAATGCAGTTTAAGGATTTTTAAGAGTTGAGATTAATTTTCATCATCAGACTGACAACACTTTTGGGAAAAATCCTTAATGCTTTTGGGGAAAACCCTTTAAACGTGAGCACAATACACGCCTAATTTCATTGAGGAAAGAAAGAATGCATCCAAAGAAGCGTACAAGAACAGTGAAAGCAAGCTCACTCTCTCATCCAAAAGGATAAAAAGAATACTGGGATACAGATGGTCTTACCTTCTCTTCTGAGGCAATTGTGAGTTTGTCACTGGATATAAGACTGCACACCTGCTCTACACCAAGATTGAGGTATTCTTCACTAAGTACGACATCAGAGAAGTGCTGTTCTGTTTGGAGGAAAAGAAGTACTCTAATACACAGTGCAAATTGTATCCCACAACAAGCACTAAAGCACCAGAGGAAATACAGAGGAAAATGATACTATATGCATCCTCTTCCATCATATCTAGAAGCAATACCTTAAAACATTTTATATAGGTTAAAGTTTGGTCTCACACACAGCTTTTATATTTAAAAAGTCTTTAAAATAATCGAAATATTAAAACACATTATACTAAACGTAGCAATCATAGCAATTTAACATTTTTAGCATTGCTTCATCTCAGTACTTGTCCTTGACAATAACTTAAATCTCATTTTGCTATCTTTGTACACACAAATACGGCAAAAAAGATTCCAGAAAAAGAATATGCTTTGTATGTTGTTGACAAACATGTTTTAAACCCACAGTTCAACATGAACAATGGCTGATTCATTAGAACTAACCAGCAGTTTTGCAGTCTCATGTAGGTCAAATCAAACAAGTCTGGATCCTGTTGCATTTCTCAGAGCTTCTCCAAGGTCATAAAAATATTACATATCACAATCTCTATAACATGTAGAAGGTGTGTATTTTTTCCTCAGTTTTCTTTTTAATGCCTCAACTTAAAGTAAACAAAACTGACAAAATTTAACCTTTTAGTTGCAGAACCAGACATTTCTTTTAACATAAAGCATGTGTCTTTATCAAGTTGTTCTTCAGTTATTCAGTTGTCCTCTCCCTTCCTTAAAATTGCTTTTTAAGCCATTAGGTTGCTTAAAAAGTAGCTCCATCCACCTAACTTATTTTTCCTCTCTTCAGCTGTTCTTAATGGAAGTTAGAAGGGACAACTGTTACTGGGTATTTAAGAATTCACTCAAAATTAGAATAAGTAGAAAAAGGTCAAAGATATTCAAACTAAAGAATTTTTTAAAGCCTTTTCTGTCAGTCCACTAGTGCTACTATAGTTAAGACCCCATGCTTGACAAACTATCTTAAAGTGTTAAAAAAGTTAAAAAATGCTGAACGCTTCTAGATCAAGAAGTCTAAATTCTTCAGGTCAACCTTGCAGGGTACAACAGCTTTTTCGCTCTGTGCTAAAGATTAGAAAGCATACAAAGATAAATCTAACACAGTATAATTCTCATCCTTTATCTAGTTCAGCATCCTGTTCCTTGAAACAGGCAGCACAAATTGCTTCACACAAAGTCCAAGAATATATATGAAAAGCATTGTAATAAAACCTCTCCCCATAAAGGTCTCACTATATCGTGGTTTAGGCCACTGGTAACCAAAAGGATGATATTTTACCTTAACCACATTTTACTAAACAATGAGTTCAGTGAGATACAGTCCAGTTCCCTTGAATCCTGTTAAATTCTTGACTTTGAAACCTTCCTATAGTAATACCACCACAGTCTCATTGAACAAAAAGCCCCACATCTAAATTTACCACCCAGTTTACCATTAATAAGTTTCCAATTTATATCCCTATGTTCTAATGCTGAATACAATGATAGGGAAAGCCACAATCTGTCTATTCAAAATCATTCATTATTCTATATCCCTTTCTAGCCTCCATCTCTATTTAAAGTAGGCAGTCCTTGCCTTTTCAGTCCCGCATCCTACCAGACTTTTCATTCATGCAATCAATCATCATCACTACAAGTCCCTCCAGTTCTGCAGCATTCTCTTATGATGGGCACGTAGTATTTTCTGCTGCATTTCAGGCAATGGGAGAGAAATAATTAGGAGAAATACTATTGATTTTTATAACACCACCATTACTTTTCCACTCCTTACAAATCCTTATGTCTGTTTGCTTTTCAGACTACAAATATGCAGTTTCTTGAGCTGAAGCAGAATTTTCTGAGGTACATTTATTGAAATAAGTATCTGATAACTTTTACTATTTGCATATGGCAAATGGAATTTGAGTAAGGTAATTTGCATAATTAGTTTTATGATAAACTCCAAATTTCAAGTGACAGGGCCACAAAATAGCATATCTGACTACTCAGAAGTCAAATTAAAAAGCAAGCAGAAAGGGGAAGCAACACTCATTTCAAGCAAATCTGAGGTTCAGAAGCCTTGTTTATCTTCCCTTGAGAAAGCTGATCCACCAGTGGATCACATCCAACAGGACATACTTCATAAACTGGAAATACCCAGTTGATTTTACAGACTCATATACAAAAGCCTTCTATTTTAAAAAGTTGATTTAGATTTATGACATGGTCTAAATAGGAAGACATCCCGTGCCTAACCAAGAATGAAAGTTGAGAATTTTCAAAGTAATATAAGGAATGTAAGGTTGTCTTCTGTCTTCGTGCTAGGAAGAGAACTGTAGAAGAAAATCTGACAAAAATAGACAGCGCTTGAACAAAAACTAAGACTGTTGTACTGGATGTTAGCCTCTGTGCTTAAACCATAAAATAAGGCATGGGGCCAAGCGAAGAAAGAAGAGTGGAAGAAAAGAAGAAATTAAAACAAACTACTCGGTCAATAGCTACAGGCTCAGGTTCTCAAGCAACACCTGGAAACAAATCCTCAACTGAATGAATTACAGAAAAAAGGAGAGTAGATTGCTCTGTAAATTTTAGTCATCAAAAAAAAGAGGTAAGGTCAAATCACTTGTCTCTTGAGAACAAGATCTCGTGTTGTCAAGGAGACCATCTTAACTGATTGATAATCTTTTGGCAGAAGCCAATTGAAATTACAGCTAAATGGATTATTCAAAATAATTAGAAACTGAAAAAGAACAAGGAAATGCAAAAACACCAATTAAGTCTGTCAATGGAAATTTAGCTAAAGCTGTTCAAGTGTTGAAGACAGGAGGCATTATTTTATTATATATAAAAATAATGCTTACGAAATTCAAACTTTTTGCTTCCTTTTAACAAGGAGGATATTAGCATCAATAATATGTAGATATTGACATCAAATATCATGAAACTTATGACAAGACTAAATATTTCATGCATCTGCCCTGTGCAAAATCTCAAATTAGCTTGGTTTTTATTTGTAGCATTAGGTAACATACTTCTTTCTTCATGAACATCTCCTAGACAGGCAGACAGATAGAACTATCTGGCTGGAAGTTTTCAGAGAGAATAAAATACATATTTTTTTCCAAATCAGAACTTTCTACACAGTGTGCAACTTTGACAAATTTGTATTGGAATCCTGCCCCACTTCTTGCCACTTTACCCAGACATTGAAGCCAGCTGGCTCCAGAGTCAGGCAGCCTGGAAACAAGCTGGCTTAGGAGCTGCAGAGGCTTGGCTCCCAAATTCCCACTTCCTAAGCAAACAGAATCCTACTTTTTTATTACCAAAACTAAAATCTGCCTTTTAAAAAAAAAATCCTTTCCATTTTAGAACATTTCTAAAATATCTGTTCCAATTGCATATGAAAAACAGATTTTCACATTTTTGCAACTGACAGAGACAGTTTCTATCTGAATAGCTAAAGATCTGTCCTTGTCTGCCCTGTACCAGTAGGATGGGACTCCAGCTTCAGGAACAAACTAAAAGGACAAAACGAAGTTCTTAACAGCATGAAAGGGGTGAGTAACAAAATCTTTGGAAGTACAATAAACGATGCCAGTATGGAGAGCACAGGAAGCTGTAAATGTACCACTTTTTGGTATTTTTCATTATGAATCTGGGAGATGTATATTACACATACATGCAGCAGCAGTAAGCACTGGACCTAGCTCTTCTATCCAAAAGGCACATAGTCTTGCTGGACATAAAGATATTGATGCTAATTTTATATTTTTCTATGACATCGGAAGGAAAGCTACATCTGAAATCTGCACAGGACATCTTATGCTATAAACATTTGTGGATTAATTCACAAACACAATTTCATTCATTTATATACCTACAGTCAGAACTTCTCTGGCTTAATTACCTTTACTAAATGGAATAAACAAATACAGAAGCAAAGGTCTGCTGAAGTCCCTTCAGATTAAGAACCTGTCAGAGAATCATGGTGGCCAAAATAAAAGCCTGTAACCAATCTTCTCCTTTTTGTTTTATGACCGTGGCTGTTGTCAGTGTCTGTCTCTGTGTATGACATTGTTGAAGACTGCCTGAATTTCTGTTCCATTATTAATAGGCTTCAGTCATTTTCTAACATTTTTCTGAGGTGTCCCAGCAGCTGATGATACTTACTATCCATTTCCAGAAATCTTTTTAACATTTTGTACACTTTCAGAAATCTTCTCCCACAGATCTTCCCAAGCCACATTAACAAGTGAGAAAAACAGGCCAGAGCTTATCAATGCCAGAGGCTGCAGCTGGAAAAAAGAGAAAACCCCCTCATATTCCCTAGATCTTTTCATGACAGTAATCTAATGTATATTAGTGTGTGAAACAAAATATCAAAATCAAATATATCGGGTCTCATAAGTAAGTGTCTATTGTCTGCTTTAGACCAAATATTTCTGTTCCACAAAATAGATGATGATATCTTTGTATAAAATAAATGGAGTACCTGCACCTTTCTGATGTGATAGTGCTATAAAAGCAGCTGGAATTTTCCAGAAATGTAGCTTCTTTCTGAACTGGTAACTTCTTGGTTCAGAGCAATGCAGAGCATGGGAGCTTGGAAATATCTAAGTATTACGTTCACTTAAAAGAACAATGACAATTTCTCAAGAAGATGAAACAAAACTATTTAGCAAGAATTAATTTTCTAAATTATTGCTTCAATTCACAATGCCACATTGTGATTTTTTTGGCTTGGGATAAAAGGTCTTTGCCTAACAAGGTCAAGCAGAAACCCACCCTTATTACAGGGGAATAGATACAAGCTCTGCTAGTTGTAGAACCAGCAGAAGCTAAACATTGCAGAATCCAATTTTTTTAAAATCTGATTTACTTGTCAATTTTATGCTTAAATAACTGCTTTTGAGAACACCATGAAATTCATAGCAGCCAAGGTAACAGAAGCGTAGCAACAGACGCTGCTACTCAGAATAGAATCGTAAGAACGATTCTAACTACGTCCTTTCAATCTCATGCATACGAATGTACACAAGAATAGTCTACAGAAGACATGCATGCTTCCAAGTCTAGTCAGGGCTCAAAGTTTTAGACTCATAGCACCAGAATAAAGAACGCTCTATCCCACAGTTAAGTAGAACATAGCAATCCCTGCTTCACAACACGTGCTGAGATTCCCTAACAGAAGTTTCTTCAACATCTCCACAGCTTGATGCCAAAAGTCAAGCAGGTTTGCTCTGTAAAGCTGGTCCTCAAATGACACTTCTTCCACAGGTAATCCAATGTTTCCAAACCCCGTACTGGCCTATGCGGTAGCAGTACATTATTATTTTTGGTTAAAACTAAGAAATGTGTCAAGGCCTAAGCACTGAGCAAGTCTCTCTAGTCGAAGATGCCATACCCCTCTTCTTTAAACGACTTTACCGATCTATCTTCAGATTGTATATAATGACAACTATAAAATGCACCATATTCTCAGGAAAAATTATTATTTTGTGAACACCCTCTAACACTATGTCAGATGTATCCCAGACTAAAACTGAGGATGGACTAGCAGCACTCATGCCACATACTCCTCATAGGAATCCTCACACAAGAAGGATGAGAGGCCTCAGCTGTACATAGTCCCCGACTGTGTACACAGACCCAGAGCAGGACTGCTTTCTGGAACATCATGAGAACAGGAAGCATCTCAGAAAGTTTAATTGCAATAAACGCTCATTCTAAGTAATCTGTATCAACTGTCCACTATTTTCGGATCCTCCACGGGCATCATAGATGCATATAAATGACTCTCCTAAATTATAGAAATCTCTGCTACAGGAGGACCAACCCCACCATAGGATTATGAAGCTCCAATTTTAGTGAAAGTCGTTTTTTTTCTCCCACTGGAAGGAAGTTTCAGAGTTTCACTTTTCTAGTAACTTCTGGTCTACATCAGCACCCATTTGGTTTTATGCTATCATTGTCTCTTAGCAGACGTATCTCCCCTCCTCTTTTTCCTAACTATAACATAGCCAGTGCAACAAAGTAAAGACTGGGAGAAGCTAAACATCCAAATGCTTTTCATTTTCTCTACTGAGGAAATATTTTCACTGCTTTTTCAATCTAATAATCCTCTTCTGTACTCATTCTAGTTCCTGGAGCCTTAATCCTGAAATATCTGCTCCTGGGAGTTCAGCTGTCCATGATACAGGGCCTAATTCTGAAATGGCACAGTCACGTATCTTTGGCTCAGACTTTTGAGAAAATTTTTTCAGTTGTAAGGAAGAGACTTGACAAAGTACAAAGAGCCATTTGAGATAAGAACAGGGGGAAAAAGAAGCTATGATGGCTGAGATACAAGCAGTAAGAAGCTTGAAAACTCAAGAGGAAAAACATTGACCTGAAAAGGTATAAAACTGTACAGAAGAAAAACAGGGAGTCAGCAGACATAAATCCAGCAAAACTAATGATCCGAGACTGTTCCAACAAGAAATGAAGGCCAGCCCTTCCTCCCTGGGCGCTTTTACCAGGAGTACTGAGCATGCCGGTGCTCAGCCTTGTAGCTTGCAAGTCCCAGCTAGGACCAACAAATAGCTTCCTTCTCCTGTTCACTTGTCTGTATCCTGCTTGCAGAGTCTCTCTGAGCACAGCAAAGGATGCCTGAACAAAATGACCCGGAGAGGGAGGGTTACAAGTTGGACACAGTTCCTGTGCTCTCAAACACATTTAACTAATAGCACACTCAAGGTCTTGCCAGGTTCTTAGATTTTATATTTCTAGAAAGTAATCTATATAAATATTAGCTTCAACTACAAAATTGAACAAAGATTGTTTAGAAGTAACTGAAGCAGTTGAGAAGTTACTAAGGCATAGTCAGAATAGAAGTTGGAAAAAAATAATTTAAAATGCAAAAGTAAGCAACCACTATATCAAAATATGTTCCCTAAAACATTAAATATCTGAACATTAACTCTAGTTAATAAATGTATGCTTTGCTTCCTATTGCATAAGAGGTCAAAAATATAAGAGCTTTTTGGATTTGATATGATATTACTCAAAGACAAAAAGATTTCATTAAAATGTTTTGCATAACAGTCTAAGTACAGTTATCACAAAGTCATTCAGTCACATACACATTAGAACTCCTCGAATAAGGTATACATTACACAAACTGGTACTGTCAAAAATGGCCTGAATAGCTTTTCAATTTTTTTTAAATTCATATATAATTAATTTGAATACAATTTCACTAGACTAAAAACTTCTGAGTATGGCTGACTTGTATACCTCAGTTTCACACTTAAGTCAGCAACCAAGGATTCTGTTGACAGACACCTCATCATATGAGTTTGCTGCATTTCTGTTTTTTCGCCCAAAACATCCATTCTTGATAGAGATACTATAATCTCCTTGAAAGGGGTGGGAGGGTGGAATCTATACCAGAAAACAGATTTTCTAGCAATTAAGGCAACTGAAAGCATTCATCAAAATCCTTCTTTGTATGAGTTCTAAAATTACTCAAGGCAATAAAAAGCCTATTATTTGGACCTAGACACATGAATTAAATCACTTAGTGCTCTATTTCATGAAAATCTTCAGTTTTAACTCTGTACTAATTGTTAACGGTGCTAATTGGTCATTGTATATTTTAGAAAAGTTATGAAAAGCAATACAATCATATGAACTTTTTCCTGCAGTCTTATCAGGATATTTAATTTTTAATTCTGTTTTCTGTATTGATCTCATACTAAGCCTGACAGAGTGCTAGGGATTAAGGAAGGCAGTGCAGAGAGTGCAATGCAATGAAGCATCTCACACCCTGACTATGCACAGCATATTTATCTCAAGAGTAAGAACAGAGTGTGCATTGCTTTAAAATTCACCACACAGATACAGCAAAAACACAGTAGGAGTTGAGCTGGCAGCTTGTGGTACGGGCCAGCAGGACTCCAAGAATACGATGACAAGAAGGGAAGCATAGACAAGGAAAGTGCTTTCTGGAGAAATGTGACAGAAATGGAAGGTGGTTTGATTACGGAGGAAAGAGAAGGTCAGTTCCAAGCACAAAAGTAGTAGAGATATGAAATAAAAGATTCAAGTGAGGGTAATTCGGCTGAATTGGAAAAGCCAAGGATGAGAGGTTGGAATTTGATCCAGGGGGAAAAGGAATATTGCAGAAGTAGTAAAATGACCTTAGCAAACAGAGAGGATGTTATGGCAGAGATAGATTTACATTGCAGCAAAAGGGAAACACGATGTAGAGCAGATTTGGTAGGGAGGGAAGAAATGAAAGAGGAACACACAACAGAGTAGTTGAGAAAAAATTACGGCAGAGAGTTAAAGTTGTCAAGTTTACGAACCAGAATGACTGGGAGAACACTGAAGTCACTAGTGACAGAGGAAGACAGGGAGGAGGGAAAGATGATTCGATGGAAAGCAATTCAGTTTTGCTGAACCTGAAGTAGAAATGAAAGATCCAAGAGCCACTGAGAAGACAGGAAAAGATCTGTGACTGGGCAGACAGCGCAAGCTGCATGTAAGGAGGCATACCTGAGAGTCACTCTCAACCTCTGACAACGTGTGACTTCTGAATTTCCATACAAATTTGTCCTACTCTCTGAATATTCACTGCCAAAGCTCTGATCAAAATATACTACTTTGCCAGCTAGTAAGTCAAAGCCTATAAGAAGGAGGGATTTTTTCCACTACAAAAAGCTTCCACTAAAAAGTAATGCCTGAGTGTAACGTCTTCAGTCTTGACTCAAACATCAAGACCTCAAGGCACTCTACACACAAAAGAACAGTAAGATCATTGCTACTTGAACAAATTAAAAAAGCCTTAGTTTTGCTTACAGTTTTATGCTACAGAGTTACAAGCTTACACAATGTTTTGTTTACTTTTTAGTAAAAAAAAAACCTGCCAACATTATGCAACCTTTCTTGGCATGAGGAGGAGTCAACCAAGGTTTTAATCCATTATGTTAAAAATTACTGATTTAGTAATATGTTCTCTGAAACTACATGTATATCAGTTTCCAGTAGCAGAAAATATTGGAATATAAAGGGGAAAAAAAGGATTTTAGCCTTCACAGAATCACAGAAATGTAAGCTAGAAAGAACTTCAAATCGTCTGTTTTTGCACACAGACATGATTTAGATCAACCTAAATCAGAAGTTAGTCTAACCAGGCTGTTTTACAGCTGCCTAACAGTGGAGAGTCCACAACTTCCACAGACAGCTTGCCTGATCTGCGTTATTTTAGAGTTAGATTTTTCCTTAATATATGAAACAACTTTAAAAAATACCTCAACAAGTTAAGCTTACTCATTCTCAGTCATATTTATGCACAGGAAGATTTGCATTCCTTCTCATCCTCCTAGCCTTTTTGTTTCTTGACTGAAAGGACTCTCTTCTCTCACAGTCTTTGTCATAGGTCAATCTGTTTTCTTAATATGTTCGTGTTAGATTTCCTTGGATTCACTTCAGCCTGTTTGCATTTGTCTTAAAGTTCGGTTTAGCATTTTCCACTTGAGGCCTGCACCACCATTAAGAAAAAGGGAATAATTATTCTCCCTTGTCCTCCCATACAACACTACCATTACTTCGCCACAGAATCAGAATTGCTTTTTCATTCCCAACAGCGAGCAAAATGAGAACCTAATTTTCCAAAATGTCAAGACTCGACATGAGCCGGTCCTTTTACAGATATGAATAACATAGTCTTTAAGATGACCATGACAATGCATTTTTAGTAATAAAATTAAGAACTCCATGGACATTTTTTTCAGGAAAAAAAATGAGAAACCATCTAATGGCAAGCACTCTTTACAAGGAAAATAGAATTTTGTTGGTTCAGCTATATGGTTAGTTAGAAAATGCACCTCTATCTACTTCATGTCAAAATAGACGAATGAGACTACAGTTACCTTTTATACTAGGAAATTTCAAGTCTTGGGCTAGATGAGTAGGATTTTCAGAAGACAAGTTCTTACCTAGTGCCGTACAGGGGATACAGATAGCACACACCCCCTGTGCCCTCGTCTTCTTTCTTCCCCCACATAGTTCCTACAGACTTTGGCTTGTCAGAGTTGCCAGAATTTTAATTTTGTCCTGATTTCCTACCCTAAATGATGGTGCAAAGTTCTAAACAGCAAGCTAGCTTCTTTCTGGATTACAAATAGCTTGTAATCTGTATGGCTCTGATAAGCCATGAAGATGCTGCCGTTTTGTGCTTATTGTAACTATGTTCCAGCCAGGAGCCTTTATTTCTCTTACAAACATTCACATCAAATGCACTCTTTGTCAGAAGATACATGTCTGCAATGTACTGGATAAAGGTCAGTTTCCTTTGGGTGGGGTTGGGTGGGCATGGAACCCACGTGTGTGTGTACACAGGTATCAAGCTATATATATTCTATACTAGTAATAACTTGCCTGCATATGTGTTGGCCTTGTTCAAGAGATCCGTGCATGCATGCATGTCAGCAAAAGCACGAATCCCCAAGCAGTTGATAGGATGAAGCTGGGATTCCAAAAATTCACAGCAAGTCCTTTTCACATCCTGCAGTTGCAAGAGACCAGCTGCTGGGAGCAGTACCTGTGAGAAGCAACAAGTGGTTAATATCCCAATTCAATTCTGAGCTTATACAAGAGTATTCTCAATATTAATAAAGAAAACAAAATAATCCATTAAAAAATTAAAAGACTAGAACAGAGAGGAAGATTTCAGCATTACATGACTGAAGAACTTAAACCCCATGATTTAAGATTTAAAATAACAAGCAACATCTCTGCCACCGTGTTCACTGGGAAATCATTCCGTAGGCTAAAATTCTCACACTTCATGTAAACCTCTTCCCGATACTCATTCACAAGTACCCTCCTTACTGTTCCCAACACTCCATAATTACATCTCATTTCCAAACCTTCAGCATTAGATTTTTTTTTTAAATCAAAGTTTTCTAGACCATGATAAATCTTGTTTGCATGCAAGCAGTGGACATTGTACCATTTTTTAGCACCAATAATAAGCATCTTTATGCAACTGATTCCAGTAAGGAATCAATTCAGCTTCCAAAGAAGTCTGTGACCTTCTTGGAAGAATGACAATTCAGGCATTTAAAAGCCTAAGCATATAAAATATTCTATAACTCATTAAAAATCTGTATCAGTAAGGAATTAGCATAAATGACATATTTGTTCTTCAACTTTCACAAAGCAAGTAAATAAAAATTAAAAAAAAAACCTGTATCACATACATTTTATTTGCCCAGTAAAACTTAAACATGAGAATTAGGTGAATTATAATTGTGCCTTTGAGCAAAATTCCATACTGCTATCTACAATTCTTTTTCACAATATTTTCATTTTCTGCGCCTTTGACAGTTATTTTAACGAGACTTCTGTTTTAGAACATTCAAGTGTGAAATTAATGTTGGCTTGCATCTTCAGTGGATAACAACAGGCAAGATTTTAACATGGAAGTCTTGCAACTGTTCACTTACATATAGAGAAAACATATACTATAGGACTGCATCAATAATAAGCAAGCAACAAATACAAAGACAATGGCTGCACTACTCTTGTTAACGCTTTTCATTTAAACAATGACTTGGATAGAATTAAAGAGAGTCAAACAAGAAGAAAACTGGAAGAATAAAGAGAGAGCTGGAAAAGCAGAGTAAACCAGTTTAGAAACCAGTGTAACACTTACTACATGAAAGCTGCAGAATACACTTTCACAGAATTGCTCTTTGGAAGAAGTTTTAATGTTTGCAATTGTCTGTAGAATCAAATATTTGCCATCATCTTTGTAAGCTTCTATCTACTTAGCTTCTAAAGAGCTACTGTTATTGTTTACTCTTTAGACTTCTTTTCTTGAAATAAAACTAAATTATGACCCAAACTAAACCAAAAAGGATTTCAGGTGATACAACCTTGTAAAGCTGATGTCTGCTTTAAAGTTCGTTTTTTGGTCCCACTCCTACTGTTTATGGCTGTTCCTCTCCCTTCGGCCTGCCATATATGAAGCCTGCTTGTAAACCATCTTTCTGTTCCTCAAGATATTAATCCCTCATTTGAAGCGGTAATCCACTATAGCCTCTGTTTTACACATTTGGCTATCAATGTAGACAGCAAAATAGAAGGATCATATATTTAACAAGAGTTTGCTTTGAATATCAACTGTTAATGAAAAAGAAATGAAGGAAAAAACACAAATGTGATTGCACTGAAATACACAGACTGCTGCTAAGCAAAATAACTAAAAACTAGTTTAAATCTTAGATAATCCTTGAAAATATCAAATAAGTCTAGCAACATTAATGGAGAAGATTGTATTTAATAGGCACAATTGTCAGATAAAGTCACACAATTCAAAACAAATTTAGAAAGCTTAAAGGTTACTAATGACAAGGTTAAAAGTACAGTGAAGTCATTTTGTTTTAGCAGATGTTTATGAAAATGTGAAGATAATATTAGTAATACAATTTCTATTACTAGAACTACAGTATGATTAGTTGTAACAGCAAGTGGATAATTCATTTGATAGTGAATTCTAGGATAAGGTATAAAATTACATACCAAAAATCAGGGCTAGAAATCTACTACAGTATTTATTTACACAACTTGTTCTAATGAAGCAAACATTTCACAACTGCTTATAACTTCAGTAACTAATTCAAACATAGTGCTAGATAATTTTAGGCATGTTATCAATATAGTTGAGCAAACAACATCTGAGAACAAACCTTGACTGTTTTGAGAAGTCCTTGACGGCTTAAATGGTTTCAGAAGAAGAATATGTTCAATCATCATCAGTAAACAAAATGCAAAGGTGAAATTTGAGTGGTACGCAGAAAAGAATTTAAGATTTATATGCACAGTCACATTGAGACGCTCGCTCATATGAAGAGTAAAGCAATGTTACAAGAACCAGTGATCACTCTTCATTATGGGAAATTTACATCAGCTTGTAAATCATAATTGAGTTTGTAAAGTTACAGATTTCAATACATTTTACTTATCAGACAATAAGACATTTAAGTCTAAATATATTTATGTGTATTCTGCTACTAAAAAGGAAAAGAGGCAAAGTGCATCAAATTTATCCCATTGAAATTACACTTTGGGCTTTGGTTACTAGGCAACAAGAGCTGTGATAACATTTAGCTATTTCCATTTATACCTATAGAACTGTTAACCTGGAAGTTGTCACAACCTGTGTTTAAAAATACAGTTTCATCACAGGCACATTCGCTCTGCTGAAGCCAGGGTGGGGGGGACCCAAACGCCTCTCAAACCCATAAAAAACCTATATTAAAACTGCAGTACAGATTAAGTTTAACTGCTGCCGAGTCCAAACTGCTAGGCTCTAGCTCAGATTTATTTCCAAAAATAGCCAGTAGAGGGTACCCTAACTTTCCTTTAAAGATCAAAAATACTTTAATATGCATAATGCTTTGCGCTGCAAGAAATGCAGAGGGGAAAAAACCCCGCAATCTCCAATTGCTTATTCTATGAAAATGTATCCTCATCACAGTGGTTGTTGTTTTTATAATCAAAGAAACTGAACAGATTATTATTACAGATGGCAAGTAAGAAATTACATATTCTGTTTTTTGTGTCAAAGTCATGGTGATGAATCTGGAAATGACTGCTACATTTCCTAAAGCAGATTGTTTAACCCTTACAAGTCTTTGAAGACTATTCCCTGGTTATCTTCTCTTAGTTCTCCTTCCTGAAGTGACGCTCCTATTCCCAAAGCTGTGTACACCCACCACACCAAATATATCTGTTGAACTCCACTGAGACAAAAAGGACTGTGACCAGGTACAAAATCATGCAGGGTCACCTGCGTAGTCAGGCGGGATCCACTTAAGGCCCTAAACTTGGGTGCTGTTTTCACTGGAGTAGATTCAAGCCCTTCAAAATAACTCAGCTAGATCATCAACCTGTATTTGAGGCTGCTGCCCTCTTTGTGGTCCTTCAGATATGTGCCAGGAGTACGTTGAGGGCTGAGGGTACTGAGGTTGCCTGCAGCTTTTCTCCCTCTTTTTTTCCAGACCGCATCATGACTCTGTTCACCCTTGCGCAGCTGGATGTATTTACCTCATGTGACCAAAACACACGCGTATTGAGCTCTGAGGCGAGGAGCAGCCAGTACAGGTAGGCACCTCTCCAGCTACATGTGATCCATCAGTTCACAAGAAACATGTTTACAACAGTCTCAGGGAGACACAGCCTGGGTGACCGACCAACGAGCCCCTACACTGGAAGAAGGCTCAGAGGAGAGAAGAAAAAATGTAAGGAATGAGCACCAAGTAGTGTAAAGAAAGCTGAACTTATCTCAACACAAGTGGGACTGGAGGATAACCTTTGTTTGAGATATACGGCTGTACCAGTGAGTCATCAGGTTGTGTAAACAGCCTTCTCTGAGATAATTAGTAGAGTGTGATGTCTTCCTCAGCAAGCCTGTCCGGCGGGGGATAGAGGTGTATATGTGGGTCAGCCCAAAACAAACTACAAAAACTGAACAACCAACAGAAGGAACTCTGAAGAGAGCAATAGGCTTGAGCTGGCTTTATCCTACACATTCCTCACTAGTGAACTGGGGATGCTCAGCATCCCGACAGCAGGCATATAGAGACCGGTTACAGGAATCACTTTTGCGTGGTGATCCAAATGTATATTGCAATTGCTGTATTTTGCCTGTGTTGTGATTTCAGTATATTGCTGTATCTCTCTGCTAAATCAAAACATAGCATACATGTAACACCAAGTATCTTCAAATGAGTAAATTTTATATCAAACATTAAACGCTCCTCGTGGACTACCTAGAAGCTGCTGGTCAGAGAAGCTGCCCTGGAGTGCCTCCACACCAGGCAAGGGAGTTCATCCTATCCAAAGGCTGCTGGATGACTTAATGCTCATCCCTGCACAGTATATGTACTACAAAGTTCAGTGCTACGCTCCCCTTCACACAGCCCCTTGCTCTCACAAGTTGGTACCCCTTTATGCAACACATAAGCTTTTAGGACCTGTCCTGCTAGTTGAGAATGGAGGAACAAGTCCAGTGGAAGGGGCCATCAAGATGATCAGAGAGTTGGGAGCATATGGTATTACAAAAAGAGGCTAAGACAACCAGATTTGTTCAGCCATAAAAGAGAAGACAAAGGGGAGATCTCATTACCATCCACAACTATCTAATGGGAGGGTAAAGACTGAGACACACTGTTCTTGAAGATGCATAGCAGTGGGACAAGAGGCAAGTGGGAACACAGGCAAATCTGACTGGAAAAAAGTTAGGTTGTTTTTTTGTTATTTTATGTTCTTTGGGGTTTTTTTTTTTTAAACCATAAGGATGGTTAAGCCCTGGAACAGGTTACCTCAATAAGCTGTAGAATCTCCACACATGGTGATATTAAAAATTCAGTGGACAGGCCCCTCAACCTGCTTTAATTGGACCTGCTTTTTAGAAGTTCAATTCAAAGTAAAATTTAAATTGATTAAAGCTTTCTGCCTGCTGATTTAAATCAATTTGATTCAGTAATTTTATATCAATCCATGCTATCATCTTTGCACTCCTCTTTGTTCTGATAGATTCTCAAAGCGAGAACATATTGTGCTACCTGCAGTATGAAGATGCTTAAGACAATATTTTCATCTCCACTATTTTTAAATTTTCTGGAATTTCTTTCCATCATGAATTCTTGCCCAAATTCAAATTGATACCCACCAACAATGCATTAAGATTAGCATAATGCCAAGATGAAAATAATGAAAGAACTTATTGCAGGTTTTGGGAACAAGATCCCACAGCATAAACAAAAACAGAATTTCTCAGAGCATTAAAGTATTTTGCAAGCAAATAAGCCAATAAAAATCAAAGTAGCATATGCCAAGATAATTGAATAATGTGCTGTCTAAAATAGAAAAATTTCATTCTTTATCACATGGAGGCAAAAAAATACAAATCTATAACATTAGGGAAGAGACTAATCTAGGAAAGCAGATATGTGAGAATCCAAATGCAGTACAAGGCAACATAGAAGCACACAGAAGAGCAAGTTACATCCTTGCTAATTGCAGATTTTCAGTTATGACATTAAAATGAAATCAATTTCAGAGAGCAGCAGTTATGTTAATACCTATCATAAAACAAATCTTGAGGAAATACAGTAAAGTTTAATCTCTAAGGTTTAAATAACAGCTTCAGCAAACTAAACTCCTTCGCTTGCTGTTTATATTATCATAGCATAAAGGAAGAAGGAAATGGAAATAATGGTCAAAGATCATCCAAGTTATTTTTTTTTTTTATTCTCGTCTACATGCATCTATGCTGTAATTAAAATTGTGGTTTGTAACTGAAGTGTAGTCTAAGTTCTAGTGAAATCATTAAGCACTGCATTGAAATGCTGTTTGGGAGTATGCATGCAAAACCACTAAAATAGATACAAATATTTTAACACTTGCATGTGTGGAATAAAACACAGAAGTTCCAATTTTGGAAAATTCAACCCTGTTGGCATTTCTAGCTGAACAACATGTGCAAGCTAAGTGCACTGTTGCATTGTTAAAATACACATAAATAAGATGCTGCACTGGATTTAAAGATGTGCAAGAGCTGCAGGTTTAGAACATGAGACCATGTATCTTATAAAACACACCTTTCAGGTATCTTAACATCCTATGTGAAGACCTGGATGTATAAATTTATCCTTTAGCTTAATGAGCCCTATGCAATTAAAAATTGGATGTGGGTGGCAGTTTTACAGTATCAGAGGAAGGAATCAGACTGCTAATCAAGATACGGTCTCATTCCTTCACATTCCCTTAGTACTAGACACAAATTGCTTGAGCACTGTTTCAGTTGAAAACAAGCAATCATAATAATGCAATATTTTGAATGACTGACACAATCTACAAAATACTAAGCAGCTCCCAACTTGGAAAGCAGTGCAACAGATTAAAATGGAGTGTACAGAAAAAGTAACTGTTCTACATACCTGCTTTTTAGCCAGCATCGTCATCTGTACTTGAGACCACTTCAGTTACAGTGACATACATTTATGGTAAGTAAGTTATTTGCTCGAAAAATGGATTTAGAAGAGATACCACTTTAGAAGATTAATCTGAACGAACTACTAATTCTTAGTTAAAACATTTGGGGTGGGGGTGTTGTTTTGTTTTTTCTTGGTTTTTTTTTGAAGGGGGTGGGTGTGGAAGTTGAGATGGATTTGGAATGCAGTTACGGGTTGCTGAAGTGCAGAAACAAGATTCACACAGCAAACGAAGTAAGAGAAGGGTCCCTTTAATCAAGTAACACACTATAATTAATGGTGTCTATCTGGTCTACAAGGGAGAACCACCCAGTCTTGTTTTGCTTAAGGGTTCTCCTACATCTTTTCTACCAGAACAGTGCCCTAACCACCATGTAACAGCACATTTTGGCTTAAGCCTCCACACAAGAGACAGATTGATTTTCTATTCTGATGGTTATTTTTGTTACCAGTCATGAGTTTAGCCTTTCATATCCTCTTCTGTTAAAAGATACTGGAAATAGAACTGAAACATTGTCTCACTTGGAGTGAAACATTCTTGAACCTAAAATAATTTTAGTTAGAATTTTAGATTTTTCTTTCAGTGAAAAAAAATCATAGACATTTTTATTTGATAGAAACAGTTTTTGATTTGAAGTTTGGTCACTGAATCTAAGAATTCGTACAGTAAGTCATCTAAAATGAAAGCTCAGAATCCTTCATCATACTGTAAATCAGTGCTTGTAAGATTATACAGCTGCATAGAAATACCTTCATATTTTCTTAGGGATGGGATAATTAAACAAGACTAACTGGAGTCTGAACAAAGCCACTTGCTGCTGATATTCTGTTATTCAGAAACTGGACAATTTATTCTTTAACTACGGGAGCTGAAGTGCTAGCCAGTCAAATAATATACAAAGCTCCCCTGCAAAAGGATTAAAAGAAGCTGAAAAAAATAAGTAGGCATGATAGCATAACTCAAAGTACATGGTCTTCGATCTCTCTGTAAAGGCTGACCCACATAAAGAATCTCTGTACCAGAGGATGATTTTAGCTAGTGTGCTTCAGCTATAGGATTTACCCGTAACATCTCACACCTTCAGTACCAGACCACCTTCAGTTTCAGACCCCAATGACAGATACACTGAGTTTAGTTATACCAAAGATTACTATGATAGAAATATTTTTTAAATATTCCCTAAAACTGAAGACATAAAAGGCTGACAAAAGAATCAAAAATGTTCACATGCTATGTTTCCTAAAGTACACAACTTTGGGGGGAAATGAGGGGGAGGACATTGAAGGATTGGTTTGTTGGGGTTTTTTTCTACATTACAGACTGACTGACTTGTAACAAACAGGTCTTGTTCTCCTAGTATAAATGCATATTTTCTGGCAGTCTTCAAGAGAGGGATTGAAACACCATTTGCAAAACCCTAAAGCCTGTGCTGGAAACAAATAGCAGCATAACTGAGATAGTAGATTGTGAACTTCGGCTTTCTCGATTATCCCATTCTCTGATACAGAAAATGCATCCATACTACCTAGTTTTATAGTAATACAAAACCAAAAACTAAGGACAACAGAAATAGCATGAAGTAGAAATGCTTTGTGTGCACAGTGCTTATCTTCAATACAAAAATTGTGTCAAGATTAGCATCTAATGTGCAATAAATGGCCCTTCAGTGGACTCAAAAGACATTTGATTACTCCGAGCTTTTAACATTACAGTTACGGTTTTATATTTTATTGATATAATCTTTTATTTATCATTCAGTTTCCTACAGCAGACCATGTTTGTATTCTCCTGGAAATGTCACAGTGGAATACCTCCTAAAAAAAAAAAAGGCTTCAGGCTTACTGACAAATTTCATAATCACTTTAATCTAGATGTTGTGCTTATAAAATTCAGGTATGCAGGGACAGAATTCCCAAAGCAAATGGCATCTCTAGCTTCCCATTTGAAATTTTTTTCAGATGAAGGTTTAATACATACATTTCATGATTTACAGCATGACCAATATCCACTAACCAAAAATATTCTCAAGAAAGCCTTTATTTAGCTTCCAGAAATTTCACCTTATGCATAGCAACATACTGCTGAACTTACTTGCAAGAGAGCTCAAACATGGAGTCTCTTCTTTAAGTGGCTTTATTCACTCATAATAAGCACCTTGAATTTCACAGGGAGGTGGATGGACACACATGCTTTCATTTACATAGAACGCTTTAAAAATGAGCAAATGACCTCTGTGCTTTAAGTTGGCAAGGGCTGTCTTTCAGGTTTTGCCACAGGTAGGTTGATGGCCACACACAGAAAGATACATAGATGCCTACGGTAAAGGTCACAGCTGAGACAAAAGTAGCTGCTTTCATCTGACTTGACAGAGAAGAGTCTCTAACACAGCCTAGCAGCATAATAATTTCAAAGATCACAGACTCAGAAAAGTTGCACAAGCTGTTCAGTCTGAGAAGGCAGTTTCCATACAAAAGTTCTTATTCATTAACATCTAGTTAAAGGGCAGCCACATCCTAGTGAGGCAGGATGAAGAGACCAGCTTTTTCGAATCAGAAAATTTGTGATCTCCATCCTGATTATTTCTGACCTACCCATGGGTCATCGTTTCTCTGTTCCCTTTATTTATTTAAGTAGTCTATTCACGTCTGTAAACTCGTATGGCCACACAGTACTTATGGCTTGCTGCTATAATACCTCTCACATGAGAATCCCAATCCTAGCTGGCCCATAAAACAAACAGTTAAAATTGGTTTTCAGGGTAGCCTGGAACTTCACAGTTTTTTAGCTAAATGTATGCTCAAATAATGGGTAAAATCCCTGTCTTCTAGAAAGAAAATGCAATACATCCCTCTCTAGTCAACTGCATGAAAAAATAATCTCTGAGTTTCCTTCTGCATACTCTTCCATTTGCATGTTCTTCCTATCCTGTTTTTAGAAGCCCAACGCCCTTCTGGTGCAGAAGCTGAGCACTTCTGATCAGTTACAAGGTCAATCTTAAATCGCGTTAATAATATAAATACAGAGATCATAGAATCTTAGAGTATTTTGGCTTGGAAGGGACCTTTAAAGATCATCCAGTCCAACCCCCCTGCAATCAGCAGGGACATCTTCAACTAGAT